>VDFB02281492.1:975400471-975563269 GCA_007258455.2 Sequoia sempervirens
AGTCACTCTGTCTGAGGAATATGCACTAGTCCTCTAAAGTTCATTTTTTAGTTTTTCTAGACTATGCAATATTAACATGCATGGTTCACTATATATCCCTGGGTTTTCACCTTGTGCTAATGAATCTCTTAATTTTTTTATCTCATTAGTAGTATTTGCAAACAAAGATTCTAGCACAGGTGAAACATGATCTACATTTTCCATGTTATATATATACAGTACACCTAAAAAAACAATAAGACTTTGGTAAATAATATATCTAGATAAAAAGAATACAAATCTAAAATAGAACTTGTAATTTAATTCATCTACTCATCGATAATATTTTCATACTATTAACTTGATTTAAAAAGAATTGGAAGACAACTTTAATCTATAACATAACATCCTTAAATGGTTCAAATTTTAAATGAAACGATGAAAGAAAGAATAAGAATACAAAGATTAAAGTATAAAATCATTTGAAAATAATTGGGGATAAAAATATTTAATCTAATAGTTGTTAGCATAAATGAACTTCAATTATATAGCCTTGAGAACATCAAAAAATTATAGAACATAAAAAATGCATCATTAAATGTATATTAACATCATCTGCACTCTAACTAAAAACATTAAAAACAACACGGAACACAAAGAGATGAAATAGGTAAAAGGATAAGCACATTGATCTCCTTCATATACTATGTTGATTAATAAGCCATGTGGAAAGAAAGTACTTAAAGTTAAATAGGTAAAAGGATAAGCTCAACAATCCCTTTGAGTGATGTGCCATTTCCCTCCATCCCAAGCTTCTTCTTCATGTATTCCTCCTTATTGTTTTACTCCTATCTATCTTGTAGTTTATTTCTCCTTCCTGCCATCTTTCCACAAATTTATCCTCTCCTTTTCCTAGATCTCATCTCATGCTTACTTATTATGATGCACATAGTTCTCTTGTCTCCACATTAGTTCTCATTAGTTTTGTTTACACTTCCCATGTTCCCCTCACTATGATATTCCTACGCAAGTCTTTGTCACTCCACACTCATTTATTATGTCACGACAAATTTATACACCACCTTCCATTTCTCATCTTGCCACTTTCATTCATGTCCTTAATCCTAGTGTGCCTCTATCTACCCTTGACATTAATGTTTAAATGCTTGTTGAGATGAAAAGTAATGTTGATTCCTTACCTAATGGAAACAAAAAAAGACATGTACATATAAAAATCAAACACAATTCAATTTCTATTAAAAATTTTACATATCCATTTTTTGTTGGATTTTTGGATCCTAGATTTGAGATGCACAATGTTAAAGGAGATCCCATGACACATTCAAGGTTTTTAGTGCTACATATTTGGGTTTTGTGTATGATGATAAGTTATTGGCTAAGTTCTTCCCATGAAATTTAATAGTATTATCTTCCATTTGGGTCTATTTTTTAATATTGAAATTGGCCAATGCAAATATTAGGAATGTTAGATTGAAGTTTATTATTTTAGATTTTTTGACTATAAACAAGGATCGACAAAGTATATACATTCTTAACATTTGCATGTGCAATTGAGATGAATGTAAAGAACTAAAGTTGTTAGAGGCTACCACACTTAATTATGGATCTTCTAATGCTTCATCTACATCATCCTACCCTTGTAAATTTAAAAAGAAAAATTATTTCCAAAAGGATAGTAAAAAATAATGGAAATGACCATTGTACAAACTATACATTATAAATGTTTCTAATATAATTATGACTCTAAAGCCTCCAACTTTTTCTTTTGTAAAATGTGCTTCAAAATTTACTTAGTGCTTGCATGATTACACTTCCTCCTATTAGGCCATTAGATAAATCTAAAGTTATTCCCACAAGATATAATGAGAAATAATTTTGTTATTAAATTGTAGAATTAATTGTAATTATACTCAACATTTTATGGGATTAAGGAATAATTGATTAAGGATTTGATTGATAAAAAAAAATTAGGTTGAGGGGGTTAATATTGGGGTCAATCCTTCAATTGTTCCTCCTAATGAAAATTTAAATATTTTACACTAAATAAATCTAATAAAATGGTTTTATATGAGGGTCATGAGATTGAGGTACATATACATGTTGGCGAGCTTGAAATCATTGATTCACCTATGTATGTGAGGAATGATATTTTGTTGGTATTAATAAAAATTATAAGTGTACTTATTCTTCTTCTTATGTACTAGTGATTGACTTTTATAGAAATTTCTATGGACTAACTAGTATTCAAACTTAGGACCTCCCATTTGGTGTTAGGATGCTCTACTATTGAGCTAATGACTCACATTGTGATGAGTCTTTTTATGACTTAGGTGTGTATCATTTCTCCAACACACTCCCTTGAGCCAAAACATAGGTGTCAAATGCACCTAGCTTGGCTCTAATACCATACAAGAATACCAATTATGAGGACCTCCTATAAAAATATGACATGAAAAACCGTGAACAATATTTAAAAGATAATCCATAGTCTATCTTATTATTTATGCATATTTTCTAGGACCACCTATGCCCAAAACACAAAATAGTTTTTATAAATACACCAATTAGATCTTATAAAATGCATTAATTAGATCAAATTATATGGTAAATTAAATATAATTAATGATTACTTTTTCTTTTAGTATGAAAGAGGTTAAATTCCAATATATGTTCTAGTGGGCTTGATTGAGTGACTAGGTGGAGTGATTGTTGTAATGAAGAACTTGCTAGGAAAGCTAACCAAGTTAAAATGTACACCTATACATACATCATTGTGGTAATATAGACCTATGTCATAAAACACAATTGAATCCTATTAGTTCCAAAGTATTTTAGCAAAGAGGTTACAATTGCAAAGAGATCCCAGAGTATATGCCTTTATTTTTTAGATTAAGTCATTTAACCTTAAATAATTTTAAGAACGCCGCTAAGGATCCTCTATATAAGTGCAAAGGATTATTTACCCCTAATTTGTAAAATTTTCAAAGGAATAACAATGGTGGGAAAATCAAGAGACAGAGGTCACAACAATTTAGAATTCCTAAGGGTTTACAATTATTAGAGTCAAAGTAGGTTATATGTAGGTTTTATAAAATAAAATGATTCAAGAATCTATAAGGCCAAAAGAACCATAAGCATTGCAAACTTTAGTTTAGAAGCATAAGGGATTGGATATTTTCATTCCTAAACATGGTTTTCATTAAAAAAATTACTCATGTACTATACATACATATTCATGTATATGTGAATATATCTACATATGTATACATACACATGCACATATCTAAATATGTATATATGTATATATGTATATATGTATATGTAGATATGTAGACACATTCATGTATACATACATATGTATATATGCATGTATATATGTATATACATACATTTATTTTCTATATGTATATATATATATATATGTATACATATATACGTATACATAAATACACACACATATGTATGTATGTATGTATGTATATGTGTATGTATATTTATGTATACGTATATACATGTATGTATATGTATATGTGTATGCATACATGTATATATATGTATATATGGATACACACACATTTTGGTTTTGTTTTGTAAGCATCCTCTTTTGAGGACAACCCTTTGTTGATGATGTTGAGTATTGGTTTGTTGTAAGTGTGTTTATTATTTTAATATCATTTTAAAACAATATTTTATTTATTTATAAATTTTGGTATAATCTCTAATTTTATAATATGTTTGTGTGTGTAGGTTGAGTTGCATAATTGTTAGGGGCACACACAATCAACACAATGAAAGATAATAACTAATTCAAGGGATCGAAGTTCAGTTTCTAGTCAAGCAAAGAGAGGCATAATGTTTCATTAATAGCATTTGCTACACATACATAAACACTTTTATATCTTTATGACACATTCATAACTATTTTCATGAATATATATTGGTGATATTTTGTAGTCTAAGAGACAATGTTGGCCTCATGTCACTGTATATGATATTTTCATGATGTATTATGTATGTCTTCATGACCTTATCAAGATCAATATATAAATATTTTGTGCATATTCATAGCAAATGGTTTGTGCTTATTCTATCTATCTATATTACCCTTTATCTCTATCTCTCTTTATCACTATCTCTCTCACATATATATGATGTGCATGAATGTTGAATGGCATACATGTAATGAACCCATACTAATTCTAACTCTATTTAGCCTATCAACAAATAAATATTCAACATTGGTCTTCTAGATTTACATACATCTTAAGAATTTACTACCATAATCCATAAGACAAAGCAACAATAACCCATATGGGTGTTTAGACTCACAAGTGAAAGTCAAAATGTTATAGCTAGCTATCCCTTCACTAAAAAATAGTAGGGTTTTTAGTTCAAACAAGGAATTATCCCATTTTATTGTATGGTTCTATATACTAAAACCCTATCTCCAATAACACACATAAAGTAAAAAATATATCTACTATGTTTGGCTTCATGAATGCAACACAAGCTTCTAAATGTCCTAGGTAGAGCAATAGATTTCCATTCACATAGTAGAAATTACAAGCTAATGCTTTTTAACATGATTTCTAGAATTTCATAAAAGAATAACTTTTTCTCTTACATTACATATAAAAATACTAAAAATAACCTTCATAAAAAATCATACCTCATTACCACCAAGTAAAAACTATTAGGTTTACATACTCGAATTTCACAAGCTTCAAAAATGTATAATTTGCACTACCTTCTTCCTCCTTTTGCCTCTATCCTCCCCTTTTCCCTCTTTCTTTTCCTTTTAATCTTTCCTTGATTTCCACCATTTTTGCCATATTCTCTACATGTTTCCCATTTCCACTTCCTTTGCCTTTATTTCTTCCCACTTTGTGAACAATAAAGTCCCACTCTCTCTTCACTTACTCATCATTCAAGTTTCCTCGAATAGCGTACCTCAACATTAATGCTTGATACTTAATATGATGGGGCCAAAGGTGGGGTGGCCACTTTTTGGCCCCACATCTTTTTGCACTCGCTCTAATAAGGTTTGTCCTTTTGATAATAGTAATGTCCAAAGGTGGCTCTTGTTTGCATGTGGATACATTTATACCAAACATCAACTTTTAGTGATATGTGTGAAGATTTTGTAGTGGTTCTATATATTGTTCTTATTCTCTAAATATAAAGGAGGATGAATAATCAAGTCATGATGGACTAATGAAAGAAGATGAATTGAATAGTGATAGAAACTAGTCTACTATAGTTAGTGATGATGAAAATACATTATATAAAATTATGCAGGGATTCTCATATTACTTAGAATCTCTAGTGTTACAATATGAATAGTATTTTAAACACATGATAGATCTTTTTCTAGAGTGTCTCTACAAACTTGTGACCATTGAATTTGCTTGGTAGTATAGAAAATTGCATTATAATACATCAAATAATAGGGTAGAGAATGTAATTGTTAATTTTATGGTTTCCAAGACCAAACTTTGTAAATGATATTAATTGAGGGCATGAAGACACAATCAAGTCTTTGTTCTTGATGGTTTGATTTATATTTTCAATCAATGGTTCCATTTATACACACTACATGAGGAAATTGTTCAATAAGAGTAACTTATAGTTTTAGTCAATTATATTTCAATTTGTACACACTACATGAAGACAATGTTATCAATGATATGATTCTTGATTTTTTATAAGATTTAATATTATAATACCTTAACAAATCAAGCTATGACTTTCACGGTTCACTCCTACATGTATGAAATTTTCATTTTCATCTACAAGTTTGACCCTAAATTTGTAGTTTTAAAATTATTTTGTGAGCTTAACCCTACATTTCTAGTCTTTAGGAATGTATTTATCTTCATTTTTTAGACTATGTTGAGAGCTATTATAATGTTTTTTTGCACTAATTTTTGGAGGAAACTCGTTTTTCCTTACTCAAACCTTTGGATTATGCAAAACGGGGAAGCAAAATACTATTAAAAATGCTTTAAAAGCGTTCAAACAAGTGCAATTTGAATTCAACAAATTTTAAAAAAATTGCATATAGGGTTTCGAAATTAAACAAATACATGCATTTTGAACTTAAAAAAAAGGAATTTTAAATACCTCGTGCTCAATAGTGGTCGATATGCGAATTGGAATGATGAAGTTTGAAGAAAACGACCCGAACTTTGCTTTCGTTGGTGAGAAATTTTGTTGGGTCGCCGTTCGGTTTATGTTCGCCGCGCGCAGGGACAGTGACTGGTAATTCATAGTGAAAGTGTGAAAGTGAAAGCACTTTCACACTTTTTTTGGTTTTGTCATATTAAGGGGGTTCGGCCGAACCAAGGTTCGGCCGAACCCCCTTAATATGTTTTTTTTATTTGGCTCGGTTTTGGGTTCGGCCGAGCCATGGGTTCGGCCGAACCATTCAAATGGTTCAGTTGAGCCATATGGTTCGGCCGAACCACTTTTCTATGAAGAGTGTGGAAATTTTGAAATTTCCTTCCTCCACAAAAGTGTAAACCACTTATGTGGCTTCACCCCAATACAAATTTACAATATACAATGTTGAAATAAGCATAAGTTCCAAATGTGAGCTCTCCATCCATGAATCTCTCGATGCCATGATCAAACTGGGGACCCAACGGAGTAAGGTGCACGTTCCACCCAACCATGTGGTACCCGTAGGTCCAACCCCCGTGCTAGGAGATAGTAATAAGGTTACCTAGACCTAATCTACTAACCCTAGACACTAGTACAAAACAGACTATTGGTTACATTGCTTCCAGATTTAGACAATTGAATATTTCACAAATACAAGGTTAACTGTTATTCTAGGTGGAGTGTCATCACAACGATACAAAGGTTACCCTAGTGTTTCTTCCTAGGTTCCGGCCCCCAATCCTTGGGTTACCCTGGTAACCTCTTACGAAACCCGGCCCCTATTGCATACTATTGCGGAATCGAATGTCTTTTAAAGGAACAAGACACCGATTTTCCATTCCAGACCTTCTCAACTTATACTCATGACTGTAGTAGCTCAAGAGTCATAAGCGAGGCATGAATATCTTGTTAAAAGTTTTAAATCTAACTACTATGTCATTTAATTTTCACTAACTTAGTTAACTATTTGCAAGTTACCCTGACACCACTTTGTGTGTCGGCCCTTACAAATAGCCACTCCCCTAAACATAACAAAGGTATTCTAGATTCACTACCTAGGGTAGACAAGTGCACAATACAACATATAATGCCAAATAAACCACAATAAATGCCACAATTTCATTCACAAATAACTAGTGCACTACCCTAGTTGTTCATACATATGATACCACGGTAAAGTTTTATTTCCCAAGAAATACCCACATCTGGAAGACTTAACAACTCATAAAAATAATCCCCATTTGCCCAACACAATTAAAGCAAATACAAATCTATCATTTGGATATGCTAAATCCATTCAACAATAGAGAGAGAAAGAAAACATTTTTTTTAAATGTTTCTTTTACTTAACATCAGTTCTCTACACACATTAAATAAATATACACATTATATTCGTAATATACATAACTATGTAAATAACAGTATACTTTGTTTCTCATTTGCCTAATTTCATATTTATATTTTATCATGAAAATTATATAATTCCAAAATATCAATCTATCCCTACATCAAATGTCAAAATCATTTAAAATGTCCAATTAAACATAATATTATTTTAATATATATATATATATGAATATAATATATTAAAAATTGATTTACAAATTTCACATATCATATAAGTCGAATTCATTTAATATAAAATACGAATTTAAAACCACAAATAAAATTTGCATATTGAAATAGTCTAAGTTTTAACCCTAAGGGTCGCAGCCCTAACCGCGGCCTCCCTGTGGGAGGACGCGGCCATGCCCGGGCTGCGCCCATAGAGACAGGGGTTGGGGAGGGTTTCGGCCCTCCCCATCACTGTTTATTATATTATTATTTTTGAAAGAAATTTACAGATTCAAAATTTCATACGAAAAAGACTTATTTTCGAATTAAAATTTTCCGACGATTTTCTGACGAGAATCCACATACGGATTTCGTTATATTGATAAAAAAAATTCTCAAATATATTCTTATATATATATATATGTTTATATATATATATATATGTATATGTATATATATGTATATATATATATATAAATCTTTAACGGTGAATAAAATACAGTAATATTAAAAATACATTTCTCAGGGTTTCTACAACAATTCTGAGAAATTTTCTGTAATTTAACAAATATTTTCCTCTAGATTTTCTTATAATAAAACTAAGAAATTAATCTATTTAACAATTTATTCCTGAAAGAAAATTTTCAATCAATATACAGCTAATTCTCATTTGAATAAAATATATTTTTTTAAAAACAGAAAATTCATTTAAAAATTATATCAAGAACTTTTTTTTATCCCTTTGAGAACTTCTACTGTACAAATTTTTAATAAATTTCCTGAGAAAAATACAGGAAACAAGAAATCTATAACTTTCTCAAACATTCTTTTTCAAAGAAACAAACTCAATATAAACTACAAGAAAAATACCTGTAGAATAAAAGCTTCCTGTAGGAGAGATTCTTTTTGCCTGTAGCGCACAATATTCTCAAAAGCTTCTCCAACCAACAGAAAAGATCCTCCCTCCAAGGGTTCTTCCACAAATATACAACCCCAGAGGAAATAACAAATCCTCTCAGAAAATAAATTTTTACACAACAAGAATTTTTTTTTGCAAAAGCTTTGATAATTTCCCGTGAGAAAATTCAACAACCTCTGTGATTTCCCGAGATCCAAAATATCCTCTCCGTAACAAATTTTCAACAACCCCAATGCAATTATTACACTCACACACATGTCGAGAAGTGGTTGCAAAATATCTTCCCACCACTTCTCGACAAACTTCCATTTTCAATTTGCATGCAAATATTTAATTTATTTAAATTTTAAATTTTGAAAATCAATTTTCAATTCACATGCATTTTTTTTTAATTTAATTTTCAAATTTTCAAATGTAATATAATTTTACACACTTAATAATTTAATTTAATTTATTTATTTATTTAATTAAAATAGTTTAATCTTTTTAAAATCAACTATTTAACCAAATAAGCTAATTAATGAATTAAACTATCAAGCAAGTAAATTTCTACCACATTTAAATATTAATTAAATAACAATAATTAAAGCACAATATTCCAACATTAAAAATTAACCAATATTTACTTTTCAAATGATATATCCAAACAGAAAATAACAATACAAACCTATGACTCAGAACTAAAACAGACAAAGTACTAAGACCAGGGTTAAAGACTAGGCTAGGGTAAACCAAACTACTATCTCCCGATCAACGTTTCCGTTGAGTCTTGACACGCTCAAACCTGAGTACACAGGTGGAGTTGGTGTCATGTACCTGCAAATCCTGCAACCAAGCAATGACGTGCATACAAATATATATATATAAAACATTAAACAGAGACACCGTGCAGAGAAAATCACGGATATCGCAGGGCACTCGCAAGCGAGTGATGCGATTTCATTGTCCACACCAATACACTTCACAGCAAACTGACAAAATAAATAGTTGTTAGTCCATCATAACATGTTCATAGCAATAATCACTGAAAGTAAAACATCTAAACTATATCCAATCATGTCTGAAATCAATAATCATCAAACAAGTATCATCATGTCACAAAATAATCCACTATCACTCAAAACCAGCAATCAAAATATCTAAACAAAGTATCATCATCAAACAGTGTGAAAACATAACAACAAAAAGCATATGCATAAACGGAGGGGTACTACATCCTCCCCCCCTAGGATCAGGCTTGCTCCTAAAAGCCTGTGAACAGATAGGGATAAAGTTCCCTCATGTGTGTCGCATCCTCCCAGGTAGCCGAAGCCTCATGGCTAGGATCCCATTGGACCCTCACCTGATCAACGTCTTGACCCCTGAGATCGAGCGTCCGGCGCTGAAGAATGGCCACGGGCTCCAAAGCCAGCTGCCCGTCCTCTACCTGTAACGCATTCTAATCAAGTACATGAGATATGTCAGGATGATATGGTCTAAGTACTGATACATGAAAAACATCATGAATATGAGACAAACTGGGTGGTAAGGCGAGTCGATACGCCACGGGACCAATTCTCTCTAAGATCTCGAATGGTCCTATGAAACGAGGCACAAGCTTAGAGCCTTTTCCATAACGGATTGGACTCTTTCGCGGTCGCACTCGAAGGAACACTCTATCACCTACAGCAAACTGTCAATCTATCCTATGCGCATCGGCATATTTCTTTTGCCTATCCTGAGCTACTATCAAATGCTCTCTAATACGGTCAACCTATTGCTCCATGTCTCGAAGCATCTTAGGTCCAAGCAACACTCTATCCTCAAGTCGATCCCAACTCAGTGGAGTTCGACATGGACGACCGTATAATGCCTGAAATGGTGGCATACCTATGGAACTCCGATATCCGTTGTTATAAGCGAATTCTACTAAGTACAAGTAATCCTCCCAACGTGATTGTTGGTCCATTACGTACATCCTAAGCATATCCTCTAATATTTGGTTAACTCTTTCCGTTTGACCATCGGTTTGAGGATGATACGCTGAACTAAAGTTCAATTGTGTACCTAAAGCATGTTGTAACGAAGTCCATAAGGCTGAAGTAAAAACAGGATCTCTATCCGATATAATCCTACGAGGAATCCCATGTAATCTAACAATGTCCTCCATGAATATCCTAGCTACAGATGAAGCATTGTAAGATGATCGTACTGGTGAAAAGTGAGCTACTTTAGTCAAACGGTCAACAGTTACCATAATGGCATCATGTCGACGTGATGACGTAGGTAACCCCACTATAAAGTCAATGGATATAATATCCCATTTCCATTCGGGAATGAGATGTGGCCGCAATAATCCAGTAGGATGATGATGCTCAGCTTTGACTCGCTGACATTCAAGACATCTCGATACATAATCAGCAATATCATGTTTCATACCAGGCCAGAAATACAATTGCCGAAGATCAACATGCATTTTCTTAACTCCTGGATGAGCTGAATACGGAGCTCGATGAGCTTCAGTCATGATTAATGTACGAAGACTCTCAACATGTGGCACATAAATACGACCTAAATGCCGTAATATACCATCCGATTCTAGGACATAACCTGCAAATCGACCTTCTAAGGATCTACCCGATTCAATTTCTGACCTCACTTCCTGATATAATCTATCAGTAGGAAGTGCAACTAATATTTGACCTCTCAAATCTACTTCAAGAGTAGTTGCAGAGATCTCATGTCTACGACGGCTAAGAGCGTCAGCCACTACATTCTCCTTGCCTTGAACATACTTTACTTCAAAATCATACTCACACAAGAACTCCATCCACCGTCTTTGCCTAGCATTCAAGTTAGGTTGCGTAAAGATGTATTGCAAACTACGGTGATCAGTATGAAGTTCAAAACAATGACCTAAAAGAAAATTCCTCCATCGAACTAGAGCATGCACAATTGCAGCTAGTTCTAGGTCATGAGTGGGATAGTTTAATTCGTGATCCTTGAGTTTGTGAGACTCATAAGCAATCACACACCCATCTTGCATCAATACTGCTCCCAAACCCTCTAAGGATGCATCTGTGCATACCACGAAATCCTTAGTAGGATCAGGAACAATGAGTATAGGCGCATTGGTTAACTTTTCTTTAAGAGTCTGAAAGGCTAACTGACACTACTCTGTCCAAACAAACTTCTTCCCTTTCCTTTGAAGAGAAGTAATAGGATGACCTATTCTAGAAAATCCCTCTACAAATCGCCTATAGTAACCAGCTAGACCCATAAAACTACGAACTTCACCTACATTAGTAGGCACGGGCCAATCCACAATAGCTTGAATCTTTGAAGGATCCACAGCGATACCTTTTCCAGATATCACATGTCCAAGGTATTTTATTTCAGGTTGAAAGAAGTCACACTTCTTCAGGTTCGCATATAATTGATTTTCCCTTAAACATTGCAATACCTGTCTCAAGTGTTCTTCATGTTCCTTCATATTTCTCGAATAGACTAAAATATCATCGAGAAATACCAGGACAAAGCGATCAAGGTATGTACGAAAGACACCATTCATTAAACTCATAAATACTGAAGGTGCGTTCGTTAACCCAAAAGGTACTACTGTGAATTCGTAGTGCCCATAACAAGTTCGAAAAGCAGTTTTATGAATGTCTGCTTCAGCTATACGCAATTGATGATATCCAGACTTCAAATCAATTTTATAGAACACATTAGCTCCCTTAATTTGATCGAAAAGATCATCAATTCTAGGCAAAGGATAGCGATTCTTAATCGTAACCTTGTTCAATTGACGATAGTCAATGCATAGCCTAAGAGATCCATCCTTCTTCTTTACGAAGATAACATGTGCTCCCCAAGGAGAAACACTTGGATGAATAAATCCCTTTTCTAATAGTTCCTCTAACTGGATACAAAGTTCCTCTAACTCCTGAGTCGTCATTCTATAAGGAGCTCTAGATATAGGTTCAGCTCCAAGAACTAGGTCAACTCTAAAGTCAATATCCCTCTTCGGTGGCATTCCAGGAATGTCATCGGGAAACACATCAGCAAATTCCCTAAGAATAGGATGATCATCAAGAGATACCTCTCGACTCTCACCTTCTTCCAAATCTGTAACTGTTGTTGCAAACAGTTGACATCACTGACGTAGACATCTCTTTAATTGCATAGCAGATATCATTCGCAAAGAGATAGGTCTATGAATACCTACGATTTCCACTTTCTCACCTAAATCATTAATGCAACTAACTGTCTTAAGTCGATAGTCAATTACAGCATGATAAGATGCTAACCAATCCATGCCTAAAACTATATCATACGATCCTAAGGGTGTAACATATAAATCTACTAAGGTAGTTAACGTACCAATTTTAAGTTCACAATCATGTACTAAGTTTTCTACTGCTACTTTCACCCCTGAGGCGAATTCAACTTGCCATTTACCACCTTGCTTTACCGCCACAAGACCACAACAGTCAACAATGGTCAGTGAAATAAAGGAGTCAGTGGCTCCGGAATCAAAAAGTATAGAAACACTAACACCATGTAACATACCTGAAGTTTCGACCACTGTGTTCTGGTGATCGGTTTGGCGGTCATTAACCGCAGCATATACTGTATGTGCTCGTCCTGCATCTCCCACCATAGGCTCTGAAACTGTAGGTCGAGGCCCATAACCAGTAGAACCTCTCATCGGACACTGCCTAGCTATGTGTCCCTGCTGCCCACATGAGTAACAACATGTGCCTATGCCTCTACCAAATCCTCTGCCACCCGAAGGTGCATTGGACTGCTGATAACTACCCCTACGGATGGTAGACTGAGCACTCTATGTAGGCTGATCCTACCTGTTGCACTTCTTGCGCCACCAGTTACGACCCTTTCCTGTTTGAGGACTATTTTGTTGTTGAGGTTGAGGGTTATTGTTCTTTTGAGGTGTTCTTTGTTGTTGTTGCTGCCCACCCTTTGTGGGTGTCTGTTGGTTCTTAGAAGAACCACTTGTCTGTGCCTGTCCACCCCGTGGACTAAAACCTACTACAGGAGCACTCCCAATCTGCACTCCTGTGTGCCCACCTAAAGCCATAATAAGGTTCTCCTCAACTATGCGAGCCTTCTCCACTGCGACTTCCATAGTCTTTGGCTCAAAGACTTGGACACCACCACTGATGCGAGCATTTAATCCCCTGATAAAATGTTGTACTAGCATAGGCTCATCATCGCCAATACCAGCATACTGCTTAAGTTCATAAAACCTACGTTCATATTGCTCTACAGAAAGAGCTAACTGATGTAGATCATGGAACTCGTCAGCCCTACACTGCCTCCAGTGTTCCGACAGGAACCGTGCTCTGAACCTCTCGAGAAACATCTCCCAAGACACAGAACCAATATCCAAATGGAGCTTCTGCTCCTCTAGGCGCCACCAAGTAGAGGCGAATCCTCTCAAGTGCATAATAGAGCATCTGGCACGGGTATTGCTACCGTAAGGGTGCATGGCAAAGCATCTACCCAAATCCAGTAGCCAGGTCTCAGCCTCTAAGCCACCTCTAGTACCATCAAAGGTAGGAGGGCGTGCCCTCAGTAAATCCCTCATATGACCTGCAATGATAGCATCCTGATGTGCTATGTCCTCTACTCTCCTAGGAGATCTATCTCTCTCTCTGACAACCTCTTGCTCATCTACCTGTCTAGGTCCAAGACCAGCTAGGACCTCCTCTAATAGTGGATGTATCTGAGAACCCTCTATTCATAAATGTTCGGGATTCTGTCCCTCATTTCTCTGTCCCATCTGTTCGGCCTGATCACTGTGGTGATGACTAGGAGGGGGAGTAACCTGAGGGATTGGCCCTCGGCCCCCACCTCGACCTCTACCATGACCTCTTCCTCCTCGCCTAGGCATGTTCCTACACATAACAATTTTGAGTCTTAGATACTATTCAACCAAGACTAACAGTTGCGACACTACGTACTAGGTCAACCTAATGGGCTCGTGATTACCCAGAGTGTCCAGTGTTTGTAACCTTTGCTTTGATACCAATCTGTAATGCCCTGTCTTAATAACCTAAGAATGTTGCAATTGTGTTAAAAGGTGTAATAATTTTTTTTTTATAGTATTAATATTAAGTTAATTAATTGCATACATTCGTTAAGTTACTAAACGATTCACTACTTTGAGTTTTCTATAAGTGACTAAAGTATTTCGCATTGCACATATTAATAACATTAACATAAGATAAACATTGCATAACATTGAAATTTCATTTGAATACCATTTATAATAACATAAAGTACATACATGTTTTTCCATACATTGCATTTGATAGAATATACAATACTCATCCATCTTGATGAGGTAGTTCAATAATGATTACAATTTACAAGTGTTCTCCTCACAACATTTGAGGGATGTTTTAACAATACAAATTTACAATATACAATGTTGAAATAAGCATAAGTTCCAAATGCGAGCTCTCCATCATGATCAAATTGGGGACCCAACGGAGTAAGGTGCACGTTCCACCCAACCATGTGGTACTCGTAGGTCCACCCCCCGTGCTAGGAGATAGTAATAAGGTTACCTAGACCTAATCTACTAACCCTAGACACTAGTACAAAACAGACTATTGGTTACATTGCTTCCAGATTTAGACAATTGAATGTTTCACAAATACAAGGTTAACTGTTATTCTAGGTGGAGTGTCATCACAACGATACAAAGGTTACCCTAGTGTTTCTTCCTAGGTTCCGGCCCCCAATCCTTGGGTTACCCTGGTAACCTCTTACGAAACCCGGCCCCTATTGCATACTATTGCGGAATCGAATGTCTTTTAAAGGAACAAGACACCGATTTTCCATTCCAGGCCTTCTCAACTTATACTCATGACTGTAGTAGCTCAAGAGTCATAAGCGAGGCATGAATATCTTGTTAAAAGTTTTAAATCTAACTACTATGTCATTTAATTTTCACTAACTTAGTTAACTATTTGCAAGTTACCCTGATACCACTTTGTGTGTCGGCCCTTACAAATAGCCACTCCCCTAAACATAACAAAGGTATTCTAGATTCACTACCTAGGGTAGACAAGTGCACAATACAACATATAATTCCAAATAAACCACAATAAATGCCACAATTTCATTCACAAATAACTAGTGCACTACCCTAGTTGTTCATACATATGATACCACGGTAAAGTTTTATTTCCCAAGAAATACCCACATCTGGAAGACTTAACAACTCATAAAAATAATCCCCATTTGCCCAACACAATTAAAGCAAATACAAGTCTATCATTTGGATATGCTAAATCCATTCAACAATAGAGAGAGAAAGAAAACATTTTTTTTAAATGTTTCTTTTACTTAACATCAGTTCTCTACACACATTAAATAAATATACACATTATATTCGTAATATACATAACTATGTAAATAACAGTATACTTTGTTTCTCATTTGCCTAATTTCATATTTATATTTTATCATGAAAATTATATAATTCCAAAATATCAATCTATCCCTACATCAAATGTCAAAATCATTTAAAATGTCCAATTAAACATAATATTATTTTAATATATATATATATATGAATATAATATATTAAAAATTGATTTACAAATTTCACATATCATATAAGTCGAATTCATTTAATATAAAATACGAATTTAAAACCACAAATAAAATTTGCATATTGAAATAGTCTAAGTTTTAACCCTAAGGGTCGCAGCCCTAACCGCGGCCTCCCTGTGGGAGGACGCGGCCATGCCCGGGCTGCGCCCATAGAGACAGGGGTTGGGGAGGGTTTCGGCCCTCCCCATCACTGTTTATTATATTATTATTTTTGAAAGAAATTTACAGATTCAAAATTTCATACAAAAAAGACTTATTTTCGAATTAAAATTTTCGACGATTTTTGACGAGAATCCGCATACGGATTTCGTTATATTGATAAAAAAAATTCTCAAATATATTCTTATTTATATTTGTATATATATATATATATATAAATCTTCAACGGTGAATAAAATACAGTAATATTAAAAATACATTTCTCAGGGTTTCTACAACAATTCTGAGAAATTTTCTGTAATTTAACAAATATTTTCCTCTAGGTTTTCTTATAATAAAACTAAGAAATTAATCTATTTAACAATTTATTCCTGAAAGAAAATTTTCAAACAATATACAGCTAATTCTCATTTGAATAAAATATATTTTTTTTAAAACAGAAAATTCATTTAAAAAGTATATCAAGAACTTTTTTTTTTATCCCTTTGAGAACTTCTACTGTACAAATTTTTAATAAATTTCCTGAGAAAAATACAGGAAACAAGAAATCTATAACTTTCTCAAACATTCTTTTTCAAAGAAACAAACTCAATATAAACTACAAGAAAAATACCTGTAGAATAAAAGCTTCCTGTAGGAGAGATTCTTTTTGCCTGTAGCGCACAATATTCCCAAAAGCTTCTCCAACCAACACAAAAGATCCTCCCTCCAAGGGATCTTCCACAAATATACAACCCCAGAGGAAATAACAAATCCTCTCAGAAAATAAATTTTTACACAGCAAGAATTTTTTTTTGCAAAAGCTTTGATAATTTCCCGTGAGAAAATTCAACAACCTCTGTGATTTCCCGAGATCCAAAATATCCTCTCCGTAACAAATTTTCAACAACCCCAATGCAATTATTACACTCACACACATGTCGAGAAGTGGTTGCAAAATATCTTCCCACCACTTCTCGGCAAACTTCCATTTTCAATTTGCATGCAAATATTTAATTTATTTAAATTTTAAATTTTGAAAATCAATTTTCAATTCACATGCATTTTTTTTTAATTTAATTTTCTAATTTTCAAATGTAATATAATTTTACACACTTAATAATTTAATTTAGTTTATTTATTTATTTAATTAAAATAGTTTAATCTTTTTAAGATCAACTATTTAACCAAATAAGCTAATTAATGAATTAAACTATCAAGCAAGTAAATTTCTACCACATTTAAATATTAATTAAATAACAATAATTAAAGCACAATATTCCAACATTAAAAATTAACCAATATTTACTTTTCAAATGATATATCCAAACAAAAATAACAATACAAACCTATGACTCAGAACTAAAACAGACAAAGTACTAAGACCAGGGTTAAAGACTAGGCTAGGGTAAACCAAACTACTATCTCCCGATCAACGTTTCCGTTGAGTCTTGACACGCTCAGACCTAAGTACACAGGTGGAGTCGGTGTCATGTACCTACAAATCCTGCAACCAAGCAATGACGTGCATACAAATATATATATATAACATTAAACAGAGATACCGTGCAGAGAAAATCACGGATATCGCAGGGCACTCGAAGGCGAGTGATGCGATTTCGTTCTCCACACCAATACACTTCACAGCAAACTGACAAAATAAATAGCTGTTAGTCCATCATAACATATTCATAGCAATAATCACTGAAAGTAAAACATCTAAACTATATCCAATCATGTCTGAAATCAATAATCATCAAACAAGTATCATCAAGTCACAAAATAATCCACTATCACTCAAAACCAGCGATCAAAATATCTAAACAAAGTATCATCATCAAACAGTGTGAAAACATAACAACAGAAAGCATATGCATAAACGGAGGGGTACTACAATTTCTTCTTGTCCACTCAAGGAGATACTTGTCTCCTAGTGATTTAGTTGTTCAATTTGAACTTTAGCATTAGGCCCTTTACTTGTTTCACTTATGTTCACAAAAATTATCCTTATTTATTAGGCTCACCAAGCTCCTTAAGTGCCTTTAAATTAATTTTATCGGATGGTTATTGACACATATGGTAGATTAGTGTTCTAAGGACCTTTATTATTTTCCTCAAAAATATGTTGAGGGGAAAGAATATCTTGTTGCCCTTCCTCAAACTCTTGTTGGGATTCAAATAAGCTACCTTTAGGTTCTTTGACTCCTCCAAATGGGGCTTCTTGAATAATTTATTGTAACACCAAAGACTCTTCTCTTTTGTTACTGCTTACTTCACCTTTTGCTAATTTTGCTTCTTCCAATTCCTTGGCAATCTTGGCTGTGTTTGAAATGGAAGGGGGAGACATGAACAATATTTGTTTCATTGGAAAATAAGTGGGTGTCATTATTGGTTGCTTATCTTTCATCAATTTATGTACCTCATAGTTTTACTTCATATGTAATACTAAAATCAAATTTATTTATGATCTTGCAAAGCTCAAGCTTCTTCATCTTCAACTTATTGTATGCACCTTGAGGAAATAATTATTTTCTTAGATATACCATGACCTCATCTCCAAATTCACATTCTTTATGTTATCCTTCTCCTTGTACTTTCTATTCATCTTATTCAAAAAAATTCTTACATCTTCATGCAATACCTTTGTATATTATATAAATTATTCTTCCTCAACACCTCCTATCTTCAAAATATATATATATACATACATGTATATACATATATATAGATATATACATGTATATACATATATATAGATATATACATGTATATATATATATATGTATATATATATGTATATATATATGTATATATATGTATGTATATATATATATATGTATGTATGTATATATGTATGTATGTAGATATGTATGTATGTATATATGTATGTATGTATACACATACATACATATATACATACATGCATATCTACATACATACATATATATATGTATGTGTGTATATATATATATGTATATATGTATGTATATATATATATAGATATATACATACATACATATATATATATATATGTATGTATGTATGTATATATGTACATATATATATACATATGTATATATACATACATACATATATATATATATACATATGTATGTATGTATGTATATATGTACATATACATATACATATGTATATATACATACATACATATATATATATACATATATATATATAATATGAGTCATTTTATTGCTCAATGCTCTAATATACTTGGCAATGATGTGATATGATGGAAAATGACATTGAAACTTTGATATTAATTTGGAACCTTTATGATTAATATGTGTTATCACACAGTAAGAATATTATCTATCCATTGATAAGCTAATGTGTTAAGATTTTGAATGCAGAAATATATAAGCTTTATGATAAGAGAAAAATGACTACAATAATTCTAGTCACTTGCAAAATAAAATATTTTTGGTTGATGCAAGATTTCTTACACCCTTAATATTTTTGCATCAAATACCTTAGATAACTAAAAAGTGAGTTTAAATTTTAGGAAGCTAATGGAAAACCATAATGGTTCACTCATACTATGGAAATCCATGTTGAATCTTCAATCACCCATTCTTTCCATTCCACCAAGTAGTCTTCATATTTGTTGCTCCTTGTAGTCTTTCCAACTCTATTATCCAATATCTATTGAATTTATTCACCTTACCATTTTGGAATCAATTTTATCCAATTCATTCTCATGTTTTATTCTTTGAAGATTGTAGGGAAAAAGATGGGTCATCTAAGAACAATAGTGCCTTCAATGATTTTAATTTCATTAGATTGCCTCAAAGACACATACAACTGTGCCACAAAGCAGAAACAGACACAGTTTATTTCCCACATTAATCCTTCTGAGAGAAGCTCATGTAAACTTAGTTTCAACAACTTGCATAAACTGATTCAACAAATAGAACCAATAAACATAAAAGATGGGACAAAAGATAAGAACACACATATTTACGTGGGGAAAACCCTTTCGGGTAAAAAACCCCACACTCCAAAAGCCCAAATTGCCATTGTATTATTCAACAACAAAAACAGTTACAAATACAATATCGGGCTCTAAGCCTTTATAGAGTTACATCTTGTTCATCTTGGAGAAATATCTGACAACATAATATTCCAGGATCCTTGCACTATTATAATACTCTCACACAACATACAATGCAGATCCATCTCCTCTAATCAGCCTCTTGGCCTCACCAACTAGCCTCACAACTAGCCCCACAGCCAGCCTCACGGCCAGCCCAGCCTTCACATTCTTCACTCTCACTCTCCTCTAAATGTTTCCAGAATCATCATATCAAATACAACATCGTTCTACATTCCTTCAGGTCAGCTCAAAACAACTCTATGTCAAAGTACCAATTTTCCAACCAATGGGCTAACAGGCAGTTACATCGCTATCAGGTAAATACAGTTGTCGACCTCAGTTTCCAAATGATGGCCTAATGAATCGTTGATTCACAACAACAATGTGAAATCAACAAATGACTCCATGCCATGTTTCAGTATGTCACTTGTTCATTGTTGTTTGACCATTGCATTATTCCATCTCTTCCTGTCACTTCAAAGCTTAACTACCATACTGCAAGCCATATCACAAGCCTCTGCAGGACCGCGGTTTACCATTTTTCCAAAACACCGCTCTACCGCAAAACCATCAATAGACCCTCGCGGGTCAGTGGTAACAACACTGCAATACCGCAACCTCTTCCAAGTCCTATCGCGGTGTGGCGGTAACACCGCACTACCGCTAGACAACCAAAGGACCCCTGAGGTATGGCAATACCCCGTGCAACCACAAGTCAACCAAGATACCCCCACAGTATGGTGGTAACCGCGCTACCACTGAACAACCAGAGGGACCTCACAATATGGCGGTATACACCACACTACCGTACCTCAGCTAAAATCCTCCTACGATATGGCGGTAACTGCACTACTGCTCCTCTCTTACAAATATCCAACGATACAACGGTACAAGCAAAATTCATCACTTTCAGAGGTTTAAGCAACAAAACCAGGGTTTCACCAGTGAGTTTGAGATAAACATTCTCAATAATCTCCCACTTGACGAAGAACTCACTAAACCCCTTTCCTACCTTTGAAACCACTATACCATAGCCATTCATGTAATAATAAGAATATCAAACAATGCTCTTGTGCTCCAGCCAAGACACTAGCACCAACATCCAAGATGTCCACCAACTCAGGCTACAGTTTCATCCATCCATTATAGGACAAGAAACAATCCAAGGCGTATATGCACCAGTCTACAAAACACAAGCACCAGATCCAACAGATAGCAAAGACTAGCATGCTGCCACCACTTCACTATGCTCACATGCTATACAAAAGCAATATCAACTTCAAATGCTTAAATAGAACACAATTGTGAAGTCATTCTCTAGAAAAAAAGATAGAACATCAGCTAGAATAGCAACAAGAAAACTAACTGCTCCCATCCAACTGATTAACCCACACAACTGAAAATATCACCCATAGCAAGTGCTAATCCATCCAATCACACATACCTCCAAGGTATCAACATAAACAAACTCATGCCACTCCATAACCAACCCATCAACAACAAATACAAGCTCCATGTGCCAACCAGTCAAAGAAGACAAAACACATCCAAGAACTCCCATTGCACGGGTAATGAATATGAAAAGATCAAGGAATACCAAGTCTACCAATAACTGCACATAGAAAATGTAACCATGTAGTACCAAGAAATTATCCACAATGATATGCGCAACCTGCAACCAACTACTAGAAGAAACATTTCTCTCAATAGTCTTCATAGCTCTCCCAAGTTCTCCACACCCAACAAAAGAAAAAGATTAAGAACCTCCATGTCATCACCCAAGAACTTGAATGAAAAACACCAGCTCCGACCAAATGTCAGACCATAGTGATATGAATAACAAACCTTCAGGAAGATAACTAAGACCAAAAAGAGAAACATTGCACAACATATACCTGTAGAACATCCTCCTACATACACCTCTAAAAGCCAGTCGTGTCAAGTATGATCTCCTTCACATCCCAAAGGAAAAGCCATAACAACACCCAACCATTCAATCTCCAAGATTAAACACAACATATGGATGTAAGCCTCTCAAAGAAGATCAAACCACTCCATTTCCCATATCAGGAAATCAGCCCATATAACTATCTCCTACCAGTTCTCATCATAAAATGATATCACATAAAAGATCAAGGAGATAAACCATGTTGTCCACCTTCCACTATGAATCCTCCAGAACCATTAAACAACAATTCAAGATCCATAACATGAAAGAAAGCATAGAACACATCTAAAAGATATAATGGGAAAATACCTCTTAGATAAACTACCGAGTAGACCAAGAGTGGAAAAAGAGAATGCTCCTCCAAGATATACAAGCCACCATGACTCATCCAAGAGCAATCTCCTCATTGGCCTCTATTGAACTCATGTTCAACCAAGGTGTAGGCTTCTTGAAATTTCTACTAAAAATTCATCAAGAGTAATCATCAACAACACTTCTCTCATGAGAGAAATACAACCTCACCTTATTCTTCATGTGTCCATGAGCACCTACAAATGATCATCTCATTCTAAACTCCAAATGCAACACTGCACTATCATGAAGTATTAGGAAAATGATCAAAGCACCCAATACACAAATAATTACCAGACCACTTGCCAAAGCTCCAATCATTTGAATCAAGAACTTATCATGACATCATGATCTTTCCATCCCCCTTGGGAGATACTAGGCTCCAAGTGAAGAAACCAATGTCTCAAGAGCAATGCACACTGTCAAAACTCTAATGCATAAGAAAGAGTATACCATGACATAAAACAAACAAGCTCTGAACATACATCACCTATCAAGCACCACCAACACCTTGGCCAAAGACTCCAAACATCCTCCATGGTTCCAATATGTTGCACATCTTCAAATAGTGTTCATGCAAATGTGAAAGAACCCTTCTACAGCAACAGGATCTAAGAGTCCCTCCTAGTAACATATGCAACACTAAAGAAGATCATTCACCACCAAGTGATGAACCCACAGTCACTGGTAAAGATCCCACTAAAACATGACATCCAAGCTTTCCAAGCCTCATGACCAAACATCTACTAGTCTGAAAAATCTCCAGGTACAATCAACAACATGTCCATCTAACAACAGTTCCAAGCAACACCACAATCTCCAAATCAAGCAGATATTACCATCACTGTCAAAAGCTTACACAAAACAGTGTATCCAAGCTATCCATGACATCATGATACAACATGCTACAAGTTTTCATAATCGACTATTCAGGTACTCAACACCTCTCATCTCAAAACAACGACACCAATGCAACAAGTGACCACAAACAAGGTCAACTAATGAAATCTGCATTTTCAGAAAAAACAATCTTGTGGATATCGACAGTCCACTTCCAAGTTATCCCACTACAAATGAATGGGTGATCAATCCATACAACTGCATAACTTGTAGATCTGGACACTGAAACATGCAAACCCATCATCACAATGAAAAAGAAAAACTGAGATTTCAAAGAGAGCAACAATGTAGACAACTTGACTCAAACACCAAATCAAGTCCAAATCCAATTTTCCAATCATGTCCACAACTCAAGCACCATAGTCTAGGGAACCAACAAGCAACACTTACATGTAGAACTACAACTATCTCATCCAGCAATGCCCCAAACTTCTAGGGTCTAGAAAATAGTTTTTACCAGCAGCTCCACAAAAAAACAAGTTTTTTCTTGACCGTGCAAAACCTGCAAAATCACCATGTTTATAAAACACCCATGCATACCCATATCCACTACACATCTAGACAACTCAATAATCTATACACAACCATCATAGTTAACTAGAACAATGGAATAACATGAATATACATAACCATAGATTCTTTAAATGAAAATCTATAAAACACTTAGAACCAAAGAACATGAATCTGAGTCATGCACAAGTACAAGGAATCCTTAAAGGAACAAGTAGTACAAGAACTCCAGG
This sequence comes from Sequoia sempervirens, assembly GCA_007258455.2. NCBI lineage: Eukaryota > Viridiplantae > Streptophyta > Pinopsida > Cupressales > Cupressaceae > Sequoia > Sequoia sempervirens. The sequence continues at coordinate 975,424,930 of VDFB02281492.1, forward strand.
CCCATCCCAAACCAATTCCATAGCCACCAACATGCACATGCATACGAGAGAGCCAGGCTATTCATAAGTTCTTAGACCACCCAGAGATCAACTTCATAGCCTTTATGCAAACAAGGTAATAAAGAACAATGCCTTCAATGCCAAGTCAAAGCACCCAGCACAATCACAATACTCCATGGCTGAAAAACAACCCAAGCATTTCCATACCATCAAGGAGCCCCTCACACAAACACCCAGTATGAACCATGCTCTGTTGCAACACAACCATAAGCATAAACTCACACCCCTTGCATCAGGATCATTCATTGCCAACCAAGAGCCTCAGACCACATCAACTCCAATATGATCAACTCCATTGTCTCCATCTTCACCATCCTTCAAGCTGTGTGTTGTCTCTGAATACCACAAGACTTCCACTCCCCAAAGGATCAATATATCAACCGATTCCTCCAGATTTCCTCAAGCTTGCCAAGGTAAGAAATCTTCATAGGAGAAATACCCAGAACCAACAACCAAAAGAAGGGTTTGATACCACTTGTAGGGAAAAAGATGGGTCATCTTAGAACGAAACATCTAAGAACAGTAGTTCCTTCAATGATTTTAATTTCATTAGATTTCCTCAAAGACACATACAACTGTGTCATAAAGCGGAAACAAACACAGTTCATTTCCCACATTAATCCTTCTAAGAGAAGCACATGTAAACTCAGTTTCAACAACTTGCATAAACTGATTGAACAAAAAAACCAATAAACATAAAAGATGGGACGGAAGATAAGAACACACAGATTTACATGGGAAAAACCCTTTCGAGTAAAAAACCCTACACTCCAAAAGCCCAGATTTTCATTGTATTATTCAACAACAAAAATAGTTACAAATACAATATCAAGCTCTAAGCCTTTACAAAGTTACATCTTGTTCATCTTGGAGAAATATCTAATAGCATAATAGTTCAGGATCCTTGCACTATTACAATACTCTCACATAGCATACAGTGCAGATCAATCTCCTCTAATCAACCTCTTGGCCTCACTAGCCAGCCTCATGACCAGCCTCACAACCAGCCCAGCCTTCACATTCTTCACTCTCACTCTCCTCTAAATGTTTCCAAATCATCATATCAAATACAACGTTGTTCTGCATTCCTTCAGGTTAGCTCAAAACAACTCTTTATCAAAGTACCAATTTTCCAACCAATGGGCTAACAGGCAGTTACATCACTATCAGGAAAATATAGTTGTCGACCTCAGTTTCCAAATGTTGGTCCAATGAATCGTTGATTCACAACAACGATGTGAAATCAACAAATGACTCCATGCCATGTGTCAACACGTCACTTGTTCATCATTGTTTGACCATCACATTATTCCATCTTTGCCCATCACTTCCAAGCTTAACTGCCATACTGCAAGCCATATCACAAGCCTCTGCAGGACCGCGGTTTACCATTCTTCCAGAACACCACTCTACCGCAGAACCATCAACAGACCCTCACGGGTCGACGGTAACAACACCACACTACCACAGCCTCTTCCAAGTCCTATTGCGGTGTGGCGGTAACAACACCACACCACCGCAAGAGGTCTCCAATACAACCATGGGGTGGCGGTAACACCGCACTACCCCTAGACAACCAAAGGACCCCCGAGATATGGTGGTACCCCACGCAACCGCAAGTCAGCCAAGAGACCCCCACAGTATGGTAGTAACTATGCTACCGCTGAACAACCAGAGGGACCCCGCGGTATGGCGGTATACACTGCACTACCACACCTCAATTGAAAGCCTCCCATGGTATGGCAATAACCACGCTACCACTCCTCTTACAAACATCCAGCAGTACAACTATGCAAGCAGAATTCATCACTTTCAGAGGTCTAAGCAACAAAACCAGGGTTTCACTAGTGAGTTTGAGACACATTCTCAAGAAAGATACTCATACAAATATACAATAATAAATACTCATGATATGCTAATGCCCTTAGAAAATTCTACTTCATATGAATTACTAAAATCAAACTTATTTATGATCTTGTAAGGTCCTTGAACTTTTTCATCTTCCTCTTATTTATTGCATCTTGAGGAAGTATTTATTTTCTTAGAATTATACCATTACCCCATATCCAATTTCAAATTCCTTAAATGTCTCCTCTTTATATTCCTTATGTTTCCTCTTCATTCTAACCTTCTCCTTGTATTTACTATTCATCTTCTTCAATTATTTTCTTACTTATTCTTGCAATACCTTCATATGTTATATAAATTATTCTGCTCAACACTCCTATCTTCAATTTTGATATAGATCTTAGCTACAATATATTTATTGGATTGTTTCTATACACTATTTCAATTGGTGTTCTTTCACTCATATTTACTAAATTAGTATATTTAAACATTTCTTGTGCTGATACTATATCCCAATTTCCTATCCTTTCACTTGCTAAACACCTTAAAAAAATTCCAAAGCTTTTTTTCACCATTTTTATTTATAGTCTATGCATTTGTGATTATATGTATAAATAAATTTAAACTCCATCTTCTTCTTCTTCTTCCATAATATGTTTTAGAAATAACCAACAAAATTACTATCCCTATTGGAAATCGTACATCTTGAAAAACCATGTAATCTAACAAACTATTTTTTAAATATATCACCTACATGTACAACATCATAATTTTTATTACATGTTATGAATGTATCATCTTATAAAATATTTTAACTACCACAAATATTGAATCATGACCTCTTATTGTTATTGGAAATCAAAACACAAATCCATACTAATATCTTCCCAAGGCTTCTTTAGAATTGGTATTGATATATAATCCAAAATTTTGACTACTACCTTTTATATCTTGACAAATTCTACAATTTTGAACATATATTTTCACATCCTTATACATTTCTAGTTACTTAACAATGCTACTAACTTCTCAAGACCAAAATTTCCAACTAGCCCAACACTATGGTTCTATTTTATCAAGTTCTCTCTCAATAAACTTTTGGGAATACATAATTAATTTATTTCGAACAATATATTATTACAAATCAAATAGTCGAACCACTTAATTTGTCCACGCTTATTGGATCCTTACATCTCTTCCATGCTTCAAAAAAATTAATATCATCTTCATAAAGTGCTTTTATTTTTCAAATCTAAATACTTAAATTCTCATTTTAGCTATCAAATTTTGTTTTCAAATAAAAAAATCAGCAAATCTATTTGAATTAATAATCTTATTCTTTAATACAAAAGAACAATTTTGCACAAACTAAACCCATCTTAAATATCTATGATTCCACTTACCTTAATTGTTCAAATACTACAACACTTGATGATTTTTATACCACATAAATTATTTAGACAACAAGTAATGTATCCACTCCTTTAATGCTTAAATTAAGGATTTTTTTGGTCATATGCTATATATTTTCTTTTCACCATTCAAATTTTCATTGAAGTATGCTGTTGGTCTCCTGTATTAGCTCCATACTACTCCAATTATGCTACTATTGGAATTAGAATCCACTTGAAATACCTTATCAAAGATGGGTAATGTTAAAACTAGTTGTTATTTAAGCTTATTACAAAAAATAAATATTTTATGCACTTAATAGTTCATGTAAACCTCATTTTATCTCTTCTCATTTTTTTAAGTTATTGGCACACAAAAACCATTCAAATTTCCTATGATCTTCCTATAGAAACCAACAAGTTTATAAAAAAAAATGATTTATAATCTCTAGCATTGGTGAAAATTTTCTTTCACCTTTTCTAGATCCATCTTTAAATCCTTTTTTGAATTTACAAATCCCAAGTATACTAATTCCTTCTTCATGAAACTATATATCTTTATTTTGATTGACAATTTCTTCTCAAAAACTTTAAAATACTAATTTGTTCTGAACTAGTTTTTCCTTCCTCGATGTACTAAAAAATAGAACATATCATCCATGATAGAATCACAAAATTGCCCAAATATGGTTTCAATATCCCATTCATCAATCTCATAATTTTGCATAGTTTGATGGTCAACCCAAAGGGCATAAATAACCACTCATATAATATTTCTTTTGTCTTGAATGTTGTCTTCCATTCATCTCCTCATCTTATTCTAGTCTAATGATGATCACTCTTCAAATCTATTTTTTAAAATACTTTTCTCCATTCAAACGATCCATCAAATTATCCCACCTTGGTAATACAAATATACACCCTATTGTGGTCTTATTTGGTGCTCTCAAATCTATACACATTCTCCATTCTCCTCCTTTATTTGGTGCTAGTACCACTAATACCTAATGAAATCAAACTTTATTTAATCATTCATTTTCTAAACAAGACCACTTCCCCCTATCATAACACATTGTTTTTCTTTTCCAATATCCCTCTCTTTCTAAAACACTCTTTTAAAATTTCACACTAAATATTTTATTTTCCAATGTCCTACTCTTATCATCCCTATAGACTTCCTTGTCTCCCCCCTGTCTCCCCCCTCTTTATAACATGTATTATAATCTTCCAAAAAAAAATTAAACATACTTTCACAATATTTATTCCATGCATATTTCCACCATTCCTTTATTTCACCTTTTTAACACTTCCATCCCTTTGGATAATGGAATACCTATTTTACACAATAATAATAAATATAGGGTTTATAGCTAAGACTAATAATGGATATTGAAATGTATATTCTAAATAAATGAAATAGTTAAAAAAAGGTACTATCACATATTGATTCACTATTATACTAGGAAATCTAGACCTGCAAGGCAATGATCTCTAGATGATAAAATTATTTGTTAGATACTAGGTTCAAGGTTGTGCTTGCAAATCCAATATATGGTTCTACAAAAGTGAATATTGGTTGAAAAATAAACTTAGTGCCAAATCTAAAATTAGCCTACAAATATGATTGTCTAAAATTTATAAATTAAAAATAATTTGTCTCAACTTTTTGTACATATGTATGAAGTGGCGTGATCACAATAGATCATTTGGGAACTGGTTAGGCAAAGATTTGTTCTCCTTTGGTCAAGCCACTAGGTGGATTGGTTTTATGATGATGGACACATATTAAGACAACATACAAGTGTCTAATATGCCTAGGATGATAATGCAAGTTAAAAATACAATTAGGATGTCTTATGATGTTCTCATGTTTGAATGCATTTCTCTCATAAGGTGTTAATCATAATTTTAAATGGACAAGGAATGTTCTTAAATACAACATAACACATATGTATTAGGTTGTCTCACGATAGTAAGAAAAGGAAATAAGATTCAATTTGAATTTAGAGTTTTAAAAGTTTATGGTTTAGATCTATGCACAAAAGTACCCTAGGTCAATTTTGCTCCCATGATTTTGAACCAAGTTGATGAACATAAAATCTAGAAATTATAACTAGTACATGATGATAGTGATGATGAGGATAAACTAAAATGAGGTCATAAGACATTTGAATGTACAAATATGTTGCTTACATACTTAGCTGATAGGCTACATATAGTTTGAGATTTGAGCCTCAAACAAGTCTCACACCTGCAAACCACTATTGAGTCATCAGAAAAAGAAAAAAAGTTTTAGGTGTCATTTAATGGTAAACCAACTATCATTTAATGGTAAAAGCCTCCTAAAGATTAGGTGAAAGCCTTCAAAATCTCACTTATCATGTAAAAGCTAGATAAATAATGATTTTCCAACTAGATGGAAACATTTTATTTCCATTTGCAATGCTTTTTGTCAATTTGATGGCAACTTTCTTTTTTATTTGCATTTCTTTATGTTTTAAATCTATATGAAAATATTTCAAAATGAGATAATACTTAATATCTATAAGGAAAAAATCTAGATTCATTTCATTATTTAACACTTATTATTAATTGTTTAATCCAACCACATACAACTAGAATTTGTAGCACATGACATTCATATGCACGCATGCACAAACATGTACTCTCTAACATATAACATACATATAGTTTTCTATTAGTGTAATCCTTGAACCTCTTTTAAATGCAAATGCTAATATTACATAGCAATCAAGTAAAAGTAAACCCAAAACATAAAAAAAGAACATAACTATATGATTATCATTATTACACATATAAATCAATTTTTTTTTTTAAAACAAATCAATAACTCGTATCATTCTTGAAAATTCTATTTTATTGAACTTTATTAGGTCAACCCAACAAATCTTATTGAATAGTTAAAAAAATCTTATTAATAATTATCCAAATTCTAATAAAAAATAATTAAATTATAGTGAACTTGCAAAACCAATTTTATTTTTTATAAATAAATCAAAATATCCATAAGACGGCAGAAATATGGAACCAAATTTTTAAATACCACGTGGGAATATAAAGCACTACGATGCGTTGATATCAATCTTTGTTATGATTTATTCTCCATTATTATATTATTATAGTTGAAATGACTAAGTTGAGAGAGATTTATATAACACCTCCCCATTAGAATATGGATATTTTTTTAAAGTCTTTTTGTCTAACCATCCACGTGGCAGACACGTATCCTTTGAGATCCATGATAGATTTAAGAGGCATTTTGCATTCATAAACTTTCTTATCTCAATGGATTTGAATTAGATAGATAATTAGATTTTTATTCTTTCTAGATAACTTAAAGTGATCACAAATCTTTCACGTGAAGAGCTCAAGTTGAAAACTACTCAAATTCACACTTAATGGGCCTTTTGAAGATTGATCAATGTGGTTGGCTTAGCCCACAATATGGTAGACAACTAGTGCAAGTTCTATTCCATTAAAAGATTTGAGGATGTTTTTTTTGGTTTCTTTAGAGATTTGTTTGATTTTTTAGGTTTTTTTTATATAGTTTATAAGGATTATAGAATTTTTTTTTGAGATATTTGTCTTTTATCAATGGTTTTTTATAGGAATGTTTATTAGAAAGTTTATATTAAGTTGATTATTTTATATTTCTATTTTTCTTATTTTAGTAGGAAGAGATCTTTTAGTCAACTTATAAGTTTATGGGTAAAAGCATAAAGATGTGTCACACTTTCGATCAATTAAATGGTTCCTATCAAACCATTTTTGATGCAGTTTCGACCGAAACCATGTGGCGGTGACATGGCACCAATGTGGCAACGTATTATCGGTCGAAAAGGAATATTATAAACATGTAAGACATCACAAATCTAATGATTTTGATGGTCTTGTAGCCATCACTTTTTTTTGCAGCCTTAAATATTAGGATTTGTATTGAAGGCCTTCAAACATCATGTTGAATCATGGATTCCTTTCTTGCATTGTTCACTTTTTATTTTGTTATTTTCTTAGGATGTTCCACTTTAATCTCCTTATCCTCTCTACATTGTATCTCTTTAAATTTTATAATCCAATTTTAATCTTCCATAAATATCAATACATACATTAAATTATAATATTATCCACATATTATGAAGGTTCTATCTTAATAAATAAATATTTATATTTTTTTATTATTATTGTTGTAGGGTTGATTATGAAAAAATATAAAATGAAGAAAATTTATGAGTGCTAGTTAGTCAAATTAAATGATATGTAATAAACAATTGAGTAGTGAAAGAGAGACTAAACTACCTTTTCAAATAGGTCCTATTAATGTGAATAAATAATCGATGTAATAATTAGTCAATACTTTAGGATAAAAAATTTGGATTGAATTATCTAGAATAGATATATTAAAATAAAAATTGAAACTAACTAATAATATAAATTTATTTTGTTGAAATTGAGATAGTGAAATATACAATGTAAGGTGCCTAGAAGATAGAGATATCATTACATGGAGAGTTAACAAGACAACATCCTTATCCATATCTTTTTTACATGTTCTTATTATTTAAATTCATGTTTTTGTTTGTTTACTTTGACATGCACATGATTCATGGTAGTTCACATACAAATCATATTGGGGAAAAAATATACAGATAAATAGTGCATCCATAGCACTTTTTCTACTCAATTTGAACTAAGTTTAATAGTTTGCCCTAGTACAATAGTCTAGTGCTCAAATGACATATTTCTACACAAGAGTTGGTGGTTGTCTTGAACCTAAGTTAAACCTAACTCTTCATTTTTTAAGTATCTATAATCAACCTTAAAATTTTGTATTCCTAATCTTGGGTCAAGCATGATAATGTGACCCAAAGGCTAGTTCAAGACCTAAAGTTTGACTTTGATTTTTTTTCCAAATCAAAATTAATTATGCGTTGAAGTTGACTTGAATCCAATTATTCATCACCCACTAAATCAAATATGAAATATTTAAATTTGAATGTTAAGGTGTTATATAAGAAGACAAGAACCTTAGGTTGTCTAGATAATCTAGAGACAAGATTGAAGAACATTTACAAAGAATTTTTTACATCTAATAGGATTGCATTAGTATCTACATTTACAAAGAAAAATGCATAAGCATTTTCATTTTACTTGGTTTATATTTAATCTTGTTACAACACCATTAAATTAATACATGAGACCTAACTACAATCAAGACAAGTCATGAATTTCCCCACCTGATAATAGAATCAACAAATGATTTTAGAGCCACCCTAGATCTAAATATTTATGTGCAAATATATTTTTGAAGAAATACAAAATAAGGTTCAAGGATACGATATTAGGTTAGGTTTCCACTTTAGTTTCAAGGTTGTAAATGTGAGGCTGAAGGCCATTGGTGGATGTATGCACCTTGATAGAGAATAGTCTATTTCCCAATCTATTAGAGCTTTATTATTGTAGTTCTAATAAATAATTTCTAAAATAGATCACAATCCATGCACTATAGTAGAATATTCTTTATTATAAATGAACTAAGAATTCATTTGATCATTTGTTAATTTTGAATTTTTTTATGATTTATCTAAACTCGGCTTATTTATCTAGATTAATTGAGATATTAATTTATTTATTTAACTTATTAACCTATATAACTCGTAAAATATTATATTTTTCTCTCTTCAGTTTATAGTATTTTTTCCCTCTTGTTATGATCCATTTTTTTTAAATCTTCGTATCTATATAATTGTGAAGGAAAAAAACTTTTCCAATCTAAGATACTTAAATAAATATAACAAAATCATTATAAATTAATCTAGATGAATTAAAAGTGATGACAACAACATGTAAATTGAATGCAAGTTTTGAAAATTAAATGCAATGAATTAGGTACTTAGCTCTAAGATCATTTTGAATGAATGATTCTAATGGTGCACTATGATTTTTTTAAGTTGAGATTTAGATGGATCCTCTATACCTGTACTTCACCTTAGAATTATAACAATCTATTAAATTTGTGGTGTACCAATTTTCTAGCTATAAATAACTTCCTTGTGTACATATCTATCCTATGACTATAGATTTGATATGGTATAATGTGCACTATTGTTTTCTTATTCAATGAATTCTCTACCTTTCATTGGTTGTCAAGGCATAACAATATTTTAAAAAATCTTATGGAGATTGTTGGATCACAAGGGTTGTGTTCTCTAAGGTTAGTGCCCTTGATTAAACAAGCTTTTATAGTCATGAAAATTATGGAAGGAAAAAATATCAAAGTACACAAATTATCTAGATGACTTTGATGTGGATTAAGTTCCTTTTAGTGCTCCACATAAAAAAAATCCTAGTGCTTATTCTTTAATAGTTGATTGATAATTGATGCATATTGGATGTCTTTAGATACAACTAAATAGAAAGATACCATGTAAAACATTTACCGAGTTAACTTATTGTAAGAATAAAATGGATGAGAGTTGGCAAAAATCAAATTTAAAATTTTTAAGTTTAGGGGCTAATACTAGATCTAGTGTGAAACTAATCCCATATCATGGGATTAACCTAAGACAATGAAATACTAATATCAATGTGTATAATTAATGTTTAGACATGGGGATAACAATGGATATACTAAATATTAAATACATGAAAACATATGTGAATGTAGATAAAATTTGGTTGAATGTATAAAAAAAATATAAAAATAACAAATCACAAAATAAACCCAACTTTACACAAAAATATATAACTTATCAAAAAATAATTTTATTAAACTATTACATCAAAATAAATCTAATACTAAATAACATTCACATAAATACACAAATTTTACCATTTAAATAAAACTAAACCTAAACTAGGGGCGGGGGTTTTGGTTCGATTGGCTAAAGCATCCTATTGCAAGCAAGAGGTCACAAGGTCTAGTCTCCCCCATCCCCGTGGTACCAAAAGGCATATCATGCCAATATCACCGTGAAAAGAGTTTACTAGACACACTACAATTTATAAAAGGACTACCTGATTCTTACAATATAAATAAATAAAAAACTAAACCTAAACTAATTAAATACAATATAACCATTAAAATAAAACTACTAATACCAATAATCCAAACACATCAAAATTGTTAAAATAAATATATTTTTATATAGATATATGGGGATTGAAGGCTCATTATGGTTTAGATCTCTAAATTGATTTTATGTTCCAATCATGGAACCTCCAATTCTATGCCAATATATTTCCATAACCATGTCCTAAGGAAAATTATAGTTGACCCAAGAAAGTAAGTGGGCCACTCATTTACCTATACTATGAAACAAGATGGTTTTGAAGTGATTGGGTCATTATAATAAAAGACTCTCATACCATCAATGGTAAGGTACTAGAAAATGTGATTTATTATACCATTCATGCTTTGTTTTTTGGGGCCAATATTCCTCTTATCCCCCTTACTCTAACTATCTAAATCCCACCCACCTCCCTATATTGAGGTAATGATTGCCCCTAATTATTTCTTTATCATTTATTCTCAAGTACTTTCGGGTCTACAATTATTTTCAAGATTAATTTTTACTTTTATCATGCAATATTTGACTTAGGAAAGGAATTTCATGCACCACTACCTTAATGGGTCTTCAATATTGGAGTAGTCATATCAAAGCATATGTTCGTTGTGGATATGTTTTTGTGTTTGAAGGTATATTTAAAAAGTTATGTTTGTCAATTTATTATTATTTTTTTAATTTAGTATTAATAAGAGTATAAATTTCAATTGTATGAATAATTACTTTTATTGGTTAAGAGATATAGATTGATGAATATTTATTTCACAAAACTATTTAGGATATAATCTTGACTTTATTCTATTAAAATATTATTGATTTTATATTCAACAAAAAAACAATCTTTAATAAAAAATTATAAATTATTCAATTTTTCTAATAAATCAAGAGTCACTAAATCTATATATTCTTTAATATTTGAAAAGATATTATAAACTTTATCTGACAAAATAATAAAATATTCTATTAAATATCACATAAATTATCTATATAAAAATATTCATATTTAAAAAATATATTTTAATATTCCATTATTTTTCTATATAAATCAAACTAGTAAAGTCAATATGACTTACATTAGCTTTTTTTTAAAAAGAATAATTTCATATTAAAAACAAATCCATTTTAGTAAAATTCTATGAAATAAAATAATTTATATAAATTAAGGAAACGAGAAAAGGAATAATTTCATATTAACAACAAATCCATTACATTCTAGTAAAATTCTATGAAAATATATTGATTTATATAAATTAAGGAAAAAAGAATATTAAGAATACTAGGACCTATAATAAAGTATAATATCTCTAGTATTATTTTCTTATAAAAATATTTAATTTAATAATTTATTTGTTAGTCTTTTCATTGTCAAAATAATATTTAGGTATAAATATTATGTTATGGTTTATTAATAATATTATTTGATTTAAATATAATAAATTAAATTAAGAAGTGCTAACAGATGTATAAATTTGACTAATTTATTTGAGAATCTTTTTATGAGAGTTATTCTAACATGTAATATTGGATTGTTGATTTCAAGTGGAAAAGCTTTTAGTATGTGATAATAATGATAGATGTTAATTTTTTATTTTATGAATAAGTCTTTTTTTAATTAATTAAAAATATAAAATATAACATTAAAAAATTGATGGTAAAAAGGCACACCTCAAAATTTAAGCGATTCCAAGTTCAAATTAAAGAAGAGATTTCAAAGAGCCAAGATTAACCATAACATAAAAAACTAAGCAACTATTGCAACAATAGTAGGAGTAGGGTCTTTATCATCAAGTTTTCTCTAAACATCACTAGGGGTAGGAGTATTATCAACTGCACCCCAACTATTGTGAGCACCCCCTTCCTTGGTAGTTTCCTTGAAAGGTTGTTGAGCGTGAATTGTAGATTCAATTGAGAAAAATTGCTATAATTTGGTCAATCATGAGCACCATGCCCATGAGGAGAGCAGGTAGTCATGAGGGTTAAGATCAACTATGGGTAGAATTATATCTATTTCTTGAGGGATGATAGACATGGGATTGAGAACCATGATCTCTTCTGGTATTTTGGGTGCAACCTTGTTGGAACCATTAAGGAGAAGAAGAGGATGAAGGTGGGATTGTACCAATAGTGCATGAAACATTACCCTAGTGATCCAAAATATCTTGCATTAATATTATAGAAGAGGTAGTGAATTGGTAAAAGGAAAAGAGTGTTTCCAGAAGATCAACGATAAAGTGAAATTAAAAGGTTATTACTATTACGTTAAGCTTACATGGATTTAATACAATATGTGAAGCTAAAAATCTAATGGATGGTAGTTTTATGGCATAAAAGTTAACTAGAATGAGAACCAAACAAATAATAGATTTTTAGAAGAAGGTTCTAAAGGAGGGAATTTAGGATAAGAAGTTGTTGAAATGGGTGATATTCAACTTGTTCAAGGTGCAAATGGGTAACAGAATGGGTAATGAATACAACTTTGATGCTTTTTTTTGTGAAGGAAGGACCTATGTGAATCTGCAACCCATTTAAATGTAAATAAAGTAGCCTATATTATTGGTGTAAATAATTCTTTCAAGGGAAATTAATATAGTCAACATTCATGTAGATTTATAGTCGCTTGAGTTTGGGATCACTTATATGATGACAAATGATTTAACCTTATAGAAAGTACAAGAAAGGGAGGTAGTGGTGTAGTAAACAAATAAACATAATATGTGAATGTATTTATATTTAATCAAAGTATTTTCAATAAATTGAGAGAACGGATTATCTCTTGAAGACACCTTAAAGTAGTCTAGTTGGATGACTAGTGTATAGTTATGCTAATTTCCAACAATGAAGAAGTTGTTCAATAATCCATATTTTGTATTAGCTTATGTTAATTCAAAACCTTTTTAGGTTTGTATAAAATCTATGGAGTTCATTTATTTATCTCTATTTAAGAAGAAGATGATAATATTTTTTGTTAATTTTTATATATAGTTTGGTTTGATGTTATTTTACCTTATCAAAGGAAACTAGCTCTAACAAATAAATATCTTTCACAACTTTCTCTAGATGCACTTATATTCTCCCTCTCTCAAATATTAGCATCAAGTTACTTAGTATTTGGTAATAACATTAGATTATATCACCACTTTTGATATTATAATCATATACTTTCTACATGATTTAGGTATGATTGTTTTATAATGGATATTATTCTCACTCAATGAGTCATTTTGAGATTAAAGGGATATCTCTAATTATTAAGAAAATTGGTGAACAATAACAATGATAATATACACAAATTATGCACATATTATTAAGTTTATTAGAAGTATATATTATTAACCATTAAAGCTATATACATGTATAAGAATCTTAAATAGAAATAAGAAAATCAATAAACACATATTGCACTAGATATACATGGAGAAACCCTTTCAAGTAAAAAATCCTCCGCCAAAGAGATATAAAGCTTGCATTAGTCAAGTTGAAACAAGTACATCAATACAACTCATACAATAGTCTTTAGTTCTATAATATTATGGTAGTGTAAGAGTACTTGTAAATGATTGTACCTTCTCCATATGAATCTCTCAATATATATATTTAATATTTAAGGAGGCTAAATAATACCATGGGCCCAAACATGGTAACAAATACAATGGTAAAATTTCTCATCACACTAGACGAGAGTGGCCTTTGTTATGCCTTGCAACATAGCCTCGTGTTTTAACCTAGGAAAAATAAAGTCCCCCTTCTTTCTTGTTGTTTTCTTTCCCTTCTTGGTTGTTTTCTTTCTTTTCCTTATTCTTCTTTCCTTTTTATTTCTTTCTTTCTTGGGTTTCTTTTTGGTTTTGTCATTTCCTTTATGTTTTGTTTCATTTGTGTTTAGTCTTCGGGTTTTTGGTTTCCCTAGGATCTTGAGTTTTCTTGCCTTCACAACTTTTGTTGGGAATTTTGTCATTTCTCTCTCGGGAGGGGTTTTGGGTCTCAATTGGAATTTTGTATTTAGTCGTCAAATTTTCTTCTGGCCCACATTCTCACTCCCTCTTTTCTTTCAGTGAATTCGAACTTCAGGGTCTCATAAGGATTTTGGTCTTGGAAAATTTTATCCAAATGAACACATTCTTCTTGAAACCCCACCCTACCTACTACATTAATGGTGGTATTTTCAATCTTGTAAATGAGTCTATCTATAGATTTGGGCCCTAATTAAATTTTAATTACATTCTAAAATCATATTTTCAATACAAAATTGAGAGCCTCCATGTTTCAGAGACCTAGGTTGTGTGGCCTTTGAAAGTGTGAATTCATAATTGAAGGGTGGTATCATTGTGCAAGTGAGAAAATTTTGTGGGGATATGCACTCAACTCTCTCCCAACTTGTCTTGTTCATTTCTAGGTCTTCCCTCCTTGTTCTCTTTCATTTTTCTTTATTTATTTTGCTTATGAATTTTTCATTACTTTTTTATTTGGTTGTTCTTGTCTCTTTATTTTTTGAGTGATTTGATTTGGTCTTGGTTTAGGTTTAGGTTTAGGGTTAGGTTTAGTGAATAAATGGGCCCTCATTCTAATTCCATGGAATAATCAGCCTAGTTGCTTTAAATTCAATACTCAGGTTAATATATCAATGTGTTCAGGATCATGGAGCATATAAAAACTCTGGAACACATAGTTTTTTCATCCTAATGCTTCTTGTGGCTTCCATGAATCAAAAAATTAAGTTGAAGGAAATCCCTTCAGGACATCAGGTCTCAATGGGAATTTTGGATTTAGTCCTTAGGTTTGTGTATGCCCTAAGAGCGCACTCTCACTTTGAAAATAGAAATGCTTAAGATTCCTTTGGGACCTAAGTCCCAAATTTACATGTTTTCCTATATTTGTATATCCTCAAGTCACTCAAAACCCCATCACCCAATTTCCATTGCAATAACCATATAGATTGTATCCTCGTAGGATATTAGATCCTGATAGCATCTTAGCCCTTTGGCCCAATGTTTTCCATCTACTCAGAGTTCCAACTCTTATATGCCACTTGTCTTTATGCCAATAGGACTTCAATCCCCACTAGGACTTTGACCATAGGTCCTTAATTTCCATCATCCTTCCCTAGTCTTGGCCCTTTCTCTTTGAATATTTTAGTAGTTGAATCATACCCATTCAGAATCGTGGGTCTTAATGGAATTTTTGGACCAAATGACTTAGTTTCCTACTATCCCTTATCTTCCCAAAGTTTCAATCCCCACTGAATCATTAAGTATATCCTAGTGGAACTTTGGTTCCCATCGGATGTTTTTAGTGAAAGGTCTGACATCTACCTGAAACTTTGAACTTTGATAGCCCACAAGTGTCAACTAAGAAGTCCATCAAGACTTCAAAGTCCTGATGGGAATTTTGGTTCTAAGTACTTGTGATCTATGGTTCTCCCAAAGTCTCAAATCCCTCTTTACATGTCAAATTGCTAAAAATAAATCATCATGTTTTGGATTAGATCCTCATATCCTCCCACAACTTGAAATTACACCCAAGTCTTGAAGCCTTATAATTTGATATAATTAATTAATTTAAATACCTCAAATAGGCTTCTCAAGGTTTTTTATTATTTTTGTAGGTGTTTGAAGAGGTAGAAGAAAAGGTTGAAGAGGAGGTAGTGTTAGAGGAAAGGAAAGGAAAGAAGATCAAAATTGACAAACCAATTTTGACCATGAAGTATAAATTATAGGGGTACCCAAGGTATCTAAGTTCACCTCTAAGGTGATGACCATCACAAACATTAATTTGGGACACATTGATTTGAAATATTCAAGAAGGATACATTTGGGGAGGATATCAATCCTAGGTCTAAGAAAATATCCAACTCAAGATTAGCTAATGTTTGTTCCTTACCACAAGAAATAAAATTGTCATAATTAGTATTCACAATATCTCAACATGTGTAGTAATTACTCAAAGATGGGTGGCAATCACAATCGTGTTGTGTCAATCTCCTGTGACGGGATTTGTAGGAAACCCAAGGTTTGGCGTATTCTAGAGGATGGGGTCTCACACCTTAAATGGAGCAGCTCCATGGGTATGATCATGAAGCAAAAGAGAAGGAGAATTAAATCCTAGATGTTGAAATCTTAAGAGAGAAGGTCAAGTAGAGTAGGGAAGAGGTTAGAATGACAAAGGAAGGAGAAGCCAAAAAAGTGTCAGATTTAGATAAAATTTTGGGTCACAAGTTGTCAAACATTTTGAGCCAAGTAGATAAGGTATGAGACAATTATAAGGTTTTAAGGGATGCATTTACCAACTATACTCAAGCAATAGTTAGGTTGAAATTCTTCCAAACTAGTTGGGCCCCGAAGTTGCATTATTGAAAATTATTGCAAGAAGCTCCAATTTTGATCATATTTTAATATATGATATTTGGTGTAGGTCATATTCTTTGGATGATATTATTAATCATCATAATAGATATAAGACACTTGTAAAAAGAGAGTTAGATACTTTTAAGGGCTTTATGGAATTTTATATGCATCCTATATTAGGTGATGATGGAGAAATCAAGCCCTCTAAGGAGTGGAGAACAAGTTTTTCTAATATTCTCTCCCATATATAGTAAGATAAATAATGGTGGTGAAATAGGTGATGAATAACTAAATCTTAATATATATTTTCTTTTCAATTTGGAGTACATCATGATGAGCTTCTTTGACATGGTTCAAGTTCTAATAAGTCATGACCATAGAGTGCATACGGTTAGGGTTAACCATTTTCTCTTACCCAAAAGTAATATTTTATCAAACCAAGATGAATATAAAGAGAAGGATGGTGCAAAAATTTGAGTTTCATTTCAATCTATCATCATCAACCAACATGAATGCAACATCAATAAGTAAAAACAATAATTTGAGAGATACACTATCAAATTCAAGAACAAATTTTAGGGAAATCACATCCATCCACCAGTATAAATGCTCCAAAAGATCTCCAACCACTTATGCATTGGTTACATCCTTATGTATATTGTATTTTTTCCTTTTGTAAAGGTGTCACCACTTAAGTTTTGTCTTTAGTGAATTAAGCAGTGGAATAAGGTTGTTTTCTTGTTTCTCCCTTATTTCTATAAAAGGGATTTTTGATCCTTATTCTGAATTCTAGTCCTTAGGTTTTGAGCAAGCATTTATATAGAATTAAGTTTTGTATAGTTGGGAATTTTGAAGTTCAGAAAGAGAATGTTGTAATTTCTCTTTGTAATAGCAATAAACAACTCAATTCTATTGATATGAATACAAGTCATACTATTAATGTCTCCACATTGTAATACAAAATCTTTTGAATCTTAATAATTATCAAAGATCGGTCAAGGTTCTTGTTACACATTTTTTGTGGTATATCTTTAACTACTAGATTTTGTTCAAGTAATGGATTAAAATTGCTTTCAATTGGATACTTTAAGATATTGTGGTTGTAGTAGGGATCTTAAAGAAGATCGATAGTATTATCCATTTATTGGTTTCTTATTGCAAGGTAGTAATATTATGAAGCCATTGAGTTATTTCCTTAGTTTTTTATTCAAAATAATTACTTCATTTCATGACTTTATAATGGATAAGACACTACTCAGATTAATTCACAAAACTCAAGCTCAAGTAGAATCATTTTAAAATTGAAAATTACCTTTACTGCCATTTATTTTTGTTTATGCTCAATTCACACCATTATAATATAGAGCTATAAATGGTTTTGAAGATGATTTAGCCAGTCAATCTCATCCTCTAAAAAATTGTAAATGTGAAGATTATTATTTGTTTTGACATCATTATAAGCTTTGTTTTAATTCAAGAATGATGTGCAAAGGGAAACCCACCTTGGTTTTGTGGAGCCTAAAGTGCAGAGGAGAATAATTATAAAATTGATCTCTTGTTCATTGGTCATTGACCCAGGGTTCTTAATTATAGGATCTAGTTAATCCTTAGAGAAACTTGGACAATTAGTTGGAAATACCAATAGATTGGTGACTCTGCTAGGAATAATTCAATACTAAGTTATAATACATACCTTAGTTATTCTAGACTTGTGAAATTTTATTTATTCTATCTAGTGGTCTAGATTTGGGAAAATTGAGTCAAAATTATTATTTGAAGACATCCATTGAAGGAAAATTTGAAGAAATCTGATTATAGTTTCAAAATTCATTTAAAATATTTGTGAAATATATAAAAATATTCTCATCAATTTGGGTGGAAAATATGATACCTCCAAAGACCGGCTGAACAAGGAAGTATTTAAAAAATATTTTCTCAACATGGAAGGAGGAAGGTGTTTGTTTAGAGGTGATCCTACAAAAAATCTCAAAACAGGGCTGCAAAATAGAAAGCATACATGGAAAGCTAAAGATGCAAGTAAGTTTGATCTTGCTTTTGGAAACCATTTTACTTATGCAATTAGTGATGATAGTTCTATTGGTTCTCCAGTTAGGTATGTAACTCCTAGAGTTCTAGAGCTAAATATGAAAAAATTAAAGAAAAAGAACTTTGGATAGATTCAAAACAACAAAGATCTTTTTAAGAAAAAATTGAAAGAGAAATTGAAATGAATCAAAGGGAATATGATTTCAAGCATGGTATCATGAACCAAATAGCTAATCCTAATATTATTGTGGTGACTCAAATAGAAAATGTTTATGCTAATCCTGCAGTCCAAGAGGAGACTCACTTTTCTTATCAAAAACCTTTTGTATCTAGTATAGCTCAATTTACAACGACTAGTACTCCTTAGGTTGTCCTACAAACCCCTAAATCTGGGGGTATACTTCAAATGGAAGAAGAATTACTAAAAGAATTGAATGATCTTTAGTTTGAAATAACAAAACTAGAAGAGATGAAAACTATAGAAGCTGTGAAAATGAGGGATGATATGAAGAGAAGAATAGAAAGTATGAAAGCTTCAACAATTATTATGGTACTTCAACATCAACACCACAAAATCTTGCAAGAAGTAGAAATATTTTAAATTTCCCTCTTACATATTCTTGTGTAAACACTTGGATTAATCCTACAATAACCGATACAATTTCTTTTAACTCTCATCCTAATGTTGCATCAAAAATATGCCTAATACAAATTTTGCAACAAGTATCCCTGAAAGAGGTTCTAATCCTTCTACTTCACAATAAAATAATTTTGGCTCAACTTCAATACCTATGAGCTATGGTGTTTCAATAAATCCTTATATAATTCTTACTTTGAACCCTTATTTGCAACATAACACTTGACAACAAGGTACCGGTATCGGAGGAATACCTTGACAACAGTATATAGGAAAAATATTGGTACAAGAAATTATATACCAAACAATCAAGGATGTAACAAAATGGGCTCTCAAATGCAATATAATTTTCCACCAAATACAAGATGTAATACAAGGGGTTTCTAATTAGAAGATGTGATCCAAAGTGTTTCATCAATGATCAGTGAACTAGTTTAAAAATAGCATCATTCTTGCATGAGCATGACAATATTGAAGACATGATAAAATAATTGCTCTATAGAAAAGGACGCCACACAAAGGAGAGCATTATGGATCAAAATTTAGATTGTTGAAAATAAGAGGAAGCAAGAAAATCCTTCTTTTAAAGGATCATTCTCATATATAAAGGACCCCACAGTAAGAATAATGACAATGTTGGATAATGTGAGCATTCTACTTTCAAATGTTCCTTATCCAACACCAAGTACTCTCAATCCTTCCACTTCTCAAGGGGTTGTACCACAGAGTCCACAACAAGTAACCCCTTTGCAGAAAATAACACCAATTGCAAGACCTCTAGTGGATTACCCTATAGGCTCTGATGAGGCTTTTGATGATGCAGAGATAGCATAAGTAATGAAACCCCCAACAAGGGTAATAATTGAAATATGGTCCTTTGATGATAGATTACTCATCAATTTCTATATTGGAGGGAAAGTGGTGGATGACATAAGGGCTTAGGCCTATACATAATTCATGCAAGATGACTAGTTTATCACCACTAAGGAGTTTAAGGAATTTTTCCTTAAGAATAAAGCAGAGGAACTGTAGCATAGGATGTAGGATAAAACCCTTGATAGGTTGGCGTAAGGTCCTAACACTTTAGTTAGAAATATATCAATTAAGTCAACTTGGTAGTGTTCAAAGGTTGCATGCAATAGGGGATTTCTTGGTCATCTCTCTTAGATTTTCTGAATGTTTAAAATGGTTGTAAACATAATTTAAACTAGAAAGCCACTAAACTAGAAAGCAAGAGATAGTTTAAACTAGAAAGCATTCAAATTCTTATTCTAGAAAGTATGTGAATTACCTAGGAATTAATAATTGTGGTTAAATTGTAAAATTTAAATGAAAGCAACTAATGGCTAATGACTAATTGTTGATAAAAATTACACTTAATGATTTGTAACTAACAATAGAGTAGGTGCTATGGAATTTCAAAGTAACAAAACTTAAAGATTGCAAACTTAAAACAATTCATGACCTACAGGAGCATAGAGCTCAAAACAAAATAACATTCATCTAAATTCAACAAGTACAAAATGAAAGTAACAGTATTAGCAAAAGAAATACTTATCTACTCTATGAGACCCCTCGAGTGGCCAGCTCTCGGGTGTGCCTACGATTAACTCAGATCACATGTACTTTCGCATCTTCAAAATAAATTCATTCATGATAATTCCATTGCATAGACTTGTTGACTTTGAATGGGATTGGTAATATTTATTTTTTCATATCATCAAAGTGTAACACAGAGACATAGCTAAATAATATTCAAAGCATATCATAACAGCATAATGGTAACCTCTTATCTTGGTAGTTACACATAATTATACTACTTACAAAATCCTAAATTTTAGATGGCAGTAGATCACCATTGAAAAATTCTTTTAACAGAACTACAACCGAGTAACTTAACAAATGTTCATGACATGAAAGTATAATAAAGGCTCAGAGTGGAGCCGTAAATTCTTAAACAAAAATTTTAACATAAAACTTTAAAGGAGATGGTTGCACTTTGCACGCCTAAATTTTTGGCACCTAAAATTTCAACACTTTAACTCCAACTACTTGAAGTCCACTCAAATTCCACTTCATTCTTTGGTCGTGCAAAATTCTTGTACAATGACTTGAAATCTATACATTAAATCAACATTAGTTAGCTAATTTCAATCAATTTAAGAAATAAAGATTTATACATCATTTCATAAAAAGTAGACAATTATTGATCCTAAAAATAAACAATTGGCAAGGCTAAAGTGATTGGTAAGAACAACAAAGGGTATTTAGCTTATTATAATTATGAGGATATTTATACCTCATCACTCTCCCCTTCCTAAACCTGAGCAAGTCCTACTCTCTTATGTGTCCTCTGCCTTTCTACATCCCTATTTCTATTTAGTTCATCATATTTGGAACTAAGATCATATGGATCCTCTACTTCTCTATCCCAATCACTAGGACTTTTAAGAAAACCCTTGTATTTAACCCTTACTTTCCATGCATGTAAATCCTCGGGATTATGCTCTATAGTGACAAGTACTGCAGGGGGTGGCTAAAGAAGCAATGGGGGTCTATACATCATCCCTATCCATTTGGTTTTAAGCTAATGTAGTATCTCTGCTAATGCCTCAGCCATTCTATAGGACCACCTTATATTGGTAGGTGAAATCACCTCCCTCCTTTTAAGATACATAGGCAGAGGAGTGTATCGCTCCTCACAAGCACTCCATGCTTTTTCTATCAATTTTGGCCCCTGTACTTTGAAATTCTCAAAACAAATCTGAATATCATTACATTTTCTTCTCACAGCTTCATAGCTCTTATTCCCTTTGAATTGAATTTTAAAGGTAAAGGGTTTTTTGTTGGGGTATCTCATTTGAAGTCCCACTGTTCTTTCTACCTACAAATATTCTTTAGTCCTCTCCTACCACTGAATCTAATTCTACATAGTGGACATGAATGCTCTAAGTTGTACTTCTCCAACAAAAATATTAATAAAGAAATCGATGTATTTTTCTAAAAATAGATTATGTACAAAGAATTCATAGAGCAATTTTTGTTGAGCAAGGGTTGCCTCTTTAAATGCCTTTAAAAATTGTTCATCATCTGGATCATGAGGTAGATTACAAGAAATTTTCAACAGTTTCCATCTTAACAATTGTTCATTCAAAAATATAAGATATAACCAAGATGGTCTCCTATAGTCTAAAAACAACTCCCCAATCTGACATGCATCAATTTTAGCCTGATAAAGCATATCATAAGATTCTTTTAATAATACTATTTCCTTATTAAGTCTAGCATTTTCTACCCATGTTTGTCTTAGGAAATAACATCTTTCCATCCATTTTTTCAGCATTGGGGGAATGTGGACTTGAAACCACTTCATTTTGGTTGGCTCAGTCTGTACTTCCTTCGATTCCATTTTTTGATTTATCTTGATTTCTTGCAAATCTTGTTCTAGTTCAACAGTTTTACTCAAAGCTGCATTGAGTTCATCTTTTTGTTTTTCTTGTTTTTCTGCAAATGCTTGGAGAGTTTGCACTAGATTATCAGTTAAACCTTTAATCTATTTATCTTTTTCAGACAAATTTACCAAATATTGTTTACCTTCCTCATTACTTTGTTGCACCTGAAATTGCAACTCTCCCATAATTTTATCTTTTTTCTCCAATTGATCCTTCAAAGTTGTGATTTCTTGATCTCTTTTCTTCAAAAGTTTAGTTTGTATATCTATTTCCTACTTTTGTTGATTTACTTGTTCTTTCTTTTCTGCAGGCTAAACCTTAACTGAACAATTTTTGTTTTCAACTCATCTAATTTTGTTTTTATGTTATCAAATCTTTCAATTTGTACATTAGAACAAAGAGGAGAAACAAAAGCTTCTGCATTATCACCAATCACATTTTCTTTATCATGTACCTCTAGTAGGTCTAGTTCTGCATCATTGGCAACTGGGGCAAACAATTTGTCGCTTAGGTGGGTCATATCACCTTCCTGTGTTTCCATTGTGTATTTGAAAAGGAGAAAATGATTCCAAAGGCTCATCCTTAATAAGTACAATATTTGGTAGTAGTTCTCCTATTTCTTCTTGTCTTGTCTCAAGTGAGACATTTTCCTTCCAAAGTCACCTAGCTAGTTTGTTTCTACACATGGTTGGGCCTCTTTTTCACATGATTGTGCTACAGTTTCTTGGGGCTACCTATTATGTCATTTCTTTTTAGGGATATCCAGCTAATCAGAAACCACATCACAACTAATCTCAAAAGAAAATCACTTTCTTCCTCTCAAACGAGAAGGCCTGTATACTTCTACTTGTTTTTCTGGAGGTTCTGATACACTTTGTGGACTCATTCTTTCCTAAGGATCTAAAGGGTTTATTGGATTTTTCGATGCCTCACTGTCAGGAGACCCTTCAAAATTTTGAGGTTTAGAAGAAGGTTCTTTTCCAAATTTTGAGTCACTAGACCGGATGGCTCTCCTTCCTCTAAATGTCTTGTGGGCACAGGGTTCTCAAATTTTTGAAGAAATTTTTGCCATTTTTGTTTTGTTCTACCTTTCTTCAAGAAATGATATTTACAAATTAAATGAGGTCGTGATGTTTCAATGGACCCGACCCAATATTAAACCTTTCAATCACATTAATAATAGAATCACTAAGAAAGGAGGGAAGGTTGACTCTAAATTCAATGTTTTTGTCACCATGGGGCAAATGAGTCAATAATTGAAAGGGGGTCCAACTATTATGGCACATTTCCCTTTGTAGACATGCAAATAATCCTAATAGACATTTAACATCTAATTTGGATTAATTATCATCAAATTCTTCTATTAATCAAATAAAGCAATTTATTGGATTAATTCACTAATTTCCATCATGTTTAATTAAATAAATCAATTTATTTAATTAAAATCCTAAAGACCTCTCATCTGATTTAGTGAACCAAATTATTTAAATCAAATGTCAAATCCCCTAATTTCTTCAAGTTAATTAATTCTAGATTAATTAACTCCTAATCCTAATTACCCATTATCTAGCTTTTGACTCAACCTTGGTCAAACCCAACTCCTAATTAACTAACCCACTTGCATATGAAAATCAATTCTTTTAATTAACTAAATACCCTATTTTCCCTCACAAAGGCATATGCTTTGGGAATATTCCTTCAATAACTCCATTTATTTGACTTTCTTACCACATGCATTAACTTCTCTTACATCTCAACCATATGCATTAATCTCTCTTACATCCTCACCCACATCCTCTTATATCCTCAACCATATGCATTTATTTCTCTTCCATCCTCTTTACTCGCACATTTCCCAAAATGTGCTCCAACTTCATCCATTAGCCTTGTGACAAGTGTCACAATCTCATTAACTCTCCTTTAGTCCCACATTCACCAATTTCTTTCATTCTTCAACCCTTCAACCCTATTTATAGAGGGCTTCTCTATGAATAAAGGATCTACAATCATATGCAATTTCACTATAGGCACACTCATAGCAATCACTCACTTACATGCTTCATTTTTCATCATTTTAACTTATATTTCATATTCATCACTCATCACTTGCATCTTCATCACATTTTGGGAGCTTATCAAGGGGGTGGGAAAGGGAATTCTTTCCGCATCAAAGAAGCACCACTCCCACTATGGGATAGAGTTTGATCTTGCTTTCATATGCTTTCATTTAGCTACTTTGGTTTCTTATTTTCTTGTTTGCATATGTAGCATGTTTAAATATCTCATAGGAATGCTTGATTTATTGTGTTTAAATTGACTAATACTAATATTTTTCAAAGTTTAAGCATTTGCAAGTTTAGTGTTCACACCCTTCACATGTGAAATATTTGATTATCTAGGCAACTTCCATTCTCCATGACTCTGGAATTGACATTATTTGAAACCCTTTGTTTTTCCCTCAGGTATTTACAACTAATAGAGGTTGAGGTTCCCCTAAACCCTACTGAAAAGCTCTACCATTTTCTAATAGGAAATATTTGTAGTTTCAGATAAATTTACACCCTCATTTATAATACCAGATAAATGAAAAATGACCTGAGGGCTTACCTTGAATTTCTTCCCACGCACTATTGACTACCCATCTGAGAAGTTTTCTATAAATTCCTTAACCAACTGCTCATTGTGCCCTTCAAACTTCTTCATAAACTCCAATCACCCTATCTTTTGAAACAATTCTAAAATATTTCCCAGTGTCAATAACTTATCTGGAGACGTCAGTTCTGATTTCCACTTAGCTCCACCCATGATGTCTATTATGCTTAATTATGCTCAATAATCTATTGAATATTGTGGCACTCAAAAGGTGAAAAACTATTTTAAATAAGACTATGATGCAAATTAAAGAAAATGTAAACTTTTCACCACTCGTACTTTGACATGAAAATTAATTATGGCATTTGGCTTCATTGTACTGGAATCATTACTTTGCATGCAAAAGAGTGCATGAATTTCTACATCTCAAGTGAGGGTACAATCCACACAATTTACTAAGTTTGGAAAGGGTGGTGGAACATGCCAATTATTTATTTATATTCACAATAAACTACCTACTTTAAATAAAATTTGTACATACCTTATGTCCCATCATTGATTTGAAATTCGCTTACCTTTGCTGACATGACAATATCATCAGATGGGATGGAGAGGGTTTATAATGAATTTATTATGGATGAAGATGGGATGGCTAGGGGTTGTAATTATTATGATGAAAGTGGTCACAATATTTTGATTTATTATGGCAAAAGATGGCAGTGTAGGGCGTGAATTTCGGGAGTGATGAAAAAATTTAATGATGATCATGTGTATGTCGCTTGAAATATCAGAGCATTTGGAGAGGAAGGGGATTTACAAAATTCCAGAGCATCGCTAGAAGATTCGGCTAGGATGAAGAACCAAAATTTCAGAGCATCGTCGAAAGATGCAACTGGGATAAAAGAAGCAAAATTTTGGAGCATCACTGAAAGATGCAACCGAAATGCAGCAACGAAGTTCTGGACCATCATTGGAAGATGTCACTAGAATGCGAGAATGAAATTCCAGAGCATCGCTGAGAGATGCCGCTAGAATGCGGGAACAAAGTTCTGGAGCATCGCCGAAAGATGTCATCAAAATGTAGGAACAAAGTTCTAGAGCATCACAAAGAGGTGCAACCGGAATGCGAGAACAAAGTTTCAGAGCCTCGCCAAGAGATGCCATCAGAATGCGGGAAAAAACAACAAAATTCTAGAGCATCGCCGAAAGATGCTGCCAGAACATAGGAACAAAATTGGAATGCAAGAACAAAATTTTAGAGCATCACTAAAAGATGCCGCCAAATCGAAAAAGCAAAATTATGGAGCATTGCTGAAAGATGCAGCTGGAGTGCAACAACAAAATTCTAGAGCATCATTGAAAGATGTCATTAGAATATAGGACCAAACAAAATGAAACACCTTGGACTTAAAAAAAATTGGAGCACCACCGAAAGATGCACCAAACTGCAGGAACAAACTGAGAAACATAACCAACCGTATGAACAAGTTCTAGAGCATCATTGCAAGATGCACTAGAATTTGTATTCAATTAAAAATAAAGTCCTGCAAAATAGAAATGAAATTTAGCCAAGTCCAAAAGATCAAAAATTCAAAAGAAATGCTCTAAAGTTATTGTAAATACATACACATGCAAAAAGATTTTTTTTTTGGTAAGTGGCTATTAATTTGAACATTCCATTGGTTATGTCATAGCAGAGTCAATGCATTGTATTTATCCTTGTATTTCTACCATCCTTGTAAATTCCTCCTTGTTAACAGGTTTATGGTAGATGTGTAATCGATGTCCATTGAATAAGAGAGTTCAAGTGTCACCATCAATGGGTTTGAGTTGCACAGCTCCATTTGGAAATACTTCAGAAATTTCATATGGACCGAGCCAATGAGTCCTTAGTTTCCCTTGGTGATCTTTATATCGGGAATCAAATAATAGCGCCCAATCCCCATTGTGGAACTCTCTTTCTTTTATGTGTTTATCATGCCATGCCTTTTGTTGTTGTTGAACTAGCTTAGTTTGGTGGACAACATCTAAACAGAGTTCATCCAACTCACTAAGCTGTAGGACCCTTTCAACCTGGGCTCGTTTGAGGTCTAAGCCCAACTCCATTGTCGTTCTCGAAGTTTGAAGTTCAAATTTGATGGGTAGAAGAGGTTTCTTCCCAAAAACTAACTCGTATGGACTGAAACCATGGTTGACTTCCAAGTTGTATTATAAGCCCAAACGACTTCAGGTAATTTTTTGGTCCAGTCTTTTCTTCCTAATGAAACCATTATTGTTAAGATATTCTCAAGTTCCCTTTTAGTGACCTCTACTTGACCATTTGCCTATGGGTTATAGGGTGATGAATTTGTATGGCTTGCCTAGAAACAATCAGTAAAGGCCAACATAAATTTGGACATAAATTGGGGTCCTTGATCAATGACAATTGTTCTAGGGGGCTCTAAATCTGAGAAAAATCTTGTTATATAGGAAGTCAACAACTTGTTCTTCCCTAGCAACTCTTAGGGCTTGGACATTTTCCCATTTATTCAGATAGTTAGTACAAACCAAAATGTATTATTTTCCCTATGAAGAGGGATTTATAGGGATGATAAAATCCAATCCCCATTTTTCAAAATGGTTCAAGAACTACTTGGTGTTGTAGAGGCAATTCATTGGATGTAGTGGGTATTCCTACTCTTTGGCATTCATCACAATGGAAAACATACTTTTTTACATCTTTATGCATAGAGGGACAGTAATATCCTGCACCCAAGATCTTATGGGACGTCCTCTTAGCAAAGTAATGGTCTCTAGAGGGGTCATCATGGTAGGCCCTAAGCATGTATGTTTTATCTGATCTAACACAATGTTGTAAAACCAGATCAGGGCCACATCGAAATAGCATTCCATTAATCCATTTGATGTAAAGTCTGGTGGAAACTCTGAAGTGGCCAAGTAGCTGGATATGTTAGCAAACCAAGAGGTTTTAATGGAGATGGAAAATAAATTTTCATCTGGGAACTCATCTTGCATGTGAGCACAATCTCCAGTGTCCTCTTTGATCTGAGATAAGAAATATGCAACTACGTTGAACTTCTCGAGTTTTTCAATAATGGTCACATTGAATTCTTGTAGAAGCAATAACCACCTAATTATTCTTCCATTCACTACAATTTTTTTCATTAGGTGCTTGATAGCTAAATGGTCTATGAACACAATTACTTTGTACCCTGTGATGTAATGTTGAAATTTCTTGATTGCATGAACCACAACTAAGAATTATTTCTTTGTAGTGGTGTAGTTTCATTCAGTGGGAGTCAAATTCTTACTAATGAGATATATGGCATATTTTCCTCCATTCTCATATTCTTGACCTAAAACTACTCCAATAGCATCATCGGAAGCATCTACATAAATATGGAATGGAAGGTTCCAATTAGGTCCACATAGGATAGGATTAAAGATGAGTTTTTCCTTAATGATCTCAAAGGATGTTTGACACTTTGTTGTCCAGGTAAAATCTACATTCTTTTGGAGGAGGGTAAATATAGGGGCTGTAATCTTGCTGAAGTTTTCTATGAATCTTCGATAGTATCCAACATATCCTAAGAAACTTCTAACATCATTTTGATTCTTTGGAGTCTCTAATTGTTGTATCACCTCAATTTTCTTAGGATCCACTTTTATCCCTTTAGCTGAAATGTGGTGTCCCAATACTATTCCTTGTTCCACCATTATGAGGCCTTTTTCATGACTCAGGGATAGTTGATGGTCCTCACATCACTTCAATACTCTGTCCAAATTTTGAAGTCCTTCCTCAAAATTTTACCCATACATGGTGAAGTCGTCCATGTAGACTTCCACACAATCATTCACTAGCTCAGTGAATATGGCCAGGATAGCTCTCTGAAATGTTGCAGGAGTACTGCATAGCCCGAAGGGAAGGACTCAATATGCAAATGTTCCCCAGGGGCAAGTAAAAAAAATTTTTTCCTGGTATTCTTCTGCTAATTTTATTTGGTTATATCCACTGAATCCGTCCAAGAATGAGAAATACTTCCTTCCAGCCAAATTATCCAAGACTTGGTCTACAAAAGGTAAAGGGAATTAATCTCTATGGGTAGCTTTCTTGAGTTCCCTATAATCAACACACACTCTCCACTTCCCATTTTTATTTGGAACAACTACCAAAGGAAAAACCCAATTGCTATCAGAAATGGGATAGATGAATCCTACTTGTAGGAGTTTCTCAATTTCTATTTTAACAATATCTTTCAAGGCAGGGTTGAGTATTCATTGTGGTTGATGAACAGGTCTAACATCCTTAGTATAGATGTGATGGGTACAAACACTTGGGTGTATTCCTCTCATGTCCATATAATCCCAAGCAAAAGCTTTAGATCTATTCACCAAAACATCAAACAATTTGTGCTCTTCTGACTTAGTCAACCAGTTGTTGATATTCAACATTTTTCCTACTAATAACATGATGGTTTTGACCCCTAGATGGTTGGAGGTGATGGTATAGACTTCCCTGGTTAAGGTATTGAGGGGGAAATTGTGTGGTATAGTTTTGTGGAGTTTGGTAATATCTTGGAAGAAGTGATCTATTTTCAGAATGATATTAGCCAAGGGACAAGGTAACACTATGAAGCTGGTGTAATCGAATTTGGTGTGATCAACATTGATTGGATGCCCTAAAATCTCTTCCACGTCTAACATTTCTTCATCACTTGAGTCTATCATAATATTTTTCATATTGTTTTCCAATTCATCTTCCAACTCTTCACCATGTTGTTTAATGACTACCATTACAAGTGAGGCTATGTTTTACTGTTTGTTCCAGCATCATTTGGTTCATCAACCCAAACTTTTTTATGTTCAACAGGTCGAGCAGGGGGATATAAAAATAAGTGTTTATTGTTGGAGCCATGTGAAATGGTCATTCCTCCCTCTCTATAGTCAATCTTGGCTGCAACTATAGCTAGCCACGGTCTTCCTAATATTATCGGATAACTGTCCTTTGGTTTGAGGGACTAGATTATTTGGAAGTCTACTGGATATTTGCAACTGTCAACCTTAACAAGAAAATTTTCTATGATAAATTTGGGAATAGCTATGGATTGATTTTCCATTTTAATTATTGTAGTTGTGGGACACAAATTAGTGAGTCCCAAATTTTCCATAACATCCACCATCATGATATTAATGGCCACTCCTAAGTCCACAAGTCCATTAGGTATTTCCACCTCATTGATTGTCAATGTTATGAGTGGACTACCTAGGTCATCATATTTTGGAGCTGTGATTTTTCTAGCCAGAAGGTCAGCTAGATATCCATTTATGTGTACAATGTTAATATGTTTTGGTTTCCTTCCTGGTGTTTTGATGCACAACTATTTGATTAGTTTGTTTAGTTCAGGGATCTCTTTAGTTGCTTGTAACAAAGGAACCTCAATTTGAAGTTGCTTAATTTCTTGTATCAATGCAGTTTCAGTGGATAAGGTCATTTTTGGAGGGTTGCTCAAGGAAATTGCTTTAAGGCGCTCAACAAAAGGCACTTGTGTTTGCTTCTTCAAGGTAAGATCCTCCTTAGAAAGATCTGTTGAATGTTTCCCATCCTCTTCTTGAGGTAACTCGAAAGTTGTAGATGAGGATTGTGGAAGAAGCTTGTCTTGATTACTCACCAGGTTTTGGTCTGAAGGTAATGAAGGTTTCTGAGTCTTTTCAGTAGATTTTTCATTTGGTTCATCCAAAATATTAACTATGGTAGGCTATTGAAGTATTTTTCCTGACCTTAACTGCAGGTTTCCACAATGGATAGCATTAATTCCAATCACATTTTCTTGATCTATTGAATACACTGGGGTATTTTGATTATTATTATTTGGATTAGGAACAAGTTGTGTTGGGAGTTGTGGTTGGTTGACCTGCTTGTTTTGTTGAGGGTTTTGAGGAGCCAGTAAAATATTTTGTTGTGAATTAGCCATCCTTCTTGGTCAAGTATAAAATTGAATTTGAGTTTGATTCCATTGAGGCGTGGGATTTTGAGGATACCATTGTTTTTGAGTCTGGTTTGACCATTGGGGGTTTCCCCAGGACTGGTTCACCCATTCAGGTGGTCCCCAAGGGTAAGATCCCAAATTAGGTGGTGCTTGAGGCCAAGGTGCTACCCATTGATTATTATTCCAATTATTTGGGGGTCGCTAGGCAGGATTTCATTTCTAGCCATAAGAGAAATTCCCTCCAGGTCTTTGATTCACAAAATTGATCTCCTCTTCAACCTGAGATGTTCTCTTGGAATTTTTATTTCATTTAGAATCTCACATTGATCAGTGGCATGACTCTTCTCACAAACCTGGCAAGTGTCAATTTTTTCCAAGGGACATTCTCTTAGTAGATGTTTGTTTCAACACCTAGGACAATAGTTGGATAAGGTCTCAGGATTACATGTTTTGGCCTGTATTCCATCCAACATGGTGTTTAATTGAACAAGAATGTCATTTTTGAGATTTTTTATTTCCTCACGTAGTTTACCTATCTCATTGGAACCTCTAAAAAGAGTAGATTTATCAATACCTCCTCGAGTATAGGAGAAATTTTGGCATAGTTGAGTGATATCATCAAGTCCAAGTTGGGATACATCTCCTTTTCCAATCAAATCTAGACTTCTCCTAGCATCTTCATCAAGTCCTTTAAGAAATATGGTCTTCAGAATTTCCAGACTTATGGCTTCGTCACCACATTGTTTAGATGAGAATATGAACCTATCCATGTAATCTTCTAAGCTTTCATCTTTGTTTTTCCTTAGTTTGAACAACTCCTCTTTCCTATCATTGACTCTACAGTAGCTTTGGTATTTTTCTAGAAAAGCAAACTTCATATCATCCCATGTGGATATCAGCCCTGAAGCTAATCCCATGAACCAACGCATTGCATCGTCTTTCAAAGTGGAGGGGAAGAGCTTCAATTTTTGGTTATCTTTTTTGTAGTCATATGTCTGACACAAAACTTTAAACTCAAAAATGAATTGGTCAAGGTCTTAAGGGGATAAACCTCTGAAGATTGGTAAGATGGATGGTGAAATTTTTTTCATAAGTGTATCATCATCTTGGTCAAGAGCAATAGGATAGGTGAATTTTCACGCTCTCCCTCTTAGGTTAGTGCCATTTCTATAGTTATCACCCATGACATTGAAAGGAATATGTTCCTCTTCAAAGGTTTTCTCTAATGGTTGGGGCTTTGGGGTGTGCAAAGGAATGTTTTCCTCTACAAAGTTTTTCTCTAATGGTTGAGGTTTTGGGGTATACTAGGAGGTCTCAGGTTGATCCTACTCAATCAATTCTTCTATAAGTTCTTCAGTTGAGACTTCTACCTCCCTGTTTGTAGTTGGAACATCTTTTGTGGGGGTTTTTGGTATGAATCTTTCGTGCAGACCTGATTTTCTAAACATGCAGAAAAATAAGCCTGGCAACTATTTTTTTCCTAAAAGAGGTATTCAAGGAATCTCCTATTAACACTAGAAAAGGAAGTCCCCAACAATGGTGCCAAAAGTGACAGGTTGTCATAAGGTCCTAATACTTTAGTTAAAATATATCAATTAAGTCAACTGGGTAGTGCTCAAAGGCTATATGCAATAGGGGATTTCTTGGCCATCTCTCTTAGATTTTTTTAATGTTTAAAATGGTTGTAAACAAAATTTAAACTAGAAAGCCACAAAACTAGAAATCATGAGATTGTTTAAACTAGAAAGCATTCAAATTTTTATTCTAGAAAGCATTTGAATTACCTAGGAATTAATACTTGTGGTTAAACTATAAAATTTAAATGAAAGCAACTAATGACTAATGACTAACTACTGATAAAAAGTACACTTAATGACTTGTAACTAACAACAGGAGTAGGTGCTCCAAAATTTCCAAGTAACATAACTTAAAGATTGCAAACTTAAAACTATGGCCTGCAAGAGTACAAAGCTCGACACAAAATAACATTCATCTAAATTCAACATGTACAAAATGAAATTAATAGTATTAACAAAAGAAATACCTATCTACTCTATGAGACCCCTTGAGTGGCCAGCTCTCGAGTGTGCCTATGATTAACTCAAATCACATGTACTTTTGCATCTTCAAAATAAATCCATTCATGATAATTCCATTACACATAACTGTTGACTCTAAATGGGATTGGTAATATTTATTTTGTCATATCATCAAAGTGTAACACATTGACATAGCTAAATAGTATTCAAAGCATATCATAACAACATAACGGTAACCTCTTGTCTTGGTAGTTACACATATTTATACTACTTAAAAAATCCTAAATTTCAAATGGTGATAGATCACCATTGAAAAAGTCTTTTAACAGAATTACAACTAACTAATTTAACAAATGTTTGTGACATAAAAAAATATTAAAGGCTTAGAGTGGAGCCGTAAAGTCTTAAACAAAAATTTTAACATAAAGCTTTAAAGGAGATGGTTGCACTTTGCACGCCTAAATTTATGGTGCCTAAACTTCTAGAATTTTAACTTCAACTGCTTGAAGTCCACTCAAAGTCCACTTCATTCTTCGGTCGTGCAAAATTCCTATACAATGACTTGAAATATATACCATTAAATCAACATTAGTTAGCTAATTTCAATCAATTTAAGAAATAAAGATTTATTCATCATTTCATAAAAAGTAGACAATTATTGATGCTAAACATAAACAATTGGTAGGGCTAAAGTGATTGGTAAGAACAACGAAGGGTATTTAGCTTATTATAATTATGAGGTTATTTATACCTCATCAACCCTCACAAAGTAAAATAAGCAAGAAATAATTACAGAATTTTGGATAAAAATAAATAAAGAGATGGAGTCTATGACTCCTCAGAGAGGTATAGAGTTGGTGAGAAGTGTTGGATGTCTTCTCTTACTAGGATGGGATATGGCATCTCCCATTGTATTTGACACCATTAGAAGGAAAGGGGTAGAGGATCCAGTTTTGCAATCTGAAGAGAAAGTAGTTGCTTTGTATTTTGGATCTGGATTCAATCTATGGTATGAGACCTTGGATATATGGTCTATTTTCATAGAGACCAAAAAAACCTAGGTAATAAGTGATCCCAATAAACTCACTAGAAATTTAATTGTTAGATGACTAGGGGATACAAGTGTTGTTCAGGAATCTTCCCTCACATTCAATACAACATTATTTACTGAGGCGGTGGTAAAAATATTACAAGTAAACTTGGATAAGGAAAATGTCATTAATCTAAAGCTACATGATTAGTTGAACATGGTTACATAATTTCTCCCTCCTCCACAACCAAATATTGAAGACAAGGAAGAACAAGAGAAGGAGAATTTAACCCTAGAGGTTAAAATATTAAGAGAGAAGCTCAAGTAGAGTAGGGAAGAGGTTAGAATGACAAAGGAAGGAATAGCCAAAAAAGTGTCAAATTTAGTTGACAACATTTTAGTTCACAAGTTGTCAAACATTTTGATCCAAGTAGACGAGGTTTGGGATATCCATAAGGTTTCGAGGGATGTATTTACCAACTATATTAAAAAAAAATAGATTGAAATGCTTCTAAATTAGTTGGGCCCCTAGAGTTGCATTGTTGAAAATTAATGTAAGAAGCTTCAATTTTGATCATAGTTTAATATTTGATATTCTTTGTAGGTCAGATTCTTTAGATGACATTATTAGCCATCATAATAGATATAAGACACTTGTGAAAAGGGAGTTAAATAGTTTTGAGGGATTTGGGGAATTTTATATGCCTCCTATATTATATGATGAGGGAGAAATCAAGTCCTATATGCAGTGGAGAATATGTTTTTCTAATATTCTCTCTCCCATATATAGTAAGATAAATAAAGGTGGTGAAATAGATGCAAAACAACTAAATCTTAGTATAGATTTTCTTTCCAAGCTAGAGCACAAAATGATGGGATTCTCTGACATAGTTCAAGTTCTGATAAGTAATGACCACACAACTCATATGGTTAGGGTTAACTAGTTTCTCTCACCTAGAAGTAATATATCATTAAAGTACCCGATGAAGATAAAGAGAAGGATGATGCAAAAGTTTGAGTTGTTTTTCAATCTGTCATCATCAACTAGCATGAATGCAACATCAATAAGTGAGGATAGGAATGTCAGAGATGTCCTATTAGCTTCAAGAAGCAATTTTATGAAAATCACATCCACCTGCCAGTAGAAATGTTCCAAAAGATATCCAACCACTTCTATAGTGATTACATCCTTACATATAAATATATTTTATCCTTTTGTAAAGGTGTCACTGCTTAAGTTTTTGTCTTTATCGAATTAAGCGGTTGAATAAGGATTTTTTCTTGTTGCTCCCTTATTTCTATAAAATGGATTTTTGAGCCTTATTTTGAATTCTAGTCCTTAGGTTTTGAGTAAGTGCATGTGTGGAATTAAGTCTTGTATAATTAGGTCTTTTAAATTTTAGAAAGAGAATGTTGTAATTTTTCTTTTTAATAGCAACAAACAACTCAATTATGTTGATGTGGATACAAGTCATACTATTAATGTCTCCACACTATAATACAACATCTTTTGAATCTTAATAATAAAAGATCAATCAAGGTTCTCGTTTCACATTTGTTGTGATGAATATTTAATTGCTAGCTTATATTCAAGTAATGGATTAAAATTTCTTTCAATTGGATACTTGAAGATAGTGTGGTTGTAGTATGGATCTTAAAGGAGATTGATGGTATTTTCCATTTATTGGTTTCTTATTGCAAGGCAGTAAGATTATAAATCCATTGAGTTAGTTCTTTAGTTTGTTATTTAGAAGAATTACTTCATTTCTTGACTA
Organism: Sequoia sempervirens; assembly: GCA_007258455.2. Lineage (NCBI taxonomy): Eukaryota > Viridiplantae > Streptophyta > Pinopsida > Cupressales > Cupressaceae > Sequoia > Sequoia sempervirens. The sequence continues at coordinate 975,461,210 of VDFB02281492.1, forward strand.
TGTAATGGATAAGACACTAGTCAAATTAATTCATAGAACTCAAGCTCAGGCAACATCAACTTAAAATTGAATTTACCTTTATTATTATCTATTTATTTTATGCTCACTTCACATCATTATAACATAGAGCTATAGAGGGTTTTGAAGATAATTTAGCTAGTCAAGCTCATCCTCTAAAATATTATAAAGATTAATCGATTGTTATTTGTTTTGACATCATTATAAGCTTTGTTGTAATTCAAGAATGATGTGTAAAGGGAAACCCACCTTGCTTTTGCATAACCTAAAGTGCATAAGATAATAATTATAAAATTTATCTCTTGTTCGTTGGCCACTAACCTAGGGTTCTTAATTATAGGATCTAGCTAATCCTTAGAGAAACTTGGACAATCAGATGGAAACACCAACAAAATTATCACACAATATGTCGACATTGGATAAGTAAAACTTAATATTTAGAATATTTTTCTAAAATTTTGGTAGTGAGAACAATTGGATCTAATTGGTTCTAAGACACATTCAAGGAAAATTTCTCTACCTTGAAAAACTATTCCTAATCACTGAGGAAGATTCTCATTGTGTGATCAACTATAGAACAAAGGAGACAAAATCAAAATTTACATAAAAAAGCCATAGCCACACTCATAAGTGCTAATTTTCATGGGTTATTTCTTACCATCAACAAAATTATGGATCTTGGAGTAAGCACAATAAATGCATATATTATTAAATTTTCCATATTAGAAGGGAATATTTTGCTCCAACCACCTATATTTATGTGGTGTACAAAATGGTAACATATGAAAAATAATATGATCTTTGAGAAACCATAAGGGAGAATTAATAAAAAAATTGAACAAAAAAAATCCATCGTGAATTTAGGTACAATTTTTAAATTATTTTATTTCCCTCTATTTTTGAGTGAATCGCCAATAATTAAACTATGTATATGGAGATCCAAACATTTGGTTGTAGAGATAATTAAGGAGAACATGGAGGGTTTCTTCAAAATACTATATATTGATTTAGATATGAATTATTATTTGATAGGATCTGGAAGATAATGTTTGAGAAAGAAATAATGAGTCATGATATTATGAGAAAACTTGAGAATGATGTGGTTTTCATGGTTGGAAAATGCATACAACTTGAATCAATGGAACCACACATCTTCTTGATACTTCCACTATTATACGAGGCATCTAATAAACTACTCCAATGCATAAATCGACACTTTCTATCATATCAAAAAATTTACAACCACACAAAGATTTGAAACATGGAGAGAAAATATTGATAAAAATAGAAAAAAAGATGCAAAGGAGAAAATGGTCAAAGAAACTAAAGCAAAGAACGATAGTATTTCTCTAACAATTGAAGATATATCAAAAATGAACTAAAAATTAACATACCACAAAATGCCATATAAGATAAAACTCCAATAGAAAAATTGTAAGTACTATTACAAATGAAATTCAATTAAAAGGGAGGAAAGAAGGTAACAAAAAATTAAAGAAGAAATAAAAAGCACAAAATAAATTGGTATAGTATGATGATAATTTAGAAGATGAAGAGGAGTAAATTGTAAAGGTGGAATAATTACTCCAAATAAAATAGTAGAAAGTATCACAAAATAAAGCTTAAGCTCTTTCTTTAGATATGAAGAAATTGTTGAGAACATTATACATAATAGGAAAGCCATTAGAAGTGGTCTAGAGTTACCCTATTACCACTACAAACAACAAAGAGATAGTTGTGCAAATAACAGTTGAATTCATCACAACTAGTACTTACAACATAGAGAAAATCATTGAAGGATTTTTGGAGATAAAAATGGTTCTACAAAGGAAAATGGGCAAACAAAGAGAGAAATGTGTCATGATAGATATCAATAAAAATAAGAGCAATAGAAGAAGCGAGTAAAGACTTAAATATCTCTCCAAAAATAACAAGAAAGACACAAATTATATGAGATCAAGAATTAAGAAAAAAAAGGGTGGATACTCTATTACAAAATAGATAAAATACAAAAAGTAAAAAATATATATGAAGATGCTATTATAGTATTCCATTAAGCCTATAATAAATTTGTAGAAAATGAAAATTCATAGAAAAATAAGTAAAAATTGAAACATAATTGCCATCACCAACACATGGAAAAAAAACATTTAGAAATAAATAAATCTAGAGTGAACTACTATATTAGAAATAGAGTTCAAGAATAGTTTCCATGAAAAAATCAGAGAGAAGAAAAAAGAATAGAAAATATAATTGGGGAAGACATCAACATAACTGACCACTCTAAAAATCCAAGGAGCAACCCAATGAGCAAGATACATAAATATTTGGCTAGATAGAAGCAACCAATTTCAATAATGATAGTAAGTTTGAATATACTAATGCACACTTCTAGAATACCCCATATTGACTTCACAAAGATATCACTAATAGAAAAGATAGAGTTAGGAGAAGCATTTACTAGTAGTACAAAATATGATCTAATGCATGAAAATGTCACACTAGAAGAATAAATGAAAAAGAAGATCCAAATTACATAGTAGCATCAACTAAAGATATACAAAATACACATGTTCATTTTAGACCTCAAAAGCAATAACAGATTCTTTTTATAGTACCAAATCAAATGTTTGAAGTTGTTTTGTCCAATTCTTAAATCCAAAACCAACTCTAGTAAGTTCCTAAGGTTATTTTTTTTAACCCTATGATTGTTCTTTTTAAAACCCAAAAGAAATTTATTTGAGTCCTAAAACTTAAAGATAACAAAAGCCTTAAGAATGGGATTGTAATGTTTCCCCAAAGTGATTAAAAACACTTGTTACAATCATGTGATAATTCCATAAGAATCCTTGTCTTCGTTTCCTCCTTTCCCTCTTGATCACTTGAACCTACAAAAATTGGTTAGGCTACAGAAAATAGAGCCATAAACAGGTTAGAAGTCAAAGGTGATCAAAATAAAAAAAGCACATGTTCAATTAAAACTAAAAAATGACCTTTTACCCAACTCTAGTGTCGCAATCCATGGAGGGGTCACAGTTTGAAGAATTCAGTGTCGCTCTGGTGAGGTCATCGTCGCTCTATGGAAAACTAGAGACCGTGATTGCGTCACAATTTCTCTTCAACTCCTCACTTTGGAGTTTGTTTGGTTTGGCCTCAAGAGAATGGCTTCAGCGTCGCGTTTTGGATTTGCATGCAACATCGCTATATAGTGGCATTGGACTGGTAGCATCACGTTTTGTCCTTTCCAGCATCGCTCTTTCCTGAAGACACAAAATTTTTTTAAAAAATAGCAAAAATTTGACAAAAAAACATGTTAATTTTGAAAGGTGGGCCCTCCTTCTAGTGCCAAAATGTGAATGGTTATCTTAGACCTACTCAAACATGAACAAACAATCCAATGTTAGTCATTAAACATATCTAAAACAATCATTCCCCATGCAATTCATTCAAATGCAATGAACAAGAAAACAAAGATTGAATATCAAATGAAAGCTTATTGAAATCCTAATCAAAACATCCAAACTAGCATCCCATGGGGGGATTGGTGCTACTTTGATATGGAAAGTATCCCTTTCCCAATTCCTTGCAAGCTTTGATGATGAACAATGTGCTCCTTGATGAAAATTCTCAATAACCTAGCTATGGTGATGAAATTTTATGATAACTTTGATGAAAGATGGATGAATTTGCTCAAAACCTGTAGTTAGTGACTTTGCCTCAAGTTGTGGATCCAAAATCAATAGAGAATCCTTCCATTTATAGGAAAGAAGGATGGAGGAATGAGAAACATGAAGGATGTGGGATTAAAGATGAACCAATATCAATGTGCCACTTGTCAACATGCTACTGAAGAGGTGGAGCACATTTTGATCAATGTGCATGATAAATGCAATTAGGTGGAATTTGAAATTTGAAAGATGGCTTGTGGAGGAAGAGATGAAAGGTGAGTTAATGCCACTTGGCTCAAGAAAAAGGACATGTAAGAGTTATAAATGCCATGTTGGAGGACAAGTCCTTTTAGGAGGGAGATTTCAAATTGGAGGAATATTCCAAAGAGATGCCATTTTGAATGGAAATAGAACAATTTATAAATCAAACAAATTGATTTACTTGTGCAAGTTGCAAAATCTAGAGGATTTGAAGATTAGAGTTAGAGTTAATTAGGATTTAATTAACTTAGATGGAAATTAGTTTGATTTGACATTTGACTTAGATTTTTAGATTTATTTAAATCAAATGAGAGGAATAATGGACATTAGATTTAATTAAATAAAGTTTGATTTATTTAATTAAAAGGGATGATGTTAGATTTAATCAAATAAAGGTTAATTTATTTAATTAAAAGAGATGACCCTTAGGATTTAATCAAATAAACTAATTAAAAGAGGAACATTAGGATTAATTAAATAAAATGATTTATTTAATTAAAATAAGATGATTTAATCAAATAAAGTTGATTTATTTAATTAATAGAGGAATTAGGATGAATTTAATCAAATACAGATTATTCGATTAAATGGTTAGTAAAGAAGTGATTTAGAGAGAATTGGTGTTAGTAAACCAAGATCGAGTGCACGATATCAATAAGGATAATTTGAACGTCTACATTTTTCCCCTCTTTGAAGCAATGTACCTGCTGCATTGGTTCAAAGAATAACCTTGCCGAGATCAAAATTCAAAAAAAAATTATTTTTTCGAATGCCCCACTGCTACCTCAGTGAGAAGAATTACGTCGATATACTGTCCCCTCAAGAGATCGAGCGAAAATTTCAATTTGGAGAGTCAATATCACAACAAAGAGGTTCAAGATGGATGTATGGATGGTTATGATGATGATGCAAATGAGATGGTTTTACGATGCTTAGAATGGTTTTACGATGCTTAGAATAACCAATCTATATTATGAAATTATAAGAATGCAATGCATGTGAGATGATCAGTGTTTCCTATTTATGATATGATATGCATGATATGCAACATGCTAACGGTTTGTGGATGCGGGATGGATGCATTGGTGATGTTTTTGATTAACTGTCATGGTACCATGTTAGCGTGGAGAGAAGAAAGAAGAAATGAGATGATGACAAGAGGATCCAACAAGTCCATGATCTACGAGACTTTATTAGAGATGATGATGATGATGATGATGATGATGCTTTGCTTATCAGGAATTGGGATTTTAAAAGGGCTTACTTACCTTATGTTTGATAACACACATAGGCATGATGCATCAAGGTATAAAGAACTAGGATGGTGTTGTACCTAGTGCGATGGACTTTGACTTGACAATCAAATAGGAGTATTCTTGTTCACACTTGACATACAGAAACCTCACTAGGATGTACTTCAGATATTTCAAACATCTCAGACCAAAACACAGAAAGGAATAACCTTCCAATGTAATAGTCAACAAGCTATTCAAAACACCCTCCATACATACCTAACAAAGCAAGTATTCGCCAAAGTTATATTACAAGAACATCCAACAAGCACAAAAACAAAAGATAATGATCATTGCCCCATTCCTTTCTCTCTAAATCCCTTTGTTTGTAAATCATCGAGAGGTCATTGGAACAAGCGCAATAAGATAAGTCAAAAGACAAAGATCAAATAAACAAACAAGATAATGTTCTTCATACTGCTAGCCACGACTAAACTACGATGATGCCTGATCTTGATGTCCATTGTAGGAAGGATGCATCCTAGGACATGATGTTATCAAATGATTTGGGACAAACTAGATGATGAGATATTAGTACCAAGAGTTGACCAACTTGTTTATCTACTGACCTAGACTCGAGACCCTTGACGTTTGAAGTTTCACTCTTAATCTACTAGACTGGTTTCTGATTGTTTCACCAAAGGTTGAGGGAAACGATTAATTTATTGTGAGTGGAGGTTATTACAGGTGAAATTGAGATGGGATGGATCAATTTTTTCAAATATTTGGATGTTTTTGATGTTTTGAAATGTTTTGAAGCTATTTTTGGTATTTTCGAGATGTTTTACAAATGTTTTGATTTTCAAATTTTCCAATGTTTTTGGTGTTTTCTGATATTTTGACCAAGGAGCCTAACCTAAAAACCTATCCTAGGGGCCTCAGGGGCTGATCAAATATTATCCTTGCCTACATTATACACACAAAGACCACATAGTTTGACTGACACAAACTCAATTTATTGATGAGATATGAACAAATGGATTGCCAATTTATTATGACAAGCTCCTAAAGGAATAACCTAAGTGTCTCATGGGATGATCAAAGATCCATCTTGCCTATGTTCAGACCTCAAAGACTTGTAGTTCACCAAGATGACTCTATTTTTTATTTTTTCTGACTTTTTGACCTATTTTTGGATTTTTGACATGATTTGAATGTTTTTGGGTCTTCTGATTTTATGAATATTTTTTGGATTTTTTGATTTTATGAATGTTTTTGGATTTTATGATATTTAGGAAGACTGCAAGAATATACACAAATCTAATCCAATGTAGGTAGAAGAACATGCCCCCAACATGATGCAATAGACTACTCTGATATAGGCAGGACAAAAAAACCTTGGGAATGGGCTAACTAGTACTAGGAGGGATCATGATATGAACACAGGATCAAGCTATGATGCAGACACAGATGGGTGATGAATGGAGATACAGAAGCATGATGGATGGATGATGCAAAACAAGCCACATAGATCATGGTGGATGGAAAGTGCTTATTTATACAAGCCGCCTGTTTACTAGGTTTTCACCAAGGTACTTTCCCAAAGCACCACCGAAGTGGTTTTCACTAGAGGATGATTTTTTTCTCTTTACTATTTTCAATCCTTTTTTTTTGGATTTTTTATGTTTTTTTTTGTATTTTTTGTATTTTTGGATTAAACCTTGCAAGTTTAGGCATAAATTTTTTTGAGATGGGAGCTATTCATGGGCTCTTGTAGAGGCTCCCCTTTGGGCGTTGATAACTGATATGATCCTGATTTGTAGCTCGATGTGATGATGAAGGGTCCATACCAATTGGGTTCAAACTTGCCCTTGCCATTTGGATTTAGTACATTTTTTTTATTCTCCTTCAACACGAGCTCTCCAATTTGAAAGGTATGATTCCTAATCTTCATGTTGTAGCTTTGTTTGAGATGGTTTTGGTAGACTTGCAAATGGTTTAAGCCATACATGCACTACTCATCCAGTAGTTCCATCTCGTTCAATCGTAATACCCGATATTCTTCATCTGTGATGAGATTTTTCAATGATATTCTCAGGGATGGGAGCTTGATCTCAATAGGGAGGATGACTTTTGATTCGTAAACCAGGGAGAAAGGGGTGGCACCTATTGGTGTGTAGATACTTGTTCGATAGGCCCATAAGGTGTGATTTGGCTGTAGGTGTCAGTCATGACTAGTGTCATTATTGTCTTCTTTAGGATTTTCAATATGGTCTTATTGGTAGCCTCAGCTCGACTGTTTCCTTGAGGGTAGTACGGAGTGGAAAAGTGATGTTGGATTTTGAACTTTTGGCATAGGTCTCAAACATCCTAGTTTTTGAAAGGTGTCTCATTATCTGAGATAATGGCTTGAGGGACACCGTAGCGGAAAATAAGGTAGTTCAAGATGAACTTGGATATCTTCTTTCATGTAATATAGGTCATGGGAATGGCTTCTACCCACTTCATGAAGTACTCTGTGGCGGTAATGATGAACTTATGTCCACTAGATGAGGTGGGGGTGATTTTTCCAACAAGGTCAAGCCCCCGCTGCAAAAAGGGCCAAGGTGTAATGATCAGGTGGAGCTTCTGAGCTAGTGCATGGATAAGTTCCCCATGTTGTTGACACTGCAAGCACCTTCAGACATAGTCGTGAGCTTCCCTTTCCATTATAGGCCAATAGTAACCAGTCCTTAGCAGTTTCTTAGCCAAGGTCATACCACTTGAATGTGACCCACAAATTCCACTGTGTACCTTAGTTCAAGCAGTCAAAGCTTCCTCAACATTTAGGCATCGTAAAAGGGTTCCTTCAATGATCCTACGGTATAGGGTGTCTCCTAAGATGATAAAACAAGATGACTTTTTGATAAATTTTATTTTAAGGTTCAGGGATATATCAATGGGGAGGACTCCTATTCTCAAGTAGGTGTATATATCATGATACCAGGGATCACCAAGACTAACAATTTCACACACAAATTCAGACTCTAGTACCTCGAATGTTGGTATAAGAAGCTACTCTACAAGGAATTCTTGCTTTGGGATGTTGCATGGGACATCCAGTAGTGATCCAATTGTTTCCATAGCATTTTTCACTCTGTTATTTTCCCTTGGTATCTACTCAAACATGATATCTATGAAGCACTCTTTGAGGCTTTCCACCAACTTTTTGTATAGATTCAACTTGTCATCTTTTGTTTGATACTCATTATTTACCTAGTTGATGATAAGCTATGAGTCTCCATAGACTTTGAGTGCCATGATCTTCCATTGCAATGCAATTCTTAGCCCTATGACAAGAGCCTCATATTTTGCAATGTTATTTGTGCAAGGAAATGACAGCTTGTATGACTTGGGTATGCATTCCCCTTGTGGTGTAATGAAGAAGACTCCAACTCCTAGCCCATGTTGTGTGTAGGATCCATCAAAATACATTTTCCAGTGATCTGCCACACTTAGCTTAAAGATTGACTCATTGGGGAACTCTAATATAAGTGGATTCTCTAAGTATATTGGCACCTCTGTCAGCTGATCTATAATTGCTTGTCCTTTAATGGCCTTCTGTTCTACATACTCAATGTCATGTTCTATCAGGATCATAACCCATTTAGCTATTTTCCCTATGAATGTTGCTTTAGAAAGCAGATACTTGAGAGGATCTATCTTGGCAATGAGTTTTATCTGGTGTGCCAACATATAATGTCTGAACTTCTATGTGACAAACATGACTGCTAAGCAAGCCTTCTCAATGGATGTGTAATTCAGCTTGTGTCCTACCATGGTTCTGCTGATGTAGTAAATAGCTCTATCCTTCCCATTTTCATCATGTTATGCTAAGAGAGCGCCAATAGTTGTTGTTGTTGCTGATATATATAGGATCAAGGGCTTTCCTGGAATAGGTGGCATAAGAACTGGTGGTGTGAGAAAGTACTCTTTGATTTTGTTGAAAGCTTGGTCACATTTTTTGTCCCATTTGTATGCTACCCCCTTGTGGAGTAGATGAGAATATGGGATAGTTTTATCTGCTAGTTGTGCTATGAATCAACAGATGGATTGGAGTCTTCCCTGCAAACCCCTTAACTGTTTTAATGTCCTTGGTGCCTCTATCTCTAAAATTGCTTTGACTTTGGTGGGGTCTATCTCAATTCCTCTCATGGATACAATGTACCCTAGTAACTTTCTTAATTTTACCCCAAAGACACACTTTTTGGGATTGAATCTGACCTTGTACTCTTCTAGGCTGTCGAAGATGAAGCCTAATGTCGCTATGTGATCCCGACGTTTCTTTGATTTGACCTAAATGTCATCCACGGTTTTATGAATCATTTCATGGAAGATTAGTGGCATGGCCCTTTGATAGGTAGCTCCCACATTTTTCAACCCAAATGGCATCATATTCCAGTAATAATTCCTCATGGACAAGTGAAAGTCATTTTGTGTTGGTCCTCCTTAGCTATCATGATTTGATTATACATTGAGAATCCATCCATTAGTGATAGAATTTCATGTCTTGTCATCATATTGAAAATCATATCTATGTTTGGGAGAGGGAAATCATCCTTGGGACATGCTTTGTTTAAATCTCTGAAGTCAGTGCAGACATGGATGCCCCCAGTGGGCTTTGAAATAGGTACAAGATTTGAAACCCACTCTGGATAATCAATTGGCCTTATGAAACCGACATCAAGGAGCTTTTGTAATTCCATCTTGACCAATAATGTTATTTGTGGATGCATCTTTCTCAGTTTTTGTCTTACTAGCTTTGCTTCGGGATATACAGCTAGGTGGTGAACCACAACTTTTGGATCAAGGCCAGGCATGTCGGCATAGGTCCATGCAAAGTTTTTCTTTCTTTCTCTTAGGAACGTAGCTAGGAGTTTGTGTTCTTTTTTCAAGAGTGATTTTGCATAGAAGGTGATATGTGGCATTTCTTCAATTCCCAGGTTGACTGGATTGCACTTCTTTGCTAAGATTGTTGACTTCTCCTGATGAATAGCACTAAGGGGAAGATTGAATCCCTCATCCTCTGACGCCTCAGATAGGTTTTCACCATTAGATGAATCCTTTATTTTTACTATTTTTGGGTCAGAGAGTGCCATAGTGTGGTTTTCACTCAAAGAACTAGATATTATTGTTAAATTTTCACTTTTGTGACTGAGGGATTCAATCATTTTCCCATAATAGGCATGTGTTTCCAGCACAATGTTGAACCCAACTTTGTGATCTCCATATGGTATAGTATTCCGCAATCCCATGAACTCTAAGAGAGCCTCATCATTTTTGAATGTGTCTAGAATTGGTGGTCCTCGTTGGTCGTAATCGATGAGTTGGGGATAGACTAAGTTTAGCTTATGGCTTTGGTTGTTTAACTCAAAAGATAGGGTACTAATCATGAGAAGGGAGGAATCCTTGAATAGCATGGGTAAGTTAGTTATACAGTCCTTGTCACACACATCGGTTATGTCAAAGGTATAATTGTCTAAGGGTAGACCTGTGGACACCGGCAACTGAGGGGGAGCTTTGGCTTTTCTAACTGGGACGCCTTTTCCAAGTATGGTTATTTTCAGATGGGTACATCCAAGGCCAAGATTTCTCATATGCTTCTTAGGAATGAGAGGTACTAGAAGCCCATTGCCATTCTACCCAATTTTCTTATTTTTTTATAGCCCATACCAAGCATCATCTATAGTCCTTTGATGCTATCATCCATGGGAAGATCAGGCATGGTCCTTTCATCTTGGTAACAACAAGCTTGATATGTCATTTTCATCTACCAATTCCTGGCTTAGGTCTCCCCAACATTTGAATCTGGAGGGGTCTGGTTTGAAAGTTTGGGATGATGTTTCAATCGGTTGGTCCTTCTCGCAAGACCTAGGAGATTGAGGTAACTCTCCCACTACAAAAGCACTCCTCTTCATTTTGTAATCCACACACCCATTGTCTTGGATAATGACTTTGATTTCAAAGATGTCAGGAATGGCGGGTGTCTTTGTCTCAGATGTGGAGGCTAAGGTAGCTAGGTCCACATATGGAGTTGTAGGGCCCTCATCATTCTTTGGGACTTGAGGGATTTTGTAGTACTTGGCTTTCAAGTTTTTGCAATAATAAAATGGCTCGGGATGACCATGGACTATGACCTCTCAATTTTGATAGGGAAATTTGACACACTGATGGAAGGCGGATGCGACAGCTTGCATCCCATTAATTCATGGACACCCCAAGAGAATATTATAAGGTAAATCAAGGTCAAGGACCTGGCATGTGGTTTCCATGATGGTTGGCCCTACTTGAATAGGGAGTTGAATAGTGCCTTGAGACACTCTTTCTTGATCATCATATGCTCTGATTGTGATACCTTTACCTTTTTCAATGGCATCCTTGGAGAATCCCAGATTCTTTATTAGCTTGAGTGAACAGATATTTAGACCTGCACCCCCATCCACCAAGACCCTTTTGACTTTATTTTTATGGACCAAGACTTTGAGATGGAGCACACGGTTATGAGATGGTTGAGTTGGGAAGTCCTGATCAAAAAATGTTAGGAGATGTGGGGTGGTGATGTGTTTGACCATAGCTTGGAACTGGTCTGCATCGAGATTTGTGGGGACAGTGGATGAAGCCAATGCTTCCTCTAGGATTTTCCTATGTGCAGGTGAGATATTCAACAACTCCATGATGCAGATCTAAGCGGGGGTTCTTTTCAGCTAGTCCAAGACATTATAACCATTGGGAACAAATTTTGAATTTGAGGTGGATGACCTAGGTGGTTGTGATGATCTAGCAATGGTAACTTTTCCACCGCGTGTGGTGATTCCACAATCAGCTTTGGAACTAACAACAGTGACCCATTCATCTAGGGATGTGACAACATGATCATAAACATGGTTTACATTTCCATACTTTGTTTTCCCCTGTTGTTCCCTTTATTATGATCTGGCATTAGATTTGTGTATATCTTAAGGTCTTGATTTCCTGTAGGTTGTTTAACGTTTATGACTTTGTCATTGATAAGATCATGGATCAATTTTTTTCAGTCTCATGCAACTGGTTGTCATGTGTCCCTTGATTTTATAAAAATTGCAAAGGTGGTTTTCATTGTACCATGGTGGTTTCACTTGGGGCTCTTGATAATTCTCATAAATGAATATTTTAATAAGATTCTACAGTACCAATTTCTTCATGATAGATTCGATTGATTCCCCAAGGGTTGTGTGTTTTCTCTTGGGGGGATACTTGTTTCGTGGGGGTGGTCCCCCTTGATTGCTCAGATTGTTGATCATTTGATTATTGGGTGGTTGTGATACCACATTGGCTTGTGTGTTGTTTTGATTGTTGTACTGCATTTGTTGATATGACTGTGTGTTTTTCCTTGGGGCATTGATGACCATTTTGGCGTCGATGATGCCATAATTAGTGGCATTCTTGTTCTTTGCCCATGTGTGATGTTTTTCGTTATAACTAGTTGATGGGTGGTTATCTTGATTTTATCGATATGTGGGTGTCCCCCCGCGTGCAATAAGGGCTCGTTCGATGTTGAGCACCTTGGGGATCAACTAGTCATATGTGGTGATGCATTGCATTTTTAAATGGAAGGAAAAGGTTTTCTCAAGATTGGCAATGATAGTATAGATTTTTTGTTCCTCTGGCATGGTCCACTTGCTCCTATTGGCCTTGGATCGCCATCATTGTAAGAAGGATGTGAATGTTTCCCCCTTAGCTTGTTTGAGAGAAGATAGTTCCTCTAGACTCACATCCATGTCAATGTTGAATGCATAGTTTTGTATGAATGTGTCCACAATTTCTTGGAACTTTTTGATTCCAGGAGGAAGGCGAGAGAACCATTTCATTGCTAGCCCAGCCAGACTTTAAGGGAAGAGTCACATTAGATATGTGTCATCGTATGCAAATTCCATGCAATGTACCTAGAATTCCCTGATGTGATCTTCAGGGTTACCCATCCCACGATATTTGTCAAATTTAGGGATTTCAAACCCTTTTAGGAACGACACCATCGCAATACTTCTGTTGAATGGATAGGGGCACAAATTGCTTGGTGTTTTCATTTTTTCCCCAGATTGGAGGTATAGCACTTGTTGCGAGAGCAATTTTATTTGTGCAGACACATCATTTTATGGATCAGGGGGTAGGGTGAACGTGTTTTGAGGTGGTTTGATCACTTGAGTGATAGGTGGGGTGTTTTTGGAGTTTGTGGGAGGTGGTTGCAAGATTTTTTGTGCTATCAAGGCTTGTTGTTATTCTTGAAATTTTTGTGCCAACAACGCTTTTTGTTGGTCTTGATGTTTTTGTGCCAACAATGCTTGTTGTTGGTCTTGTTGTTGTTGTGCCAACAATGCTTGTTTTTGGGCTAATATTTGGGCTTCTTCTTGTTGCACTTGGTACTATTGCAAGGCTTGTTGATATTCTTATTGTTGAGCTGCTTGGTATTGTGCTTGTGCTTGCGCCTGTTGAGCTTGATATTGGGCTTGTGCTTGAGCTTCAGCCTATTGGGCAGATTATGCAGATTGAGCTTCCTGAGCTACTTGTACAACTTGGGTGGCTTGGGTAGCTTATTTTTGTTGCAATAAAGCTTGGGATTGGGCAGCCTACTGTGCTTGTTGTGCTTGTTGTGTGGCTTTTTGTGCCTGCACTTGTTGAGCAACTTGTTGTACAACTTGTGTAGCTTGTTGATTTTGAAATTGTTGAAGTTCCTTTTGATAGGCTTGTTGGGCAGCTTGCAGTGTGATGCTATATTGGTTTTTCGTGTTTTTTTTTGGTGGTGGTGGTGGAGGATTCAGCATGGTGTGAGATGTTGTGATGAGAGATGTTGTTGGATTTATTTGTACAGTGGATGGCACAGTTGATATGATAAGTCCTTGGGAGACCACATCTTGAGGTATTTGGGGTATTGTAGATGATGTGCTGATTGCTTGTGTTGTTTGGATTGGTGCCACCTAGTGTTGTGATATCGGTGGCATGATCAGAGGATTTGGTATGATGGTTTGATTTATGACCGGAGGATTGTTTTGATTCTGTTGATTGAGGATTGGTAAAGGAGGCTTCCCTAAACTGAGGATTGGTGCAGATGTTAGTGGTAGAGGTGGAAATGGTGGGAATATGGGTGGTGTGTTCCCTTGAGAAAATGATGATGATGAGGTGTCAAAAATTCCCCCTTGTCCAATTAGTCTACCTTCTCCTTGTGAAGTCATGGGGAGAGAGATTTGTGTGTTAAGAGGATATGTTGGGGTTGCAGCGAAAGCGTATGGATTATTGGCATCATGAAAGACAAGCAGAATGTATGGGTGCTTTGGATCCAGTGCGATGGATTGACCCAAGATGGTGTTTGCATCCAATTCTTGGTTGTTTACAAGGGGATGTATTTGAAGAGCATGAAGCAATGAGCTCCCCTTGTTGACAATAGGTTGAGTTGGAGCAAGGGATGATGTGGGTTGTGGGATGGGTTGAATGACATTTTGAAAAGATGGTGTGAATGATACTGGGGGCATAATCCCAATAGATTTCTCCACAATAATGCTTACATCATTATTAGAAGGGAGTTTATCCCCTTCTTTTGCCAATTCTAGCATGTATTGTGAAGGATTAAGTCTCATCATGGCATTGACAATTTTGAGAGTCTCATAATTTTGGACCTTCTATGATTTCATCTTGAGTCATTCGTAGGACATTGTTGGTGATGTCCTCCACTTGAAAATCTCCCTCTTGAAGATCTTGTGGTATTAGAGGAAGATTGGGTGGGGGATTTCTAGATCCAATGGGATTGATTTTGGGTGTGGTTTGACTAAAGTCACTTGAAGTAGATGTTTGTTTGTTTGTTTCCATGTTCCTCTTGTGTTGAGATCTAATTTGGACCATAAAATAAGGATCAATTTTCAAGAATGTGGGAGATAAACCTCTAACTCCTTGGATTGATCTAAACTTTAGGTACAAAAAAGAAAGTCTAAGATGTTAAGGATCAAAGGATAGTGATGAGAAAATGAAAGATGGATGATTGTGAATGTTTGAACTCTTAGGAACCTTGAAGGAGATACTATACTTTAGGACTTTAGATTTTTTATTATTGGATTTGATTTGGTCTTGACTTGGATTTGATTTGGATGTGATTTTGGATTTGATTTTGGATTTGATAGTGAACTCATAAACTCCAAGAGGTTAGATGTTGTCTTGGAATAAATTTTTCCACAAGGTGATAATCTAACTAAGTGTATGAAGAAGGATGCATCCACACACTCTTAGCCAAACAAGATGATTTTGATTTGATTTTCCAAAATTCTAGTATGAAAGATTTTTTCAAGATTTCAAGAGTTGTTTGTGAAATGGGAGTTGATTGATGTTTGAGGATGGATGAAGGTGTTGATTTTGATCCTAAGTGAAACTAGAGGGAATTTTGTTTACAACACCTAAGTATTGAATAACATGCTATACTTCCAAGAATTTTTCAACAAAGAAGTGGTTCAAATTGAGCATACATATCGGGGTCGTTCAAAGGAATGAGTCTATAAAACCTTCTGAATTTCTTGCTTATCTTGAGATGTTTTTGGTTGCACTTCCTAATGTATTTCTTGATGGCTTTTTGAGTATGACACCTAAACTTGAAAATTTTGCACAAAGACTTTTGTTTTGGGATTTTGATCTTTTTGGAAATCATTTGAAGACACACATGTGATGTTCAATTGTTTCTTATCTTGCTTAATGAATTATTTTTACCACAAACACTTTCTTGTCTTAGCTTTTCAAACTAATGTCTAATGTCCCAATTTATTTTCATCCCACAAATTTCGTTATGTGGAAATCAAGGAAATCAAGACAATAGTTCCCTAATGTTGACTTTAGAGAGAAAATTAAGAAACAAACCCAAATACTTAGAAGCCTCTAAGGATAAAATCCCAAGGGACAAGCAGTAGCACTTAGATTCTCTCAAAGGTATTTTCTCCTACTAAAGGGTTTGAAATTTGAGGACCATTGCTAAATGTTTGTTTTCAATATTTTGGATCCAATCAATGTGTTTAACTGACTCAAGATTGCACAATCCTAGGATGGAAAAGAAAATATTTGTTGAATTTCCCACTTGGATAAATCTAGCTACGCTTATTCAAAGCAGATGACTAGAAGCTTGACCACACTGGCTCCCCTCCATGACACTCACTTCTACAGGTTAGCCAAGCTTCAGTTCTCATGAATCTCCCATGACGAACTCCTCATCTCTACAAAGAATTGCAAGTATTTGGGACGGCTCTGGAGGTCCGACCTCTTGACGCCAACAAATATTGGGATTTTTGGCTACTACATAATGTTTCATAATAAATGCATATGTTTCATAGGACACGATGATAAAATACCTCAAGAGGTCTCCCAACCCTTAGAACAAGGGCTTTATGCATCATAAAGATACTGGGGGAGAGCTATCACGCATCACTAAGTTGATTGGAAACTTTCCTTGCAACCACAAATTTGTATAGTGGTTCGAAAGAGCCTAGCTTATGCTCGTTACCACTTGGTTCGTTCCCTTGGGGTGAGTACTTTTTCATACCAAGGAAAGCCCTCTAAAGGTAAAAAAAAGTGAATAAGCACATTCATAGTTCGATCAATCTTTGTTTGCGTGAACAAAGAGAGAACACACACAATGTACTCATTCACACTCGCAATATTTTGTTCAATTTTAAAAGCCCAAATTGAAGTGTGGAGGAAATATTTTATACAACCTAATATCACCAAAATACTTTTGATTCTCAAGATCGTCGTGAAGCACAAGAGAAGTGCATATTCCTTTTAAATGATATTAACTTGTAAAAAAGATTACAAAACACAAAATACACATGTTCATTTTAGACCTCAAAAGCAATAAAGAATTCTTTTTATAGCACCAAATCAAATGTTTGAAGTTGTTTTGTTCAATTCTTAAATCCAAAACCAACTCTAGTAAGTTCCTAAGGTTCTATTTTTTAACCCTTTGATTGTTCTTTTTAAAACCCAAAAGAAATTAATTTGAGTCCTAAAACTTGAAGATAACAAAAGCCTTAAGAATGGGATTATAATTGTTCCCCACAGTGTTTAAAAACACTTGTTACAATCATGTGATAAGACTTGTCTCTATTTCCTCCTTTCCCTCTTGATCACTTCAACCTATAAAAATTGGTTAGCCTATAGAAAACAGAGCCACAAATAGGTTAGAAGTCAAAGGTGATCAAAATAAATAAGCACATGTTGAATTAAAACTAAAAAATGACCTTTTACCCAATTCCAGCGTCACAATCCATGAAGGCGTCGCAGTTTGAAAAATTCAGCATCTCTCTGTGGAAAACCAGAGACCACGATTGCGTCACAATTTCTCTTCAGCGCCTCACTTTGGAATTTTTCTAGTCCGAACTCAGGAGAATGGCTTCAGCATCACTTTTTGGAGTGCATGCAGCGTCGCTATATAGCAACACTGGACTGATAGCATCATGTTTTTTCCTTTCCAGCGTCGCTCTTTCCTGAAGACACAAATTTAAAAGAAAAAAATAGTAGAATTTTGACAAAAAAATGTTAATTTTGAAAGGTGGGCCCTCCTTCTAGCGCCAAACTGTGAATGGTTACCTTAGACCTACTCAAACATGAACAAACAATTCAATGTTAGTCATCAAACATATCTAAAACAATCATTCCACATGCAATTCATTCAAATGTAATGAACAAGAAAACAAAGATGGAATATCAAATGAAAGCTTATTGAAATCCTATTCAAAACATCCAAACTAGCATCCCATGGGGGAATTGGTGCTACTTTGATATAGAAAGTAGCCCTTTCCCAATTCCTTGCAAGCTTTGATGATGAACAATGTGCTCCTTGATGAAAATTCTCAATAACCTAGCTATGGTGATGAAATGCTATGATAACTTTGATGAAAGATGGATGAATTTGCTCAAAACCTATAGATAGTGACTTTGCCTCATGTTGTGGATCCAAAATAAATAGAGAAGCCTTCCATTTATAGGAAAGAAGGATGGAGGAATGAGAAACATGAAGGATGTGGGATTAAAGATGAACCAATAACAATGTGCCACTTGTCAAGATGCTATTGAAGAGAGGTGGATCACATTTTGATCAATGTGCATGATAAATGCAATTAGGTGGAATTTCAAATTTGAAAGATGGCTTGCGGAGGAAGAGATGAAAGGTGAGTTAATGCCACTTGGCTCAAGAAAAGGGACATGTAAGAGTTATAAATGCCATGTTGGAGGACAAGTCCTTACAAATTGATTTACTTGTGCAAGTTGCAAAATCTAGAGGATTTGAAGATTAGAGTTAGAGTTAATTAGGATTTAATTAACTTAGATGAAAATTAGTTTGATTTGGCATTTGACTTAGATTTTTAGATTTATTTAAATCAAATGAGAGGAATAATGGACATTAGATTTAATTAAATAAAACTTGATTTATTTAATTAAAAGGGATGATGTTAGATTTAATCAAATAAAGGTTAATTTATTTAATTAAAAGAGATGACCCTTAGGATTTAATCAAATAAACCGATTAAAAGAAGAGGAACATTAGGATTAATTAAATAAAATGATTTATTTAATTAAAAGAAGATGATGATTTAATCAAATAAAGTTGATTTATTTAATTAACAGAGGAATTAGGATGAATTTAATCAAATAAAGATTATTCGATTAAATGGTTAGTAAAGAAGTGCTTTGGAGAGAACTAATGTTAGTAAACCAGGATCGAGTGCATCATATCAATCAGGATAATTTGAATGTCTACACTCAACAGGAGGTACAATATAGGGATTGATAAATCAAACATGTGTTTGGGAGTAGGAAAATAGAATATTAAGAAACACATTATATTTGAATATAAAAATAAAAATTGAGTTGATGAAAATATAAGTGGAGAAATAACTAAAAGGAATTAAACTAAGAATTTAAGAAACTAGAGAATTCTTGTAGTAACATATTTATATTATATCAATCTTCTAATAAATAATCGTATATCACCATGGCCCATAATATCTAAATAGATGCAATAGAAGATCTAATTTTATAAATTCAAAAAACCTACAATATCATTGGTGACCTAGATGAATCATAATGATTACAATTATAAAATATCAAACCACAACACAACTAATTGAACAAACAAATAGTAAAATCCATAACACAAATGGAATTAGGGTTAGAGGTAAAAAACCACTTATAATTTATATTCAATATTATCCAAGTAATACACCAGGCTATTTAAAAAATTACTAAACCAAATACTCTATAGATATAGGGAATATAGGCCTTTCAGTGGTCACATAACAATTTAGTGCAGGGAATATAGGCCTTTCAGTAGTCACATAATAATTTAATGCATGATATAAATATGGGATAGTGCATACATATAAATAAAGATTAATTACAAATACCTATTTACTTAGGTATATTTTTTTTTAATATGACACCTCCATTTTAATAAAAAAAAGGTAGCTTAATGACAAGATAATGGATTAGCCCTTAAGATGATTTTGGAAATTAAAGAACAAAAACAAGAGGAGGCAACAATAACTAGAAGACCATTATAGTAAAAAACAACATCATGTAATACTTCTTGAATGATGGAAAAACATAAGAACACACAAAATGATATGTCTCCACACTATAATAATGATTTATGAACATCCAAAATCATCATAAGAAAGATATGTGAGAATAAAATAAATAATATAGAGAATTAATGTAATATACTCTACCCGTATATCATTCCTTGTGAAAAATAATGCACATTATATAAGAGTATATAATATACATATATGAGTATACCTACCTCATGGTGTCCATGAATGTATATAATTGTGTGAATATTTGTGTTATATATATTATCTATCACTCTATTCTAATTTTCATCTTATTATATCATCATGGGACAATTATCTAACATAAATAATCCAAACCTTAGGCATGTATTTTATTGTCAACATGTCCAATTATGAATCATATGGAATTCATAAAGAAAATAAATTTTATTAATTAATAAAACTAATAGCATAGAATGTTTGATTGCAAGAGAAAATCACAAAAAAATGATGGCTTGTTAGGATTTTAATTGTGCTCACTTGTAGAGGCAACATAAGTGTGTTGCTAGAGGGGTAGGCTAGAAGTACAAAAAAAATCATATCAAGTATTAAGGATTTGTACCTTGAAAAAATCCATTAAATATACATCCTTGCATAAAAATTTTGAACCACTACATTAAGAACAATAATCAAGAAGTCAAGAATTTGAATACCTACCAACCTAGTTGGTAGTGTGGTAGAGGAAAGCTTATGACTTTATGAAAAAATGTGAGAGTTAGAATTTTGTGGAATTATTTGATTGATCATCTAAGTAATACCAAACCTTTTTAATTTAGCATTCAAGTAGATAAAATTTTGAACCCTTATTCTATAGCTACAAATAGTGATGTAGGAGCATCTAGTGGTGTAAGGGCAATCTTGAATCACCCAAAAATATTGTATTTTCATTTGTTTGTAGTTTCCTTAGTTATCTTGGGGTCCATGGAGACTCATGCAATCTTTGGGATAGTTAGAAGTTTGAAACAACCAAAAATAGTCACCTATTATTTTTAGTAAGTTGACCTATTCGGATCGATGGACACAAAAATTGACCCCAAGGAGTGAAATTGGAAAATAAGATTTTTGGCGAAAGAATAATCTCGAAATCTTGTACTGTTTGGAGGATATTAAATTTTCATCTCGAGGAATTTCTCTAATGAAGTTTAAAACTAAAAATTGAAGCCCTTTGGAGCCCAAGAACAAGGTGTAAAATCTCTAATCTTTTAGATTTGGCAAAAGATAGTTGTAGATCTCTTCACAAGCTTTCCAACAATATATTACAATTGAAAATTTGATGATCAGATCAAAAGTTATGGCCCCGAGAAGTTGCCCCACTAAAAAGTGAATTTCATTAAAATATCTTCCTATGCAAGAAATCAAACAGCATGACTTTTGGAACCAAAACAAAAGGGAAAGTTACACTTTATAGAACATTCTAGGGTAGTTATTGGGTAAAATAAAAGGGTTAAGTGAGGGTTGTAGAAGGTGGCTCCATTAGTGCAAATTGTGGCTTCGAATAATAGATTTTCTTTCAGAGTTGATTTTGTTGGAATGAATCAAGCCCATGAGGTTGTAGCATTGTAATTTCTGAATCTGTGATTTCATTTTCTGAAAATAATTGAAAGTGAGTTATTTTTCTGTCTTGCATCTTCTATGTTGGTACCTATTGTTGTGTTTTGCATGGGTTTCAAGCAGTGTAGCCCTCATCAAATAGGAAATTGGGACAAAAAATACACACTAACACTTTTTCCAAGTGGAGAATTTTTTTTTAAACTCAACATAAGGCAAAGTTCAAAGGTTTTGGAAAATTTGTAATTAGGTACTTAGGTAAAAGAAAACATTTATTTTCTCCATTTGTTTCCTTATTTCCCTATACAATTTTTGTTGGAAATATATGCCTCAATCATCACAAGCTGTAACCTTTACTGGAGCAAAGTTGGTATGACATCCTTCATGTCTAGCCGACTAACAGATTGGTAGCATTGTGTTTTGATCAGGTTGTTGTGACCTAGCTTTTGTCTCACTGAAGGATCATATCGTTGTGACAAGTATTCGGGGTGACCTCTTACCGCCCGTGGAGATCTTTGGTCGACAAGCCATTCTATCGCTTATCGTTGAGACCCTTGGCCGAAAGGCTTCGTTCGGGAAGAAGTCTGGGCGATGTGTTAAAGTCTCGCCAATAGTATGTTTTGTATTGAAGTCTTCGAGATAACTAAAGGGTTCTCGCTATGATGTCCCAGTGAATAGTTAAAGTCTCGTCGACGAGAATGCACTTGGGTTCATCGGAGTAACAATGATTGTTTCGTTATGATGTCTCGCCGATGTGTTTATGTCTCGCCGATGTTGAAGTCTGTTCTCAGTAAGACTCATAGCAAACAGTGGACATCATTGGAACATATATGTGTTCAATAAGAACTCTCGGCGAAGGTGTTAAGTCTTGCCAACTATTCTTTGGAGCTCGGTATAACATGTGACTTCGGTATAACCCTTGATGACTCAGCGTGAGGTTCTGGCGAAGAATGATACTCTTGTCGAATGGTAAACTCACATCTATGAGACTTTCGGACCTCGCTATGATCTCCTAGCGAAAGTGATAGGTCTTGCCGACTGCTTGGTGTTTTGGTGTAACACATGAAAGCTCGATAGAACATCTTGGCGATAACGATAACTCTTGGCGACATCGATATGAAGCTTTTAGGCATCGGGGAGACACTGTTAGTGTCTCACCGAGATGCCAACAAAGCTTGAAACTTTGTTGACCGTTTGACCGTCCTATGTGGAGTCTCGTGGACCAATAGGAGAAGCCGAATCTAAACAGTTGGAAGATGTTCGTTATGACGGTTCTGTGAGGAAGCTTGACAGATAGAGATCGACATGGTTATACTCGGTGATAGTAGATTCTGATCTGTTGGTTGCATCGACGGATTGTTGGGTGGTTGTATGATCAATAAATGTTTTCTAATCTAAAAAGACCATAACTTGAAGGTTCTTGTACAAGATTGTTCATGGTGAATGCTGCTGTAAACAGACATCAGAAAGATAAGTTTGACATTTGTATGTAATCTCCATTACTATAATACAAAGTGATTTCTCTTGGTGTGGTGGGTTTTTCTCCTGTAAGGGTTTTCCCATGTATATCTGGTGTTCATGTGTGATTGTCTATTACTCTGTTTTTGTATTTAGTTTCATGTGCATCTTAATTGGACTGTAATTGTAAAATTTAAATGTGTATCTACATTCTTCCCTAAGGTTTTGACGTTAGGAGAATTGTTTCCGCATCTAATTTTCCTTACAATTTTTTTGGTATGATCTACAAACTTGTCTATCCTAGCATTCCTTGTCTCTTCATCTTTGATATCTTTTAACTTTGACACATTTAGGGGACTTTAACCATATCCTATCTAATTTATTTTTCTATATACTCTTATTCACCAAATTATTATATGTAAACTCTCATAATTCTAATTCTATATCACAATCACCTACATTTCCACTAACTAAATATGTCATCAAGTTTCTTAGAAACTTGCATACTATTTATATCTATCCATAAATTTATGCTTAGTATACTAATTTGAATCTCAAATCTATTTTCATCTTTTCACAATATTCTCCAAAAAAAAAAAAAAACTAAAAAATTGTATCAAAAATTAATTGTACACAATCCATGCAATTTAATAATCTCCTTAAAAATTAGTCAACAATATGTTTCATATCATTAGTTTTCTTGCATTCTATAAAATATGTCATTTAAAAAATTGACTACAAAAAGTTTTGAATCATGAACTATCTATTTCCTTTAAAATCTCAATACAATACCCATTCTTATATCATTGCAATTCTTCTCTATGTTTAATAATGTCTTATGTAATCTATCATTTTGATTTCCTTTTTTTAACTTGAAAATTTATATACTTTCAAATATACATTTTCATATTCTTATAAAATTGTGACTAATAATAATTCCCTCATCAATGATACTATTTTATCAATGTCAAAATGACTGGATAACCTGCCACTATGTTGTTCTTTGATCAAAATTTCTCTCATTAAACCTATTAGAATACATAATTGATTTCCTTTGAACAACATATCATTTTTAAACAATTAATCTAGCTACTTGGTTCGAGATATACTTATAGGGACCTTCAAAATTTTCATGCTTTTATAAAATTAATTTCATCCTCATACAAATAAACTCACATTT
The DNA here is from genome assembly GCA_007258455.2 of Sequoia sempervirens. Classification (NCBI taxonomy): domain Eukaryota; kingdom Viridiplantae; phylum Streptophyta; class Pinopsida; order Cupressales; family Cupressaceae; genus Sequoia; species Sequoia sempervirens. The sequence continues at coordinate 975,485,229 of VDFB02281492.1, forward strand.
TAGTTAGAAATTTGTGTATCCTTCTCAATCCATCAACTCTATTTGAGTTTCCACTCCTATGCTTCAATATGAGGGAATAAATTTGCAAAAAATAAACCAATATTATATTGTAAAGGAGAGGGACCGATTGCTCAGAACCCCAGGTCACAAGAGGGTCTAGAACAATAGGCTGCCTTGATCTACCTCAAGCTAACAATTTTTTTTTTGGAGAGTTTGAAGTTTGGAAGCCGAAAGGAAGAGCAACTAGGTCGTTGTCCTTTTGCAAGCTTGAATGTTTCAGGAAGTCGGGTGAGCAATTTTCTAAAGTTCGGACTACAACTTAGACAACTCACTGACAAAGGACTACAGTATGGGACACAGACGACAATGGGACACACTGGCATCTCGATGGGGCATTGGCATCCATACTGACATAAAGCATAAAGTCAGTAAAAAACTAAGGCAAAACCTACTAATGACCTGATGGGTGTAGTTTGATGGAATAATAGGAATATAAAGTAACAAAATGGCAGAATAGCAAGAACAATTTAAATTAATCTAATCTACGAATTGACAAGGAAGGGTGAGGAAAGCACACCTTTCTACCCACGAGTTGATATCTTCAAAATATTCACTTCAAATAGGCCCTATACATAAAATATGGAAAAATGTTGGGGTTGTGTTCAGAGGACTGCCTCAATCAGTCCCCCGCTTTGGTGTTTCCACCTCCATAGATAACCAAATAGCAACGATTGGAGAAATATGATAAAGGAAAGATATTGAAAGAGAAATACCAAGCAATAAGCTAAACAACAATATGCTATGATATTAAAATGATAATGCCAAGTAAAAGGAAGATGGAATGATATCACCTTCAACCACATGCACTCAATGTGAATGGGAGAAGGAGTGAGCTCACAAGCTCTCAAAGACTAATATTTCTGCAACAATGAAGAGAGTGTACCAACAAAGTATAAACTTATAGCTTCAATGGAGGTGGTGGAGCTTGAAGGAGCTAAAAGTGAGTGAGAATTGTGAGAATGATCAAGAGGAATGCTAAGAAGATGATTTGAATTAATGAGATAGCAATTTGAAGGAAAAAATGGAGGAAAAGGAGCCATTCAAAGTCGGTATCAAGGGTAGGAGACATTACACTTCACATCCAATGGAGGAGTGTAATGCCTCTACAAATTCTAGAGGCGGGAATCCTATTAGGATGACAATGTGTCACACAAATTTTTGTGCATCACACTAGTGTCCCAGACAGAATATCCCCCACTGACACGAAAAAAAGCTACCAAGTGGATGGAAAATGGATGAAGAGCGTGGAATTGCATTATCAGACTTAATTTGCTAAGGTAGGAGGTATGTAAATGTGGAATTTGTGAGGGGTGAAAATTCACACCATCACATTTTTCCCCCACTTTAGTGAGCATATGTGCTAGCAAATGCAAGGTAAAGTATATCAAAAGGTTTTAAAGAAAGTATACTTGAGTCATTGAGGAAGAAGACTGCAATTTGACACATTTGAATGCACATGAAGAGGAGATGGATCCACAAGTACTCGGTCGTAAAGAGAGTTGAACAAATGCATCGTAGGCCCTCAGACCTATGAAAGGTGAACAAAAGGCTCTACTGATTCTTGGTCCTATAAAGGAGGCACTGCAGGTGCTCCGTCTTGAGGGAGGCTAGATGTGAAAGGCTTCACAGAGTTTGATAGGCCCTTACAGGTGCTCGGTCTTGCAAGGAAAGCTCAAGGTGCTCGGTCCTCCAAGCTTGATTGAAAAAGCAGGTTCATAGGTGCTCGGTCTTTCAAAGCAACATGTTAATCAATAGAAAAAACATGTTATAAAAAATCCATGCATGTAGATAGACAATCACACAGACAGACGACAATTGAAGGAGAAGCTTTCAAATGGATCCCCCTAGAATCCTTCAAAAGAAAGGGGTCCGCTCAAGGGATGTTATGTTTGAAAGACGTTATTTTTTGCAAATGATTCTAGTATCAAGGAATCCTTCTGAAAGATCTCTTTCATCAAGGAATTCAAAAGAAAGAATAGTCCCTTGAAAGGGAAAGTTTCCAAACTTCTTCATTAGAAAAAGCACTCCCTTCTTGAAGGAAAATTTTTAGATTCTTTCTCTATGAATCTGTTTCAAAAGAAAAATTTTGCTAGGGGTCCTTGTTGAAGAATACAATTTTTTGGAAAATAAGGGATTTTCAAGGAGGGATTTGTTGGCCACTAAATACACCTTTTTGAAAATTGTAGTATGATAGCCCCTCCTTTGGATGGTGCGTGTTGAACACAAAGATATGTGACATCATAAGGAGAGAGAGAGAGAGAGAGAGGAAAGTGATGTTGTGGCCCGCAATACATGACGAGATGTAATCATGGAAATGTTGTCGCACACATGAGGGACAACACATAGGCACCACAACATCATGAAGCAAGCAAAGAATAGAGATAGATGAAAAGGAAACATAAACAAAGACAAAGAAATCAAAAGATAGGGGGATCTAATATTTTAGGGTCAGAATTGCTCATATATATAGATAGATAGATATGATATAATAATATATATGAAATTTCATCAATCCACTACTATATCAGATCATGAAGGGTATGTGAAAACAAAGTAAAAATAAAAATTTGGGTCAACATGGAAGGGAAGCCTAAATGCCCCCAACACTTTGCATCATCCCCAATTTTCAAAAATCAAGGCACAACAAATAGAAGAATGATGGAACACATGAAGAAGTTTATGACACAAAACACTCTTGTATCCAAGAACCTACAAGGGTGACAAGGGTCCTCCAAGAACACATAAAATAAGCATGGGGGAAACACAATACACACACAAATATAGTCTACAGATAAAGAAAAGGTGCTCCCCTAGTCCTCATCAACTAGGAGGTTGTCATTCTCCCAATCTAGATCATTATAAGGAGAGGGTGGATGAGCCTACAAGGGAGGCATAGCAATGGGAGCACCCTTCGACTCTCCTACAACAAGAGCTAAGGAAGAGGGTCCCTCGAGGTCCTCTTTGCTCAACTCATGTGAGGTAAATGTCATTGATTTTGCAAAAAACACTGACATAGTTGGGACATCATCCACCGAGTTGAACATGCACTTGATGGGAGTGCCATGCGTCAACTGGGCAGGCGAAGAAGGAGGCACCCGATATCAACTTCTAACCTCACCGAAAGACATGGGGGTAGTGACAAACTCAGGGGATGTCGGGGATGCCTCTATCACTAGCATGGTGCAAGCCAAAGAAAAAACCTCTCCTAAAGAGGGTGATCCTTTCTTCTAACCCCCATTCAAAGTAGGTTCATCCTCCAACTTTCTCTTCATTGGGGGATGTGAGATCCCCATAGAGGAAGCAAAAAGCGAGGAAGAAGAGAATAGAACTACAGTGGACACCACCAAAGTATTTGACATATCCATGGGCTTAGGAAAAGGTGGGACACTCAAAATGGACATTAGGAGAGGAGGCTCAACCAAGGGATCAATGAACACTTATACCCTTTAGGGTAAGGGTCATTGACACTCACGGGGGGAGCCAGAAGCAAGAGCAAGGTGACAGGAATCAAAGAAAAAGGGGCAGAAGAGGAGAGTTCACAATAGGAGGTGCCACAATAGGATTTTTCAGCTCCTCTCCTACCTTCTACAAGGCAACTTGCTCAGTAGCCAAAGCCTTCCTCCAGTGCTTATACTCATGTGCAAGGTGGTTTCTTTAGCTCTGCGAGCTAGAAGTTGTGGATTGAGGAGGAGTGGAGGGCTCCTATTCTGCCATGGGAGTTTCCATCACAATCATTGTCGGAAAAGGGAGTGACTCCTAGATAGAAACAAGAGGAAGGGATGCAGGAACAAAGGAAAAAATCGGTGGAGAAGTAGACTCAAGCGCCTTGGCGGTGAGCCTCTTCCCATTCTCCACCCTAGGGATAAGAGTAGTAGGAGGCCATGACAGTCAAGACATAGAGACAAATCCATGGGGACCCTTCCCCTTACCATTGACAACAGGTTGAGGCATCATGGGAAATATGGGAAGGTCGAACACCTAATGCTTGGCCTTTCAGCAAACGAGCACCATCAGAATCCCCATGAGACACATGGAGGTGAAAACCGAAGGCACTGCAATAGGGCGAGAGGAAGAAGCAGATGGAACTATAGATGTTGAGGAAAAAGAAGGCCCATCGATGCGAGTAGACTTCCCCCTCCCCTTTTTGAGGAAGAGGTAGCCTGTTGCTGCGGTATGGGGTGGGTCATTTTTGGCTACACCTTGCCCCAGTCTTATACTTAACATGATTTTTATAAAGAACCTATATTCTTGGAGGAAGTGAACCTATCAAGGCGGGCCAAAAATGATCTAGCGAATAACCCCCACATGATACCATTGGCTAATATCCAGTGTCGTGCATGACATACACTACACCTTTGTGAGAGAATTTCAAACACTTATGGATAACGGAAGTGACTTCGTTCATGGAAACTAGCCATGGGATGCCTAGCTTCACTTTGAATAAGTCAGATTCTGGAATGACATCAAAGGTAGTATTCACAGCCCTAGGTACCACTAGGACAAAAAGAGTTATAGAATCATAAGGAGTGAGAGAGAGACCATCATGGGTACATACTGTAGTTTTTCTTTTTTTCATACTCCCTTTGTAGGGAGTTTAGCAAAATATTCTCCTCCATAATAATATTCATGCAACTCACAGGATCCACAAGGACTCATGTCACAATGTTTCCATTGACGCGAGTGGGAACAAAAAGAGGAGAGGGCTTCTTATTCATGGCAGATCCTGCAATGTAAAAGTTATATCTGGTGAACTAGTCATAGGTTGAGGGGGAGGAATGTGAGGAAATGAAACCATATTTACATACTCTGAGGCCTCGGGGAAAGCACCAAAAGGGTCAATAATCAAATTTGTAGAGTGAGATAGAAACAGGTCTATATAAATCTACAATTCAATGTTTTCCTTAGCCATAAACTTGGTCGTATTCTACTTCTTACCATCAAGGCGAGTAGTATCGTCATCGATGCAATCTTATATCCTGTGACACAGGCACATACAACATTTGGTATCATGCCCATGGATGCGATGGTATTGGTAGAACACATTTCCATCGTCCCAGTCAGGGTAAGGTTTTCTAAGAGGTCGAGGATCTTCCAAGGTTATAACCTTATCCTTTAACAGTTTCTTCAAAATAGAAGAATAAGATTCAGACAAATTTGTGAACTATCTGTTGTGCTTGAGGCCTTTGTCACTAGACGCGGTGACTACATTCATAATAGATTTTCCTTTACCCAAAATTGACACAATAGACCTTCCTTTTGGATGGGAGTGCAAGGAAGATCCCTTGAACTGAGTGACTGTCTACTAATATTCTTGCAACACCATGCAAAAATGCCCAAAAGAAGGATATTTCATTAAGGAAAACTTCTCCTGCCAAGGTCCTTGTAGGTTGTTGATGAACACCTTTTGCACATTTGAGTTAGGCAGTGGGTAAGAAATCTATGAAAAGAGTGCTTGATATTAAGCAATGAAATCAATAATTTTTGCATGCTCTTCCATCTTACATCGAACAAGGTCTGAAAAGGCTATCTTCAACTTGTTGTTATCTTGGAACTATTGGAGAAATAGATTAAAAAGTTGACCAAATGAGAATATGGAGTTGTTAGGCAAGGAAAAATACCACTCTAGTGTTGTATCCTTGAGAGATTGAGGAAATAATTTATCCATCAAGGCATCATGGTGAAAGAAGTCTATACACATTCTGTTGAATGCTAACATGTGTGTTTACAGGCCTCGTTTACCACTACACTTCTGAGAAATTTAGGAATCTCCATCCCTTGGGGAATGGGAGTATTTAGAATTACCACCAACAAAGGACTATGTTGAAAGAAAGGTTGGAAGATGGGTTGGGAAAAGGCTTGGGATAGACTCGCTGACTAATTTTGCATCTTACCCATATTTTGTAGCAAAGCATTCAGAACAAGGTCAAATGATGAAATAGGACTAGTGGAGTTGCCACTGGAACCACCACTAGAACCATTATCATGACTATTAGACATACTAGGCCCACCTGCCTCCATTCCACTAGAGATCCCATTATTGAAACCAATATTGCCCCCAAGAAGGATGTTGAATCCTAGAGGTATTCTGCTTGCTTTGATGGTAGGGGGCAAATCAAGAGCACAGATGTTGAAGAAAGGGCCTATCTCAACCATGCATACTGATGTCACAAGCATTGAGATTCCAATTTGTCTCTCATAGGTATCAAGCATAGCTCCTTGGGTAACACCCAACCTAGTGTTATATGAGGGCACATATACTTTCGTTAAGTTGGTAAGGCCACAGAGAAACTCTATGCATGTTCGATCCATGTCTAGCATATATCTTATTTCATTAACTCTAGTGGCTCTATCCAAGTTTCTATCCTTCTGCAAATGATTCCCAAGATCTAAAAGCCTCCTATCCAAAGCAAGGAGGTGCTCTATGGGAATAGTGACAACATCATCCTCATTTAGAGGTGGGGATTTATGGGAAACAAGAGGAGTAGGAACGTGAGTGGTTTCATCAAAGAAACTCATCTCAGTTCTTGACACCATCTCTTGAGAAGTGTAACCAATAGTGCCCTTTGAGAAATCCATTTCTAAGTGTCCATGTTGCATGCTCCTTCTAACAATGTATCTAAAAGTTGTAGACTGAGTTGTGAAGCTCATAAAGTGTCACAACACAGAAGCCCACAACCTACACAAGATGTAAGAGAAGGAATCCTAACATAAAGAAATAGATATTACAAGGTTCACATCAGGTTCACCAAAATGTAGAGGAGGATGACCGACTGCTCAAGACCCCAGGTCACGAGAGGGTCTAGAACAATAGGTTTCCCTGATCTACCTCAAGCTAACAAAATTTTCTGGGATATTTTGAATTTTTGAGGTCAAAAGGAAGAGCAACTAGGTCATTGTTGTCCTTTTGCAAGCTTGAATGTTTTAGGAAGTCAGGTGAGCAAGTTTCTAGAGTCTGAACTACAACTTAGACAACTCATTTCCAAAGGACTACAACACAGGACACAAACGACAACACAACGTGTTGGCGTCTCGGTGGGGTGTTGGTGTCCATACGAATAGAAAGAGTAAAGTACAGTAAAAAACTAAGGCAAAACCTACTAACAACCTGATAGGTGTAGTTTGATGGAATATCATGAACAAAAAGTAACAGAATGACAAAATAGCAAGAAGAACACTTTAAATTAATCTAATCTATGAACTGAAAAGGAAGGGTGAGGAAAGCACACCTTCCAACCCATGATTTGATATCTTCAAAATCTTCACTTCAAATATGCCCTGCACATAAAAGATGGAAAAATGTTGGGGTTGTGTTTAGAGGACTGCCTCAATCAATCCCTTGCTTTGGTGTTTCCACCTCCATGGACAACCAAATAGCAACGATTAGAGAAATATGATAAAGGAAAGATATTGAAAGTGCAATACCAAGCAATACGTTGAACAACAATATGCTACAATATTAAAACGATAATGCCAAGTAAAAGGAAGATGGATTGATATCACCTTCAACCATGTGCACTCAAGAAAAATGGAAGAAGGAGCAAGCCCGTAAGCTTTCAAAGACCAACATTGCTACAACAACAAAGAGAGTGAACCAATAAAGTATCAACTTGTGACTTCAATGGAGGTGGTGGAGCTTGAAGGAGCTGAAAGTGAGTGAGAAGTGTGAGAATGATCAAGAGGAATTCCAAGAAGATGAGTTGAATGAATGAGATAGCAATTTGAAGGAAAAAATGAAGGAAAAGGAGTCGTTCAAAGTTAGTTTGAAGGGTAGAAGGTGTTACACTTTGTTTCCAATGGAGAAGTGTAACTCCTATGTAGATTTTAGAGGCAAGAATCCTATCAGGATGGCAGTGCACCGCATAGACATTCACACGTCATACTAGCATCCAAGACAGAATATCCCCCACTTACATGAAAACAAGCTGCCAAGTGGATGTAAAATGAATGAAGAGAGTGTAATTGCATTATCAAACTACATTCTCTAAGGTAGGACGTATGTAAATGTGGAATTTGTGAGGGGTGCAAATTCACACCATTACATATATTCCTTTGATTTAGCTTACCTTTACTATTCAAATATTGTGATTCTTGATGATTTGTATACACTAAAAAGTCCTTAGGCAACAAATAATATCTCCATTTCTTGGTGCTTGTACTACAACATAAAATTCTTGTTCATTCACCAAATAATTATTTTTCATCATTTAGTTTCTTACTAAAATAAGTTATTGGTATTCTTTGTTGAATTAATATTTCTCCAATTAAAGCCTACCACTTGCATCACAATTAACCTAAAATACCTTATCAAAATATTCTAAAATTGTGTCTGTATAAACAACCAACTTAAACTCCCTTTTATATCCTCTCATTGCCTTAGTTATTAGTGCACATATACCACTAAAATTACTAATGAACTTCCTATATAAATTATACAGTCCATTAAAACTATTACCTCAAAGATACTCTCTAGTTTGGGCCAATCTAACATTGTTTTTGCCTTCTCTAGACCCAACTTCATCCTTCTACCAAGATTATAATCCCGAGTATACCTATTTTCCTTCATGAAACTTTATTTCTTAATTTTTATCATAAATTTATCTTCTCTCAACATCTACAATACTAAAATGATATGTTGTAGATGTTCTTCCTTAGTCTTATAAAAATTAGAATATCATCTAAGTAGATAATAATAAACTTACCAAAATATTTTTTCAATTTCTCATTTGTTAGTCTCATAAATGTGTTTGGTGTATTAGTTAACCCAAAGAGCATAACCAACAATTCATACAAACCTTCTTTAATCTTAAAGCTTGTCTTACATTTACCTCCTCTTATTTTAATGTGATAATAATAACTTTTTAAATCTATCTTTTTAAAATAATTTTCCCCACACAAACATCTAGAAAACCATTAATCCTTAGCAATGAAAATAGATACCTATTATGATATTATTGATAGGTGTATAATCTATACATATTATCCATTTTACTCCTTTTTATAGTACTAGTATTGCTAATTTTTTCTAATCAGTTCCTTATTCAATAACTCTTGACCTTGTCTATTTAATTCTTAATGTTTTTTTCTAGTGAGAATCAAATACATTCAATGGCTAATACCCCTTGTTCATGGTCATCTATTTGGGATATTATTAAACATTGTATTATTATATTTTATCAATATCTCTTAATTTATGTTTTTATTGTTTCTACTTCATATACACTATTAATAATACAATAACATGTGAAATCAAATGTAATGTCTTTGATAAACCAAGTCTTTTGTATCTCAACCACAAGAGGAAGAGCATCACTCGAGTGATTTTCCTCCAACAATAGATCGATGCTCCTATACACACCTTCCATTTGGAAGTGGCCCTACCCTTCACAAGAGTAGCAGATCTAGGGAAACTACAAGAGGGAGAGCATCACATAAATGATTTTCCTCTTGTACACACTTCAATTTGGCTAACACATTCCTTTCAAAGCATATCATTTTTTCTCATCTAGTCTAATCAATTTACCTTTAACATTTAATTAAATAATTTTATTATTTAATTAAATTAACAATCATTTCCCTTCATCTTGGATAATTAAATTATTTTTAATTATTTAATTATTCTAATTTTAAATTTTCCTTCATTCCACTTTAATTGAATAATTTTGAATTATTTAATTAAAATACTCATTTCACCACTTTTCCTCTATTAATTAAACAATTTTAATTTTTTAATTAATCTACTAATTTATCCCTCTCTTGTGAATTGATGAATAATTTATAATTATTTAATTAATTTAATTATTTATCTTTTCCTAAATCATATTAGTTGAATAATTGGTATTTTTTTAATTGACATTAACTATTCCTCTCAGCATTATCCTCTTCTAAAATAAATAAAATTGATTATTTTATTTATTTCTCCCTTTGCACATGAAATTAGTAATTAATTAATTTAATTATTGATTAATAACTCATGCATTTATACCTCATCATTCAAACTCCCACTAACTTTGAGTTCACTTCACAATCAATTCAATCATTTGATCAATCAATTTTATTCACTATCCATTAGTCACACTTATCTCTTTAATCAATTCTCATAACTGACCCATACGATCAATTAGCTACAATCAAGAGGTCAATTAACTCCTCATCAATTTTGAGCCATTGATCTATTCAATCTCTCATCATATCTTGACCATTGATTGGTATCACTAAAAATCTATAAATACAACCATCCTATCATCTATTCATCTCTTATTTTGGCAAGAAATTTATACTTGTATTATATCAAAGTACTTGTGCTAAAAAAATGAGAGCAATCAAATCACTACACATTTCTCCAAGGTGCAAAGAGGAGAACAATGGAGCTAAGCAAAGGGATCACACGAGTTTGCACTCTTTGTTTCATGTGATTTTACTTTATTCTTCATTAGTCCAATCTTTCATTGAGTTTGATTGTGGATTGTCTTATTTGCTATTTGTTATTTGATTTCACATTTATTTTCTAGGTCATACATTCTAGAATGCCTGGTGGGACACTTAAGTCCCTGAATTTAATATTTTTTTGTGAGTTTTCATTTTTTGAGTAGCTACAAGTTGGATTGGTGTAGTTATTAGGTGATTTGGTGCATTTGTCATAGAATGTGTCATTTTTTTGACAGTTTGGCATGTCTATTTTGAGACTAGTGATTGAATTTATTTCCTTTTGGTGCATTTGTTCTCGAGATTGGTACCTATGTTTTGGCAAACGATGCATATGTACAATAGAGAGCTCATTGTATTGTAAAGATTTAATTTCATTTGATTAACTATTAATTTGATGTTCTTTGTCACTCTATTATTTTTTGTGGATTTTTGACTGTTGATTTTGTAGGTGCTAAGCCTAATATAACAAATTTATTCCTTTGATTAGGGTTTTATCTTTGTATTCTTGCATTTTTTGTTGTTTTTTGTTAGATTGGCACATTTTTAAGGAGTGGCACAATTGTAAGAGATATTGGCACATCTATGTCTTAGAATAGTGCATCTTTCAGGGGAAACAATGCATCTATCAATAATTTTGGTGCAATTATCTAGTAGATGGTGAAGGTATAACTCACTATTTTGATCATTTCTTTCTAATTTGGTGCATTTGTTAGTTTCTGATATGTAATTCTTTTAGGCTTTTATGTAATTGAATCATTCAATTGTGCAATTGTTCTCTATTTTTTATTATGTTTTTTCTGGGTATTGATATTTTCTTGTGCGAGTGTGGATTTTGTGGATAAAAGACCAAACACTAAAACTATTGACGTATTTGTTGCAAGGTCTTGTTTCTTATTTTTTCTAGAGTAAATTACACTTCAATTCATTAAGGTAAATAAATTATTTGCCATGTCTGGTGGAGTCTTGGGTACATATGCTCTCCCCTCATGTATAGTGAAAACTTGGGGATCATAAATCACTTAGAATCCACTTTTTTGTTTGTCTACCCAAGGAAGTGATATCTAAGTATGCTCTCCCCTCACACCTAGTGTGAACTTGGGGATCAAAAATAGTATCATTTTCCTTCTTTTAATTTAAGAGGTCTTCTTAGGGATTTCATCACCCTAAGGGAAACCTTAACCATGTTTTTGGGTGGGGTGTAGAAAGGGGGGAGAATGAAAGTTGTAACCCAAGGTATGGCTAAGTCATGCGAGCTCAATCCACCAAGACACATTAGGTGAAGAGAGCAAAGGAGACCCCTCCAATCTTGAGCACTACAAGTAGGCTCACTTCTCATTGATTCTACTACAAACCTTTATTTTTAGTAGCCTTAAGACTAGTGATTGTTATTTCTAGTGGGGTGTAGTGTACAGTATCATGCATGAAGTTACCCAACATGTACCATCCTAGGGTGAGATAGAGTTATTTTGAGGGTGTAAAATCCTTCAAGGGAAGGAGGAAGGTGAGCCCTTGTGCCACTAGAGACCTATCTATCCCCCTTTAATATTGAATCAACATATTTATGGTATTTTATTGATTGGGCCTCTACTAGCAAGAAAAATCTTTAATACTAGTTAGGTTATACTTCTTAGAGTGTTTTACTTGTTCAAACCAATGATGTCATTCAATATATTACCTTTTGGAGTGTTTTACTTATTTTGTCTGAAGCAGGGTGAAGGGGTCACTAACATAGTAGTCTATAGAGAAGTTGCATTGCAATGCAGCTACAGACCCTAAACTACTTGAGGATAAGAAAAATGCCAAGTTGGGGGGATGATGAGCCCTAGAAATGTTTGATTTCCTTGTTTTAGTTTCATTCTTTTTATCTTATTTCTACGAAGTTTCAAATACATTTCCAATCCTTTTATATACTTTAAGTATTTAAAAGCATTGAAGATGATATACTATATTGATGAATGATTGTGTGATCTTTGGATGTCTATGGAATTTAGTAGATTTTTATGATTAATTATAGTTGTTAAATAATAAAAAATACCTGTGTAATAACGCTAACCCCTATAGTGAAGGACTCATCAACCCACAACATAAGGATGTCGGTCTATCATGGGAAAAGGAGGTGATCAACTACAACATGTGTATTTTTCCTCAAAGTTGATGCAGGAGATGGTTTAAGGATGTGAAAATGAAATATTCATGGATCACTCCTTTTCACTTCTTGTTATTAATGAAATTGTATAGGAAAGAAGAAGCTTTTTCTAACAGTGAATAGCAACTTATAAAAAGTTTGTCCTATTAGGTACACTTTTAATTATAACAATCTTCTTAATTGATGTAGAGTCCTTATCAAACTCTTACACTCTTACTTCCTCTTGCTTTTATTTTCCTGATAATTAAGACTTGGTCCTCTTCCTATGTTTTTGGAAGAGTTGGAAATTGCTCATAGTTTATTTTTAATTCTGAAATAAAAGAACTCTCACAAATCCTATATATATGGATGATCTTGTGTGAGACCGGGTAGCTAGATTTTTGCATGAAATAGATTATCTAAATCTTGTTATCAGTTACTTTCTTCTTAAGTTTGTGTATCCTTAAATTACAATAAAGAAGGATAATTCAATTTTCATTAATCTTTGAGTTAGGATTTGAAGGAAGACATTGTGGATTATAGCAGCTCAAGCAAGGGCCACTTGAGGTATTGCAGAATCCATGTTAGTTTAGATCATTAGTTAATGTCTAAATTTAAATTTCCAAGTTGTAATTTTTGATTCATGTTATGTCTAATGCTATTAGGTAATTAAATTTTATTAACCCACACTACAACATAGATAGTCATTATTTACAATCTATGTAGGAATAGTCACCCATAGTAGATATTGCAGTTGTTACAACAATTAGTATTCACTTAATCTATTTTATACCTAGGAGTTAATTCTATTAAGTCACCTTAAATAATTATAATCACTTTTTTTCATTTTTTGTACTCAATTTATTAGGAGAGATTATATTCTCAGATGCACATATAGTGCCAACTTCATCTCAAGATTATGATTTCTTGGTTGAGAATTTAAATGAAGCACCTCTAGGACAATAAATTGCTTAATTTGGGATTTGTAGGTCCATTAAGTTGTATGTATGATATCTACATTAGTTAATTGGATATAGGGGAATCTCTACAAGGTATATAGGTTGGTGAATTTCAAATGATTGAAAAGTTTATTTTCAAGCTCAAACATATGTATTTCTAGAAGTCACACCTCACCAATTACTCATTTGGGAGACACACTATGTTAGGACTATAAGACACTTCAATGTTACCAAAACTCTAGAAGTGATTTCATAACATTTATTTTGGACTCATATTCATGTAGACATTAAACACCAAATAAATCCCTATATTACTCATTACATCACAAGGTGCATGAATGGGAAGATAAGTCCCTTAGAAATCTATCAACATGAATTTCATGAGAAAGCTCCCAATGATACAACACAAATTGATTCAATATTTTAAAATTGGATAAAATTTCAAAAATACCCATCATGGTTTCTTGAAATAATAACATCATAATGTAGGTAACCGTATGCCTCTTCTTCAATCATGCATGAGTAAATTTGCTACCTACATCCATTGTGTTTGATAGTTACCCTATATTTTTGAGAAAAAAATTATAATCCTTATGTGAGAGATTTGATATATAGTTTGATTTGTCACCAACCTTTCATTGTATACATATAGTTTATTAAAGGCAGTAAATCACACGTTTTCACCTATCACACATCTACAACCACATACACCCATGTGTATAGGATGATGACTTCTCTTACACCCAAAACTCCTACAAAAATATTTATATAGATCTATGAGGCACAATCCTTTTTAGACATAGCTTAAGCTTATTGTAACATTCCTTAATGTGTCCTATTATGAACCACCACACTTGGATTCATGCAAACATTAACATTAAGTGGATAAACTACAAAAAATTCCATAACACATTAAAAGAATTCACTAATGTGTTCAATAGATTCTTTCAATCAAATGTTATAAATATAAAGAGTACCATGATGTGCACCACACATCACTTATTTAAGGTTAGTGACAAAGTCTAGTTACATATTTAGAGAAAAAATCCAAGGGTCCACACTAGATAATAAAGCCTTTCCACTATGGTCCATACACCTTTTGTGTTTAGTTGGTGAGAAAATATTTATTCTTAATCTCACACAATACTTGGGTTTGCATCTAATATTTAATGTGGAACTCCTCAAACCATATGTTTCTCCTCTCCTTGAGAAGGTATCAATGCAACATCCTTTAGAATTGGATCAAGAGAACTTATATCTTTTTATACAAGATGAAATGATTGAAACCATCATAATGCACACTAACCAAGGTTCAATTTGTCTATTTAGAGTAACTAAGGTAGGGTAATTACAAATCAAGAAAAGTGGTAAAATAATTAGGAACTCTATGTTTAGTTTCCATAGCCCAGAAAATATATGATATGGGTCATTAATTTTTTAGAGAGACTAAATGTCTTGAGTAAAAATATGCAAGCCTTTTGGGAACTGTAACGCCCCGTCGTGTGAACCCCAAAGGACAAATAAACAATAATCACAGCACAATTTTTTTTTTTTAAATAACATAACATACATGTAATACACATTAAGACATGACATGAATTTCATTTAAGCAGATTCATTAACACGTACATCCCTTGGGGTACATGAGGAGTCATTACGAGACTGAGATCCTCACAACAACAATAAAGAATAAAATCCAAAGATATAATCCATAACAAGATAAACATTAACAAATGTAACACATACATGATAATCATTGATAAGAAACCATCTGAGTACATAAATACAACATATGCATATTTAACTTAACACATTGAATAACAATTGCCACGGCCAATATCCACACCGAGTTAACATTACATTACAGTACAATGTTCTAGAGATACAATGATACAAAAGTGTTTCCAAACATAAATGGAAACCATACACAAGATAACATGATACAATTAAACAGATGAATACAAAGTATCATAACTGGCTCCAAGATAAATACAACTCTGGAGTCGTTGCAACCGCACCAATCCGCACCTCTCGATCCTCGACTGGGGACCCAATGGGGTGCTTAGCATGTTCCACCGAACCATGTGAGTCCGAAGACCCACCCCCCGTGCTAGGAGCTAAACAAGAAAGAGACCGCAACCAAGAACATCCAAATAGGGAACCAAAAGACTCAACGCCATACAAAAGTATCATAAAACTCAAGAATTACAAAGACATAATCAACAACATCCAAGAGTTATTAAAATAACTTAAAATCATAAATATCATCACATAAATCAAAGCAATTACCAGTAACAAGTAACCAAAGGATGATCATGAAACACTTCCAAATCCACTGAATTAATAAACATAATACAATTCCAAATTACAATTAAACAACACAATAACATCATATCACAGTACCAAAAGAGTACAAGGTCATAAATCAAATATCAATGAGATCATACAAGACCACAAAGTACACCAAAGATGTATCAAGGCAATACTCCATTTAAATCAATATAAGTCCAATCAACAACAATCTAAAACAACTCCTACTTCCAGAGGAACACAAAAAAGTAAAAACACCTGGGCAACTAGGGGAGAGTGTCATCGCATAGTCCTACATGGGTTATCCTGTGCTCTTCCTCCCAACTGGAGGCGCCGGCCCCCATCTATGGTTGTCATGTGCCCTTCCTCCCAACTGGAGGCGCCGGTCCATAGGGTGACTCATGCGGAGCCGTATACCTCTCGTGAAGACGAGATCATGACCTTGCCAACCACGGCCTTCTCAGCCTTCCATTAGTCTGCGAAAGCACTAATGAAGACGAGGCATCCATTTTTTTAAATCTTATAATGATATTACTACCCTGCCCTCCTAAGTTAATTATTAGGTTTTCACTTAATTACTAACTCACTTGTGGGTTATCCTGTGCCCTTCCCCTTAAGCGGGGCATCGGCCCCCACGAGGAGCCACTCTCCCTAGAGACCCAACCACATAAAACCAAGAAACCAAGGGTTGTACAACATAACAAGAATATTATATCACAACTGAGAAGCATGCGAGGCATTACCCATCTCGCTATAAATACATAATCAAAGTCTCAACAATTCCCGTACAACCCTTTTAAAAGCATGAAACCAAAACACTTGCCAAATCAAGGCATATAAAGAGAGAGAACATCAATTATCAATCATCTCAAGCCTTTGGAAGCCAAAAGAATGAAAACCCACAAACAAGGGTAAAGTGAAGCAACATGAATTTTTCCCTAATAATTCCAATACAAGGATAAAATTTCCTCAAATATGAGAGTAACTCAGAAAAACCATAAAAAGGGAAGATTCATCAAGACCCATCCACAAATCAACAATGGTGTCACCTCAAATAGGGAAACGCAAAAGAAAATCAACCATTAAACAAAAACACTTAATAAAACCAAAAGCCACCAACTAGGTATTCCACGGAAGACCTCAATTTTCTCCTCATAAGAACCCCCTTATAGTGGTACACAAATCACCTTCATAAAGTCAACAACATAGCAATGACAACAATAATTGCAAGGCCACCAGAACTATTTTCAATTCAAATATAATGAGTGAATACATTAAAATAAGATCAACAACCCCATCTAGACTACATAAACAACTTGGATACAAAATAAATCAGAAATCCAAGAAGATCAACTCATCAACAAAATACAAGTTCCCAATTACGTTGCAACACAAATTAAATGACAAAGGATTCCTTGAATCAAAACTAACCTCAAAAAGCATTCACACCAACATGGAACCATCCAAAAACAATCCTTCAAAAAGCATTCAACCAGGCATCCAAGGCACCAAATTTAAGAGCACCTTAAATACTCAACCACTCACAACTCCACAAAAACACTTAAATAAACAACCAAAAATTCAATCGCGAACAATATTTATTAACCAATCAAATAACGACCAGAACTAAACAACTTTACAACTTACCCATCTGAATTACTCAATTAACTAAAACAATTCATGATAACCATCACAAGTATTCTAAAAGATTTATCCAAAAAGAGAACTTACAAATCAACCATTAAATGAATATAAAGAAAGTCAATTTTCAAAAGATTAAAATCACATTTCACCAATAAACTAACCAATTCGAGAATATCCTAATCAATCTCTAATCATGCCCATACATTTAAATTTCCCCTTTCATCATACTAACTTAACATTCACCTCCAATACTTAAATTAATTGCGAAAACCATTTAAGACCAATTGTCTATACTTTAAAATGACAATAATAACAATATTCTAAATACTTAAACCACCTTAAAATCTTAAATCTATCTAAATAAATTTACACACATAAATACCTTTTAAAACCACTACTTATTTATATATTTTAATTCTTTTTGTGGAGGGAATGTAAAAAGAGAAAAGATCTGTTCTAAGAATCCAACAAGTCTACAAGACTTAATTTCATAAAAAGATAACTTATTCGATTCTATGCTAAACTCTATTTCCACCCTATACACATTTAAAAATAAGAATTAAACAATCAATGTTGATATAAATATATATTCACAAATTGCCCTTCTACTAAATTATCCTATCAAATTTCACAATTTAACAGATTCATAGAAATTCCTTTCTATTTCCATATTTTTACTATAATAAAATTTTATTTAACTCTTACCAGAAAGTGAAACTATCTGTTTACAGATAGAATTTAATTAAATAAATATAACAGAGAAATTATGACATAAAATATAATTAAATTAAATAATAAACATATGATATATATATATATACATATATATATACACATATATATATACATATATATTTATATATATATATATACATATATATTTATATATATATATATATATATATTTATAAATGCATATATTAAAATCGAAACACAAAATTTTGTTTTAAAGAAAAAGAGATAAAGCACATATTTTATGTTTTATTTATATATTTTTTTTGTTGAAAGGAAACGGGCTATCAAGCCACGGGGTTTTACCCCCGGCTGCGGACAGTCCTTGGGCTGTCACAGCAGTCCGAAGGACTGCCATGGACAGTCTACGGATTGTCACAGCAGTCCGACGGACTGTCGTGGTAGCCTGTAGGCTGCCACACCATCACCGCTATCGGCTGGGTGGTGGGTACGGCCGAGGCCGAACCACCACCCAGTCTGCATTTTATTTTTATTTTTTATTTTTATTTTTTAATAATTTTCAAAACAAATTTAATACTGCGGAAATATAAATCTTAATTAAATTTTTCTTTTAATGCCATCTTTACATATATATATATATATGTGTGTGTGTGTGTGTGTGTGTGTGTGTGTGTGTGTGTGTGTGTGTGTGTGTGTGTGTATATTTATATATATATATATATATATATCTGATATACATATATATATATATACACATATATATATTGCATACAATATACTTCGAGTACAGAGAAATAAATTTCAATTGTACAATTTACTGTTTCAATATAAACATTTAAACACAGAAGATATTTGTAAAATTTATCTACATATGAGGATTTACACAACCCCGAATTCCCAGACAGGACATTTTCTTTTATTGCTTAATTATTATTTTCCAGAGAAAACTACAATACTACTGGTTCTTTTCCAGAATTCCCATCTTGGTTATGTTATAATAAACAACAGTACAAATCCAACAATTAATTTTATTTAAATGAACAACAGTCCCGAACTCCCAAAAAAATTTAGTTTAATAATTGACAGTCTAGAACCCAACTAAATTCCATTTTCACAATAGAAATCCCAATCCCCAGATGAAAATTTCATGCACAATGAAACAACTCCAATCAATTGCTATTTTATTTAATGCTACAGCAAATAAATAAGAAAGGAACCTGGCGTCCTGTGTTTGAAGAAGATCTGTAGAAGCTCTATCCCTTTTGCCGATCCAATCCTCCGCCAACGAATGTTTCCAGCAGCAGCTCCAATATCTTCCCTTCAACTCCAATCTTATGCCTCAATGAATTCACAGAATAATAAAAGAATGCACACTATAACAGAAAATTGACTGCCAAATTTCTCCCAAAATATGTTGGAAAGAGAATGCAACCCCCCTTCCAATACAAAAATCCTCTAAATAAAATCTCACACCAAAGTCTCTTCCATTTCCTCTTCTAGCGAATGCCAAAAGTCACTTCTTTTTAAAAAAATAAAATTCAAATCCATTCGAATCCACAAAAGATTGAGCTTTTTATTTATTTATTTATTTATCATTTCCACAACCAATTTAAATAAACACATGCATATTAAAATAATTAAAAACAACTATTTACAAAATTTTCTTCAAAACACAATTAATATTTTTGCAAACTAGTACAACTTTTATTTATTTATTCTTCATATTCTCCAGTACTCTTCGACTTCTAAATGTTCTATAGGTGAAGTTTCATTTCTGGCTTTACAACACTTCAACTTCCTATCTCCTTATCCATTTAAATTTCTTATTATAATAATTATCTTTTCAAGACTATTTTGTTCATAATTATTATTAACTTCAACAATTTAAATCAATTTATCTAATAATATCACTTTTACTTTTAACGAATTAGTTTAATTTGATCATTTGTTCTAAATCATTTGATTTAATTTAATTGATTATTATTTTAAATTTCTAATCATATTTTAAATAACTTTACAAATCATTTATGATTTAATTAATTATTTAAACATGATTACTAACATATTATATTTTTCACACAATCCAATAACACAGTAATCAATGAAGCACACACAGATACTCACACAAAAGTTCAGAACAACCGACACAGAGGTGCATTACAGGAACATTGTGTGTGCCTTGAAAATAAACACTTATGTGCTCTCTACAACATGTGTAATACTTGGAATCATTGTGTACCATCATCCACAACTCAATCTATTGTTCATAATGTGTCATTTTGCATGAATTTGTATATCTTTGCACACACACCTAGAGGCATCAAATTTGTACATTTGGATGACTTTATCTATGAAACATAAAGCCAAACATTAGAAATACCAACTAGCAACTATTTGGAAGGTCAATAGTTCAAGATGAACTATTACAACTTCTTGTTTTGTAAGTGTAGTGTAAAATATATTTGTTCATGTCTTTGCATCGGTGGGAGGAGATTATAAAGAATATAGTTGAACTAGTTTGATGTGCATACCCCTTTTTGGTCACATGAATTTGCATTTCTTGCTACACTATTTGTAACATATCTTATATCCTATTCATTTTTAATTGTGAATAGAAGTAGCATCCTATTTGATAAATTTTCTTGCTTGTATATCTTTACTATGCATTAGTTTACTATTCTCCTATTTTACATTGCATAATCTATAAACTAGTCTTTCTTAAGATTGATTTGTCCCCTACACAGCCTAAGATCTAGATCATGTTAATTAAAGTAGTGTACATTATTAAAATATAAAATTCAAATTTCATTCCATTTAGATAGAATTCATTCATAGAAAATCATAAGAGGACAATAGTTTTATGGTAAGATGCACATATTTTTTATTGTCTCACAATGAATGTGGATTGTTGTTTAATACTAGATAAAGTATTTGCTTCTTTTCTAGTAGAATTTTATTGACTCAATAAAAAGTTAATAATTTCATTTAGGGGATAAAATGATTAAATAAATTGAACTAATGTTAGGAATGGTGTCTCAACCTCGATTCTATTGATAAGATTACAAAAAAGTTCAAATTTTTGGTTATCAAATATAAAACCTTAATTTATGGGCTATAGAGTTGGTTTTTGGTCAAAATAAATACATTAGGCTATTTGGCATTGCCAAGGGGACTCCTATTGTATAGGTATCCTTAATCTATACAATTTAAAAAATAGGCCGAATTGGCCTTTCAAATCAAAATTTATGGCCTATGACAGTTTATATAGGAAATGTAAAAACACATTGAACACATAAAAGAGTTGTAATGGGGAATTACACTACTTGACCAACTTACTATGCATTCTATGACACACCATATGGAATATTTAGTTAGATATAACGGAACAAAAATGGAACATCCAATTTGGTGAATGGATTATAATGAGGTTATGACAAGTGGGAGGAAAATTAAATTAGCCTATAGACTTGCCTTGAGATTTGGGATATGGGTGACACTTGTTGGGTGGTTTTAGATCATGGTTTTCTAATTACCATTTGATGGTTTCATGTATTATATCTCCTATATGTTAGGTTCTTGATATGGAGGATGTTTGATATTTTTGTAAATATTATTAGGTTTCCAAAATCCCTCTAGATCCCAGGTTGGTGATACTCTTGTGAAGACTTTCTTTGCACTTGTGTATTGTAATTGTGTTGTTTACTAAATAATTCATTAGGTTGTTTTGGAGTGTGGATTTTTTCTCCTAAAAGGGTTTTCTCCATGTACACAAGTGTTTTATGGTATATTATTCATTTTATGTTTATATGTGTTTCTTCTTTCTGTAATGGTTAACATATTGAAATTTTCATGCAACATCCTCCTTTTAGTTTTAGTGTAGGAAGTATTTCCGCATACCTTTCTTCCTATCAACTAGAAATAATGCTTGAAGGAAAATCTTACCCTTTCTAAGTTAGTCTTAGGTAAATAAGAAAAAATTAATTCATCTATCAATGGTTGTGAAGGTATCTCTCACCTTTCAATGTCCCTTTCTTGTTCATTCACAAAAAATTTAGAGGTCAACTTCCATGTTTCTAAAAATATACATGTACTTTTAATAACAAAGTGAAATTTTATTATTTTAAGATTACATAAGGTCATATTTGATTAATTTTAAGTTCAAGATGGCTAACAAAAGCTATGTTAGGGATTTTTAATGTTGTTGTACTTGGTGTTCTTGAAGTAGAAGCCATGTTTATGTCTTTGTTAAGAATTCATTTACAAAAAATAAAATAGATTTATTAGTTTTTTTAGAATTAAACTATTCAACACTATACTCTAATTAGCAATAATAGGAAACCATATTGAATTTGTCAAAATCCATTTTCTTTCACTAGTAAGCTTAGATCTTTTGATTTTTATTCTTGTTTGCACATCCAACTTTAATGTTCAAAGAAATTTGGTGATTTCAAAACTTTGGATGGATGTAGATGTTATGTTGTAGAGTATCTATAGAGAATAGTTATTTCCTTAGAGTGCATTTGTAATATGTTATTTATTTTTAGTTAGAATAAGTTATAAGCATTATGAATTGAGGATATGATGCACAAATACCTATTGGAGTTGATTTTTGAATCTCATAGCTCCAAGAAATCACTTGCAACCAAAACATGCCATCACAAAAGAGAAAAACCAAATAATGTGCTATCAAGCCTAATAATTATATTGATGTAATAATGAATTTATAATTATAATATACAATGAATTAATAATGTAGATAAATTCCTATATGCCTGTAAATTAGCTCTAATAGAAGTATAATGAACTCATTATATATATAGATGATGTAAGCAAAGGAACACAAACCTCTCTCTCAATCTCAACTTAACAAAACTCAATCCAATCTTGCTTACCAACTGAAATTAGATTCATTATGCTTTGGTGCATCTCAGTATCTTGTTTCTCCCTTTTTCCTTTGATCTTCAATTTGTTCCTTGTCCAAAATATTAGCATTACAAAGAAATAATACATTGTTTCAACCACAATACCTCCATCTTTCTTCAATTCTTTGTAAATCTCCAAGATCAATTCATCCATAATATGCTCTTCATCCAATCTTGAATCCAACTCAATATCTTCTTCTTCTGAAATCAAGTCCTTTACCTCTGCTTTATCTTCATCTTCATGCTTGGGAATGGCTGCAATACATTTGTCTTCTTCCATGAACTCTCCTTTTGCATCTTCAAACACTTCTTCCTCTTGCATTGTCTCCATTTGTCTTTTCCTTTTGACTATCTTCTAAATGGGCCATACCACTTTATTTTTCACCACCAAATTCCAACTTGTCATATGCTTAATCACTTGCTCCATCTTCATCATGGACTCCTGGAACTCTAAATCCAATCTTCTCATCTCTTTCTTCAATGTTGTTATTTCTCTATCCATCTTCTCTTGTCTTTTTCTCTTTTTCCTCTCTTCCTCTACCTGCAAATGTCTTCTCAATATCTCCATCTTTTAGATGGTCTCTAAGAAAGTCTCTCCTTGCTTCACTTTCTCCTAACTTTCTCTACCTTCTCTTGGCAGCAACCAGGTTATCTTCTCAACCTACACACAACCACAACACAAAACCACAGAACCACAAACTTTCTCTAGCCTAGATCTTTTGTTGAGCTCTAATACCAATTGATGCAGAGCATCTACCAATAACAACCAACATCAGGGGTACTTCTAACCCAAACTCAAATGGAGAAGATCAAATTAAACATTCATCATTGATTCACTTAACTTTTCAACACAAATCCATCAAATTACTCTTGATTTTGCATTCCTCAACACCACAAAACATCAGAACTTGGCTTCAAACCTTTATCAGACCTGAATACATCTCAATCATCATGAATATGGTAGAATAAAAACAATACCCTGATTAGGAACCTCTAAAATACTTAAATTGTTCATCATGCAAACTCAAACCATCAACTTGCACCATGATTTCACATAGTTCAAATCACCAAGACAACAAATCCTGCCTTCTAAACTTTGTTCAAGAATTTATACATATTTACCAACTTCACATAGACTGATTCAAACCAATATCCATTACTTACACCATTGTCCCAACAGAATCTCAATTTCTAGTATACAAAGATCAAAACCCTAGTAGTATAGCACCATGGCCAAATCGGGTATACCCACTATTTCACATTGAATCTCCATGAATAGAATACTATGTTAAGATACCATTGCATCCACATTAAGCATACCTTAACATCAAACACTTTTATTTGAAAGAAAACATCAGAAAATTTATTGTCCCACACCTAATTGCTCCAGATTAGGTATATTTTGCATGGCATGTACCATTGAATCAACTCCAAAACACTAAATGACCTTGGGTAGCATGAAAATAGGTTACAAAACTCGCAAATCATCTAACTTTAATGAGGAACTCATCCATTAATGCAACAAAACAATGAACCCTTGCCTAAACCCTTAATAATGCCCAAAAAAGTGATGGTTTGAAGAGAAATTACATTCCAAACCTCCAAATACTCTGCCACTACCTAAAATAGGTTTAAATATGTCTATATACATAGTCTAAGCCTTCATAAATGCACAAATACTTCATTTTCATCAAAACACCACTTGGAGCCATCCATTTTCATTAGAAAACTCTATATTTTCCCTTGTAACAACAACATCACCTCTATCCTCTTGAATTTATTTTCCCTACCAACACAAAAATCATGTAAATCAACCTTAAAACACCCTAAACAATCCATCCCACCAATATCCTAAACCTACATTGGTGGGATGGTGAATTCAACTCTTACAAGACCTTTAAAACCCTTGACTGGGTTTTCAGACCAGGTTTGTAAAATAGATTAAAACAGACCCTAAACTCAAATAAACCCTCTCAAATCAACTTATTTTGAAGGTACATACATCCCTTTATGAAATAAAAAACAATATTACAACCCAAGTCTATTGTACAGTTCGTACAGGACTAGTAAAAGAGAGAAAACACAGAAAATTGGGAAACATGGAACTTTATTACTAAACTTTGATTCAAGAATACAAAGTTCTACCTTTTCTCACCCTCACAAGGCTTAAATAGATGTAAAAAATAGTTAAAATAACTATCCCATGAACTTCCACTAATCAATCCTTTCACTTTTCATAAAAGACTCCTCAACTTCTTGTTTTTGTGCACTTTTTGCATTTTTTGCTTTATTGACAACTTTTACATTTTTAGCAAAATTTTTGCCAATTTACTTAATTAACTCCTAGAGACCTATTTAAGGACTCAAATACATTAGAATAGGTCTTCTCATGACCTTTTTATAATGCCTTCAAATTTTATATTTTTTCCTATTTGAAGCACAAGGTGCTCCTGCACCAATAGACTAAAATGAATAAAGTGTTTCCATGTTGTCAAGCAAAAAAATTTACCACATTGTGTTTCATTTTTCTTAACAAAAGAAAAAATCAAACTGATTATAGTAAATCTCTATGAATTTCTTCACCTTCTTTCACAACCCCTTCACCCCCACCAAAACAAAGCCTTATTTTCCTATAAAATGGAGAAAGCTACTGGCCCCTCTCATAAAACCACTAACTAACAACAATTAGAAAGAGCTAGCAAAAAAATAACCCAAAATAGAAGAAATAAGAAAATAATAATAGATCCTATAGGAATTTGACAAGGTGGTGGGGAAATACCCCATCAGTTATGGGAATCATATGTTACATTATCTTCCCCATCTTTGAAATATTTTGAACCTCCTAGTTCAAAGTAGTTTGATCTATAAAAATTCAAGATATTTTCTTTAGTGACCCAAGCGTAGTTGGAATCAGGTAAATCAACCCATTTAACCAAATACATTTTATAATTTTGGGATCTTGTAGAAACCACCTTAGTATCCACTATCTTCTCAATCTATTCCATCTTCTTTTGAGGTAAATGGCGGATCAAATCTCCTAGCATATTTTTGTCACATACTTGTTCATAACTCAAATAGAGCTAAAAGTTTGTTACATTGAAAATGGGACTAATATCAAGACCTTTAAGTAAATCTAACAAATAGGCATTTTCATTATTCTTCATAAGTATTTTGCATGAGCTTAGTTTATTCAATTTTAACTTGTTGTACATGCCCAAGAAACATTTGTTTACACAAATATACCATAACTTGATCACCTTGCTTATTCACTTTTTCTCTTTGATACAAATCAACATTCTTTTTATATTGCTTATTGGTTAGTTGTAGTTGATGCCTTACTTGTTGTTGCACTTCTTGGATATTTCTCACAAAGTCTACATCTTGGCTCACCCACCTCCCACCAAGAAGATCTATAAGATCAACAAATCCCTTAGGATTTCTTCCCAAAACAACCTAGAAGGGACACTTTCTAGTAAATATATTAGTGCTCTAATTAAAAGAAAATTTAGCTTGTGCCAAAACTAGATCCTATTGTCTAGGATTCTCCCCAACTAAGCATAAAAAAAATTACCAAAATTTCTATTAACTACCTTTGTTTGGCCATCTGTTTGACAGTTGTAAGATGAACTATATTGTAGTTTAATATCAAATTTTCTCCACATATTTCTCCAAAATTAACTCAATTTTTTTTTAATCTCGGTCACTAGTAATAGACTTGGCCAATCCATGCAAGCAGACAATCTCCTTAAAGAATAAATTAACAACCATACTTGCATCTGTACTTTTTTTGCATGGAATGAAGTGGGCCATTTTAAAGAATTGGTCCACAACAACAAAGATAGAATCATTTAATATGAGTATGAGATAATCTTAACACAAAATCAATGGAGATGTCAATACAAAACCCCTTGAGAATTGGAAAGGGTTTGTACAAGCCTATGCTTTATTATCCCCCTTTAGAAACTTGACAAACTCTACATGTAGAAACAAACTTATTCACATATTTCCTTATTTGAGGCTAAAAAAAGTTCTCACTTACCAAGTTGTAAGTTATATACCTTCCAAAGTGTCCCCCTAATCCATTTGAATGCAATTCTCAAATCAAATTTTCCCTCTTAGATTCTATGGGTATACAAATTTGGAGTCCTATAAACAAAAATTCATTTGTCAATAACTAGTCTTTAGAGTTTTCACTTTTTTTAATAGTAGTACTATTGAGAACAATAATAACTTTGTCTAAATAATAATTAGTTGCACACTCTTTATTTATTTATTCAAACCCAACAATCTCATTGTTCATTGTGACAAGTATATGATTCCTCCTACTTAAAGCATGAACTACTACATTAGTTTTTCATTCACATGTATTGAAAATTTATTTCTTTACAAAAAAGAAACCCATTTTACATGCTTATGTGATAACTTGGCCTAAGAGTTGATATATTTTAATGCTTGATTGTTAGTTAGCAAGATGAATTCTCTATGTAATAAGTATTATCTTCATTAATTTAGAGTTTGAACAATAGAATACAATTCTTTATCATAGGTACAATACCTCTTCTTAGCATCATTTAAATTTTCACTAAAATAGGTAATTGGCTTACCTTGTTGACACAACACACCACTACTGGCTACAATAGAAGCATCATACTCAATGGTAAAATTCTTGTCAAAATTTGGTAATGCAAGAATTTGGACTTCTATCACCTTCTTTTTAGGTTTCTCAAAACTCTCCTATGTTTCCTTAGTCCAAGAAAAATACTTCTCTTTGGTACAATTAGTCAAAGGAGCACTTATCCCATTGAAATTTATAATTAATCTTTTATAGAAGTTTCCTAGCCCATAAAAAATTCTTATTTCTATAATTTTTTGAGGGGTAGGCCACTGAAGTATAGCCTTAATCTTTTCAAGATCCATCCTTATTCCCTTTGTTGAAATCCTATTTCCAAAGAATACTAACTTGTCTCTACAAAACTCACTTTTCTCAAGATTTACAAACAATATTTCCCTTCTAAGTGTATCAAACACAAGTTTTAGATGCTTCACATGTTATTCTATGATCTTGCTAAAAAATCAAAATATCACCAAAATGTTGGAAATCCAAGGTGAAACTTACAGCAATAGAACTTAATAATTTGTTTACAAATCTGAAAATATGTTTACATGATTACCAAAAAGTGACTATGTGATTGACAATTCTAAACATGAAAGAAAAATCAGCAATACCACACGTTGCCAAACACAAGTGACACAAGATATACGTGGAGAAACCCTTGTGGGAAAAAACTCCACACCCAAAGAGATCCAATGTTTGTATTAATCTTCAAAAGAGATACACCAATACAACATTCATCTTTAAATTCTGACAACACTTCGTCGCTTTGACAATGTACAAACAAACTCTACAAACCACCATCTCAATGCTCCAATATAGAAGTTTGTTTGAGAGAATACCACAAATGGTATCCCAAAAAAACAAGAAAAAAAACCTGGAAAAACACATGCCCCCTTTGTGGACAACCCATAAACATGGCATAAAATATTAAATAATCACATGGCCACATGGGTGCCTAACCCACAGCCAATCAAAATTGGTCAATACCGAGTGCTCCATAACTCTCTGATGGCTCTAATAGATTCATGTAAGAACATGCACCAATATGCAAACTTGGATTCCCAACCATACAAAAACATGCAAAACATGCAAATAACATGCAAGGACATGCACTACAAAGTGGTCACCACTCACAAAGTTGGACACCCAAGAGGAATATTTTTTCGAGATTCCATGTAACCGTCATCGTAGAGGGTCCACCTCTTTGAAAGCAATTACAATTTTTCATATGAAAATACATAATAAATATTTTGTCCCTCATGTCCCCTAGAACACTTTCCAAAGAATGTGGAGACACACAATTATCAACTTAGGATAGCAATTATAATGTCACCTATCTTAACATTCTCCCACTTGACATTATACATTTCAATTACATCCATGAGATACAAATAAAATATAATCAAGTACAGTGATCAAGGTCCATGGCCTTCCTGCACCAAGAGAACTTGTTTATGGTCACTAGCTTCATGAGAGAATCTATAACATTATCCAAAGTATCAACCTTCTTAATCAAGACCTTACCATTCTCTACCATTTCTCGCACAAAGTGATACCGTACATCAACATGCTTATTACGAGCATGATACAAGGATTTTGGCTAAACATATGGCACTCTAACCATCAAATCCAATCCTCATTGTCCTACAATAAAAACCAATACCATTACCAAGTCTCTGTAACCAAACCACCTCCTTAGAGCCTTGTGTAGCAATCATTTACTCTACTTTGGTGGTGGACAATGCAACTGCAGGTTGCATCTTACTCATCCAACTCACTAAACCTCTGAACAAAGTAAAAACATAGCCACAAGTGAACCTTCAACTATCCAAGTCACCTACCCAATCTACATCAACAAAATCTTGTATGTCCAATGACTTAACCACATCATCAGTACCATGATAAACCAAACAATAATCTAAAGTACCACACAAATATCTAAACACCCTCTTAATAAAAGTCCAATGCTCTTTACCAGGGTTAGACATAAATTTGCTCAAAACTCCCACTGTTTGGGCTATATTTGGTATAGTGAAAACCATTCCATACTTCAAACTACCAATAGCACTAGCATAAGGAACATTAGACATCTCTTCAAAATAATCATTAGAATTAGGACACATTTCTAAACTCAACTTAGTACCAATCAGAAATGGAATATTTACTGGTTTACAATCATGCATATTAAAACAATGCAAAATGGTACCAAAAATACTTACTTTGACTTAACCAAAGCTTTCTATGAACTTGATCCATGTTGATTTCCATCCCAAGGATATATTTTGCAGCCCCCAAATCCTTCATATCAAATGTGACAGAAATTTGAGTCTTAAGCTCTCTAATCATCACCTTGTTGTTACCCATAAACAACATGTCATCAACATACAAGACAATGATTAGTATTTGATCATCAATAACCTTAATGTAAACACAATGATCCTCCTCACTCCTAATAAAATCCAACTTCAATGAAAATGCATCAAACTTTTGATACCACATCCTAGGTGACTATTTCAAACCATATAAAGATCTTTTTAACTTGCAAACCAAGTGTTATTTTCCTTTCACAACAAAACCATCAGGTTGTCGCATATAAATTTATTCCTCAAGATTCCCATGCAAGATAGCAGTTTTAACATCTACTTCCTCTATTTCAAAATCATAAGCAACATCAATAGATAATAGGACTCTAATAGAAGTTAACTTAGCAACATGAGAGAATTTCACTCAAATCAACTCCCTCTCTTTAGGAGTAGCCCTTGGCCACCAATCTAGCCTTGTACTACTCTAATCGACCATATACTCCAAATTTATTTTTAATACCCATTTGTAACCAATGGGCTTCCTTCCTTTGGGAAAACTAACAAGATCTCAGGTATCACAACTATCCAAAGCCATCATCTCCTCCTGCATGGCCTGCATCCAAGACTTGCTCTCTTCTGAAGAAAGAGCCTCCCTGTAGGATCTAGGTTCATTGTCGGTACTCAACAAAGCAAATATACAACAACAATTAAATGGGCTATACCTGTCAACTAGATTTTGTTGTTTTGTGGATCTTCTCAAGGTAGGATTAATGGTTATTTCTACTCTTTTTCTTCTACATGCTCATCATGCACATCATCTGAACTCTCTAATCCTTCTTCTTCTTCTCCATCCTCAAATCCACCCGATTGTTCTTCCACATGTGCATCTTTGTGCTTCTCAATCTTTATCTTGAACTGCACTATTGTTGTCTTATCTTTCTCCTTTGGTTGTTCTTCACCTAACTAAGCTCTAAACTCCCTAAAAATCACATCTCTAAATAAAACCATTTTATGGGTTAATGGATTCCAAAGCTTATAACCTTTTATATTCTCATTGTAACCATCAAAGATGAATTTCTATGCTTTTGGATCCAATTTAGAATGCTTCTCTTAAGGAACATGAAAAAAATCCTCACAACCAAAGACCCTTAAATGTGAAACAGAAGGATTTATACCTATCCATACTTCATAAGGAGTTTTATCAACAAGAGTTGAACAAGGAGATTTATTAACCGAATAACATGCAATACTTACAGCTTCTTCCAAAAAGTATCTATCAAGATTAGCACCACCCAACATGATCTTAGCTCTTTTCATCAAGGTTTGGTTCATTATTCCTACTACTCCATTTTGTTGAGGTGTATAAGGAGTAGTATTTTTTCGAACAATACTTGCATGCTTACAAAACTCATCAAATTCCCTAGAACAATATTCACCCCCATTGTCAGATCTCAACACCCTTATCTTATAATCCATTTGCTTCTCAACTAAGGCTTTAACTTCCTTAAACTTAGTGAAAACCTCAGATTTTGCATGCATAAAATAAATCCAAGTGTATCCTGAGACATGTCATCAATGAAAGTAACATAATAATGAGATTTTCCAAAAGAGTCAACATCCATTGGTCCAAACACATCTGAATGAATGATCTCTAATAATCTCTTAGCCTTATTAGTTTCATTAGGAAATGATGATCTATTATGTTTACCAAACACACAATGCTCACAAAAAACATTTTCCAACAAAATAATCAGAAATACCATCAACCAACTTTTTATTTGAAATAGTCTTAAGACTCTTTTCATTTATGTGACCCAATCTATGGTGCCACAACATACATGCATTTTCAGTGCCTACATTTACAGAGTTACAAAAAGAAGAAGTATTAAGCCTCAACAAAGTCCCAATATGAGATCCTTTAGCTATCACCAAACTCCCTCTTACCAACCTGCAACTAGACTTGTCAAATGTCACATGCATTCCAGAATCATTCAACTTTGGATACTGAAAGTAAATTTCTCACAAGTCTTGGAATATGTAAAACATGATCAAGGGTTTTAACCCTTCCATCATTGAAACACAGCTTTACCTTTCCCTTACCAACAATCTTTTTCGTGTTGTTATCACCAAGGAAATATTCTCCCCCATCATATGTTGAATATAAAGTAAACCACTCCTTGTGAAGAGTCATATAGTAGGAGAAACCTGAATCAATAAGCCAAGCATCATCACTAATAGTGTTAGTAGAAATAAAAAAAAGCATCAGAATCACCATCTTCTAAGGAATTTTCCTTGGAAGTATCCAAATTATTTTTCTTATTTCTACACTCCTTCACATGTCCTCTCTTACCACAATTCCAACACTTCACTATGCTCTTCCTAGGGGTTTTAGAATGTCCTTTAGACTTGTCTCTCTTTTTGTCCCCTTTAGACCCTCCTTTTTCTTTGGACCTTTCTCGTACATGCAAGGCATCTTGGGAGCCCACATTCATAGAATTTCTCCTCATCTATTTTGAAATAAGTATAGCAATGAGACTATCCATCTTCATTTTTGTACCACCACCACTTATGGCAACAATTATATTTTCCCAAGATTCAAGTAAAGAACAAAGCAAAAAAATGCATTTATCTTCCTCTTCTATCTTAACATATACAAATGCAAGTTGACTTATAATCATATTAAAAGAATGTAAATGTTCTACAATAGAATCACCATCCTTCATTTTCAAAGAATACAAACATCTTTTGAGATACAACTTATTAGTTATACTTTTAGTTTGATAGATTTCACCTATCCTCCTCCACAACTTGAATGTGGTTGATTATTTTGAAACATTCAGGAGGATGAAATATACAAGACACAATCAAATGGTTCCTCGTGCCTTCTTGTCCATTTTCTTCCAATCTTCATCAAATGTAGATTCTAGTTTCTTTTCATTTGAAACTACCAACCACTGATCTCTCTCTCCAAGGAGATCTGCCATCTTCAACTTCCACATCTCGTAGCTAGTGTCATTGAACTTCTCAATATCTAAATGGGAGGTAGAATCCATGGTTTACAGTCTTCTTCACAAATTTGCAAAACCCACAATACATAAGCTCCCACTGCAACCAAAAAACCTTCAACACTCAAAAGAAAGACGTCCCTCTCTTAATAGAACCATTAGCTCTAATACCAAATGTTGGAAATCCAAGGTGAAACTTACAACAATAGAAATTAATGTGTCTATAAATCTGAAAAATGTGTTTACAAGATTACCAAAAAGTGATTATGTGATTGACAATTCCAAACATGAAATAAAAATCAGCAATACCACAAGTTGCCAAACACAAGTGACACAAGATATACGTGGAGAAACCCTTGCAAGAAAAACCTCCACACCCAAAGAGATCCAATGTTTGTATTAATTTAAAAAGAGATACATCAATACAACACTCATCTTTGAATTTCGACAACACTTTGTCACTCTGACAACCTACAAACAAACTCTACAAACCACCATCTCAAGGGTCCAATATATAGAAGTTTGTGGGAGAGAATACCATAAATGGTATCCCAAAATAACAAGAAAAACCACTTGGAAAAACCCACACCCCCTTAGTGGACAACCCATCAACATGGCGTAAAATATTAAATAATCGCATGGCCTTCACATGAGCACCTAACCCACAACCAATCAAAATTTGTCAATACTGAATGCTCCATAAATCTTTGACCGCTCTGACAGCTTCATGCAAGAGCATGCACCAGCATGCAAACCTGGGTACCCAACCATGTAAGAACATGCAAAACATGCAAGGACATGCAAATAACATGCAAGGGCATGCACTATAAAGTAGTACCCACTCACAAAGTTGGACACCCAATAGGAATGTTCTTTCGAGATTCCCTATAACTATCACCATAGAGGGTCCACCTCTTTGAATGCAATTACAATTTTTCATAGGAAAATAAAAATAAATCTTTTGTCCCTCATGTCTCCTAGAACACTTTCCAAAGAACATGGAGACACATGATTATCAACTTAGGATAGCAATTATAATGTCACCTATCCTAACACAAAATAAATTATAAAAAATCTTCCAATGTAGGGTATAAATACCTGGTTCATGGTGTGCATGAAAGTAGTAGGGGAATTAGACATTCTAAAAGGCATCACCAACCATTCATATAAGCAATCCTTGGTTTTGAATTTTTCCTTCTATTCATTTCCTTCATGAATTGTCATATGATGATACCCATTTCTTAAATCCACCGCAGAGAAAATTTTAGCACCTTCCAAACATTCTAGTATGTCATCCATTCTAGGAAGAGGGTAATGATACTTTACTATGATCTTATTAATAGCTCTTAAATCCACACAAATTCTCCATTTTCCTCTCTTTTTGGGTGAGAGTAAAACTAGTGTGGCACCAGGGCTCATGCTCTCCTCATAAACCCTTTTTATAACAACTCACAAATTTTCCTTTTCATCTCTTCATTTTATTTTGGAGATAATCAATATGCTACTTGATTAGGGAGTTTTGATCCTAGAACCAAGTTAATATGGTGTGCAATGCACCTTGAAGGAGGCAAACCAACTAGAAACTTTGATGGAGTGATATTAGAATATTCTTTCAATAACATTTTCACCTCTGATGGGCATTGGATCCTACTAGGCTCACTTGCTTCTCTTAGGCATAATAAATAAAAAATTATTTCCTTTTTTTCTTTGAAATTTATTTATAGCTCATTGTTATAAGGGACAATGCTAACATGTCAAATGCCTCTTCTGTCTTCTATTGTTTCAAGAGTATTTTTCTTCTTTCATTCTCAACTTCATAAGTATTCTCTCTACCATGATGGATTACTTGTTGGTCATACTACTAAGGCCTACCTAGCAAAATATGACATGCATCCATTGACACCACATCGCAAAGAACTGCATCTATATAAGGGCTAATTTTGAATGCAACCAACCAAGATTTATCCACAACCAT
The DNA here is from genome assembly GCA_007258455.2 of Sequoia sempervirens. Classification (NCBI taxonomy): domain Eukaryota; kingdom Viridiplantae; phylum Streptophyta; class Pinopsida; order Cupressales; family Cupressaceae; genus Sequoia; species Sequoia sempervirens. Next base: position 975,520,265 of record VDFB02281492.1, read on the forward strand.
TTCTAAACTCACCAAATTTTTGATAGATCTTGTGAGCATGATCATAACCTATGCTAAACCTACTAGATCCATAAGAAATAAACCAATATTTAGCTAGTTAAGTCAAGCTCCCAAGAAATTAACAAGAAATGCATAATGGAAACTAATCTAATGCCTCGAACCTCATCCCATTGGGGGACTGGTGTTGCATTGATGTGGAATGTCGGTCCTTTCCCAACCCCTTAGTTGAAACAATCTTTCAAATGGATTCCATTGATGGAGATTGATGAAAATGGATAAAAAATGATCCAAAATGGATGTAAAGCTAAGCTAAAATGGATGCTAAATGTTGAAATGCTAATGGAGAATGCTCTAAAATTCAATATAGTCTAGTTACTCTAAATGGAAGTCAATCCTTTTCTCATAGAAATGAGGACTATTTATAGGAAAAATAGTTGAATCAATGGTCAGGATTGATTTGATCAATCAATGGATGAGAAGCAATGAGAGGAGAAGGCACAGATCAGGGATTCTCATCAATGGATGAGAATGCAAGTTGACAAGGATCAAGGATTTTAATCAATGACTCTCATTGATTTGAAGAAGCACATTTCCTAAAAATTTAGGAAGTTGTTAGGAGGTTTGTTATAAGATTCTTCTCATTTTGGAGGAGTGAAAATGGAGGAATATTCAATGGGAATGTTCCCTTACAAGTGGGAGGGTGAGGGAAATTAGCTAATTAAGTAATTGAAGAAATTACTTAATTGTGCAAGATGGAGGAAATTAGAAGCTTAATTAAACCATTAATTTATTTAATGAAATGGGGAAATTAATAACATTCAACTAAATAATTAAGATCGTTTAATTAAATGAGAAGACATAAAAATTTTAATTAAATAATTCACATTATCTAATTAAATAGGATGAGAATTAGCATGAAAGGGGATGAATTAGCCAAATAACATTGATTATTTTATTAATAGGAGAAGATGATAAATTTGGTTAAATAATGAAGATTATTTAATTAAATGATCGAAAAGAGGTGATTCGGGATGAAATGGTGTTAGTAATCAAATTCAAATGTGTAATATCGATCAGGACAATTTTAAGTGTATATAGATCCACCATCTATGATCACTATACACTCCTTGTCCTTGCATTTGCATTTTGTTCAAAAGACACTCTTCCAATCTTCTTTAGGGGTTTCTATGTCTCTAGATATTAAGGTTCTTCTTAGCATAAATTTCTCTCCTAAATTAGGCTTCAATTTCTTCAATTTGATGTGCTCCCTCTTGAGACACCATTTCCCTTTTGGGGTTTTGAGGGCAATCAATAGCTTTATGAGACTCATTACAAATAAAAAATTTCAAGGGCTTCCCTTCTCCAAAAGGTGTTCATCCTGGTCCCCTACCACTGAATCCTCCCCTTCCTCAAACATTCGACTTCACATAATCATTTGGTTCTTCATCTTTGATAGGTTTGGATGAAATTTCTCTTCCTCTATTTTGCTTTTTATTACCTTGATCACTTTCTAATTTTCTTTTTCGATTTATTTTCTCTTCTACCATTTTAACATAGTTATAAGCTTCATCCACCATAGGCACTTTCACTTATGCGAGCTCATTCTAAAGTTGGAACTTTATGCCATTCACATACCAAGCTACTACTTGGCCTTCATTTTCTTGTATATCTGTCAAAATTTGAAGCATAAAAAATTATTTTGTATAAGCCTACACTGACTAATCTCTTTGTTTTAAATTTTGAAATTCTTTAAACATTTTTTGTTGGTGATTCAAGGGCATGAATAAAGCTTTCAGATGTTTCATCATCTTGGGAAAAAGTCAAATTGTATCTTTTCCTTGTCGTCTTCTCAAAATCTACATGTTTTCCCACCCAAAGGTTGCATGTAACTTCAAATTGGAAGTAGTGATCTTCACTCTTTTTGGACCATCTTCGTCCATGTATTCCATCTCAAAGTAATTCTCTAACTCCTGGATCCAATCTAATAATATATTAGGGTCAATCTCACCTTAACTTTGGAACCTTTTTTGTCAATACTTCAACAAGACTCTCCATATTAAGTTTTAATATCCTAGAAAAATTCTCCAAGTTCTTTGGGTCCTCTTAAAGCTCATCCAATTGCAATATTGTCTCAAGGGCCTCTAATCTTCCAAGCACTTCATTAGTGTTCCTTTGAGGTCCTACATTCCTCCTACCCCTTCTTTCCCAATTGATGTGTAATCCCCTTTGGACCATCATAGATTTCTTTAATAACAAAATTTGATGCAAATAAATGCCTTTGCACCTGCAAATCAGCTCTAACATAATTCATGTACTATATATACATATATAATACATATATACATGTATACATATATATACATCTATACATGCATACATCTATATGTATACATGTATGTATGTATACTAATATATATATATATATATATATGCATGGTATATATATACATGTATATATATATATATGTATAAATATATACATATATAAATATATACATGTATAAATATATACATGTATGTATGTATGTATGTATATATATATGCATACATGCATGTATACTATCTCTTTCCTGCCACCACCATATACTCTCACATGTGTGAGGTGTGTGTGTGTGTGTGTGTGTGTATATATACATATGTATACATGTATGTGTGTACATACATATGCATATATATAGATATATGCATATACATATATATATATATATATATATATATATATATATATATATATATATATATATATATATATATGTATGTTGTCTATAATATATATATATATATGTATGCATATATATATATATGTGTATACATGTATGTATATATATATATATATATGTATACATGTATATATATGCATATATGTATATATACATGTATATATATATATACATATGCATATGCATATGTATATGTATACATGTATACATATATGTATTTATACATATATATTTACATATGCATATATATGTATGTATATATATATATATATGTATGTATATATATATATGTATGTATATATATATATGTATGTATATATGTATATATATATCTACACACACACATATGGAATAAAACAATTTCATGTTGTCTAAGAAAACAAAAAAAATAGTTAAGCAAATAAATCTATCATATTATATTTCATTTTTCTTAACAAAACAAAAAATCAAATTGGTTATAGTAAATCTCTATGAATTTGTTCACCTCATTTCACAACCCCTTTCGCCCTTACCAAAAATAGAGCCTTATTTTTCTATAAAAAGGAGAAATCTACAACCCCCCTAAATAACACCACTTCCACCACTAATTGACAATAGCTAAAATTATTCAAATGTCCACATGTCATAATTGGGTAATGCCAATCTAGAATTATGTGAAGACTAATGTAGAACAAGATCTAAATACGATGATGGGATGACAAAAATGATGTAGCTATCATCAAAGAAGAGATGAATCTCTTCAAATGAATCCTCAAAGTCTATAATATGAGACTCCACAAGCAAGGATGTTATGTCTAATAGATATGAATCCCAAGTAATTGTATCTGAAAGATTATGAATTTCTTATTATTATGAATAAATAGGGCCTATGGATGTAGAGATACTAATATCAACAAGAGAAATAGAGGATGGATATGTAATATCAATAAGAGAAGTGGGAGAAATAAGAGAAGTATTTATACAATCAAAACATGCAAGACCTATAATATACTCAAACTTTTCTAAAGTATCACCATCAAAGGGTATGCTATCTGCATCATCAAGAGGAATAAGTTAATCTATATTAGGATCATCTAAGAATGGAGAGACATGAGGGTCTCCAAAGATCTCCCAAAATTTGAAGTGTGCGAGGACAATCAAGATCCAATATAGCACACATAGTGTCATGATTAATATAGAACAAGTCATTCCTACAACATGATTGATAATATTACCTCATGTTAATCTACTCCCTGGTATGTCTAGTTTAGGTATGAGTCCATACAAATAAGGAAAAAGGTTAAGCCATATGAGATATATCATGATGGAGTTATTTAGGATTACCATAGAAGGATGAATAGAAAAACCTATGATACCTCCTCAAATAATAAAATTAAATACCAATAATATCAATACATATAGATTAACTAAAATGAAGTCATCCCATGCAAACATTTTCTTACAAGTGTCAAGATGTCCAAAAAATAAAACAAAATATGAAATAATGAGAAAATAAATAAAATATATACTTAGGGAAGATTTGATAAAAAGTGCATGGTGGCTAAGAAGAGCTCTAAAATACCTTCCCAACATTGTAAGAATCATTAAATTGGAGATCCCGAAAAAAATTATGAGCTTAAAAGCCAAAAATGATGATTAGACTTTGAAAAGCAATAAAATGCACCAACAAAAACTCTAAAAAATACCCACCACTAAAAATTTCTTGAAAGAATCTTTCTATTGATTTTTTTTTTTGAAAAGTTGATATCATATTGCCCAAGTTATGCCAAAAATAGATTAGAAAACATCTCTTTTAGGGCAAAGTGATAGGGGCAAGTAGCTCTTTGGTGGCTAATTGATAGTGCCACTTGAATGGGTGGTGACCAGGTGGAGATCTAGCAATGATGTAATGGTGCTCAATTGGGAAATTCTTGGGTCAAGGAATAGTGGCAAAATGGCAATATAAGGGTGATGACTTTGTTGGGATTCAATGGTGACTTTAGCTCATTATGGGAAATAGCAACTTGATAAAAAGTAGAGGCAGTGCCACTTTGCTGGTGAGTCTTTGACCAATAAAATGATGGACTAATGCACCTCATAGGCTTAGTTGGGCCTCAGTCTAGAGATGAGCAAGTGTTATGCCCCTATGTGACCAAGGGCTTGCAACCTCCTTTATTGCTCGCCAAAAAATCAAAACAATAATCAAGAAATTAAAAAATGGTCAATTTTTTTTTAAACTCATCACTGCATTGAATGAGCCCCATATTTTCTTGGAAACATTGGATTGGTGATGCAAATCATTGATTTTCTATGTAATAAATTTTCCATAATTGTATGAAAATGCATGGACTAAAAAATTGTATATATCCATACAATAGTATAGATTTTTCAGCTTGAATTTCCAAGACCCAAAATATTTTTCCATAATTTTCCTTGACTCTAATTTTAGCATTTAGATAGGCGATCTTAGGTTTTTGGATGTTTTGGATGCAACGATGAGGTATGATTTTCTCTAGGATGCACCATTTGAATGTTCAAGCCAAATCTCTAGAAAAAGATACATAATTGTAGATATGGTGCTCTAATACTATACTAGAGTTGATACTTGAAATCCACAACTCCTAGAAGTCACTTGTAACCAAAACACCCCATCACAAAAGATAGAAAAAGAAAATAGTGTGCTATCAAGCTTGAGAATTGTGTTGATGCAATAATGAATAAATAATTATAATATATAATAACTTATCCTTGATAAAGGATAAAGAAACCCTAAATGAAATCCTATGTAAGGATTAAATTAGATCATGACATGTATCATAATCGTATGACTTGAGAAAAAAACTCATTACCTAAGTAAGCTTAAGTAAACCAATGTGAAAAGGGACCTAATAATAATTAATTAAGTAATACCTTTTTACTCTAGCAATACCTTGAATTCCTAACTTTGTGAAGAATGGTATGCTTTGAATTGCTTGAGTGAATTAAGTAGTTATTTAATAAACATTAGGCATTCAAGCTTTCCCAAATTACATTTGCAAGATGATTTTTAGGCTAGCTCTTGAATGAACATAGAGAGGAGCTTCTTCTTCTCCAATAGAAATATACCTAGCACAAATGTTGAAATTCTAGAGCATGTGATGATATATAAAGGGGATCTATATTAGCTGTTGTAGAAGATAATATATTGAGTGCTTCCAAAAAAAAATTAAAATATGACACACCAATAACAACAATGGAGTTAGGATGTTATAAGAAAAAAAATCATAAAAGAATTAACCCTATTTGAGAATATCACCCATGATTCCCTCACTAGAACTCTAATGAGATTTCTTAAGTTTTCATATGGCCTCCTTCACAATCACAATGCACACATAAAACATCCTTTGTATATCTATCATCTTATCCTTTCTCATGTCTTAATCTAATGCCTCCTTGTCTCGTGAGGAGCAAGTTGCATTTGACTTATTTGTATAATTGTATGCAACAAATAGTTAGGTCATATAAATTACATAATACACATATGCTTGTGTTGTTAGGCATGCTAGTTGCATGTAGCATTGTAGAGAAAAAAAGATAACAAACCTCTACAAATGGTTTTGGTCAATTAGATACTAAATTCCTCTTGTGGAAAGGATGAAGTTATGCTTAGATTGAATTTGTAGGTCATTGTAGGCTTGGTAAATGGTCTTATTGAATATATTTTTATTGTTGTCTATATGTTTAGCTCCAAGCTCCTACACTTCCAATGTTTGTTATTATCAACTCCTACATTGGGTAAGCATGGTATCTAGATGATCCACATTGCGTGTCAATTATGTTTAGTTTACATGATTTTTTTAGCTCACGATGACATAGACCTTGATAATTCATAATTTCCTAAGGCCATAATTTATTGAAGGCAATAATAGACATTAGCAGCATTGAATGTTATGGTTGGTATTTACAATAACTTCAAGGGAAAGGTCATTTATTGACCTTCACACATTCCTACCTACACATCCACAAAAATTGTATGACATTGTATATGTAACTATTAGGAAGCAAGATGAAGAATATTTTTGTGCAAGATTGTTGATAACAAATCTCAAGTTGACATGCTAATTTACTTCCCTTTGATGCTTTACTCATGCTTTGATTTCTGCTTCATGTAATACCCTACATTAATCCCTACCTAACTATCCATCTGCATGCCCACAACATATATACATATGTTTGATCATCTTGAAATTTATGTTTCTATCTTTTTGGCATTAATATTTGGAACTTTCTCATCATTCATTTACATTATGTGTCTTACAATTCCATCTATAATATTGAAGAAATATCTTCTAAACATACATTGTGTTGTACTAGATGCTTGGATTCCCTTTGTACATTACATTATTATTGCTTGTCTTCTTCATAGTTGTGTGGAACCTCTCACTGGTCCCTTTAATGAAACTTCTCTTTGTAAACCTTTCCACATTCCTTTCGCACACATACATACAATTTGCTAGTGCTAAAATTAACCATGTGTTTTCAACAAACCTAATCTCAAAAACACATAGATTGCCCATTAAAAATGCTTTCTAGAAACCATAGAATCCACATATTTAAATAAACTTATATTTAACTAGTTAGAAGAAAAAAGCTACTTCGCTTTAAAATAACTAGCATTGCTACTTTTAACCAAAAAAAGTAAAACAAATTTAGTAAAAGAAAATTCAAGTTAAGAAAATACAAGAAACAAAAAGTTTTACTTCAATTGATGAGGATGATGGTGCATTTCTTGATTATGATATCCACCAAAGTTCGAATACTATGGAGGTGAGATTAAGCTTGACTTGATTCCACTCCTAGTTGACTTGCATCACTCTACTTTTAGCGACGATGATTTCTAGACTCCTACTTATAACAAGAACTTCTAATTTAGATATATAATACTATAATTCACTATATAAAACAAAAATATTAATATCTATATAATTCAAATTATTCTATAAAAAAATTTATGAAAACACATAGTATTAAAAAAATGAAAATTAGGGTTCAGTATTATAGCTGTCATCCAATCGTGTATTACATCGTCAGCCATTTAACCTCTTCCCTTTTTTAAAAATCCCAAACAACTTAGAAGGTGGGGACAGGTTATCTAGACGTATTTTAAAATGAAAGCTTTATTTTTGTCATAGCAAAAGTTAAAATACAGCCGTGAGACAGACGCTAAAGGAGGACAACTGCATGCGTGTCATACATTCATGCATACATACATATGCATGAGTAAAACAGCTTGACATGACGTCAAGCTCCACGTAGCTATATATATATACAAGAAGGCAAGATCAAAACAGAACAGGGACGACAGCTAATCCAACGCTGAAGAAGCGGCAGAACATCTTAAATTTGTACTCTCCGAACATCCATTGACGAGTTATTCTTGGATTTCTATAATATCCTCGATCCATTGCTGTTTTTCTGAGATTTCAATGCTACTAAATTTGTGAAAACTGGCTTAAAATTGACTTAGGAATTGATTACATAGAAGATCGAATGCTGAGGCCTTGTAGGAGATAGTTTAAAAGATTTACTTTTTGAAGAGCTTGTAAGGAATTCGGTACCAGTATGAATTGAATTTTAGTTCTTTGAGTGGAGTGGCGAGGAATGCACTTAAAAAGTTAAGTTCAAGATGTCGTAGGAATTGAGTGAGTAAAAGTTGAGTTCTGAGTGCTTGTGGGAATTGGGTGTAAGTTAAAAATTGAATTATGAAGATAGATGTTGTAGGAATCGAGTATGGTCTCCTTTGAATTTGGAAGACAGGTGCTTTGGGAATTGGGTATAGGAAAAAATTGAGTTTAGAGGGCTTGTAGGATTTGGGTTTCAGTAAAATTGAATTTTGAAGGTCCTAGCTATAGGAAATATAGGTAAAGAAGAAATTCATTTCGACAGCAGGGGTGGAAATATATCTATACATTTTACATTTGCAGCGAAATTATGGTCCAAGGAGCATTTTCTGAGGAACTGAGGAGTAACAGAGGTATCAAGAAAGGAGATTGTCTTGAGCATGGGGTTTATTTAGGTGGAGTTGGATTTGGGATTATGGAGGAGGGATTTTCTAGGAGTAAGAATTTTGATGCCGCTATGAAAGTAAAGATGGATGACAGTGTTCCTGGAGGTCGCTCTTTAAATTCCAAGCGACCTAAATATCATCAGCAGGTAATTTTGCTTTGTTGTTTATAATGTAGATTGGTGATTGTAATATTTCTGAACTTAACTTAACTCTTCCTCTTTGAATTAATTAATGATTGCTAGTTATATCTTTTTTCTATTGGAAGGCTATGACTTCTGTTGCCATAATTGATATTGCAAGTTGATTTTTTATCAGATCACACAGTGTCTTGATTTTATTCGAAAACGAGTTTTTCTTGCATTGGGAACCTTGGGTTTAGATTGTTTTTCACTTTTTGATGGATCTTATGGTTTCTATTCTTCGGTTTTTGTATGTTTTGGTGATTTTTAATCTTCCCGGTTTGGAGGGAAAGAACAATTAGGCAATGGTCCTGGACGGGTCTGCTCTACTTTTTTCATCCGGTGCTATAGAGAAATTTTTGTTGCAGTTTGCAGTAGAAAGGATTCCATTCAAGATAAAATTTTCAGCTTTCTGCGACAGTTTTCCAGTGTTCTGCATTCAAAACTACGCTGTGCAGTGCCATCAGAAAGAATTCTGCAGGTGAGGGAAACATCTAGTCCCCTCTCGTAGGATTACACGAACAGGAAAAGTTGGAGCCAAAGCCCCCTTCGCTTGGACCAAATCCTCTAAATATAATTAATGTGCTGACAAGCCCGTTTAGTTTAACACGGGTACCTACAATTTTTTGTGTTGAAGTTTATGTTAGTATCTTAGTATGTTATTAAAAACAGATAATGTAGACGTATTTTTGAAATTTAGTACATATTAACTTCTACTTCTCGCTTTACTGAAGCTCGGTTTTAGTTGCTTTTGCATTTTATAATACTTGTGTTGAAGTTTATTTTTATTATCTTAGTATCTCATTATAAAACAGGTAATCCAGACCTATTTTAGTAATTTAGTATAACAGACATCCATTCCTTGGCTTTGTTGAAGCGGGGATTTATTAGTTTCCTGCATTTCATTATTTTTTGTGTTGAAGTTTATTTTAGTATTTTTGTATCTGATTGGGAAACAGATGGTGTAGACCTATTTTTTCGAATGTTGTATGTCACAACAGCGAGTTCTAGCATTCTTATAGCAGGGTTTTATTTGTTTCTTGCATTTTGATGTTGTCTACTTTGTTTTGGTTGGGATTTTCTCGAGAGTTATTTACATTTTGTTGAAAAATGATCCTACGGTTGCCTTGAAGTGTGAATTTCGTTCCATGTATTTAAACAAAGTTTAATGTTTTATTCTTATATTTATGGAGGAGTTTATTAGATTTTGTAACAATTTTATGAATGATGAAATTCTGAAATGATAAAAAAAATTGTTTCCTCTCAACAAAAGAGGGCTTAATTATGGCCCCGACCAGAAAAGAAATAGATTTTACATTGTATGCTATTAGTTGCTGGTATCTGTATTTTAGAATAAGCTACTGGGAACAAAAATGTCGCACAATAAGAATTCCATGGCCTGTTTTCTTCTTATACTGAACTAAGAACATCAAAGGCTAAAAATGAGCGAGAAAGACCTAATAATGGTCCTGAACTAAATGCTCTTAATATCTGCAAACGCCTAGATCAATCAAATCAGGACATGCTTTGTTGCTGGCATGATCAGAAGAGTGTGCAAAAACACAGCTGTAGACAAAAGTGTCGCAGCAATCAAGCCACACATTTCTCTCTGAGAGTCAGCAGACAAACTGTGTCCAGCCAGAGCAACAGATAACCTGTTGCAGACTGGAAAGCAATTGTGACCACTGTTGTAGTCTTGTGTTCCAAGCATTTCTCCAAGATTGCTAAATATCCAAATTTCATTGTCATCCTCTTTAGGAAATGCAATTGACGAAATAGAAGCAATTGCTTGATTTAGTGGACACCATTTAGAACCCTTAGGGGATTCTGTGCCGTCTTTTTAATACTTCTCAAAGGTCAACTTTTATGCAGAGAGTATTATCTGTGATACTGTCCAAGACAAAACAGATTAGCCAAAATAATAAAAGCTACCAACAGTTGTTGTACTCAAAATTTTAGAGAAATTCGTAATCACATAACAGTAAGAATTCAAGCTCTGGTCTGTGACTCTATTTCTAGTCCGATTGTAGCAGGAACTGTACCAACAACCTTCCCTTTGTCAAGAACTAGACAGTTGTACATATTTGATTCATCTTCTGTAGCAGATGAAGGTTACTCCAATTCCAGTCCTTATTTTGTAGGTGCTCAACATTGTGGAAACCCAGCACACCTAGATATATGTCTTCCCCCTGAACATTCTGTGCTATTGGATTGGTGAGTATATACTAACATCCTTACTAGGGCAGAGGTCTTAAGAGCAATCATGGTTTGGAGATTTTTTGAATTCCTATCTTCTACCAAAAGTTTCCTTAACAACCAAATGTGTAGTTTCCACATTGATATAACCTTAGAAAGTACACTGCAGATATCAGCAGAGGGAATAGATGTGAACAGCAAGGAAAGAAACTTCAATAGCATGGTTAAAGAATTTCTTAAGGGTGGGCATGCGTAAATTTTTTTAAGGGTAAAAAAATTTCTGGTTGAATGAGACCAAATCAAATCAGTCAGTCTAAGTTACACGCATTCAGTGAGGCTTCAGAGAACTGAAATCCTTGTTACTGAGTCTAACATGCAGTCAATAAGGCTCTAGTGAACTGGGCCGAGTGTACATTGAAGATATTTATAATGATTTTTTAGATAATTACATGATAATTACAAGGATGATTCTCATTATACTCAGATGAGTGCAACCCCAATGCTCACTATAATCCCTGTAAAAGCCTCCTGACAAGCAGTTGATGATGTCTAGTCTAAAAATATGAAAGAATGTTAATACAGCTGACACTAAAATAAGGAAGAAATCTGAGGAGTGGAATGGTATAGAATTGTTTCAAACAGTTTGGATTGAATCAACCCCATTCATATGCATATTTCCTTCCTCAACAGTTTGGATTGATTCAACCCCTTTCATATGCATGTTTCCTTCCTCCTCTGTTAGGCAATTTGATTAATAATTGAGACACTCTGATCATAGAGTAAAAACGGTGGATGGAAGTACTGTATCAACCTAGCAGATGTAGGAATAGAAAATAAAATATTATGTAATTGAAAATGAAGCAATAGCTGACTACATGAAGAAATTAGATGAGAGGACTTGACTGTTCAAATCACACAGTTTACTGGAGCTAGGATAAGGGTGACCAGGTCATGTATGATATAATATCTTAGATGCATGCAAAAGGTAGTTCAAAAACATTTAACATTTAACTAACATTCAATTCCTAAAATCGGGTAGCATTCAACATATGAATGTAGTAAATTTTAGCAGATTTAGGGTGATTAATTGATCAGGATAATTACTGGTGAACTTCATTTTCTCTTTACTAACTCTTGCACTATAAGAAAAACCAATTATAATTATTTCTCACAATGTATTTTTGGATGAATAAAGATTCCCTTGCTTCACTTTGAAGAAATTAGTGGGGTAAATCAGTGCGAGTGTGGCTCACTGAAGTGCTTGAGATGGTCTATTGCACGCATTGTGCTTTAAATTGTAATTTTGCCTTTGCATGCCTGTGTCTTATTCTGTTAAACAAGTTAATCTTTTGCTGAAAGTCTCTTTGTTGAAGCCTAAATTGATAGCATCAAGATTCAACTGCACTACCATATGTCTGTGTGCGATTTCAAAGCTAATAATCTATAATGTTATTTAGTGATTGTTTGGAATTCAAACTGTTGTGGTTTTCCCTGCATTTTGTCTTTATCACTGGATTTGTAGAACTGCTCCACTGCATATTGCAGCTTGATTGTGGATTTTTCTCGAATCAGAACTGCAGTGTTTACCTGTAATAAGTTCAATATTAGTTTCCTGAAACAAGGTTTTCCTTTAGCAATTTTTTGCAAGATCACATCCAGGAGAGCAGGGTCTTCTTAGTGGTGTCAGAGCACTTTTTTGGCTTGTAGGAGAATCTCCAACAATGGTCTAATTTTTCATAGAATTGATGAGGCTATGAGCCATCATTTATAATATTAAAAACCGTGGGATCATTTAATAGTTTTCTAAAGACCTATACTTTTTAAAATATGCCTGTCTTTATGAAGAAAATCAAAGGAAGTGGCTGCTGCAATTTGAAAAATTGACGAGAAGACTAAGAGCGAGGATAGAAATCATTCAATCCATTATCCTATGAGCATGAGCTTCAAAATTAAGATGTAGATGAAAGGTTTCTCTATCCTTCTTGTGAATGACTTCTTACAAAGGCTTTTGTTGGAGAAGTCCTTGGTAAAGAGGCTCCAATAAAGAACAGTGCTTTAAGCAGCTTCCCTCATAAAACTTATGTAATTTCTCCAATAACATATTTGAATCACAAGGAAGGAACTAGAGTAGATTTTGTGTTTCGATCTTTTTGTATTTTTAATGGAAATTACTAATTAGGGTTCGACATGAAAAACATTTTCACCACATTTTTGGAACTTATTTAGTTTGAATCTATGCCTACGACTTGTCTTGACATTAAATGGCTAGGTTTGAAGTAGAAAGCTTGTTGACAGAAAAATCGTTGCAAATAATAGTATAGGGATTAAGAGTGAAAATACATGTAATATTGCTCTTCTTTGGCAATCCTTTTGCTCAATACTAATTTTTTTTTTCATGGCTAATCTATTTTTTTCTTTTGAAACCAGCAGTGTTACAGTGAATGAGACTAGTGATGTAAATCTTTAGTGAATGCAAAGGGCATTCTTCTTCTAATCAATTCAAATGCAACAGCTTCAATATAGTTTCTCCATAGAGAGCATAAATTCAAGCCTTGCTAGTGAATACTGTGGTTAACATTTTAGGTGTTATGTTTACTATAATGTACAACAGTAAAGAAAGATTCAATGTTGCAATAAAGATAATCAAATTGCTGAGATAGTTTGTCTCTGGCCATTTATCCTAGGAGGCAATGCTCACCAATAGTAAAACATTCTCAAGAAATAATTGAAAGCATAAGTTTACCAGTATCCAGCTCTACAATTGGGAGAGACAAGATCTCTCGTTGCACCCAAAATTAAGAGGCATGACTGGGAACCAATCAAATTTTGAGGGGCAGACTTGAAATGAACCTGCAGCCTTAGGAATAAAAAGTACACCATTTGTCTAGGATAAGAGCAACTAATTAGTAAAAACTGACCTTCATTGCAGCTAGGATAAGTGCCACTAGGTTCTGCATGATGTCATAACTAGTATGCACACGCAAGACGAGTCAAAATCAATTAGCATTTAGTCTGCATTCAACTCATAAAATCAAGGACAACCAACATTTTGTTAGGATTCCATTTGTGCTGTTAAAATTAACAGATTGAAGATTATTGATTAATCTAGGAAGATAGCTTCGAACAAACTTCCTTGTCTCTCTTCCAATCTTCTGAGCTATAAGAGAGGTGATTGTAATCATTTCTTATACTCCATTTTTGGATGATTAAGATTCCCTTTTTTCTCTTGGGAGAAATTGATCGATTCTCTGTCTATGAGTGGCTCAGGTGGTTTGTGGTACGTGCTGTACCTTAAACCAGATTTTTATATTTGTATTCCCTGTTTTATTATGTTATACAAATTAATATATTGACTGAATATCACTTTGCTGAAGCTGAAATTGATACCACAAAGATTCAGCTACACCATTTGATGTCTGTCTGCGTGCAGTTTCTGCTTTAATCATCCCAGTGTTTCAGTGATTGTTTGAAGTTCTGACTGCTGTGTTTTTCCTTGCATATTATCACTTGAGTTTTTTATATACCATGCTGCATAATGCAGCCTGGCTGCTAATTTTTCCAGAATTTGATCAATGGTGTTTACCTGCAATATATGTGATATTTGTTTGCTTAAACAAGGTTTTTCTTAAGCGATTTTTTCAAGTTCAATTTGAGAACAGCAGGGCCATTTCAAGTACAAACTATTCATCTGTATCTGCCAATTTGAAACCCCTGAATCCTGATAACTTCCATCACCCCAAAAACTCAAAAATATACTAGGAAAAGAGAGCTTTTGAAGCCAACAAAGAGCAGCCCCTAAAATGAAGCAACAAGATACAACAGGTTCAAAGAGCAGGACCAGAAATTTTTGTGTGTTTTCCTCATGAGCCTTTGTGTGATGTAGGGTTTATTAAGTTCTTCATAGTATGGTTTTGTTTGGCACTCATACCTTAATTTTATTCTGAGTGCAGCAGCAGCAGCAGCAGAGTCCTATAACAAGCACCGAATTCACTCAATGTCTTTCATTCAATCCATTGGCTGAGCCAAGCCCATTGGGTTTAACACTGAAAAAAACCCCTTCCTTTCTGGACCTTATTGAAATGAAGCTTTCTGAAGGTGATTGGGCAGATCCTGCGGTTGTAAATAAGCTACATCAGGATGCATGGGAAAAGAAGGATGAAAATACAATAGCAGTGCAGTCTGCTACGGACAAGCTGAAGGCCTCAAACTTCCCAGCATCGTTTTTGAGAATTGGTTCATGGGAGGTATTTTCGAAACCAATAATTGCTATTGTATTGTGTATCAAAATTGTCAGGATTCAAGAGCTGAGCATTGAAATGCAATTGTTTCCTTATCTTAAGTCAATGAAGAATTTTTCTACTAACTTGTAAAGCTTATTAAAAGGTTCTAAATCACTCAATGGATTTGGAAACCGCTTCTTTGTATTGACTCAGAATTATTTTCCAGCGAATCTCAAGATATGAAGGTGATTTGGTGGCAAAGTGCTATTATGCCAAACGCAAGCTTGTTTGGGAAGTACTAGAGGGTGGTCTGAAGAGCAAGATAGAGATTCAATGGTCGGATATCACTTTTTTGAAGGCTACCTATCCAGACAATAGACCTGGCACTTTAGAGATTGAAGTAATCATTTCTTTAATTTTATGTTTTAGAATGATGTAGTGCTAGAGTGTAGTCAAATTTCTTGTTTCTAAGGTTGACTTCCCCTCTTTCAATCTCTTACAGGTTTCCAGGGCTCCAATGTTCTGTAGGGAGACTAATCCGCAGCCAAGGAAGCACACCCTATGGCAGCCTACTTCCGACTTTACAGGAGGGCAAGCATCTATATGCAGGTCATTAGTTGATATTTTTGTTTTATGTATTTGATTGGGCTAGCATATCGGAACATGGTTATATCCATGGTTCAAAAACTTAACATTGCAAAAACTTGGCAGGCCAAAATTTTGACTTGGTCTCAGGATTTGGCATAAACTTGGAATATTAAAATAATGCACAAATTAATAAAATAAACTTGAATAGTGTGTGAAATACTGTTAAAAAGCATAAGAAAAGAAAATAATTCTTGTGTCGCTACAAAAATTGTTCAAATCCACAGCCATGGAAAAATATTTGAAAAAATGAATTCTAAAAAAGTTCTGCTTGCTGGAGGGTTTACGAGAGTACATGGCAAAATACTTGCCAAAGCTCCATGCATGCTCGCCAAAAACTCAGCAGACAACTTTTAGGCAAGTAACTCATTAAGCATTTTTGGATCACAGTTTACTGGCAGGTTTTTTAAACCACGCTTATATCTCCTTGCTTTCTTTCTTATATACTAATATAACTATTTTTTAAACTACTAAACACATTATTAATTCTTTGATGGGATAGCCATTCTAGAGGTCTGATTGGAATGCTCATTTATTTTTGATGATATGCAATAATTTTTTTATTCTTTATAAGCTAATTGCAGTAAAGATTGCTACAGCTCTATCTTTGATATTAGTGACTTAAATCCAGCTGTGTTGCAGCTCCCTAAGGATAAAGTCCACGTT
Source organism: Sequoia sempervirens (assembly GCA_007258455.2). NCBI lineage: Eukaryota > Viridiplantae > Streptophyta > Pinopsida > Cupressales > Cupressaceae > Sequoia > Sequoia sempervirens. The sequence continues at coordinate 975,536,916 of VDFB02281492.1, forward strand.
ATATGATATATTTCATAGGTTTCACAACTACAAGTATAACGGAAACCTGTTCATTTTTATGGTTTTAACTTTTACACTTCATTTCAAATAATGTTTTGAAGATTACAAGTAATAAAGAGTAAGCTGTTATAGTCTCCCGCATGGTTAATTGAACTGGAGTTGATGCTGGCAATTCTTCTTTGTAGTATGCCAGACTAAGATTAAATCTATTGTTGTATACTGCAGAAGACATATATTGCAGTTCAATCAGGGAATACTTGAGAAACATTTTGAGAAGCTTATACAATGTGATCATCGGTTAAACTTGCTAAGCAAGGAAGGAATCATGACCAAGAGTTCACCGTATTTTGATTCCAGCAGTACTATATTTCAAGCTCAGGAGGAACACAATTGTTATGGGGTCCTACAAGAGCATAAATCTCATTTAATTCCACATATAGATCATTTAAATTGCCTACCACCTTTCCCAAGTCATTCAGATACAGCAACTACGGTTCCAATGCTGGTACCAAAAGTTGAATCTGTTGATGCAGACAGCAGGGTTTTGGAAGCTGTTCGCCAGGAAACACCTTCACCGAGCTCAGGTACTAATAATATTCTTTTGTTCTCTCTTTAGTATTTTATTATTGGCCTTGTTGAGTTTGTCTTCAAGTAAAACTAGTAAATAAAAAGTACATTGGAAAAGTTAGCTCTTGCACTTTCAAATATGCATATGCACTTCATCCTTCCTATCTAAATGACAAACTACATTTTGTAAATTCAGTAATGGACCTGTGTGCAATTGACGAAAGTGGAACCAGTGATAGTGATGATCTGCACATAAATACTAGACAGTGGGAGCAACTGCGATTTACAGCACCTTTCAGGGGTTTACAAAATCAAGGTTCTGGTTCCCTTTCATCAAAATCCACACACACGCTAGCTAATCAAATAGGCTCTTGCTTTCCAGAGCATGATTGTTCACCTGATCTGCTTCCAGCTGGAGAAGATACTTGTCAAGCAAACAAAACCATTCTTTATGACATTGCACAACATTTGCTAAGTGATTCACTTGTATCATTGACTTCTGATGAGCAAAAAGCTGTGACATGTATCAATTCTATGTCTTCTCTTGTTCAGAAAGATATCTCTGGAGCACATAGATTTCCCATTAATGCTAGAAGTCTTGAAAGCACAGAGGTGGGTTATGGTTTGGGGAGGCTAGAGAAAGGAGAAGTTGATGGCAAAGTCTGTCAGACAAATGATGATACAACCATTGCACTTTTGAATAGGGGTATCAGAACTGGTTCTCATTCAAATCAAATTGACGATGGCCATATGTTCTGTCAACAAGCAACAGGGATACCCAGGCAGGAGTCACTAGGGGATTTGCTTGTGACTGTTCCCGGGATCGCATCTCTTTCTCAACTTTTTGTTGACTGCTCTGATGAGATCATGGCAAGGGATGAGCAATGTGGAGAAATTGGATGGAATCATTTTAGACAAAATAGCCATTTTGCATGATGATATATGTGGTAATAGATCAATGGGGTCAATGTCTTTGTTCATCTTGTAGGCCAAATATTAGATTATATAACTGCAGAGTTCTAAAATTTTCTAGATGAGTGCCATCAGCATCATGTAGATAGTTTCATCACGGAATGTCCAAAAAGAGATCTTTTGGGAATGCCAAATATTGCTTTGAGATTACACAAAATAAATGAATGATCTGAAAATTTTCCATTGATTTATTTGTTATCCATGTTTGAGTGTATTTATGTATATCTCAATTATGAAAATTTTCCTTTTAAACAATACATCGATCTCTGGTGAGGTGGTTCGGGAACCATTAGTGTTACTAGAAGTAAATTTTCATTGAGTCCTAATAACTACTGTGTCTGACATTATATCTTTATGAATTTTATTACAGATAAGACTTTAATATTAGTGTGTAGGTGCAGTGCCTTTCCTACAAAACCAATGTGTTGGACAAAGATCTTCAGAATATTTTTCATAAGCTAAATTTTGTTCCTTGAGAGTATTGGCAGAGGTTCAGTTATTAATTAATAGATTTGTAGCAGGCAGTTGATGCCGAACGTGGAGTTATGAAACACATGTGAAGGAAGCTCTGAGTGGAGTGGTTTGTCTTACTTGATCGCTCATCCAGTAAAAGACTAACACAACTGTTGAGTTATTGCACTGCTTGAATACCGATCACTTCTTGTATTTTGGTGCTTTGATGCTAAGGAGGTAAAGCTAAGAAAAAATTTAGATGGCATGTACGCCACCCATATTCTGATTAAGATGGGATTTATTCATGAAACTTGATTTTGCATTTTAGAATATCAACTGCTTCTGCTGTTCCAACCTATTTCTGGTAGCTTCGTTCTGACCACTTCTTAGATTTAATTTTACTCTATAGGTTCTTTCCTACACAATATTGATCTCCCTTTGGTGTGGGATATCCGCAGTATGGTGTCTTATTGTTGTATATTTTAAATGGTCATAATTGTCCCTAGTGAAATCATATTCATTTATCCTCTTCACTGGTCTCAGTAATTTAGTTAATAATTTGTTTTGTAGACGGCCCTCTGTACTCACACTCTTGGAAGTTGCTTGCTCAAGCCTCAAGCCATGGGTCCAATTCCAGGAGATACTCTCAATGATGGTTCTGGAGAAATGCTGAGAGGTAGAAACTAAGCAGTTTTATTGCAACATAAATCCTCATCTTTGGGTTGTAAAGCACGCAATTATTTAATGGCTTGGTTTGTTGAATCCTAGATGAATCTTTTTGCATATTGAGATATTAATTCAAGAAATATTTGGAAAATGGCATTTACAGTGTCCAACTGTGGCATGCTTCCGAGAATGAGGTTTGTTTTCGATGAAGGCTGATGCATTCACATTAATTTGAGGAACAATTTTTGTGATTGTGATCGTATGATGCATTGTTTATTTAGCTCTGGTCTTATGGCTCATTATTAATAATAGACTGTACTTTGGGAACTCATGCTGATGAAAACTATGTTGAATCAAGGAAGGGGGATCCATGGGTATTCTATTCGAGAGAGATGTGAGCAGCAGTTTTGGTCCAGTATTTTAGGTGTTTTAGCATCAACATATCATTATGAGAGATGCTCCTTGAAATGGTTTTGCAAAAAGGTTTTTGATTGGCATTTCAGATCACATTCCTGACCCATCTTCAAGATGAAGAACGATCAAGCTGATATTTTCATTGAAAGATCCATCTTAAAGCAGTTGCGAAGCATATATTTGTATTTAGAGGGCAGATTTTCTTTCCATACATAAAACAAATTAAATTTGAAAGCTAAAATTCAATTGAATGAGTGCTTTGTCCTTTCAATTGCTTTAAAATGCTATATGATTTTATGATGGGGAACTCTTTGTTAATTACTCACTTTTGCCTTAAATCCTCCATAACCTATCTAGAACACTACCAGAGAGAGGCTACAATAGATCAAATAATCGACTTACATGACAGCCCTGCTTTGATGTTCATATGCTGCATCTTGCATTTCCTGAACCTCTTTAAGGATTCACATTTACTAAATTTACGTGAGCCTCAGCAAGTCCTTCAATGCAATGAATTTTCGTTGAAATGACCTGCAAGATATAAAATTAGATAAGGAACTTAAATAGCAGTACAGACATCAATTGAATAAAATATTTAATATTATACAAAATAGATTTTTATTTTAATCAAGAGTATGTATAAAATGAAAAAATAATATGGGAGAGATGTATATTTTGTACATTGTTTACATGTTTTGCATCCAAACTATTGTGTAACTTTATAATTGTTATAAGGAAATAAGATTTCTTATAAATATATGTTAATTAAGTAAATATTAACAATAATCACACAATTAACCTTGGATTAAATTAGGGCTTGGGTCTATAAATTGAAATGTTATTTTTAGAAATTAAATGTGAGAAATATGCACTTATTTTTTGGAATGACGATAGAGAAACAGTGTTGATGTCACATTGGACACAAGTACATAAGATGATGTTCTTAGTTTGGAAGAAGCCTCGAGCTCTATACAAGTTCAAAATTTGTTGTGATTCAAATTTAAGTCCTTTAGGATCAAGCTCAAGCGTTTTAGCTTTGATCTAACTTGCACGAATGATTTGAGTTGTATGGGAATGAATTGGTAGAATGTGTGTAGTGATTGTTTGCTTTCACTTTCCTTATGTTTCAATCTATCAAGGCAATGTTTATAAATACTTTAGGGGAGATTGTTAGATCACTTAGTTTGAGTTCTCTTCAATCCCTTGAACAAACCAACCGAATGTCTTTAAGAAAATGATGATAGGTAACATTCACAAGCATGCAAATGGTATGTATGATTTTGATATTATGTGTTCCTTTTAAGCTTCAAAATCTAAATGTTCGTAGAAAGATTGTTCCTTTCCAAGTATGGTTAAATTGCACAAGTGAATCTTTTTAAATATAATTGTAATAATAAATTGCAAAACCATGTGTTAAGTTTTTTCATAATGGCTAGTGAAAAGGAGCGAGAAACTTGGAATTTGAATTTGAATGCTTAAATTAAGGGTTTTCAATACCGTGCTTCTCGAAATCGAACTAGGTCAACTCCATTCCATGCAAAAATGAGCTAGGTTGGGAATGATTAGTCCAAGGTAGGGTTCAAATATGTGCGATAATTGCTAATATGAATGGATAAAATGGTGTTATATTTGGTTTAGTGCAAATGGGGATGAGATAATGTCAAATGTATGGGAATAGGTGCAAATGAGGATGAACTCGATAGGGGGTTGTATTATATTGTCAGCCAAACTTAGTACAAGAGCATGCCGCTTGTTGGTACGTAGGCGTATTAAGACATTCCATCAAAATAGGCCCAAAAACTAAATTGGAATTCACACATGGGTAATGCTAATTTCAGGATTTACATTTTCCTCTAATTTGATGTGTGTGTGAATCTAGTATGAGCATGCATTTGAAAGCATATGATCATTCTTAGCCATACATGAAAAGTAAATATTCATCCATTAAAAAGGGTTATTTACTCCACATAAAATACTAGGTCATTCTTAGATTTGTCTTGTTCTCTTCTTCGCATGAACACTCCATGGTAAAGGAAGATTTGGATCATGACTAGCTCATGGCATAAACAAAGCAATATGATTGTGAGATGTGAAAATATAATGCAATGTAAATCAATTTCATATTTGTAAAATTAGAAAAATTCAACAAGATATCAATTTGAAAGTGAAACCTTAAAGCAAATGCAAGGGTGGGTAGAATGGTGAAAAACAAGGTTACACAATGAAGCTCAAATCCTCAAAGAAAAATATCATTATGAAACCTCAACAATGAGGAATATAAACCCTAATAAGATCTAAACATGTGATAAAGAAATCAAAAATATATCTTAAACCCTAATTGCAAAGAATGTTGAACCCTAGGGGGTGTAAGAGTGGATGGGTTCATAAAAAATTTAAGGAAATAAAATTTATGGCTTTAAGGAAACAATGATAGGTAACATTCACAAACATGCAAATGGCATGTATGATTTTGATATGATGTGTTCCTTTTAAGCTTCAAAATCTAAAAGCTTGTAGAATGATTAATCCTTGTATGGGTTAAATTGCACAATTGAATCTTTTTAAATAGAATTGTAACAATAATTTGCAAAAATATGTGTAAAGTTTGTTCACAATGGCTAGTAAAAAGGAGTGAGAAACTTGGAATTTGAATTTGAATGCTTAAATTAAGGGCTTTCAATATCATGTTTCTTGGAATTGAACTAGGTCAATTCCCTTCCATGCAAAAATGAGCTAGGTTGTGAATGTTCAATCCAAGGTAGGGTTTAAATGTGTGGGGTAATTGCTAATATGAATGGATAAAATGATGAATATATTGGATTTAGTGCAAATGGAGATAATGCCAAATGCATGTGAATAGGTGCAAATGAGGATGAACTCAATAGGGGGTGGTATTACATTGTCATCCAAACTTAGTACAAGAGCATGCCACTTGTTGATATGCAGGTGCATTAAGAAATTCCATCAAAACACATGTCCAAAACTAAATGGGAATTCACATAGGTAATGCTAATTTCACCATTTACATTTTCCTCCAATTTGATGTATGTGTGTGTGAATATAGTATAAGTGTGCATTTGAAAGAATATGATCATTCTTAGCCATGCATGAAAAGTAAATATTCATACATTAAAAAGGGATATTTATTCCAAATAAAATACTAGTTCATTCTTAGATTTGTCTTGTTCTCTTCTTCACATGAACACTCGATGGTAAAGGAAGATTTGGATCATGACTAGCTTGTGGCATAAACAAAGCAATATGATTGTGGGATGCAAAAATATAATGCAATGCAAATCACTTTCATATTTGTAAAATTAGAAAAATCAATAAGATATCAATTTGAAAGTGAAACCTTAAAGCAAATGCAAGGGTGGGTAGCATGGAAAAAAACAAGCTTACACAGCGAAGTTCAAATCCTAAAAGAAAAATATCATTATGAAACATCAACAATGAGGAATATAAACCCTAATAAGATCTAAACATATGATGAAGAAATCAAAAAATAAATCTTAAACCCTAATTGAAAAGAATGTTAAACCCTAGGGGGTGTAAGAGTGGATGGGTTCACCAAAATTTTAAGGAAATACAATTTATTTTTATTTAAATTCAGTATAATTAAATTAATGCTCATAATAATCACACTATTAATCTAGATTTAATTAGGCATTGGTTGATAAATTGAAATGTAATGTGTATAAATTAAACAAGGATAGATGTACTAAACTTTGGGAACAAGGAATAATCTTATACTAACATCATGTAAACTCCATTCACCATATGTACATAAAATTATGCTCTCAATCTAAAAGTCTTGGATTTTATGCAAGCTCAAAATTCACTGTGATGCAAATTTGAGTCCCTTGATTTTGAACCCAAGCATCATAACTTTGATTTGATGTATGGGAATAAATCTAGTCATGTGAGAATGAATTGCCATAATACATGCACATTGATCAATTCACCTTCACCTTCTTTGTGTTTGAATATATCACAATGGTGTTTATAAACACCTTAGGGGGGATTGTCAAATCACTAGCGTAAAGTTCTCCTAGTTCACCCCTTGAATGAATCAAAATTATGACACTGAGCAAATTATTATAGACAATAGTCCAGATGTGCATATGGCTTGTATGATTCTAATACAATGTGTTCCTTTTAAGCCTCAAACCCAAATGTTACTAGAATGACTGCTCCTTGTTCTCGCATGTATTCACCTTATTCAACATATACTTTCTTATGTTAGTGTAATATTTATTTTTTGCACATGTTTATCACTTTTTCCCAATTTTGTAATATTTGCATTAGATCTATTGACTACAACACCAATAGGTTATTTGGAGGTCAACAACTTTAAGGTACGTATCAATCTTAGCATTTCTATTTTTAAAGGTAAAATTAATATTGATGTCATGATATTGGCAGGCCCAAACAAAGCTACATAGATATGAGTAGATCCCACGTAGATTCCAACAAATCTACTCAGACATGATTTGATCCACATAGCTTTGAACATATTTGAATAGTAATATAGCAGGTCTATGTGTTGTAATATTTAGGATGAAGAAATTGTATCATTTGCATCTTTACTCTTTGACTCTTATACAATCTTCTTGTCTAAAAATTTTGGGGAAAATTTCTTTCAAACCATGAGGAATTTGGTAGTTTTGTCTAAAAGGATCACCCATAAGATGTTATATGTAAAACAAAGTCTAGGAAAAATTATTTTCAACTATTTATAAATTATTATGAACTAATAATCTTAGCTTGTTGATAATTTGGGCATAATTTTCTCATAACTCCTTTGATAACCTTGGATATCCAACAAACTTTTGTGGAAATGTTGGATGAAGAATTTAGACAAGTACAATTATCACAAACCACTATAATAAAGGGATTTTCCAAATCGAAAAATTTAGGTTGCATTGATGATCTTAATAATTAATTGATCAAACTCAATTCCAAATATGATGTCATATGTAAATAGATCCAACAGAGTGTGCAATCGAATATGGGACCAAATTCTCACACTAAATAGAATAATTCTCAAAACAACAAATCATAGCATGAATCGATGTAAAATTAAGCTAGAATTCCCTAAATTCAATGGTGATAACCCTACAAATTGGTTATATAGAGAAAAATAATATTTTATAGTCCAATGGATTTCCATGGCTCAAACACTCTGCATCACATCTCTTTCTACCTAGAACATGAATCTATCCATTGGTATTAATGGTTTAAAAAATATAGTTTTCTCAGTAGAAAGAATTTTGTAAGGAGCTCCTCACTTTATTTGACCCACGTAAGTATGAAGACTTAACAAGGGCATTAAATAAATTACAAAAAATACATTTAGTTTGTGACTATCAAATGTGGTTTAACAATTTAGAAAAATAGACAAGTGGGATCAAGGATAAATTTTCAAAAGTTATTTTATCAATGGATTGACATAAGACATCCATGCAAATTAAAAATGTTTAATCCTACTACATTTATGAAAGGTCCTAGGTTAGCTAAATTAGTTGAGGATATATTTGCATGCCAATGTCATACTTATAACAAACCATAGGCCAACAATCAAGAGACGTCTCGTCACATAACACATCCTTGCACACACTCCACATGAAGTCTAGGTACTAGACCACCACTCATCAAGTCCCTAACACATGAAAAAATACTTGCTCACTGAGCAAAGGGAATATGCTACAATTATGATGAGAAGTATGTTATATGGTATAAATGCACTAAAAAAAACCTTTATCTCCCAAATATGGAGTTATGTTCTTCATTTACATGTTGGATACTTTAGAATATAGTCTAATTAAAAGGAACATAAGTTTGAATGATGACTCATCCTTTGATATTTATATGCATGCCTAATTGGGATCAACACACCCATAATGATGAAGGTGATGGGCTACTTTGAAAGGCACCACTTAACATCCTTATCAATTTAAGTAGCACTTGTAACTTCATTTACCCTTGAGTGGCGAAGAAGGAAACACATAAAGTGTATCCTTGCAAAAAAATTGAGGCGATGAACGCTAATGGAGGCACACTGGTTTGGAAAGGAAAATGTCAAAATATCAAGATTTTAATAGGGAATTACACTATACAGTTTGATACATTTATAGTTTTATTAAGTATGCATGGCATAGACTTAAGAAATAAGTAGCTTCATATATTAGAGTCCATCCTATGGGATTTCACAACACTATAGATGCAATTCTTTGCTAAAGGGAAACAATATACCTTCAAGAATGTGACAAATTAGTCCTACTAAAATTATAATCTCACATTGCATGGAAAAGTTACTAAAAAGGGGGTCTCAAGGAATCATGAATCAAGTTTTTTTTGCAAATGGTACTACTAGACTTTACCATCTCTCTAAAATTAGAGCTACTACTCAACAAGTATTCACAAGTGTTTGTAGCACCTCAATTGTTATTGCTCACAAGATAATAGAATCAAATAATTTCTAAGTAGTCAACTCCAAATATTTTCTCACATTACTACCCTTATATGTAAAATAAATTTACGATGGTCCAAGAGTTGCTCAATGTTGGGGTCATTCAACTAAGTGCTAGCCCTAATTCATCCTTGATGCTTTTGGTTCACAAGCAATATTAATCCTATCATTTTGTGTGAACTTTCATGAGATCAATAAGATTGCTATCAAGGACAAGTCTTTGATCCCTATAATTGATGAACTTTTGGATGTGTTGCATAGCACCCATTTCTTATCCAAGATTGATTTGCACCCTAGCTACCATCAAATTGGCTCTCTAGAATAATATATCCCTAAGAAAAATTTAAGACTTATGAGGGCAATTATATATTATTGGTTATGTCATATGGCCTCACAAATTCTCCATCTATTATATTTTTTCATGAACAAAAATAACCTAGGACCTAATGTCTATGTTTTAGTCACAAAATTAGAAATAAGTAATAATGTCATCATATAATATAAATTGAAAATGAATGAGTACTAATAAATTGAGTAGTGTGAAAATATATAGGACTCTTGGATGAGTGAGTCAAATGAAACATGTCCAAGAGGTCAAGAGTTGAATTTGAATAAGGAGATGCGTTAATTTAGTCAAGAAAGACAAATGGGCTCTTAATTAGTCAAAGGTGACACCTAACTTCCATAAATCAAGAATTTATGAGGAAGTGATGTCACTTAATAAACTCAAACCAATGGTTATACATGTCATTATTATTTACCGAGGTGAGGGGAATTAAATATTCTATTTTCCTAAGTAAACTTAATAAATAAGTGTAATATTACAATCTGAATATAGAACTATCCTAGGCGCAGTATAATTTTACACTAACATCCACCCTTAATGCAAGTTAGGGAGAATCAAAATGGGTCCCACAATGATGCCATGTTAGGTACCCATGAATAAGAATGTGTGTTTCAAATGAAAAGATAGGTAGACAACATTCATCAAGTGGAGGACAATATTTTTAAGGAAAGAGCCATTCAAAAGGAAGAGACAATGCATGCATGGTTGCAGTACCTAACTCACTGGAAGGGGTCACCAGATAAAGATGTAGATTGGAGAGCATTCAATGTTAAGAGAAAGCATTTTTTTGATGTCATACAGTCCTCAAGGGACTTGAGGTCTTTTTCAAGCCAGGTGTATGGTGCAAGGGCACCATGGCAAGTTTGTAAATAAGGTCTTAAGTTTGGTCTTAGGTCGATTTTTGGTGTGATTGAGTCAATTTTGGTTTAATAATGTCATAATAGACCATTTCTAATGTTTAAGTCATTTAGGGGTCAGTTTGAGTTCATTTTGTCACATTTTTGCAATATTGTCAAATGTTGTCATGTAAAAGTGCAAAAATGCAAGTTTGAGGAATACCTTTTGGAGAGAAAGATGAATGGGTGATTGACAGTGGATGCTCTCATCACATGACAGGTGATAAAAGTAAATTTGTGAGCTTGGAAAAGTATGACGGTGGTGTTGTAAGATTTGGTGATGACAAAGCTGGTGTAATTTGTGGCAGAGGATCCATTTCTCTTGATGGTAAGCATAATACTAATGATGTCCTATATGTGGAAGGATTGAAGAATAATCTCTTAAGTGTTGGACAGATGGTTGACAAGGGATACAATCTTCAATTCAAGGATGGAAAGTGTAGAATATTGGGAAGTTTCAGAAATGTGATTGCATCAGGTACAAAAACAAAAGGTAATATCTTTCACCTGAATGTTGCTAGTAAAAGTTGTCTAATTGCTCAAGTTGATGAAAGTTGGTTGTGGCATAGGAGAATGTGTCATGTAAACTTTGACAATATTATCAAGATAAGTTCTACTAGGGCAATGAGAGATCTTCCTAAGTTGATAAAACCTACTAATGCTATATGGAAGGAATGCCAGTTAGGGAAGCAAACTAGAGTTTCATTTCAGAGCAAACAATATTGTTCAAATGAAGTGTTGGAGCTTGTGCATACTGACTTGTGTGGTCCTTCTAGAGTCAGAAGTTTACAAGGTTACTAGTATTTCATGTTACTCATTGATGATTATTCTAGAATGATGTGGGTTACTTTCTTAAGGGAAAAATATGAAGCTCTAGAGAAATTCAAGATTTTTAAGGCTATGGTTGAGAAGAGATAGGTCTGAAGATTAAATGTCTGAGATCAAATAGAGGTGGTGAATTCACTTCCGGTGAGTTTAATTATTTTTGTGAAGAGCATGGGATAAAGAGACAATTATCTGCACCACGGACCCCTCAGCAAAATGGAGTTGTGGAAAGGAAGAACGGGACAATTGAAGAAGCTGCTAGGACTATGATGCTGGAAGGAAATGTTCCTCATATCTACTGGAGAGAAGTTGTGAGTACTGTTGTTTACACTCTCAATTGGGTACAAGTCAAAGGTGATACTGGTAAGACTCCTTATGAGCTATGGTATGGTCATAAGCCTACTGTTAGATACTTCAATTTTTTTGGGAGTAAATGCTTTATCAAAAGAGGTGAAGATATAGGAAAGTTTGATGCTAGAAGTGATGAAGGAATCCTTCTTGGTTATTCTACTAAAAGCAAGGCCTACCAGTGCTACAATAAGAGATTGAGGAAAGTAGTTGAAAGTACAAATGTCAAGGTTGATGAAGACATAGTTAGACCATCCAGAACCTGTGGATATGATTCAAATGATTAGAATGATAGTTCAGATAAAGGAAAGAAAGTTCAAACTTCAAATCAAGTTCAGATCATTATGGTGAATCAGGAAAATCAAGAAGGAACTAGTGAAAGTGCAGAAGTGAGATCACAAGAGCATGAAGTTCAAGAACATCCTAAAACTCCAAGGTATGTAAGACTAAATCATTCAAAAGATCAGATCATAGGTGATAAGAACAAAGGTGTTCAAACTAGGAGAAGAATTGCAGAAGAATACTATTTTATTTCAAAGACTGAGCCAAATAGTGTCAATGAAGCATGCAAAGATGAACATTGGATGGAAGCAATGAAAGAAGAACTACTGCAAATTGAGAAGAATGATACATGGATTCTTGTTCCTAGACCTAAGGACAAAAATGTAATTGGAACTAAATGGGCCTTTAGAAACAAACTGAATGAGCAAGGTGAAGTGGTTAGAAACAAAGCAAGACTGGTGTGTAAAGGATCTTTCATATGGAAGGAATTGACTTTGAAGAAACTTTTGCCCCTGTTGCTAGGATTGAAGCTATGAGACTATTTCTTGCTTATGCTGCTTACAAAAACTTCAAGGTTTATCAGATGGATGTCAAGTCAGCATTTCTGAATGGTGAACTGGAAGAAGAAGTGTATGTTGAGCAACCTGATGGATTTCAATTGACTGATCAGGGAGATATGGTTTGTCGGTTGAAGAAAGCATTGTATGGACTCAAGCAAGCCCCAAGAACATGGTATGCCAGATTGGATAAGTATTAGTTGAAGCTTGGATTTAATAAAGGTGTTGCTGATAGTAATCTATATTTCAAGATTGATCATGATAAAGATTTGATTGTTGAAGTCTTTGTTGATGATATCATTTTTGGAGGAGATGATAGTTTGTGTATGAAGTTTGTTGATGAGATGCAAAGTGAGTTTGAAATGTCTATGATTGGAGAGATGAAATTATTTTTGGGATTGCAAATTACTTAGCTAGATAAAGGGATCTTTATATCTCAGACCAAGTATGTGAAAGAATTGCTAAAGAAGTTTGGTATGGAAGATTCAAACCAGTTGGTACACCTATGGTGACCAGTTGAGTTGACACAAGATGATGATTCACCTAAGGCAAATCAGACTAGATATATATATCGATGATTGGTGGATTGCTTTATTTGACTCAAACTAGACCTGATATCATGAATGTCGTATGCATTGTTGCAAGATTTCAAGTTGATCCTAAGGAATCTCATGTGACAGCTGTGAAGAGGATTTTCAAATACTTGAAGGGGACAGTTGATTTTGGCCTATGGTACCCTAAAGAAGATGACCTTACTTTGAGTGCTTTTACTGATGTTGATTGGGTAGGAGATGTGAATGATAGAAAAAGTACTAGTGGTGGTGCATTTTTTCTTGGGAAAGAAGTTGATTTCATGGTTAAGTAAGAAGTAGAATGCCATTTCCTTATCTATTGCAGAGGAAAAATACATTGTTGCTGCTAACAATTGTACTCAAGTACTGTGGATGAAGCAGATGTTGAAAGATATCAGAGTTGTGTATGATGAACCTATTGCTATATTATGTGATAATTCAAGTGCAATTAACATTTCTAAGAATTTGGTGTTGCATTCAAAGACCAAGCATATATCTATCAAGTTTCACTTTTTGAGAGAGAAGGTGAGTGAAAAGGAAGTTAGATTGGAGTATGTGCCATGAAGGAACAAATTGCAGATATCTTTACCAAGCCTTCACCTAAGGATACTTTTGAGTTTCTCAGAGGGAAGTTAGGGGGGATTACCCCTCCTAATAAAAAATAAGATGCATTGTCTTGCATCAGTCCATGCATTTCATAGTCATATCTTGATTCAGATTGATGTTGTGGTGGTTGCTACTCAGGGGAGTAGTCAGATGTTCATAAATGTGGTTCAGAGCTTTTGTGGAGAAAGATACACATTATCTTTGTCATTGATGTCAAAGGGGGAGAAGAGTCATGTGGAAAACTTGGTGGAGAGAAGAGTCAATGCTAGAAAAACTTGGTGAAAAAGTTGTGTTGATGGTGTTTTTCACATCATGTGTTGCCATCAATGCCAAAGGGGGAGACTGTTGGATGTTGTTGATATGTGGTTGTCATTGATGTCAACACTATTGGCCTTAAAGACATTAAAGGTTGTATATGTCGAGGATATTGAGAAAATTGTAATAAAATAAGTTGTAGGTTGTCAGTGATGCAGTGAAGTTCAGTATGTTGGCTAGCTCAATGTGTTGATGATTAGAGGTTGTGGATTAAAGGGTTTGTTGTCCAGTATATCTAGTTTATCCATGTTAAGTTTCAGAGATCTGCATGAAGATTTGATCGAGTTATGAGTATCTATGTTCTAATAGTTATTTTGTTGCTTCAGTTGGTGTTCCTGAAAGAAGATAATGTGATTCTAGTAAGTTGAGTTGTTGTGGATGCTTCTGTAGTGATTCATGATGATCGTGGATGTTTCTAGATCGTTCTCTATCTGTGTTGCATGTCTGCATTGATCGTTGTGCTCGCGATTGGTGATTTTCTTTTGTGTGTTCATGTTTTTCATGTTCATGGCCGACAGGGTGATTGTAGCGTGTTGTGGATCTTCGAGGAATAATTGTTTGGGGTGTTTCATGTTCGAGGATGTTGTTTTGGGTCTTCACTATGTTGTGGCTGACATTGGTTGATTCGCATTGATATTTTTTTATTGATTTGGGCCGACAGTTTGTACATATTTTTTATTTTGTTAAAGCCGACATGGAGTTGATGTAATTTCTAGTTGCATATATATATGAGCGATTTTTTATTCCATTTGAAAGTATGAGATGTGTGAATAATGTCCTAATCATTTGAAGGTAGAAGCAGAGTGTGAAGAAGAGTCTATGTGCTTAACTAGAACTATAATTAGGCATTAGTAGATGCTATTTTCTCAGTTCAAAATCTTGCGGATGTAATCTGAATGTTTTTGTAAGACATAGTGTCTTCCTTTGGGCAGTAAGCCTTGTTGTAATTGAGCAGTGAGCTCTAGGCAGTGTGCCTTAATGCATGTGCATTCCCCATTTATTCTTAATGTGGTATATAATCTGTGGACTAACCTCCACCATGGTTTTTCCTAACCGGGTTTCCAATGAAAAATCTTGGTGTTATGTGTGTTTCTGATGTGGTGATGGCTTATGCTTTCATGTTTATTTATCACTTCTAAGAATACAAGTTTACTGTTTAATTTTTTGTGACAACTAATTCTACCCCTCTCAGTTGTCTGCCTTTGTGTTGCCAACAATACCAACAATCATTTGGAGTTCAAAAGGTGTTTGAGATCTTGGTTGGCAGTGTAGTAGCCTGGAGTATTTATTTTCAATAAACCCTCCTTATTTCAAGCATAGAAAGGCCAAAGCAAGGGTTTTGTATTTTGATGCATTAGTGAGTCTTCCAATCACCATAGGTTGTTTATTCTAAAGTTTTAGAGTCTGGTAAAGGTATTTCAATGGATATTAAGGGTTGGTGCTTAGTGAGAACTTGTGTAAAAGAGGCTAATTTCCATTCCCCTTATTTAGTGTACCAGTCCATTTTAGGGACTAATGTTCCAAAACAAAGGTGGGTACAATTTGGATATGTTGAAAATGGCCTTAAAGGGTATTTGAAATGATAGATAGTTTGTGGGTTTGAGGTGTATTTGGAAATATATGTTTAGTTTTCTTTGGTTAGGTGGCTACAAGGAAAATTGGATGAAATTGTGAAGAGATGATGAGATAGGGTTGTAAGGGCAGAAAGTATGTTTGTGTTTGATCAAATTGTGATGATTTGTGGTTTGCCTCCCTGCTCTACATCAGAAAGGAAGAGAAAATCCCCACAAAAGGAGAGAAAGGCCCCTAAAAGAGATTGTGAAGATTAATATAGCCCCTCCAATGAATAACCTCTTGCATTAGAGATGGATGAACAATATTGAATGCTAATGAAGATTCACTTTTTTTTAATCCATTTCTTCTCTTAGGAAGAGATAGGCACATAGGTACACATAGAATGTCTTCCTAGTCTATGGAGGAATATGATGGAAGAAAAATAAGATTATGAACTATAGCACATGTTCATTTGTCATTATGTTGGTGGTGAATGACATTAACCTCATATTAGGAGTCCTAAGTACAACTATAAAAAGTGACATCTCATAAATATGTGGAGGATGAGATGGAACAAGTACCAAAGAAGATAGTGTTGCTGCTATTGGAGTACTATCATCAAAGATGAAAACCAAGCCCTCAATAGAGTCCTCCAAATCTAAAAGGGAGATTCAACAAAGGAACACAAGATATGGATCAAGTAAGTTCCCTAATGAACTATATCTATAAAAAATGAATGATCATACTGAGAAGAAGCATTCCACGTATTTGAAGAGGTAACACTAAACCTTGTACAAGAAACATGAAGTGGTAGAATCTTAATAATGTCTTTGTAACTCCAATTTATGCAAGGTTCGTATGAGTATACTTCCCATCCTAAAAACTACTCACATCTTTGTTGTAAGAACGTAGATATATTAAAAGCATGTCTAAAACAAAATGTGAGAAGGCATAAAGCCTTGAATTTTGATCAACCTTCCTTAATAGTGTCTTAACTTTGCATGTCCTAAATCACCATGGAATTAGGAGAAAAATCAACACTCTAGATTATCCCACTATGAGTGATCCAATAGATGGATAGACATTTAGCATTAAGGGTACAAAAAGGACATAATGGAATGATCCTTCAACCATGTCAACATACCCTCTCTCACAAAAAAAACCATTTGAAGAGTTGTCTCCCATTAGAGTTTGAGGCATAAAACATGAATCTAATGAGGATAAGCTATCTTGTGAAGAAGTCATGTGGTATGAAGCTTTGAATTCAAGAATCTATGTCTTTGAACTAGGAGCTACAAATGAAATAAGTGTCTTTCCTTTCCCTTTTCTAACTTAGCAAGATATTTAGGAGGAGTTGAGAATGATGATATTATTCTTCTTAAGAAGACTCCTTGGCTAAACAATATGTTTCTTCATGCACTTAGATTCTTTGTGCCCCATCCTTTTTTAGTAGCCACATACTTAGCCTTCTCTTTTATTGAGGAATCGTCTTTAGAAGAATAGGTCTCATATTCAATTTTGGAATTGGATGAGGACTTATGATAATTAGTTTATATATTGATTTGATTATCTTTGGACGTGTTCTTCTTTTCCTTTTACTATAATCTTTCTTATTTTTTCATGTTTGACTTGCCACCAAAGCATTTTACTTAGAAGATTTTATTGTCCCCATATAGATTAGCTTGTCTTCCCTTCTTGTTAGTGCTTCTACAAATACATCAAAGGATGGTATTTTAAACTTTATTCCTAATGCAAATTTAGTAGAATAAAAAAGTAGAAATGAACACTAAATAATCAAGTCCAAGTTTGGAAATTACTCTCAATATCAACTAAGAGTCAATATTTTCAACTTATAGTCTTTCAACTATGTTCTTAGTATATTATGGGATAAAATTTTGAGTATTGTCAAATTTACTTGGATTAAGACTTATTAGATCATTTTCCAATTTATGACCTTTACGTTAATCTATTTTGATCAAAGAAAAATTTTAGTTTGTTTATTTCATTAGGAGTTCTTAATTCTTTTATATATGAGTAAATCAATAGTCACAACTAAATACAATGAGCGAAAAGCTTCATCACATTCATTAATTCACTTGATTTTATCGACCTCTCCCTTAGATTTAATTTTTATTTATTGAGTTATCTTATGCAACCGCTTAGCACTTAGCAACATAACGATCTTTGTTTACTAAGCAAAATAGTTATAAAATGTTAAAGTTGGTACAGTTTGTAGATCCATGATGTTGAAATTGAAAAAAAAAAAGAATATAGAGAAAATATGAACAATCACAAAAAACAATTATATATGAAACTTCTTTTGACCATCCATATCCTCGAACCCCTTCCCCCTTGTCACCCTCTCCCAAATCCCCAAATTCAATTAATAAAGGACCTCCCTAACAATTATTGTTTTTAAGACTTTAGAAGTATTGCATTCAACAGACTAAGACTCAACTCACATGTTTTAAATACAAGATTTTCTTTTAATTTTTTAAAAAAATATGATCACAAAAACTTTTTTTTTGTTACAATGTCAAATTCCTTTGAAAAATTGTAAGCAATGTCTTCTTTTTTTTTTTATGAAAACCAAAGTTTTGTGAGTCTGAAAAAATGAACCTAAGGGATGAAAACTACACTTTAGAAAGTCTTCAATGGTATGGCAATGAGTTGGCGTTGAGGGAATGAGATGTATTATCACACTAATGTATAGTAATGTAGATAGACAAGTTGCATATAGAGGACAAAAATACCATGTAAGAATAACCCTTTATTTCCAATCACAAGTTGGGGTACCATGGTTAAATCATTACATTAATCATATGACATCCTTACAAGAAGCGCCTATGCCAAAGGTGTCCATCAATAGTCAATGAATTGAATTGCAAAGATGTCCCATCAAAGCTTTAGATGACAAGAGATGGTGCCCACGAAGACAAAAGGGATGGAACAACGATTATTTGGAAGAGGTCAAAGGGGTTTATAAAAAAACAAAAGAAGGGGGAATCTTCTTTTATAAAAGGAGGGCGCCTACCATTGACATGCCTTAGAAAAGTGGGGCGCCCCTCTTCTCCAAAGAGGGAGCACTCACCTTTATCTTCATTATATATATAAAGTTTTCTCCTCATACTAGCTAGATTTTTCTAGATTTGTGTGCAATGCACCATTCAATTTGTAATTTGTTTTAAATTGTGTGCAGCTTAACAATGGAGGATTTAGAGCATCACTTTTTCGAAGACTGAGGTTATTTATAATATGTTCTTTGGCATCTTTTAATTGTAATGATGTTGTTATGTAACAAAATATAGATATTTGATCTTTAGTAGTAAGTTTTTATTTGACAAATCTAGTTGAATCAATAATTGGATTTGGTTAATTTGATTGTTCTAGAAATAATGGTGAGTTATAGTAACTCCACCATTCACTAGATATGCTAGAAACTCAAGTCTAAATGCTCTAAAACTTAGAATTGGATTATAGAAATAATGGTGAGCTCATAGTAGCTCCACCATTCACTAGATATGCTAGAAGTTCAAGTCCAAATGCTCTAAAACTTAGAATTGGATTATAGAAATAATGGTGAGCTCATAGTAGCTCTACCATTCACTAGATATGCTAGAAACTCATGCTCTAAAACTTGGAATTGGATTAATCTTAGGACATCATGGCTATGATACCATGTTAGATTTTGTGATGAACAAAAAATGCCATGGGACAATGTTTGTGAACTAGCCACAAAATTATAAATAAGAATAATGTTATTCTATATTAATTGAGCATAATTGATGCAGGAGCATCATGGAACGAGCTATCCGCATCACCCAAAAAGATTTGTAGTTGTTTGTTTTAGTTTTGGTTTGTTTCAGTCATGTTTGACATCTCTCAGCATAAGGATCTCAATTGTGTAGTTAAATTGTCAATTTGAAGGTAGTTTTTGAAAGTTATTTCTGGAAAATTTGTAAAGACCTGAGTGAATCCTTTTGCAAGGGAATTCTTGGAGGTACCACGTGAAATATGAAAAATAATCAAAGTCATATCTTTCCTAATCAAGAGATATTTTAATGTTGAAAGTTCTGTTAAAAAATATGGTAGTTTATGAAAATTTTAAAAATCTCAAGATTCTAGAGGGCTGGAATGAAACCATTTTTTAGGAACCTGGGAACATCATTCTAAGCATACTCATCAATTTTTATTCAATTCAAAGATGTTCGAATTTTTTTGCCTCTCAGCACCCAATTATGTCAAATTGGAATATTTAGTTTTTCTCCAAATTGTTGAAGCAACATCAATTCATGTTTATTAAATTTTTTTAGATCAAAATAAAAAGAGTAAGAATATGCATGCTTGAAGAAATAAATTAAAAAAACCAAAAAGAGAAATGAAAGGTCACAACATAAGGGAAGGTTGGAAGTCACTAGGCAGATTTAATTTGGGATAGGAAGAAGAATTGAGGGGGTTGCTACATTTATTTTTATTTAAATTGCAACAATAGATTTTGGTAGAGGGTTGTGTGGAAAATGTTGGGAAGATGGTGAAGGTAGCTTGGCAAATACAGGGGATGCATTTTAACTTGAATAACTTAAAAAAAATGCATAGGTAAGAGGAGCTACAAGGTATAGAGAGGTCAAAATGAGGGGAGTTACAAGAAAAAAAAGAGTGGGTGTGTGGAAAGTTGAATAAGAACACAACATAAATTTGAATTTAGTTTGGCCGAGTATAATGTATGAAGAAAATTAAAAGTGCAGCTACAACATACACACACAAGGCATAGAAATTAAGGAAACAACAAGAATTTGTTGTGGTTTGGAGCAGAAATAATATAAGATAAAAAGGAATTGCATATTGCAGATGCTATGTCTATCAGTTATGCATTTAAATAAATACATTTGAATTTCTTTCAAAATTGAAAGTAAGTTGGAGCTTATGAATTGATTTTTGTACAAATTTAAAACTGATTTTAAGTGACAAATGGAATTGTCAATTTAAATGTGATTTGGTTGTGAATTCATGAAATAAAGAATGGAAATTTGTGGAGTTTAAATTTATGTGAAGATTTGTCACCTAGCTACGAATAGAGTGTTGATTTCCATTAGTTGGAATTAGATTTTGAGTTTGAGTTTTTTCATTTGCATCAATAATAAGAGACAACAATGTATAGGTGTATGTCTTTTACAAGAATAAGTTAGAATGACACATGTCTAAGAGGTCATGTGTTAACTCCCAATTAGGAGATGAGTTAACCTAGTCAAGTAAGATAGAGGTGAATTTTTATTAGACATAGGTGGTACCTAACTTCTAATCAAAAATTGATGAGGAAGCGGTGGCACTTGATGACCTCAAATCAATAGTTAAACACATCATTATTAGCTACCTAAGTGAGGGAAATTAAATATCTTATTATCACAAAAAACATAAAATAAATAGGTGTAATACTCCACTAGGATATAGTATTGTCCTAGGTGATTATAATGTCACACCAATACAATCCACATTTTGAAGTTTGATGAATTGCATTTTTTACCATTCCTCCATAAAATGATATTGGTTGTTATGAGGATATTTTATCTAAAAAAAGACATGAGAAGAACATCTTGCATACTAGAACTAGACCCTACAACTTCCATTAGCAAATGGATTACTTGTAAAATGCTCCAACTATCATTTTGGCACAACAAACGTGGAATATCTTGACTATATTGTCTTCACTAAAATTGTTAAGGTTGATCCCAAGAAAATTGAGGACATGCAAAATTGGTGTAAACCACAAACTTATAAAAGTATTTGGGGATTTTAGGTCTCACAAGTTACCACCATAAATTTTTATGAGACTATGGTCAAATTGTAACTTCTTTAAGGGGTTTATTAGGAAAAATTTCCTTCACATAGTTTGAAGTTGTTGATTGTGCATTTGATATTTTCAAACATGAGA
Source organism: Sequoia sempervirens (assembly GCA_007258455.2). NCBI lineage: Eukaryota > Viridiplantae > Streptophyta > Pinopsida > Cupressales > Cupressaceae > Sequoia > Sequoia sempervirens. Next base: position 975,558,690 of record VDFB02281492.1, read on the forward strand.
TATGTACCACACTAGTACTTGCCACATGCCAAATTTTTCAAAATCACTTTGATTGAAAGTGATGCTTTAGGGTTTAGTTGGGGTTCTATTGATGTAAGAAGGAAGGCCTAAATAGGTTTCACTAGTAGGGCACTTAGAGGTAGAAACTTGGTCAATCCACCTTTGAGAAAAAAAATGAGTCATTCTTCATGTTGTGACTCATTAGTGATCATATCTATCAGGTCAAAAATTCTACATCAAAGGCTAATTATCATAGCCTTAATTTTTCATAAATAGCTAGTCACTTTACTAGAAGAACACAAATGGGTCACAAAATTATAAGGTTATGACGATGACATTATGTACAAAATGGGGAAGGAGAATGTGATGTAGATGCACTATCATGTAAATTCAAAGACAATGGGACATTATGTGCTTTGTCTTTACCCAATCAATATTGGTTTTAAGAGGTCCAAAAAATAGCAATAGGATGTGGATGTTCAACAACTTTTTCATTAGCTAGTAACCAATCCCATAAATAAGCACAAATACACATGGGATGGTCAAAACTTGTGTAACAAAGGGAAAAGTGTTGTTTCTAGAAATTATGATTTTTAGGGGGAACTTTTATAGGAATTGTCAGCATCCTTTTTAGTAGGGAATTTAGGCTTCCTAAAGATATATGAAAGAACAAATACACTTTCTTCTAGGTTGGTATGAAAATGATATCAAAAAAATTCTTATGGAATGTGATACTCACTAGTGTAACAAAGGAGAAACTTTGTCTCTAAGTACTCAACAACCATTGTTAGTTAAAACTTCAATATAGACAAACATTTCCATAAATTTTATTGAAGGGTTATCTAAGTCAAGTGACATCAATTATTTTGTGGTGGTTGATCATCTCTCTAAATATGCACACTTTTTTTTATTCGACCACCCTTATGAATCCTCTATTGTTGACCAAGTCTTCCTTGACTATATATTTTTCCTCAATGGTATGCCCACTTTCATTGTATATGACCATGACCACAACTTCACTAGTAATATTTGTTAGGAATTGTTTAAGTTGGAAGGAATGTAAATACAAATGAGCTTGCCATAACACCCACAAACTAATGGCTATACAAATATTCTAAATAAATACTTATGTTGCTTTGCTTCAAAATAATGTATTCAATGGGCTAAGTGGCTATCCCTTGTGAAATGATAGTTCCAAGGTATAGATCATTAGTTTCATTCTTAACCATCAGAGGTATTGTCTCCACACTCTCAAGGATAGCTTGACATTGTTGTAAAACCAAAAGGAAAGTAGATCAACTATGTCCAAACAACACATTCATTAAAAGGGAATTGGTCTTTTTGCATCTTCAACCATATAAGAAAAAATCCATCAAGCTTGCAAGAAAATAAAATTTAAATCAAAATTCCATGGAGCTTTCTAGATACTAGAGTGAGTGGGTGAAATTTCCTACAAGTTGGATCTCCCTTTGTCTTCCAAAATACATATTTTTTTTCCATGTATCTTATTTGAAGAAGGTCCCTGGATTTTAAATTTTAGTTGACAATTCTCAAATTGGATGATGGAGGTTCCATCATCCTTGATCCAAAATCTATTTTGGGCAAGCATTTAAATGCCAACTATGTAGCCACACTATCATAAATGTTTTGAACTAGTGGTTAGGGTTGCAACTAGTAGATACTAATTTTGAACCTATATTCCAACTCCAACAATAGTTTCCATAATTCAAGCCTCGATTCAATAGTTTATGAAGGGAAGGGGCATGTTAGGACCCTTATGTCCTAATATTTTATTATTATAGTGTTAGGACACTTACATCCTAACCTTTTTATTAATAGGATTATAATTATCATAATTAGTTAGTTATTTAATGATATAAGTTCATAGTAGATGTGTGAACTTATCCCACATTTGTTGTGCCTCATAAGTCACTCTTTATGAGGCCTTTATATTTTTGTTGTAATGAAACAGACAATTGTCTTTATTTTTATATTGTATTGAACCAATGCTCTTAACGAGTTTACCTTGTTGAAGAGGTTGATGATACTTGTTTCTAATGTTTGAATAAACACATGCTTTTATTTATTCTTCCATGTTCATTTTCACATGTGTTACTTCTATTTAATACTATTTCACAGGTGAGATCCTAACATATGTTCCACATTTTGATTTCCAAGTGGGACCTTCAAGAGTGTCAACAAAATCTAATTTTTAAGTATAGGTTAGGTTTGATACCCTATATCTAGGTCAATGACTCAACATATACTTTCTTCATATTTCTAATTTTAGAAGAAGCCTTTATATATGCTTCCATATTTTCATGGTAGCGAATTCTAACACTGTTTGACCATCCGACTCAAATCCAAAAGTAGACTACTTGGTTTGTTCTTATATTTGGATAAATATATGATATATTCACCAAACCATGTTGATAATGGTAACCAAGGAAACTTGATTCTAGAGATAGTTCAAAGACTTTATCTAAAAGTGAGACCTCATTCACAAACATACACCATTGGATGGAATAAAAATGAAACTCATAAGTGTCAATTGTTCTACAAAATCAATCATTTTCAAGATACAATCCTTTGTGATATAGTGCATTAGATGTGATTTACCTACCCAACCATATATAATACAACACATTGAAATCTATAAAGCACATCCTCCAAATATTATTGCGTATGTTGGCCAAAATACATATCATAATCTAGTATTCCCTAAGGTTCCACTAGTTATAACCAAGCAATGTAGAAATTTGATGTTTTCTATAAGAAATTTGTACTTCTAATGGTAAGACTTGAATGTGAGAAAAATATCCTTGTGGAACAAGCTAGTGAAACTCCATAGTATGGCAATAGTTGGACAACATGTTGGATTGATACAAGATGTCTTTCAATCACTTATTGTAGTACCTAAATAGTTTTTAGAGAATAATACTATTAATTTTTATCACAAGTCACCCTATTCTTAATTCTTTCCTATATATTTGTTCTTTCTTGGAGAATGAAGAAATTAAGTGGTGTATCTCTATACTAGTGGAGAAAGGACTTATTAGGCCCAACTCTTCACCTTGTGATGACCCAATTATGTGCACAACAAAGAATAAAGGAACATGTAGGTTTCATATTGAATATAGAGATCTCAATAAGACCATAGTGAAGAACTATCATATTCCCAAAATTGAGGATTTATTGGATCAACTTTGTGATCCACAATACTTCACCATAATTAATCTTAAGTAAAGGTACTATCAAACTACAATAGATAGAATTCACTCTTCAAAACAAATTAATACATATGTGAAATGTATAAAAAATATATGGTTAGAAAGGTAAGAGAAAGCTTGATGTTAGTGCACGGTATTTTTTTAGATAACATCAAAAAATGAACAAACTTGATGGAGAGCATGCTCAACATTTAGTTGTTTTTCTATATTTTGTAGAAAACACTTCTTTGGGTGTTGGTATGAAAGTCTAACATTTTGGGTTGGACACCCAAGGAAAATCCAAATGTAAGGGTAGGTAGTTTCTAAAGCAAGTTAAAATGTGAGTGTGTTATAGCACACTTGTATTACAATGTGCTCACATTTTGGAAAAAATATTTCTTTTATGGAAGCGATAATGTGAGTGCATTATAACACAAGCATGTTATAACATGTTCATAGTATAGGAAAATTAGACCAAAAAGTGGTTTTGACCACTTCTTGGTTCCCCATATTTGGGAACATACCCAAGAAGAATTTTGTTGAGGAAAACAAGGATGACTAAATTAAGTTATTCAATTGTAAATAAACTCCATTTACCTAGTTGAAGAGCTAATGATTTTCCACCTATATATTCAAGGACTCTTCTTTGTTGTAGGTGTACTACATCCCTAGTTGCATGAAGCTATTGTCAGAACTACATGGAAGATGTTGTCATTGTTGTAAGCACACTACAATCAGGGCTACAAGAAAGCTACAAGAAAGCTACAACCATGGCTACATGTTTCATACCTTGGTTGTTGCAAGCAATAGTTGAATCCATTAAAATATCTTTAGTTACACTTTAAGTACTCATGAGCATGCCAATTATCATAACTAAGATAAGAAATGCTATGTTATTATGGAAATAACTACTTTAATATGTAAACATTCAATTAAGAAAAATATATTTAAAACTAGTGATTTATCAAAACTTATTAATTTAAAATGTTGTTTAAAGGATGTGATTTTTTTGGAAATACAAATAAAAATATGGAACTTGCAAGCATCAGATGAGGAAAATATTGGGACTTATCACAAAACATGATTCCTTAGAATAAGAATTGTTATGGCTTACTAAAGATGCTTCCCTAGATGAATCATTGAATCATGAGGCGCATACAAACTACTAGCCTACACCTAAACTAATTTTGAAAGACTTTTTATCTTTGAAGTGTATGGTTGATCAAAAATCTCCATGATTGATGCTTATTGAGTGGTTTATAGAGTCACAATTTACCAAGATAAATAACTAATTGAAACTATAACTAAATATAAGTTATGCATATACCTACACCAAAGATATGACATAAAATAAGTGAACATGTTAATAAT
>VDFB02281492.1:975570523-975983646 GCA_007258455.2 Sequoia sempervirens
GACCAAAGTCGGGTGCGGAGTTGGGTAAGAGACTCGTCAAAGGTTTCTTGTTATGTTCTGGATCTGGGTCCATGTTCGCCCTACCTTTCATTTCCACCTGAGTTGACTTTTCATTTAGGTTGTTTGCTCCGCCCCCAATCGACCACATTTATGGCATTAATTGTAGCCTATTTACACACGTGAAATCATTTTAAAACCTTAATTGAGGTTAACTAGCTCATTATCTTTGTTATCTAAGTCATTTTAGTGAACTAGAGCCAAGGTAACTATGAGAGGAGCATGATTTTATTGCGGAGGCATGTGGTGGGTGAATTCTTATCCGATTTCAACCTCTGTTGTTGGAATTTTGAGGTAGGGTCTTTTCCTACTCTTTTCCCATTTATTTTTTTGCTTTGTTTTCATGTCCTTTCTTGTCGTGTTCTTACACAATCACATAACCCTTTTCTATGAATCTTCGCTCTTTACTTTGTGTTTTTCTAGTTTTGTTTTTGTCCTGTTCTATTTTTTCTTTGTTTGGTATCTTTTGTCTTTCCATTTGTTTATTTTCTAGTTTTGCTGTCACTTTCATGGTAGGTCTATTTGTTGTGCCCTAGTTTCTAATTAGGGTTTCATTTGGTGGGGTCCTCTATGTGTTAAATGTGTTAGAATTTGTTTGGAGACCTCTTTGATTGCTCTTCCGTGTCGATTCTATGATTTCCATGTTTGGTTTGTGATGCCCTAATTTTTTGAGTTGACGTGTCATGTAAACTAGGGTTTGTTTGATGACCTTTACAAAGTATCCAGTCCTAGGGTTAAAATTGGTCTTTATGTGGTAAAGGGGTGAGGTTAAGCCCCTCTATTTGGATTTCCTTATAAACCCATGTGACCCTGGTCCTTAAATCCATGTGATCACATCTTCAGGAAAAGTGCTCTATTTTTTCATGTTAAAACTGGCAGAAGCAGACTCGGGAACATACTCGTCCTGTGGATGTTTGCATTTGGGTTCATTCCCAAAGTGATCCCACTTCCAATTAATGTTAATTTTGGTCTTCACATTTTCCCTTTAGCAGAGTCAGAACTGGAATGGAGGTCAAACTTGGAACTAGTGGTTAGTTTCGGGTTCAATTTCTATTATGATCCCGATTCTGGTCTCATCTTGGTTTCGGTCCCAATCTCGCTTTGTGTCAAAATTATTTCCTATTCCTAATTCTTCTATGACTTCACTTCCGATGAATTTGAAATTTGGCTAAGTATGAAAGTTTTCCTAAGGAAGTAAAGAAAGGTATTGGTTGATATATTATTTTTTATGTTTTTTGTTCATCTAATATAGGGGTTTATTGTAGAGATTAGGGGATGTCAGGAGCATTAGAAGAGGCTTCTCAAAGGATCCAACCTACAAAAACTTTGAGGCAAGGAGCTAAGCCAAAGAAGATCAAGGTGGAACAACTACCATATACTCTGAGGTACAAACATCAAAGTCCTACCATCATAGCTAGTAAGGTGGACTCAGATTGGGCCAATATCACTAACACAAACTTGGGCTCCTTCAATTATAGAGAGTTGTATGAAGAGACATTTAGTGAAGATGTCTCAGGAAGGACAGAGAGAATTGTTCAGTCTGGTTTGGCACATGTTTCCCTCTTCCCATTGTCTATCCAATGCCCATAATTGATACTCACAATAGCTGGAACCTACAATCCTGCTACTAGACAGTGTGTGGATTCACAAGGAAATGTTATTATTGATTTAACACCACAAATGATCAAATTTATGTTCAATGCACCTGCTCAAAAAAATCCCAGACAGCTTAATGAAGCAGAGGCACTGAAGCTTTAATATAGTGACAAGAAGGAAACTAGCCAAAATCATATGAATAAGACTTGGATAAGAGTTGAGAAGTCTTTAGCCAAGCTTCCTGATCAGCCTAAAAGGGAAGACTTCTACAAGGAGATTGCAGATATAATAATGATGCTCTCCAGAGTATTTGGGAAGAGTGATTCCTCCTAGTTCAAAGAGTGGATGTTTCCTTTCATCCAAACCATCCTAGATGGCAGGCAACAATTTGACTGGCCTATGATTGTATCAGAAAGTATTCACAACCAAATACTCAGAGTGAGAGAAACCAAGAGTTTCTTCATGACCTCTTATGTGATTTATGCAGTTGCTAGAAGGGGTATCTTTCCTAGACTAAATGCAGTGGGCATATTGGGAGAAGGCCAAGGACAAAAAAAGGTGTGGGATCATTATGATCAACTCACCTTACAGGATTCTGAGCCACATTACAAAAGGGTTAATGATGCATTTCTATATGTTATCATTAACTAGCTCATAGGAGATGTTGGTTACAGGTTGAGTAGGGAGGTTAGGGTCTTCATTAATGAATGGGTACATTGGTATATTTAATACCCTATATTTACTTACTTCAGGCTGGGTGGTTTTGATGGCCACCCTCATCTACTCCCTAGGTGTTGCAACAATAGAGTTGTCTTAATGGAATTCATCTATCAAGCTCTAATAGTCAACATGAAGTTTGCTAATAAGCACAAACCTGGTTGCCATAAATTCCCTATGAAGTTGGGTGAGTATAGCCATCCACACAATGTGGCAGCTAAGGTAATCTATGGTGAGTTGATTTATTTGAAGTTAGGTTTGTATACTTCCAGGAAAAAAATTGATCCTAAACAAAGGATGCAGACTTTGCTTCCCACTGTTTTTGACAAACACTTTAATCTATTGGAGAATTTTTGGATGGACCTGCAAGATGAGTATGATCTTAGAAGGAGAAACTATGAAAGAATACCCATCCCACTCATGGTTGAGTATGGGGTAAAGGTGGACATCCCAGAGACATTTTCAAATGTTGGGGTAACTTTGGATCCCCAATATGATGCTGAGAAAATAGGTACCACAGACCTTGATCTAGTGGACTGGAATGTAGAAGAATCCATTGACATTAAGTAGATTGCAAGAACAGTTTTGGATAGGAGCATATATTGGGTTTTTATGAGAATAAAGGAGCCAGAAGCTTAGACCTCCAAGAAGAGAAAGGTAGTAGGTACCACTCAAGGGTATAAAAGAATAAAAAGAAGACTGGCTCCTAAGGAGCCCTTAGAGTTTTTCCCTCCCAGTTCTGGGGAAGAGATTGAACCTGCTGAAGAACATGGAGGAGAGGCCACAAATGAACCTAGTGCCTCAACATCTATTGTAGAGGAAGCATCAACTCAGTCCCTTATCAAAGAGTAGCCAAGTGGAGAAATTCCTATGGGAACCCTCCATAAAGAAGCTGAATCCTTGAAGGAGAAGGAGCCTAAAATAGAGATCCATGGCATTGATACAGATTTTGAGGCTACTCCATCTAATAAGGAGACTCATGTGGTGGCATCTCTTGATGAAACTGAGGATGCAAGGACTAAACATGTCCTAATAGTAGAAGATCAATGGAATTTGTTTGAGGATGCAAAAAGAGAAGCAGATGCCAAGGCACAAGCTGAGGCACTAGATAAACAAAAGGAGATTGATGCTAAAGCAGAAGCTGATGCATTAAGGAAACAAGAAGAATTGGAGGCTCAAGCCAAGGCTAATGAATTGGCTAAGCAATAGCAACAAATAGAGCAAGAGCTCAAAACTAAAGAGGAAAGAGATAAACTGGCCATGTTGCAGAAGATCCATGATCTTGAGGAGGAAAAGGCCAAATATAGGAGAGAAAGAGAAGCCCTTGAGGCTAAATTCAAGGCTTTTGAGGAGGCCCACAAAAAGAAAGAAGAGCAAGAACACCTAGAGAAAGAGAAAGAGGCTGAAGAACTTGCTCTACATGAGAAGAAATATAAAGAGGAATGGGACTATGTCAAGGAACTGGAAAAGAAGAGGGACCAGATGTATGAGGAGAGGAAGTTGGAAGAAGAGCACTTGAAGAAGGAACATGAAGCTAAAAGGTTACAAGAGAAAAAAGATAAGGAAGAAGCTGAGAAACTTGCACAAGAAGAAGCACAAAGAGAACAACAGAATGTGCAAGAGGTTGACTCTCAACCTAAGAACACTATATTGTAGCCTTTATCTTCTACTATTGCTGCCTCTTCTTCAACACAAGTGGTCACTACCCCCGCTGCTCCTGCATGGTTGAAACTTGATTTGGAAAAGAAACAGATAGTTCAACCTCAACCTCTCAATTGGGATGAGATGATGAAGGAGATTGAAAAGGAAAGACCCAAAAAGAAGGCCAGAATTCTTCACTCCACCAAGCTCACAGATGCAGGGGAAATTATTGTTGAATGTGCAATTCCAGTGGTGGATAAGGATAAGGATGACATGCAAGTAACTAATTACCAATTGGGTACTGTGAATTTGGGGAGACCTACAAGGAACCAACAAATGAATTTAATTGATATTGTAGCTTCCTCCACAAAATCTAGAATGATTAAAGATAAGCAAAAGAAAGATGATCTTAAGGCCCAATTGGATTAGTTGCATAGGTTCTTAAAAGATGTCTCCACCCCAATCTCTCAACAAGTTGCTGCTCTGAAAACCCTAGTCCTACTAACAAAAAGGAAGTTGATGACCTAGTGCAAATGAGGAGTAGGGTGGGGATGCTTGAAAGATGGATTGATAGAATCAATAAGGAGGTTGGTGAAGTGCTAGTTGATAGTTTCAAAGTTAATGAAGTAGAACTTGAGTTGGTAGAGAATATGAACCAACATGTTGAAGTCCTATGGAAGCAAGATGAAGAGTACACAGAATATGTTAAGAAGCCTAAAGACATCAGCAAAGTGCCCAAGTCAACTCTCTTGGAGCAATCAATTCTTGAGGAAGGTAATGCAAATTTTATTGAGAAGACTATGAGCATAATAAGATTCAAATCCAAGTTCATCTATGATCATAAGAGTGAGGTTCAAGAAGCAAGCAAAGACTTAAACAAGCAGATTGATGAATTGGAGGTAGTAGTTTCCATTTTGGTCGATGTGGACATCCCAGTCAAAGAGGGTCTTCCTTTGGACAAGTTGAAGGAGAAGTGGAGTAGTGGATTTGAGGAAGTGATGCAAAAGGAAGATGATGGAGAAGATTTGTTGCTGGATAGGCTCATGGATGTTAGAGAAGAGGTGAAAGTTGCTAGGAGGGAATTAATCAAATTGAAGGATATATAAGAATTCACCTCAATAGAGTTGAAGAGGATCAAATTTGAGGACAATTAGTTAGATGGGCCTGATCTAGACATCCTTGAAAAAGTGTTCTCTAGTTATGATGAATATCTCCTTGAAAATGCAACGCAGGAGTGAGCTAGCAGCATAACACTCTTTTCTTGATGGACAACTTCCTGTCTTCTCCTATTTTGCAGGATTTTGACACAAGTTGGACACAAGTTCTCTTCCACTAGTTCCACCTTCTTCCTTGGGCATCATAATTTTGTACAACAAAGCAATCAAGTCTTGAAACTGAAGATTAGCTAGTTGAGTTCCTTCATGCAGTATTGATTCATTAAATTGTGGATCTAAGTTTTTGATTGAGAGAAACTTATGTATGGCATGTCTATATGTACTTTTAGGCTCCATTTTGTAAAGGTCAGATCATTGAAGAAATATTAGCCACCTGATATGATAGCAGATAGTAATCATAGTCTTAGGATTTCATGAATTGTTGGAAAATACTTTGAAAGTTCAGTTGAACTTGGATACATTTTACAGTTTTTATACGGTTTACATGTTGTTAAGTTTGGACCTCTTTGATAATATTAATGAATCATATTCAATTTGTATGCCAGTGAGTTGTTGTGCCTAAATGTTTTCTATTTGATGCAAATCAATAGAGGAAACTGGATTCAATATTATCTCATTGAATTATCTGTGAATGAAATTATTGTTATGCCTATTTGATTTGTGTTTTAATGATGAGTGAATGATCTATTTTTGAATCTTAAAGTAAAGGTTTTAGTGAATGGTTGTGATCATTGAATTAGCGCTATGAATGTATGTAGTGGTGCAGATTATTCTATGGATTGCATCATGTTGTGGTTTTGGTTGGATAAAGAAACACTCATTATTAATGTGCATGTCTAGATATTAAGAAGTTTTATTCATATTTTACTGTTCTAAAGCCCTGATCCATCTTTTTCCATTTATTTAAACCCCCCCAACGTAGGTTAATTGATCTAATGCAGTTTGTTCCTTATTACGAGCAAAGGCCCCTTGAATATTACAATTACATTGACCATTGAGCAATATCAGCACAATTAAGAACTAACTACCAGGACCTTGGGAGTTAGATTACTATATGTTATCTTTCTTTTTCAGGAGAAATGGAATAGAGATATTTTGTTTAAAGTTTTTGTGCTATTTTTACCATCAATAGTTAGTTTGTAGATTTACATTCCAAGACAACTTCCAAGGTTCATAGGTTGAAGATCAAGTGGAGAACAAGTTTGAAGCAAAATTGTCAAAGTTGTCAAGTTTGCAAAGTTGTCATCGATATTGCAAGAATACAAAAATAAGGCTACAAAATTTGTTTCAGGTTTTTGAGAGCTAATCACTGAGGAGACGAGAGTGCAAATATTGAAGAATAGAACCCATATCTCAATTTCTAGAAACCCCAATAGGGACCCATTTGCTAGTAAAGGCGAATGAGTCCCTTGTGACCTAAAAACAAGTTTTCTACAAGGTACACACCATTCTAGCCTTCCAAAACTTTCCTTATTGTTTCTATAACAGTTAGGATTAGTTTCTGATGGTTATTTATGCATTTTGGCCTTCATAATTGAATGAAAACCTAGAAAAACCATAGTGGTTTATCATCTTGTCAATTAAACTTTGTGATTAAACCCTATTTTTCTATGTTTCAAATTTTATTTATACTTATTATGTATCTAGGTTCTCCCTTTTTATTGCATCACATCAAGGTTTACTACATATATCCTAATATTAAACCTTAGACTTCGGTCAAGGTTTTTCTATAAATATTTGGTTCCATTGCATGCACCTTGGTTGTTGTTGCTTAAGGAGGGAGATTATACCAAACAAATAAATTGGTGTTAAAAATTTGAGGAAAAGTAAAAATTCTGAATTTTTTTTCTAAAATAAATTTGTTTCAATGGGAAAGATTGAAGAAGGAGAATGAAAATTTAATGTGTGAAAATGATATTTTGGAGGAAAAATTGATGAAAGTTAAAATATGTAATTTAGAATTGAAAGAAAAGATAAAGGAGTTAAGAAATGAGATAAATGATATTTATGTGCAAATGATATTCTTGAAAAAGAATTGAAAATGTTAAAATAAAAGTGAAGAGCTAGAAGAAAACTTGAAGAAGATGGAAAAGAAAAATAGTTTACAAAAAGATCAAATATCAAATTTGAAAGAACAAAATGATAAGTTAGATCAAATTTCTTATAGAACATCGAAAGGAAAATAAGTGGTCCTAAAGTCTAATGCTTTGTCATGTGATGCAAATATTCATGTTATTCATTTGATGAATCATTTGATAAATATGATATAGCTAAAACTTATTTTGATAAAAAATGTAAGGTTGGAGATAATGATGATTTTGAATCTACAAGTCTTGATAGTTGTGATGATAATGACAAAGTATTTTCTTCAAATAATGTTGGTTTTAAGATGATGAGATGAATAGGAAATGCAATAAAATTTTATAAAGAACCTATTGAAACAAGTCTGGGGACAAACAATGAAGTGCCTAGAACTAGAAAAGAAGATGATGTTACAAGTTAAACAAGTACTGACAAATATATTCAAAAATTATAATGTTCTCAATATCATAGGAAAGGACATAGTAAATAAAAATATTGGGATCTTCATCATTGTATCCATTTTGGATTGAAGAATTGTTCTAAGAAGATGTGTTGGAATGGAGAGTTAAAGAAAAAATATATGAAAGATTATATGCAAATGAATTATGGATGGATTGATAGACATAATTGGAAAAATATAGCATATATGTTTAAAAGTTTGTACAATTATAAATATTTGTATACCAAAAATAATATAAATAAAAAAAATGTTTGAGCAAGGTTAGAGCACACTGAGGGGGTGCTACTGAAAAATAAGAAGTAAAGAATAAGGGAAAATAATACAATGGAAAAATGTCACACAAATAAAGAGGCATACTAAAATTTCAACTCACATAAAGGAAGAACCATGACAAGAAAGATGATCACGAAGGTTACAGGTGATTTTACTAGGTTGTCTTGATGACAAGACAATGTTTTAGGCCTAGGGAGAATTTTGGTAGGATATAGAGGGTTGTGAGGCACCTCATATGTCCTTTGGGTCATTTATAGATCCATAGATGCATTATATACCACTTAAATAGTATTAAAACACCTCTAATATGCCTAAACAAGCTATAAAAGTATAAAATATCATAAAGAAAATGGTTTAAATTCATGGGAATAAGATAATTAAGTGTTATTATAGAAGGATATGATAGAAAGAATTATGAAAAGGCATTAAGAGGGTATATAAAGAAGGTAAATGTGGGAGAAAGAGTGTGGAATCATATGGATTGAACATATGTATGAAAATAAGGATGTGTGGAAGATATATATCAGATATATATCGAGGAAACATGATGAATAAATTATAAGACATGCATAATCCATAAAATTATATGAATGTATGATGTTATGTGTGCATATGTATGAATCCAAATAATTTATTATACTTCTATTTATACTTATTTCATATCTAAGTTCTCCCTTTTTATTGCATCACATTGAGGTTTACTACACATATGAGAATATTAGAATTTAGACTTCGATCAAGGTTTTTCTTTCAACAATTCACTTACATTATTTCCTACCACCTTTCATGGTCTCTATGATAGTTGCACATATTCCACTAAATTTTTTAATGAACTTATTATAGAAGCTCACTAAGCCATGAAAACTCTTGGATTCAAATGTACTTTTAGGTGAAGGATAGTATAATATTGCCTTATCCTTCTCTAGATCCATTTTCAACCCATCTTCAAACACCACAAACCCTAGGTATACTAGTTCCTTCTTCATGAAACTAGATTTTTTCAAATTCATAATTAGCTTCTGTGCCTTAAATATTTATAAAAATTCGTTTATATGTGTTAGATGCTCTTCTTTTGTTTTACTGGAAATCAAAATATCGTCTAAATATACAATCAAAAATTTACTAAGAAAATGTTTTAGTAACTAATTAATTAGTTGCATAAAATTACTTGGGGCATTTATTAACCCAAATGGAATTACCAACCATTCATATAAACCATCAATTTTTTTAACACAATATTTCATTCATTACCTTCTAATATCCTTATTTTCTGGTGTCCACTCTTCAAGTCTATCTTTTTCAAGTACTTGGCTCCACTCAAACAATCCATCATGTCATCCATTCGAGGTAAAGGAAGTTTATACCTGATAATTATCTAGTTTATAGAATCTTGAAACTGTGCACATACGCCACTCGCCATCCTTCTTTGGTGTGAGTATTGCAAGTACAACACACATAATCAAAATTTCTATAATAAAAAATTATCCAACAACTCTTGCACTTGGTAGTTTATCTCCTCATTTTCTATTGGAGTCATTCTATATAGTGCGTTGTTTGGAGAACTATCTTTTAGTATCCAATCCTACAATAACTTATGCTCCTCATTGGTGGAAATCTATTAGGTAATTATTTCATTAAAATCCCAAAAAAAGTCACCCAAAATATTTTGTATCTCCATGGGTACTTCCTTCTCTATTTTCTTAACTTTTGTAGGCTTAAGAATGAAATCATAACACACCTTCTCCCTCTCCAAGTCTTTCAAAAATTATTTCCTAGTCACTAAGAAAACTATTGGATTCTTTTCTACCTCTTCACCCTTATCCTTCATGGGATTCAAGGTATTCTCCTTCACATTCTTCTTTATCCTATAACAATTTTCCTTGCCATCATGAATGGATTTCCTATCATATTACCAAGGTCTTCCCAATAGAATGTGGCATGCATCCATTGGTATTATATCACACATTATTTCATCCTTGTAACTTCAAATATGAAAACTCACTAGGCATTGTTCACTTACCAATAATTATTGTAACTTTTGTAGCTAGGAAACCTTACAAGGATCGTGATGTTTCATCCTCTTCAAATGCAACTTATTTACCATTTATTTTGACTTTAGATTGTCAGTGCTACCACTATCAATGATAACTCTACAACATTTCCCTCTAGACTTGCATCTGGTCTTGAACAAATTTCTCCTATATGTTGGTTCTTCCTTCTCCCTTTTAGGTTTCAACAGAATTCTCCTCAACATCAATGAATCTCCATCTTCAAGATCTTCTCCATGCTTGGGTGAAGCTACAATTTCATTTTTTGCTTAGGCCACATGAGTTCTAGCCTCCTTGCCTTTAATATTGCTAGATTGGATATAGGACATTCAAATATCCCATGTCCAATTTCAACACATTGGTAACATGTTCCACTAAACCCTCTTCCTCTTCCTCAACCAAAATTTCCTCTTTATCTTGAATAATCCCATCTACCTCTAGGATAGCCTACTTTTTTTCCAAACTTTGAAGTGTAGGAATTTTTTTGGGAGGTGCTAGCTTCTTCTTATTTGCCTTGGTAATATCTTCCACTACTATATTGTCATCTTCAACATGAGAACCTTCCTCTACCTTTATAATTTCTTTCTTGTTTCCTAGCTAGTTTCCCTTCTACCTTCAAGAAATACTCATAGGTTTTTTCTATAGTTTGTAATCTGACCATACTTACCTCATCTTAAATTGATAACCATAGACTATTCACATACCTTAACACCTTTTCAATATCATCATCAACATGTTCTACCCTAATTCTCAATAAATAGAACTCATTTGTGTATTCTTTTAAATTTATTTCTTTTTGCTTTAGGTTTTATAACTTTCTATAAAACTTAGGTTATAGTTTGTTGGTAGAAATTTAGCCTTCAACTTGATCACCATTTTTTACCCATGACTTAATATTGTCTTTGCATCTTCTTAATCTCTTTATCTACAAGTGTTCCCACTATAGGGATGCATGTCGTTTCAACTTTGTGAAAACATATTTAACTTGTCATCTTCAGTTCCTTTAAAATCAAAATACTTTTCCATTTCAAATATCCATTCTATAAGTTCTTTAGGGTTTAGGCTACCATTATAGTTGGGAGGGTCTATTCTTGGTAATCCACTCATTTTAGGCATTTCCCCTAGAAACATTTCTTCTCTTTGGTCTCCTTCATTTTCTTCATGTGCTTCATCTCCTTCTACCACTTCTTATTCATCTTCACTAATATATTCAATGTGTCTATCACTTCCAACCTTGTTCTAATTCCTCTTAACATTTCAACAATAACCATATCACTAGCCCATGGTACTTCTCCTCTTTGGCCTCATCCTCTATGTGTAATGTCTCCAAAAACCCTTTGCAAATGCAGGCTATTCTCTTCACTCTTTCTACAACAATCTCCTTAGGGTTTCATGCTCAACACTTCCATAGTATCAAGGAATCAAGTTGGATCTGATACCACTTGATGTAGTTGAGATCAAGGAATTTTATTGAATTTACCAATCACACAACTAGATACATCATTCAAAATAGAAAATTGTTTATAGAACAAATAAACCCTAATTTTATTATTTGGCAATAAATTCCTAATACATGAGAATAATAAAATTGATTTCTATCACAATCACCCTCTTTTCAACTCGCCAAATATGTCAAAATATAAGATATGATCCTCATTTTATCTTTCAGTGGCTTGAAAGATGAATCAAGTTTAATATTGGTCATTACAACCACTAGTTTGTTGTAAAAATACCAAAGTGCAATAGCAGGTTGAGAGTTTGATAAGTATAATAACAATAAAAAATTCTACAGAGGTAGATACAATGGAAAATCCACAATCGGCTAGTTCAAACACAAAATCCCACTTCGGGTTGTGTTGGTTGATCCAACTCCACAATCTAGACATGGTGACAACATCATCTAATTGAAGTCAATTGACATAATCAACAAAAAAATTATTTGAATTAATTCGTTAACTTGTAAATGTTTAGTTCACTTGATTATGTCTACAAAATTTTGAATGACCATGAGTAATCTACAAAATTACCGTTGGACATGGAATTCCCAAAAGAAGAAAATTGACAAAGATTTCCCATATGAAGTTAGATGACCTCAAAGTTCTTGCAATCTAGATGACTCAAAAGTTCCTAGAAGAACAAAAGGAACCATCAACACCAGTTTGTATAGGGAAACACATCAAAACTAGTCCAAACATTAGAACTTGATGAGAATTATTGCTTCAATAACAAATTCCCTTAAAATTCTAAATTAGATTAAACATTCGCAAGGTAGGTTCAATAGCAACTCGAAAGTTTGCAACTGGTAGCAAACCAAAATCATGCAATTCCATAACTTAGTCAAATCTTGTCCAATCTTCATCAAATTTGACCTATAGATGCCAATTTGGCTCTTCTACAAGGTGACATCATTAGATTTCCCATATTATTTATCAAATCCTCTTGAGAAACTAACCAAAACTAACACTACTAGAAGCCAAAAGCAACTGAACTAAAATGAAATATTTCTGGTTGATGCAAGATTTCTTGTGGATTCGGATGCTCTTGCATCATAAACCTTGTTTTTGGATTTTAAAATTGGGGGTACAAATTTGATATAGCAAGATATAACTCTTTTGTACTTCCAAATAAAGATTCACTTCACTATATAAACTTGTAAGAAAATTATGGTGGTGGTAACAAACATTTTTGAGAGCTTTCTAATAAAAGATCTTTTAAAAATGGTCAAGCCCTATAATATAATATTTAAGCTATGTTAAATTTATTTTTATGTTAATTGGGTTGGGAAATGAAAATAAGAAAAGTTGGAAGTATAAGAATAAAAATATAAAAAAAATACATAGCAATTTATTTTTTATAGAGAACTTGGAAAATAGACTCAACACTTCACAGTTTGTGATGCTAGTGTGCCACACTATCATCCTATTTCCACACTATAGTTTGAGATGTAAAAGATCATCTCAAAATGGTAAAAAATAAAATTTTATTTCTAGAATTGTTCTTCTCTACATAGTAGGAGGAAATCTCACAACAAAATGTTATGGGAACTAACATAAGATATAGAAATGGAAAAAAATAATCTAAAACCATTCAAATTGAATTAAATAATAAAGTAAAAAATAGAAGAAAGAGTAGAAAACCTTCATGTGTGGTAGACTCCAATAAACTTGTATCTAGTACAAGAAAATTGTTGGGGAATACTTATGATCTTACCTTCAAGTCAAGACCTTGATTTGGTGTTTCAACCTCCATTAGAAATCAATGAAATGAGGCAACATGGATTTAAGTGTGCATGCTTATCCAATGTGTTTCTAGGACTAATAAAATCAATAATAAATATTTGTAAGTGATAAATATACCTAGTTCCTAATAGCCTAGTTTGTATGGATGGACATAGGAGGTGATATATCCAATAGAGAAAAATGAAGCAATGCAGATATTAAAATAGCCAACAAAGAGAGAAGGATGAAGAACAAAAATCTAGTATTCACAATGAAAATGGAGAGTTTTCAAAAGGCCAAGGAATTTTAAGAGTACTTAGATGTTGTAAAGTGTTATAGAGATCCAAAGAGAGTTCAAACTTTTATGACAAGCTATAAAGTTACATGAGAAAGAGAGAGAGAAATATTGGAAGAATGAGAGAGAATCCCAATAGTCATTAAAAATGTAAGGGTGACTATTGGATTTCAAAGAAATAAGAGTATGATGATTATAATTTGGAAGTTCAAAGTTCAATAACAAGTTAGAAAATGAATGGTATACGATTGTGTAGTTAGCGGAAAATATCACATTATGATAGATCAAAATACAATATGCTCAAAGACTTCACATCATGTTAACAAAAGGTAACACAGTCAGAAGGGACACATGAAAACATATAGAACGAGGTTGAATACAAAAAAAATAAAACACAACATTAGGACTATGAGTAGGTAAAAGGCCAAGGCTAAGATAAAATGATCCTAGAGCACGCTATGAAGAATGGATATTAAAACAAGCCCAAAACATAATGTAATAATGTAGGGTATGCAATTTTTTACTTTACAAACCTTTTGATCTTATTTAATAGCTTTGGTAATATTGAAGATACATTAAGAAATTATGCAATATGCCTAATCTTATGTAATTGTTAATGCCATGTTAATGTTATGATACTATTAATGCCATAAGATAATTATATAATGCTTCATCACCTAGAACTAGATAACCATAATGAATTAGGTTTTTTCCTTCTATACAATACTCTAGCATGCAACTTGAATAGTTGTGCTCAACTCAAAAGTGTTAATTAGTTAAAAAAGAGTTAACTTTGATCCATTTAAAAAATAATAATTTTAAAAGTTTAAGGTTCAAATCTATGCATGCAAATCTAAACTAAGTTCATTTTAATACCTACAAAATCTGTGCATGCAGATTTGAATTAGGTTCATTTTAATATCTACAAAATTAAATCATGATAATAAATAGATAAACTAAAAACTTAAATTAATCATTAATATGTAAGATCAAAATTAATAAAAATTTAAATAATTTATCATTTTTTACATAAAATATGCTACTTGTACACTAATCATTCCACTTAGAACAAAACAATAAAAAAGAAGAAGATAAAACTAATCAAAACTAAGTAAATTCAACCTTTTAAATAATAATTTATTCTCATCTAAGTTTTGGTTGGATTTGAGTTTGCTAGTTATAAAATACAAGGCAAAGAAGACAAATCTAGAAAAGAACTTTTGTGCTTATATAAAAAAGGTATGAAACTTGAGGCTTCCTACACCTTCTCATTCCCAAAGGTCATATAATAAAAGGATACATGAAGTGATGTATCCACATGGGCTCATATAAAGGAGTCATATATCCATCACCAAAGGTCATATAATAAAATCATGCATGTAGTGTGTTAGTTCTCAAAAACGTTGGTTGAAAACCACAAGAGGTTGCCAAGCTCTTGGTACGTTTTTGGCTAACT
Source organism: Sequoia sempervirens (assembly GCA_007258455.2). Classification (NCBI taxonomy): domain Eukaryota; kingdom Viridiplantae; phylum Streptophyta; class Pinopsida; order Cupressales; family Cupressaceae; genus Sequoia; species Sequoia sempervirens. The sequence continues at coordinate 975,585,542 of VDFB02281492.1, forward strand.
AACAAGGCCAATAATGTATTTGAACCTTCTTCTCTTCAGGCTCTTCCATACCTATGTGGGTATACCTATGTAAATGAGGAAGACTTAAACTATGTGATTCCTACTTGTGCAATCTATCCACAATGGCAATTGGAGTGGAAAAATGCAAGCCTAATTTGGTGTAAATTGTATAAGCAATATCAAGGTAAAATCTATGAATATGTTCAACTAACAGATGTGAGGTTTGAAAAAGGTCTTGATAAAACTAAATGATGAAATGGTTGAGACCAGTGCCTTGTTGGGTGAAAAGAGTCAAATTAAAATCTAAGACAAAATGACTTGTATTGGCAGTAACTCAAACTATTTGGCACACTTATGTTTACTTATAACTTGTATAAACGTGCAAGAAAATGACTGATAAACTCTACTTGTGGATCCAATTGACACAATCAAGTTACTTATGATTTATTAAAATGATTTTTAATCTTTACTTGAAAGAACCAATTAAATAAATCACACAGGAACAATAGATAACACCAGATTGGAGACAGAATGTCAGTCCTAGATATATGCCTCTTCTTACTGATCCAAATAACACTTCCAGATTACTATAACAGATCAAAAGGGTTTTAATTCTCTAAAAGAAGCCAATTAATCACATCACACAAGAACAACAAATGTGTTTTGATAAATTGAAAATATCCTTGATAGATCAACTTAAATAATAAGGAAATATTATGTTGGAGACAACCATATAACTGAATATATTTAACAAACATTTGATACCAATAAGAAGCCACATAATCAAATTTATTTCATTTATCTCCTAAAATTATACTTGCAACATAGTCTTTTGAAATGTAAACATCATAGAATCTTTTTTACTGTCTATCTATCCCTATTCACTATATCCTTTTGTCACTATGTAACAAATTTATATATGTCAAAACCTTGAAAATACACATCCCTTCATGAATGTATTTTGATATTAACAACAACTAACAACAATTAAAAATAGGTAGTTAGGCTCTAGTTAGCCATAAGTGGACTTTTGACAGATGTTCCAGATAATCACGTCTTTTGTGAGTATCAACATCTCCCAACGCATTCCTGATTGCTATCTCTGTGTTCACCATTTTCTCATTTTGCTCGCATACTTCATCTGATGTCAAGTCTTTACCTGTAGCCACTTCCAAGGTCTTTTGTAGTATCAACTCACATTCTTGAATCCATTTGGTCTTTTCTTTTGTTTTTCCATCATTTTCAAACAATGTTGGTATTCCTTCTTTTGTGGCATCAATTAATCCTTTTGCATCTCCTTGAAGTTTCTCATGATAATCTTCATGCTTTCTCATGATCTCCTTAGAAGTAGTGATAGCCTCATTATTAGGAGTATCTCTCTTCTATATTTCCTAAAATTTATCCTAGATTCTACCACTAATTCTTTTATGCTCCTTCTCTGTAGCATAATTCTTTGAGCGAGTTCCCTAGAGTTTGCTCAGCCAAACCATCAAGTTAGCCTATCTTTTTCTAATCGCTACATAAAGTGTATCAAATTTTCCTTGAGAATATACATCTGATCCTTCCCACTTGTCCTTTGTTTGAGAGCTTTCTCCTTGAATTAGAAACCTAGTGGATCCTTTCAATGTGTTTTCAATCATATCCTTTAGGAAATAATTTTCCCGAAGTATCCTTTCATTGTTTATTTTATACACTTCCTTTTATTTGATCAACATTTGGATCTGGGCTTTATTTAGCTTGGCCACATTGATACCAATCTCAGTTATAGCCACAAGATCAGCCTCTACAACTTTCAATGTCATTACATGTCCAAAATCCTTTTGAGTGTCAATAATAATAGACTTCTTATGTGGTGGATACAAGGCCCAGATCATAAGGGAACCTTCATCAGGGTTATACTTTGATCCTGTATACACTTCTACCACTCCCTCAAGGCTAAGCTTATGTGTAGCATTGTTATCCTTCAAGAAACTGTAAAAAACAAGAGCATAATTTAGGTCCAATCTTGGTAAAATCATGACACCTAAATTTTCTAACAATTTTCTCCATCTCTGAGGTCATATTTTTTATTTCCTTTTCCACACTTAACTTCAAATTATTCAACAATTGATCCTCATTATTTGGTGTTACATTTTCAACAAATTCACTTATTGATTTTCCCTTTTGTTTGTACAAGAAGGCTCTAAACTTTGGAGATTTCACAAACTCATCATCTGCTACAAAGGATCTATAAGCCATTTGCCCAATATCTGTGTCTGAGCCCTCTTCAATTTATGGTTCTCTAGGAGGAACCTTATAATCCTTAATTTTCAATTTGGAGATTTTATTAGTTGGACCTTGTGACCCCTCATCACTAGATGACTCCTCACCAGAGGATAACAACTCCACATCTTGCATCTCTTTCATTTTTTTCTCTACTCCCTTGTTATATTCATCAACAACCCTCTCATCTTCTTTCTCTTCCAAATTTATGATCAAATCATCATACTGATAAGGAATATGATTATAACCACCTAAGTTCATATTTTTCCTAGCAAAGTCAATGTATCCCTCTGGATCAAACCCTTTTCATGGTGGATATTTCTTCAAATTAAAATGCAATAACTTATCCAAAATCAAATCATACCCTTCCTTTGACAATATAGTGAAATCTCCAAATCACAAAGTGCTTGGCATGAAAGCCTATTTTCCAAAGGAACTTAAATTCATTACACTTGATTAATCCATTTGCCTAACAATTTCCAAGTAGGAAATTATATCAAGCATTGTTTTAGGCAAGATGAATGGTGTATCTTCAAAACCATACACTCTAATCAGAGTAGCATCCTCAAAATAATCTCAATCTCTCTAGTTGTGACCAATAGGTCCATTGAAATATTTATGTCTGAGGAACCTATTAATCTCATCAGACAATGCATAGTCACATGGATGGTTAAAGAATCTGTACAATGGTTTAACAAATTATTCTTCAAAATGTACAAAACTTGAATTGGAAAACCTACTATCCCAAATAACAGTCCATAATTGAATTGGTAACAATTTATCCTCCCTATCAAATTGTGTAATCCTTAACTCTTCTAGCCACATTCCCAATTATTGTCCATAATACATTGCTATATGCATAAAAATAGAGTAATGTTTGAAATATAGAACAGGGGATCCATTTTTTATTGCCATTAGCGCTGAATCAATTCCTTTGAAGAGGTATGAAACATAATCAAAGGGTTTGGCATTGTGATACTGAACATCAGCTGCAATTACCATTGGTACAATTGACATAAGCTCAGGAGCTTCCATCCCTAACACCTGACATACTGAGATGTATGTATATTTGAAATAGGGCTTGAATGAGTCTACATGAAATAAAGGCCCATCATTGTCATCGAGTCAAACCAGATTTCCATCCTTCTTAGGTCTATGCAACGGTAATCTCCGCCCCTTATAGGTGGTATCCATTATCCATAATTCTTTTTTCTAAATTCTCATGCACAATAGCTTCATCACATGTGCCTTCTAGGTTAAAAACTTCACAAATTGCAACTTCTGAAACATGTATGAAAGGTTTACCCAATGAATTATAGACAACTTTGAGTTTTGGATTGTAATGGGAAGCTAAGAGTTTCATTAGTTCCACATCCACAAATATGTTTGGGATAACCAATTTTCCCAGGTTGAATTTCCAGGGATTGCATACCGGCTGAAACCTATCCCTCCTATGATAGTGAAAAATAAATAGTTCATATCCCCGAATTGAAGTCCACACATCCCCTATGTGCTTGCATTTGTCCTCAAATCTATCTACATCTACCCTAAGTTGTGCAGAACGTCTGGATTTAGGTCCTGAGCCAAGTAATTGCTCAATAAGAACTTGATTCAATTTCCTTTCAGTTGTTTTTGATTCATCCCTGGTCTCAATATTTTTCTTTTTTCCCCTAGGATGACTACCCTCACCCTGCTTTTTTATACTTTTTGATTTTCTAGAGCTTGATCCCTCCATTTTATTTTCTCAAATTGATATAATTGAAAATACAATTTGCAGAGAATTCACAAGATTACTTGAAAATCTCTGACTGCACAAAATTATTTGGTCCTTGTCCGTTCTCCCGTTCCTTTCGATGCCAACTCTACAAATTCTCCTTAATTATTCTTCTTCAATTCATAGGATTATCTATACAATGTGTATCCGTGCAACCATTAATGTCTAGCTCTGAGCACAAGTGTAGCAAGTTTTTTGAATTTCCCACTATTAGATAAAATGATTAAATCGACAAGACATTTTTAAACTCTGGATGATCTATATGTTTGAAACAAGCCAAACGTTCATTAGGCACCTTTTATGGTTGGGGAGACCAAATATCACTCCTACTGATGTTAAAAAGTTGATTTTTGCTTCATCTTTTGATCCATATCACCTTCAGAAAAGGATTTATTAAGTCACTTAGATATCATAGTTGTTGCCAAGTATCACTTCGATGAAATTTTGATCCATTTGTATTTCCATCAGCAAGAGAATAGGAATCACTGAAAGATTTGAATGTTACTCTAACGTTACAAGTATCCCTGATGTATCATCCTCCTCCTTCAAATGAATTGGCAAGACTCTCTCCAATGCTACTTTCATTGGTGCAACATATGGAGTCAGAAAGACATTTGAAACTCATTCTAGTAGCACATTTCTCCTCGACATGTTTCGTTGTGCTTCATCGGTGAGACAGAGTGGGCATCTTGCTAATGAAATTCCATCGGCATGACATGTATGCTTGGGCTAACTTGAAGATCTCACTCTAATAGCATTTTTCTTGCCGATAAATTTTTCATTAGTGAAACAACAAGCCTTCTTCCCGAATATGTATCCTCTTAAGTTGTTGATCAATGTGATGATTTTGACCTTTCACCGATATGCTAGAAATACCTAAATTGAAAGGTTATAGCTTATGGGTCGGAGAGACATAGACCTAGTTATGTTGATATGGATTATTTATTCAGAGGCTCCTGCTCAATGATGATCAGAGGAATTTTGATGTGTTAAAAGGTCAAATCTGATGTGATCACTGGTGGATATGATATGTGAAAAGGATTATAACAATTTTGCACTCAAAATGTGGCTACCTTGTGGAATTTATGAATGTAAGCCACTGAAATTTTGAAAAAATTTATAGTCCCAACAGTGGCTCTGTTTGGGGATGAATGATTGTGAGATCATTGCAAGAATTCATATCACTAGGAGAGTAGACCAAGTAGCATGTGATGTGGAATGGCAATGGAAATGAGGAAAATGAAGAGCGGTGGAAGTGATATGAAGTCCTATTCTACTGTGCATGGAATTTTTTTATTTATTTTGGAAGGTTATCTAGGAATTGTCCATGCACTAGAAATCCCTAACCTTCATCTATTCTACTGTGCATGGAAATGATGCATTTTAAGAGGTTTTTCAAGAGTTTTCCATGCACTAGAAACCCTTAATTCTCTATGTTCTTCAAGAAAAGAAGTGCTTTAGGAATTTCCCATGTACAAGAAATTCTTGTTCTTCTCCTTACATGTTTTGAAAAAAATAATAATCCTCCCCTCCTTTGCCAATGATAACAAAGGGACCTAACCACAAGGCTTCAAACTTCCCATGCTTTCCTTTTTCCTAACATCTAGCATTCCACATTAGTACCAAATCATTCACCTCAAATTTTCTATTTTTGGCTTTCTTATCAAAAAGATATTTCATTTGTGATTGCAATTTCATATTTTTCTTTTGGGCCATTCTCCTTATTTCATCAAGTTCTCCAAGCTGCTCCAGCCTTTCTTCCATTGGTTCTGGAATATCTAGGTCTTCCTGAAGGATGAATTTGTAAACTGGTAAAATGTTTTCCAATGGCATCCTGGCTTATGTTCCATACACCAGTTCAAATGGAGACTTTCCAATTGCCTTCTTTACAATAATCCTATCCACCCACACATCTATTCTCAACTTTGAGTCCCATGCCTTCTTGTTCCCATCTAACATCCTTCTTATGATTTTCAAAAGAATTTTATTACTGGATTCTACCTAACCATTTGCTTGTGGGTGGTAAGGGGCGGCATAAGAAATAGTAATTCCATATGTGTTACAGAAAATTTTGAATTCATTAGACCTAAAACACATCCCATTGTCTATGATCAACCTTACTGGTGTGCCAAATCTAGTTATGATATTCTCCATCAGAAAATTTATTACCACCTTTCTTGTTGCTTGCTTAATTGGGATTGCCTCCACCCATTTATTGAAATAATCAGTTGCCACTAATATCCACTTATGTCCACTTGATTTTTCTTGTATTTCCCCAATAAAATCAATTCCCCACTGATGGAAAGGGGTTTCTACTTGTATAGATCTAAGCGGTAGGGCTCCTTGATATTTCATCTTTCCTAAGAATTTCTGACAAGCTTCACACCTCCTTACATATGCAAAAGATTCACTAAAAACCTTAGGCCAATAATAGCCCACCTTGAGAATCTTATGTGCAATAGTTTTGGCAGAATAGTGACCTCTGCATACTCCTTCATGCATCTCCCTCAAGACATGTTCTGCCCATGATTCATCTAGACACAATAATAGAACTCCATCCCTATTTTTCCAAAACAAATCACCTTCTATGAATACACACTTGGATGTCTGCAACTTTAGAGTTATCCTCTGATTATCATTCAATCCTTCAGGGAACTTCACGTGTCTTAGATAATACACTATGTTTGTGTACCAAGGAGTATGTTCAATGCTTGCAACTGTACCATCCTCATTTTCCACATTACAGATTTGGTTAGCTTCTATGTTTGCTTTTTCCATTAGTTTGGCTAGACCTTGTCCCCTTACTAACTTGGTAATCTGAATTTCCATATTAAATTCTTGGATTTTATTGATCCATCTACATCTCTTCCCTATTACCTCTGTTTGTACCAAGATATCTTTCGCAGCTGCATGTGGTACATATGCAACTACTTTGGCTCCAACTAAATATGGTCTAAAAGCTTTTGTTTCTATGACTAATGCATAAGCTTGTTTCTCCATAATATCATACTTTAATTCTGACCCTTGCAGTGATTTGCTAAAAAAGGATGCAGGTTACTCATATCCTTCATCATTCTTTTGTAACATAATAGTTGCTATGGTGTGGAATGAGGCAAATGAAAATATTTTTAAAGGTTTGGAAAAATCAAGAGATTTTAGAATAGGGGCTTCTTTGATGGCTTTCTTGATGGATATAAAAGCTTCCAAGGCTTCTACAGTACAATCTATTTTTTCTCCCTTCTTCAGCATTTTGGATATAGGCTTAATAATTTTAGAAAAATTTGACACAAATCTCCTAAAAAAGTTAATTTGTCAAAAAAATGATTGAATGGATTTGACAGTTTTGGGAATGGGAATTTTTTCTATGGCTTCTACTCTTTTAGGGTCTATTCTAATTCCTTCTTTTGATACAATATGTCCCAAAAGCTTACCTTAGTGACAACAAAGTGACATTTCTTAGGATTGAGACTAATACCACATTCCAAAGCCCTGATGAATATTTTCTCCAAGTGTTCTACATGGTCTTCTACCCTTTTAGAATAATTAGTGAGGTCATCCTAATACACTACCATTATAGCATTGATTAAATCTGAAAATGCCACATCCATGGCCCTTTGGAAAGTTTCCCTTGCATTTGTGAGACCAAATGGCATTCTCACATAGACATATGTCCCCCATGGCATAGTAAAAAATGTCTTGTATTGCTTAAACTCTTTAACTTTGACCTGATTATACCTAGAAAATCCATCCATCATTGACAACAACTCACATCCTCTTACTTTGTGCAATATGGCTTCCATATTTGGGAGTGGGTAATTATCTTTAAGGGAGGCGACATTTAAATTTCTGGAGTCTACACATAGTCTTATATCCCCATTTTTCTTTCTTACTAGGACCAAGTTTGAGACCCATGTTGAATGTCTAATGGGCTTGATAATACCTCCTTCCCTAAGTTTTGTCAATTCCTCTTGCATTTTAGGTTCCAGAGTTGGATTGATGGGCCTTTGCTTTTGTTTGAATGGTTTTACACCTAGCTTTAATGGAATCTCATGTTGGAAAAGATATTCTATGTATGCTTTAAGATCCTCATACACTAACTCATTTGACTACAAAATACGATGAAACTTTCTGACGAAAGATGTATAATTAGATGTATCGTTGGGTACCTATGTATTTAATGTGAAATTTTCAAAAAAAATAAAAATTTATGCATGACATTCATCAAAATTGTGATGCTCCATGATTTTTGTTGCTATTTCGACATATACTTAAAGTCAACCATCCCCTTCCATCAATTTGTGGGCCGACATATGGTTAGCCTCCTTAATTTGTGGGCCAACAGGTATATGGTTAGTGTTTGTCGGGGTTTCGACGAATGTTTTTTAATAAATAAAAGTGATTTCCAACAATTTATCTATACTTGTGACAACGTTTTGCTATACTTGCAAATTTTCTATACTTGTGACAATTTGTGGAGGTTATAGGCCAAATTTTTTTGGTGCAAAATATTAGAATTATTAGATTTTGTTACCTTTCTATGATTAAAAATTATTGGAGTGTGAGTTTGATATTTTTTGAAGATCTAAATATTCAAGCTTGGTAAAGAAAAATCATGTTAGATAATATTAGTGCAGAACAAAATGAAGAGACACTTGCTAGATTGTGGGCTAGATTGAAAAGAAAGGGTGATGGGAAATGTTATTGTCCTTGCAATAATTGCAAGGGCTTAAAGACGAGAAGACTTTTAATCACAATAGTTGAGAAACATTGTAGGCAGCATGGTCATGTTGAAGGGAGGCATGATTATCATCCATTGGTAAGTTGTTCATTATATGTCTTTATATTGATTGAATTTGTAAATGTTTATATCATTTTAACATTTTATATATATAAAAAAAATCACTTGATTATGATAATGGTTTATTTGTGTCAATCATTATTATAAAGGTGGGGCACCCTAGCGAACATGATATGGATTATCATGGCCTAGAGAATGTGGTTTTGTTAGCAGAGGAACATGGAGCTATGAATATCGAAGATAAAGTTAATGATGCTATGGAAGAAGATGATCATGCACCAGAAAACACAGTTGAAGATGATGGTACAAATACATTGATCCATTACACATTTAGTGGCACAACTGATCATGATGATCAAAATGACTTTGATGATGTTCATGATTTACCTGTACTTGAGAAGGCATACAAGCCCCTTTATGAGCCCTATGTTCTTCCAAGCCAATGTGAGCAGGTATTTTACTCAAAGGTTCCAGGTAAACTAGGTTGGTCATTTTTTGTTAGACATGATCCAAGAGGAAGGCCAATAAGTATAATGTGGTGGAAGAAGAAGATACCGAAGAACTAGAAGATGATGTAGATGATGATCAGGATCAACAGTTAGTTGGTGATGTTCCTGGCAAAGATTTCAAAGAAGAGGAACTAGATCATGATGATGTAGGAGTTAATGTTCATGAAGATGATATCTGTGTGAATGATGACATTATCGAAACTGATATCAATGACAATGATGATGATATGACCAATCCTTACAATGTCAAATCTAGATTGGATGATATAGACAAAGATTTGGATGAAGAAGAAGATCAATGACATTGAAATGTATGAGTTATGCGATTATATTATCTATTTGATATTGATTTCTTGATAGAATTATATTTGACTTATATGGTTACATAATTAATTCATGATGTACTTTTTAATGTTGTTAATTCATGATGTTACAACTATTGTAGCTCTTGTAGAAATTTTCATATGATCGAATCCTAATTAATCTACAACTATTTATGATTAGATATTATTTGATCATATCTTTGGTTATTTCATTCCCAAAAAGTTAGCGTTTCCTCATAATCAACAATCTGTGAAGAGAAATGATGAACGTCTGTGTATTGAAGAAAGAAGCAAAAGTTATTTGGATGCTTTTCTTGACATAAGGAGACATGATGGAGAATCCGGGTGCTCTTTGTTCATAAGAATGGTAGATATTTGTAGGAAAATACCTATTAATTTTCCACTAGTAGGTATGAGTTCATTGAGCAATTCATGAAAGTATATGAGCCCAATTCAATTTATTGGCTTGAATCATTGGTGCTAGTAGCTTATAATCAAATAGATGAATGGATTGACATTGTAGACAAGAAAAGGTATGAGGACACTATCAATGTTGAATCCAATAGTTGTATTACTGATGAGTATGACAGTATGCATGTTGATGCAAACTCAAAAATTTGTTTTGATGAGTTTGAAGTAGTAGATGACCATGAGGATTGCATGTCTAATGAGCCAATTTTTGAAAATTTTAATGTTGATTTGGAAAAGTCTTTGTTTGTTGATTTGAATGAGCCTAGTCATGAATCTTTGAATGTGAATGAAGATGTTGATTTCAATGAGAAATCAGATTATGCTTCTGAACCAGAATTGCTTATTATTGGGCAAGATTTTGATAATGAAGATGATGATATGTTATGTTCAGAGGATGATAGTATGATTACAGATAATGATGAGTTAGAAATCTCTGATGACTCTCAATACCAGCATGATGAAGAATAATTTTAGAGTGTGTTAATGTAGTGTCCCTCCAGTTGCGATACTCTATTTTAGTTTGATTCAGTTTGATAGATAGATGCTTTAGTTGATTATGATACTATGTTGTTTTTACACTCTGTGGATGATACATTTGACATCCTGATTATCTGGTTGTGTTTATGTGATGATATCATGATTGACATGTACGTGATATGGTTTATTTGTTTATAAGTTTTTATGAGGTTATCATGATGAAATGATTGTTTATGATATATGATGTTCATCAACTTCGGTGAAGAAGACAGTGTAGCACTACTCATTCATGAGTATCCTACTACGCTACGATTCTTCTTCACGGTGTGTTTTCTGATATATGATTAACAGTGATGTTTAATGCAGATATAGGTACCAAGTATCGACTCCACCTGCTTGTCAGGTTTGAGCGTGCCCTAATCCCATGAAATTATGTTGATCCAAGATAGTGACAGGTCCTTATTGAACCATCATTTTTTATTGAACGAGTACCTATTTGTTATCCTTCCTTGTTATCTAGTCCTTTTTTGTTGTGTCGTACTTGTCTGTATGGTTTTTTTTGGGAATTCATTATTGTAGTTAAAATATTAATTGTTTTAATATTAGTTTAAATGTTTATGTTTATGTTTATATTTATCATTTAATTTATTAATTTCAATTAAATAAGTTATTTACTTTAAAAGTGAAAGTTAATTTTGTAAAGTATTTAATTAAATATAATTGTTGACTTAGTTGTGCAAATGGGATTTACATGAAAGATTGATATTTTAAAAGATGTTGTTTTCAACAAGTTATGAATTTTGGATTTGGAGTTGAAAATGTGATCTGAAGTTAAAAGGGTAAGTTAGAACTGATTGATCAATTTTGAATGCATAATTGACTATCAGTTAAGCTTCATGATTGAGAGTTAATTAAATGCATTAAAATATTTTGGGAGTTGCAATTTTTGATTCATAGGAATAATCTAGAAGAACTATCAAGGCAGTAGTTTTAGGAATATTTTGCACAGCAAATGTTTTGGAAAAAACTTTGATCTTAGATTTTGTTTGCAAACATAATTTTTGAGTTGGATTGTCTTGGATTACTTTGTCAAGATCTAGTGAATTTAAGCAGGACTGACAGAAGCTTCAGAATTTGTTTCCAGGCAGTCATCAAGCTTTAAACATGTTTTCTTCTTTGGTTTAAATTCTTGTGCTGAATTTTGAGAACATGATGTTGAATTTTTGTTGCTCTATAAAAGAATTATTTTGTTGAACCTGCACAAACAATAAAGAAACAAATTAGAAGAGTATTTGAATTATTAAGGTAGAAAGGAATTAAACGTATTCTATAATTATACTATTCCAAATCTGAATTTGTTTTACTTTGGTTGTGAAATAATTATGATTATATGAAATTGAGAATTTAATGAATCAAGGCAAAATCTGAGATGTACATAAATACCAGATCTGAATTTTTAAGAATGGTTGTAAAGAATTTGCAAATGTTTATTTGGAAATACATATCTATTTCGCTTATTGCAGTATAAAAGTTGTATTTACTCTTGTCAATGGTGTCGCTCTCTACCTTATAATAGTCATAAGCTTAATAGTTACCATGGGCTGAAAGATACTTATCATTTCTTTATGTCAGACCGACTCCTGCCGTATACTTTCCTCTATTTGGGATAAACTTTGTGAATATAAATATGAGTGTTGGGAGACTGAAAGCCTATTAAATTCAACAATTTGTTTATCTTTAGAATACCTTGATTCTCTTTCTTAAAGAAGATATACTCCATCTTATGATTCTTTAAGAATTTTGCATTATCATTTCTTAACTTCAAATTTATCTTGGTTTTTTCACTTTTCCATTTTGTAGATGTACCAAGATTATAAAATATAACCCTGTGCCTATTTTTTTTTAAATGTCTGGATGATTGGGGTTGGGCACCAGAATCTTTAGTTAGGAAATTTTCTTGAATTTCTTTTATCATACCAGCTTCGATTGCTCATCACTCCCCTGTGCGCGTCTATTTTAGCTTAGGTTTCTTTGTTGGTATTAAACTATACTTTATAATTCTGCAAATTGTTGAATCCTTAATCTGTGTCTTTTACATTTTGATGATTTATGTTATTTGCGTTGATTTGAATAATTACTGAAATATGAAAATTTAAAATATTGTACAAACTGTATCCTCTACCTTTAAATCTTGTTTGGGCTTAGCCAATAGATTTCATTCCCAATAATTTTTTTTTTTGTTGTAGACACAAATCATTGTCAATAGAATCTAAATCATTCATCTGGCGTCTTATATAATCTACAAGCTTTGGCTCATATATTTTCTATTAAAAAAAATAATAGTGATTTGAAAGCTTTGGCATCTTATACTTAGTTTTGAGTTTTGAATGCATTTGTCATAATAGTTCGGTGTAATTCATTTAGTATGGAGCAAAAAAAATTTGTTCGAATTTTAGAAAACTATGAGAACAGAGATGTATGAGGCGTAATCTTCTTCTATATGCGTGATTATTGCTGAAACTATGTTTGAGATACCTATGATCAATTGACAGCTGATGTATGCACATAATTTTCTTTTTATCCTAACTTGAGTTTTAATCCTACCATTAGAGGCTTATACATGCAAAGTTGTTATCTATCATGCAAGGCGTGGTTTCCTCTGTCTAGCTCATGTGCGGTTTACAACATATAGTCTTTGTTTTTTAAATTTTTTTTAACATTGTCTATTATTATCTTCCATGCTTAGTACGCAAATTATTATGTTGTTGACTTGTATAAACTTCTGGTTGGTAGGTATTTTTATGACAGATTTATTAATGGAATAAATTTATAATATCCACAAATAAAAAAGCTTTCGATTATATGATGATGATGAAAGATTAATGACATTTAATGTTATCAATGTAATAAATATAATAAATCTTTAGCTTTTTATTGAAGTGTTAGATATTTATATATATATATATATTTCTATATATATTTGTTAATGATGTCCTTTTAGTGAAAAAAATATTCTTAAGTTTTATTTTAAAAGAATGTAGTCTTCTAATTTAAAATTTTGAGTTTCTAAGTTACTAGAGGCTAGGGGTATTGTTTGATGGCATTTAAGTTGCTTATGTTTATACATTATAATCTATAGAAGTGTTATAATTTGGGGACTTCATCTTGCACAAGTAGTTGTTACCTTGTGGGTATATTGGAAATTTAATTCTTGTAATGTGTAAGAGATATATGTACATAGATGATTTTGTTCTTTGTGTTGAAGACTATCCCTTGTCTTTTGATGTTTCATCATGTCTTTAGGAAGAGTGGCTTGCGATAGGGTTCAGAACCCTAAGCGGTTGCAAGGGTAACCTATCGTAGGTTTTGTAATCCAATGGAAACCTAACTAATGTAATAGGGGTTGGGTAGAATTAAACATTAACTCAGATAAAAGTATGCCTCGTCTATTTTCTTAATGCTCGTTTAAATTGAGGAAAGGTTGAGAAGGCTTAGAATGGCTAGTCACCTATCTTGTCTTCTTGAAAGATGGAATGACTCCACACTAGTTTGTTTAGGGGCCAAGAATCAGCAGAGACTGCCAGGGTAACTCTTGGAGAGGATCGGTAGTCTAGGAAGATTCACCAGGGTAACCTATCCCGACTGTGTGATGACACTCTTTGCCTATTACATGATTGTGTCTCTTGTGGTGAGTTATCTCTAGTTGTGTTTTTCCTCTAGAAGTTTGTTTGATTTAGTTTTGAAATCATTATGTCGTTAAGTGAATGTAAGCCAAGTAAATTTCTTGTTCTGTCTTCTTGTTTGTTTGTTCTGTGGACTTGTCATTATCTCCTAGCACGGAGGGAGTGCACCTTTAGGTTTCACGCGGTTGGGAGGAAATCATGCTATACCTTCATTGGATATTCCTACAGATGATACTATACTTGTAGTTGGTTCTTGTTACTTCATTGTTCGAGACAGTGGATGTGGAATGTGTTCGTGGACATGGATATTAGTTATGATGTGATCATTATCCTCTTCATATATTTACCTCATGTATATGAGTGTACTTATTGTAACATCATTTTGATGTATTGAGATTTATTAAAATCTCACATGATGTAATCTGGATATATATTTATAACTTAATTGTATAAAGTTTTGAAAACTAGATCATTCATGGATTTAAATTGTACTTATGTTTTATGTTATGTTGCGTTGATCTTATTTATAATGTTTATGTAACGTCATCTTGGAATCCTTAAGACAATTATGTAATTGAATCTCTTTAAAAGAAAATTATTTAGTTTATTTGTTCTTTACGTTTTGTTTTAATGGAAACCATGGTGGGGCGTTACAGTTAATGCATGATTGTATCTCTTTGAATACATTTGGAGTTATTTTGCATGATGAGCCAGATCTTCTAGTAAGTTCTTGTGATGATTTCACTTTTGATATGCAAGCTAGTGATCAAAATGAGCTTAATAGTTCCATCAATGTAGCAGAATGTGATTGTTGTTTTTGTCAGCTGGAAGGAGTTTTCATAGAATTTGGTAATGTGAAAAATACTGAAGAATGTTGTATTCAATATGAGAGTGATTTATATGATAAATATGGTAAGTTTTTGCCATATGACAATCAACATTTCGAAAGTATGCCTGACTTTTTGATGCATAGTGACTATGAACATGTTGGTAATCTTGTGTATGATGGTCTGTTGGGAGGTACCAACATGTTTAATCAAGCAAATGGTTGTGATCATACTATGCTTTCATGTGGTCTTGATCGCTATCTTCAAATGATGCCACTTGATAAAAAATCAAAGAATGAAGAAAGTGACAGTGATGTGGCATATTTGATTTGGTTGCCACTTGATGACAAAGCTGAACAGAGAGCAAGTTTTCACTTGCACAAAGGCAGCCTAATACTTGTGTTTGCAATGGTGCATTCATTCAAGTTGTTGTGGTATGATGGATGCAAGCATGAGTTGAGGGAGGTCAGCTTTTTCTACATAATTGTGTTTGACAGAGGTAAATGTTGAGTCCCATTTCTCATTTGGTGGCCTAGGGTCACTAGATGAAGTTGAAAAGAGAATGAATAAAGGAGTAGTTTAAGGACACCCAATGGATAAGGCCTAGTCAGTAACTAGAGATTCTGGATTCTTGTAGTGATCAATAAATCACCCATCCCCAACTGGAGCCGTTGTTGGAACCAAAATTTTCTTTTAAAATTCTGATAATTTTGTCATATAAAATCAAGGATCTCTCTTAGCATTTTCATAAAATATGTGTTTTTGCCATCTGTAAAGCCAAATTAGCCTTTTACCACCATACTATTGCCATACTTGATCCCCCATATGTGCTTTTCCTTTTACCTCCTTACCGTGGCCCCCAACAAAGTGACTCACGGTAGCACGATGAGAGGGAAGCAATATGTCATATTACCGCTATATCACGGAGGGTTGATACTTAGCCTATGTTAGACTGGGGTCATCATCAACACTAGCAAAGGGAACTAATATAATATGGAGGGTTGGAATGAAGCTCGTGATAGAGCGGTGAGGTAAGAATAGACATAAGGGGAAACTACTATACTGCGGAAGGTGAGAATAGAGCCCGCGGTAGAGCGATATGTGAAGCACCAAGGAGACACCACAGTACCATAAGGAAGACCAAAGGAATGTGCAGTAGAGCGGTATGGTAAGAAAGGATAATGTTATGTACCGTGGTACCATAGGAGGATAAAAGGTGATGCGTGGTAACACGGTAATCAGCCGTTGCTGCACATGAATTCAAGCGGCTGAATTTGTTTTAATAATTGGTAAGTGGTAGGAGAAAGATCTGGATTTAGTTGAAAACTAATTGTCATTTTCAGTTATGTTTGGTTACCAAACGTCGCATCCTTTGGTCTGAAGCTTGTTGCCTCTCATATAAATAAGAGAGACCAAGACCATAAGGGTGGTTAGATAGGGGTTAGAGGAAAAAGATATACAATAGATAGTTTTCAATGATGTTTACATTTCAGAGACTATGATGCGTGTATAAAACCCTGGAGGAATCAATGGAAGTCATCTGATTTTTGTGGTGCATTTCTGGTATCAATTTTTTGTTGGATTAATTAAAAATATTATTAAGTTGTCTCCAAGGTTGGTAATTCTTGATTATTTAAATTAAGATATCAAGCATATACTCAACTTATCAATGCACATTTGTTGCATCTGTGTGGTGTGATTAGTTGGTTCTTTCAAGAAAATATTAAACCCTTCAAATTAGTCACAATAATTTAGAAGTATCATTTGGATCATTAAGAAGAACTTGGTAATTACATTCTTGCATGCTTATACAAGTTATAAACAAATATTCATATGTCAAACAATTAGAGTTTATGCCAGATAGAAGTCACTCATCTCAAGACTTCCATTTGAATCCATTATACCCAATAGAGCACTGGTCTCCCACATTCCATCATTTAGTTTCATTTCATATTAGATTTTTACATTTGTTAACTGAACATATTGCTTTTATGTTTCTTACCAAATTAAGTTTTTGTTTATTCACTTTAAAATTGCCATTGTGAATAGACTATTGTAGTAGAAATTACATAGTTCAAGTCTACTTTCATTCATATAGGTAAACCCACCTAGGTCTAGCAGCACCTAAAGAGAAGAAGGTTTAAACCATTCGGCCTTGTATGTTATCCTGAAACGTTCCAAGAGATTGGCAACCTCTTGAGGTATTTTACCTGCATTTTTGAGAGCTAACACTATATAAAGGCATCTCATCCTTCCTAATAATACAAGTTGCCTTATTCTTCGTCTCTTTCATATATTGTTCTTAGCATTTCTTTGGTTAATGGTTTCAAAAGATGAGGCTATCTGAGCCTCGCCTTGGATCTATTACACATCAGCTTGTGCATTTTCATTAGCAATGAATATTTAGATGATCTTTAAAAAGCTCATTGAATATAAAGATGATAATAGGAAGCTAAAAAAATGAGTATATTTTGTTTATGGAACCTAAACCACAAGGTTTGTCACTCTAATGCTAAAACCAAGTCAAATTAACCCCTAACACCTATTGGAAAAGTCAAAACATGCCTTTCTTTCAAATTCACAAGAACATATAAACCTTTTGAAACCACACATGCATGTTATGAAAGTGTATGGTAATCCTACTTATAGCGGAAGTTCACATGATAAGCTAACCAATGGCACTATATTGGAGGATAAACCCACCTATGGAATTAATTTAAGAGGTAAGGGATGCCTCTTAGTGGAATTTTGAGTCTTGGATTAATCCATAGTGCTAAAATTAGTTCTAGTGTTCTTCCCTTGGCGTTATATTTATCTCTACAATTTCCCATACTTAACCATTTCATCATCCCTTTTCCCAAGCTATTTGTATCATAATATAAACTTGGTCCAATCTCACATTAGCCCCTTAGGTAATTATCCTTTTCCTCCAAGTTGAATGGAACCTTTTGTACCAATGCATCTATGTTTTCCTACCCTAATGGATCAAGACTTGACATCACCTTAAAAATCTTCTTTATGTCATAGCATATCTCCAAAGTGCCTTTGGAATGCTTTAGATGTGTCAATATTAATTGAATATATTAATTTTAAAGTCTCTTAACACATTCCATGACAAGAAAATGACTCATTTGGATTAAGGAGTACTTTCCTAAACCATTCCTTCATATTCAACAATCCCTTCTCACACCCACATCATAATTCATATCCATGTTAGTTGTAATGAGTGTTTTAAACCAACAATCAATGAATCATAGGATAGAAGAAAACTTGTTATGCACAAGGATAAGAATCAAAGAGACTAAAAGAATCAATTCACTAGATATGCTCCCCATTACTGTAATAGACCAATGTAAAAAAATAAGTCATAACAAGAATAGGACCAAAAAAAATAGGAAAAGAAACCTTGTAGGCTACATTAATAAGACATTGATTGCAAGCACTTCTTCCATGATGTTTAAATGACAAAATATCAGATAGCTCAATCTTTAGTCAAGTAGTATTTCAATCACTGATTCTTAGACATCCATCATGATTAAACATCACATATCATAAGCCTTTTTAACAATCACTAGGACTGTAGATAATATTCAATCATGTCATAGGAAATAAATCATCAAAAATTATAAAGAAAGAGAAAACCAACTATATAAGCTCAGCAAGCCACCATACAAAAATTATATTTTGTAGAAAATAAAATAAACTATATGTTGACATAGCATATATATAAACTATATATTTTGAATTTTGGCCCCATGCACGCAAGAGCACGACATAGCATACTGCACCGAGACCCTAATTGGAGAGTTACACCAAGAACCACTGCATCCAACCCCTAAGTGGAGAGTTGCGAGACTTCACTGGATGAGTGTTTCAAGTCCATTGAGTCGAGGAGGAAGACTAGGAACCATTTGGCAGGAGGAAAGCCAAAGTGAGAGGTGAGGGCACTCAGAAAGGGAAAATCAACCAAGGGGCAATGAATGTAAGTGATTTTTCCCCCACATTTAGAAATCTTGTTGTAAGTATAGTGATTTAGACTCTGTTTTTTCCCATCGAGGTGTTGCATGCTATATTTTGGTCAATTCGAGCCAATATCCCATTGACAAACCCAAGTACTACCTAGTACTGGTGTTTGGTTAGTTTGAACAACCAAGCTTTGAGATGTTCAATCAGTTGAGTGGCCATTTTTGGCCTGTGAACTGCAGTTTTTGTTATCTTTCTTAGCATATTTTTTCTACTATAAGATTGAAAGGAATTCTCGTCACATAACAACACACAAAGTTCACTAGGGTTCAAATTTCTAAACTTGATGAAATAAATTTACATATTGAGGTCCACAATTGATCAAAGGGACTGAAAACAATACATGGTCTGTGAGTGCAATGAAAAATGCCTAGTGCCTATCCATAAGAGAACATATAGAAGTACATGATGCAGAGTTAGAGGAAGGAAACAAACTCACACAATCTCATTTGACAAGTCACAAACAATCTTGAACTTTCCTTCTTTTGACACACTTATTCAACTATATTTCCCTTCAAAAAACTCAACACAAACACTCAACTTTTGATTTAGAGTTCCAAACCATTACCAAACCTTCAAACACCTTATTCAACTTCATCTTGATCAAAACAAACAATTACCCAATCCGCCCTTTCATTTTACCATTAACTCTCTTTATGACTGTCCTAAACTTCACAATTTCAACTCAACATAAAGTAATCTGACCCAAAACAGTATTTAGGCTAATATAGACCACACATTTTCCATTCCATTTCACTTGAAACAAATTTAAACCATCTCCCATCCTTTATTCTTGATAATTTAACAAAATCATATACTGTACTTTCATTTTAGTCTCCAAAATAGGGCTATTATTAGACATATCAGTCAAAGCAATGGACTTTTTAACTTCATGCTTACACCAAACCTTATATCAAATGAGATCAAATTATACCTTGGTAATCTCTTAACCAAAACAACCAAGAACTCACACTTAATCATCAAAATCCCTTAAAGTTCTTACTGTCACTGGTTCCATCATACCTCGTTTACAATGCTTGTAGGTCTGCCAACCTATTTGTCAGGGCTTTATTCACAATCTAAGCACTATTACACAAGTCTATCCACACTTTTCAATGTCCTCCTTGAAGATCTAAAACATATTCAAAATGGGTATCAAAACTTTTACAACACAAGCTTCAAATATTGTTGTCTCAGACAGATTTAGGCCTAATTAGGCCTAATTTGCATATGGATTTGTTGCTTTACTAGCTCCTGACCAAAGTACACTTGTCCAGTGCTTGGGACATGTTTATTTTGAATGGTATATTCTCTTCAAAGCATAAAATTCCATTTACAAATTATTTTCACAAAACCCTAAGGGCTTAACCTTCATAATTACTCTGTTCACAGATTGTACACAGTTTTTCAGTCAAGAAACTTCATTCCCTCACATCTTATCTTTATAATTTTTCCATAAATCCACTGAAACATGAAAGAATATTCATAGTAGGATAATCTCACAAGAAACCATAAGATTCCACCAATTAATAAAGGAGAAACATAATTATTTTTGTCTCTTCTTACCCTAACTGAGAGTTTTAGCAGTCTGAAGTAAATCCACAATAACTCCCACAAATCTTAACTAAAATGTATGAAATTTGATGTAACAGGAAGGTGATTGAGATTATTACCATATCCAACCATTCTACCATGCCTTCAAGGATGTACAATTCTGTACAATGCCTGGAAATGCAAGATTTCTGAAGAAAAATGATTAAAAATCAAAGATCTTATAAGCAAAATTCATGATCTTATGCAAAAATGTAGGGCTCTGAATTCAACAAAGTGCCCATAGAAGAGGACCTAAAGATTTCCTTCCAGCAAGGCTATGGAGTCGTGGTTGAACGCCTAAGACTCTTGACTAGGAAAACACAAGCTTCCACTGCATCCGACACACAGATAAATAAACTCAATGAAGTTTATTTAAAATTGAATAATTGTGCAATCTATTCAATATTAATTTCCACCATAAAGTAATTATGTGCCTTTTTTTTTTAAACAATAAATCAATGATAATATTGCACATGACATTGGAATGCAACCTGGTGAGGGTGGAGCACAACCTACAGATGAAGGTCATGGTGTGCATCCCGGTACTAGATGTATTCATGTGCTATACAAAACACAGTATGGATTAATACAATTAAACATCTTTAATTGCAATTGGTGTATTAATTAATGTAACCTTTCATGTCTCAACTTTAGAGCATGTAGAGCATGATCAACATGTTGAGCATGATCAGGCTAGACAAGATCAGTAACATGATGTGGCCCCATCAGGTAAATAGGACCACTCTAATGTTCTTTTAAACATATTTAATTGCAATTGGTGTATTAATTAATGTAACCTTTTGCGTTTCAACTCCAGAGGATTTAGAGGGTGTTTAGCATGTTGAGCATGAGGCTATAAGACAATATCATGAACATGATGTGGCCCCATCAGGTAAAGAGCACCACTCTAGTGTTCTTTTAATTAATGAAATACTTGTAACAATAATAATAAAACATATCAATTTAACATTTCTTTGTTATTTCAGTAGACCCCCCCTTGTAGCGGCCTCCATGTCATGAGTACATGACTAAGCATACATTAAGATCACTATGTGATGAGTAGTTAGTGATGATTTCATGTCATTGTTTGGTAGGTTATTGATTCTGTAGTTGCTCCCAATAATCATCTCTAGTTGCTTACATGCCATTTGATCCATACAAGGGGCACCTTTCAATCTGGGTAGCAATTCTATAGATGATTCTCTTATTTAGTGACCAATGGAATAAGTGAGTGGATGAATTGCTCCTAGTAATCCCCTGTCATGTGCTTCATGCACTGATGATAAAATAATTTCATTGGATAGAATTAATACAGTTATGTATTATATGTTGTTGGTTTTGTTTTTGGTGTGGGTTTAATTTTTATTTTTATTCGCCTAGGTATCATATGAGAAAGCACGCACATATTTTGCTAGAGATTCATCACAAAAGTGACCTCTCTCTCACACACACACACTCACTTTCTTGCTCTCTCACACACACAATTGACCAAAAATAGAATGTACTATTTGGAAATCATTAGTTGTGGATTTAATTTCTATTTGAACTCAATTGTAATTAGGTGGGCTTCATATGTTGTAGGAACAATACTTATTTTGATTTGTGAGCTTGGTGTGCAGTTCAATGATGGCATCATCATAATTGTATGTTGTCTTTACACTAAATTTTTCCTCTAAAATTTTAAGAACATATTTTACTTTATTCCACTATGAGAGAAGAAGGTGACTATTATATTTTTTCCCAAGGAGATCTTCACATATTTGAAATTTTACCATAAGTCTTCCATTTTTTCATTCACACCTGTCTCAACTATTAAAACTAATTTTGTGATTAATCCATTCAAATTAGTAGACAATTGTTTACTTTTTGATTGGTTAATGAGGGTTTTTGTAGGGATTCCACAACCTTAAGACACAAATTTGGGTCCCTAGTTTCCATGTGTGGGTTTTCAACACTATGCTGATATGCTTTGGGGCTTGCATTATTGCAGGTCATGTGAGATGTATCCAACAATTTCTATGGTAGTTTTTTCCCAAGTCTTCATTGTTGGGTCTTCTACCATTGTTCTTATAAGCTATTTACTCACTATATGTATCCAAGACCCATTGTTCACACATTTCAAATTTAAGAGATATAACATATCGGCCAACCAGTATCTATGTCACCCCGATCATGTTTTATGTTTATATTGGCATGAGACAATATATCAACACAACTAGCAAGCTTCACCAATAAAAACATTGCAGGAATGCCCTATGTGAATGAGGAAGAAAATTGTACAATATTAGCATAGGAACATTGCATTCATACCAATCAGAAAAAGAAATTGAGCTATATATTTTGATTAAAAAGGAACAAATAAAGAATGTAGCACCATGGGAAATACATATCGGAATAACTCATGAAAGTTTCCCTAAAAAAATACTCATCGGCCATCAGAATCCTAACAAGTAAAAATTCTAATCTCATATACTACTCCGATGAAGATAAAAGGCTCATATCGGGGACACATTATTTTTGTTCTACCGATGGGTTATTCAAGAAAGTAAAAGATAGACTCACTCAAGATTTCGGCATGAGGTACACTGATATATTTCATCAAAGGAACACATTGATATCGAAACAATAGAAAATAGACCACCCGATGACACATATTACACCAATAACATTTAGTCGGAAAAACATATCTCAAGTTACGCCGACATAGTGTATAAAATAAGGCACCATCGATGAAAGTTGTGTCGATGGAATTCATCGGTGGGAGTATCACCATTGAAAGTAATGAATAACTTTGGGCTCGATAGAATGAATTCTCTCCAATAGGATTACATTAGATAAGCTACACCGATAAAGGATGCAAGGAAAGATAAATACTTGTCAGAGTGACTTATACCAAAAGATACATCAGCCAAATTATTCATGCAAAGAACAAAACCCATACATATAACTGTGTTAGGGAGGGAAGATGTTTGAACAAATAATTAAAAAAAAAAACTACAGGGTTTTGTCACAATTTCAACGAACATATCCCAACAAACCACAAAAAATTGCGATGAGGTTGTTGTTCACGCGATGTAGTTTTCGTCGTAATGGCAATGATGGTTTGCTCCACCTCATCAGAAAATGGGAAAACATTTGGTGTTTTTTCAACGATTTCAAATGGGCGTTCTGCAACGTTTTGTGATTTTTTGTGTCAATAGATGTACAAAGTTACATTGATTTTGTGATGGTCATCGCCAACATTTTCGATGGCATTGACTGACGATGCTGGGTCATGGTTTCGACGTATAAAAATTGGTCATTAAAGCGACAAAAATCCAGTGAAGAAATTTAAATCAGTGTTGCGTCAGTAATTCGACAATATTTTCTCAATATGTCACCAAACATTCGTCAGAATTTGTAGTCAAATACAATAGTGATAAGACTAGGTGAAAACATGCTTGTATTTTCTTAATAATGCAGTAAACATTTTTTTGATTGGACTTAGCTTCTTTCCAATGTAGACTCTTTTTGGTGCTAATTTAGTTCCCAGATTGATTTCCTCAACATCTTCTCTCTTTACTAGTGTTTGCTTCATGAGAGCACAATCATTTCCATCATATACCCTTTGTAATGCCACAAGTCCTTTGGGAAGTTTGTTGGTTTTAAGCCGCAAAACTTCTTTTCCAAATACATTTTGTTTGTCATCTACTTCCTCAACAAATGCATTCAAGTCAATCTCTTGAGCTTCATACTGTTCTATGCAATGGAGAAACTTTATCATGAGATCAGTTTCATCATTAAAAACTTGCCAACTATATCTATTATCAAGGATAGCAGGCCTTGTTTTTAATTCAACTTGAGAAACTCCTGCCAAGGTGATATCATCTCTTTTTAGGGCTACATTAGCTAGAAAATCTGTCAAGTTCTTGGACCTATCTATTCATTCAATTGAAAAAGTATCAAATAATTCAATTGTATCCCACACAACATTTCTATATTGTTTTAACCTTTTTATTTTTGCAGCATATTTCGACCTGACTTGTGAAATGATTAACTCAGAGTCTCCAAGAACAGTTAGCAACTTGATCTTGTGTTTGACAACCATATTCAAACCAATTAGCAGAGCTTCATATTCTACTATATTATTTGTACACTCAAAGGTCAGAAAGAATGAATATTTGAATGTGATACCTTTAGGTGAAATAAAAACTACCCCAACTCTATTTCCTTCCTAACTACATGCTCCATCAAAATACATTTTCCATACACCGTGTTGATCCTTAGAAACATGCTTATCAATTGGATCAATATTCACTAATTCAGGTTGGGAAGGCTCTATCCTAAAACTCGCTAAATCCACATCACAAAATCAATTTAGTTGCTCTTGAGGAACATAATCCACAATCTGATTCATCCTTGGTTCTCTATATAACTTGACCTCTTCGCCATTGATTGGTATTGTGGCATAGGACAAGTCAAATTGTACATTTCCCCCAACTGTTGTGGTCCATTGTCTTGACAAAAGCATTCCAAAATGATGAGGTGTATCAATCACATTTATATCAATATTGTAAGTTGCTTTTGGATAAGCAACCAACTTCACCTCTACATCTTTCATAATTCCTATCACTGGGATAGGCCTACTATTTTCCACCAGTAGTGTTTACCCACATGCCCAATTTTTTCATGACCCCTACTGGCATGATGTTGATAGCAACACCTGAGTCTATCATACAATTCCTTACTAGCTTATTATTTATGAGTAGTGTAGTAAAGGATGGATCAACTTGTGGAGGATTTATCAATGCATCACCTAGACAAACCTTAGGAACTTTTACCTTTTCCTGCTTATTAGTGATCTTGGTGGTCCCCTTGTTTTCAGAGTTTGTGCTTTTATCATTTCCATGATATATTAATTGAATAGAACTGCCCCTATACTCTTTTATCTTCATCATTTCTAATAATGGCACAAACATTTTTACCTGAGACAAAGCTTGGGTGAAGTCAAAGGATGTATTCTCTATTTTAATCATCTTCCTTTGCTCCAGTGAATCTCCTGTGTTCTCTTCTTTTTCTTTTTTGCTTGTTTGATCAAACTTTTTCTTGTCTTTATGCAATTCTTTTTTTTCTTCCTTATGAACATGCTTTTGCTCATTTTTATTAGGCTTCTTATTTTCTACCTTTTTTCGGTACCCCTTGTGTTGTTACTTTGTCTTTCATAAATATTCCTCTTGGAACACCCTCATCCCCATTTATTGTTTTGTTTCTTAATTGATATTTTATTTTTTCCTTTTCTACTACAACAATGGTTAACTTTTTAATCTCTTCCTAAGTTGGATTTCTTATATTGCATTTACTTGGCTGAAATGGTAAACTAATAGAACATTGTTCATCACTACTTTCTTCATAATCAAAAAAGACTTGTTGTTCTACCATATGAACATTGTATCTCTGGTTATTAACATCATACTCGTAACCTTCCTCTTCTGAAGATGAATATCCCTCCTCAATGGGATGGAGGTTGTGGGAAGTTAAATAGATTGTGTGATCATCTTCATCATTGTCTACTGGTATCTCCTCTTCTTGTATTGATTGAGAAACAATACAATGATCAGGGGAATGTGGCAACTTGCAAATTTGACCCCAGGGATTATTGTTAACCATGTATGCTCCTCTCTTCTTTAAAGGTTTGAGAGTTTCCTTATTCTTAGGCTTGTCAATTATGGCCCTTCCATCTTTCCAATTTGTGTTATTTGGCATATCATGCAACTTTGGGCTTTCATTCCTATATGTGTTTTCTTGTCTATTATGAGGATTGTTAAAATTTTGGGGAACCTAAGATTATCTCTTTTACCAGTCATCCCAATAGCCTTTCTATTATTTTCAATATTCAATGCTATTTTTTGTGCTTCAGCTAAATTTCTAGGGAACCTATTCCTAAGCTCATATCTTATCTTTGGATTAAATGCTTTTAGATAAATGCTTAATGTTGTAGGGTCTGCCAATTTGGACCCAGGAGGCATCTTATTATGCAATTTGGAGAAACTCTGGTTGAAGTCATAAACTGACTCATTATGATATTTATGGATACTAACCAATTCATTCAAGGAAAACTCTAGTGCACATTGATTCCCATACTGCTCAAGGAATTGGTCATGAAACTCTTGAATGGAAGCAATAGAAGTTGTTGGTAAATTGTTAAACCAATCTCTAGCTTCTTCAGTTAGTGACATCATAAATAGCCCCATATGTACATCTTCATACTGCATATCCAAGTCTTGAATAAAAGCATTAAAACTCCTTAAGTGTTCCTCAACGGTGACCACACTACTTCCTATAAATTTTGGGACAAGACCTCTCCCACTGCTATCCATAGGGTAGGGGTATATTTGGAATCCTACTAAATCAAATTGTCTGATCATAGTTGTGTAGTGCTAAGGAGGTGGATTTTGAGGATGTTGATATTGGTATAATGGATTATTGTATTGTGCATGGGGTGGTGGCATATATTGTTGTCCAGGGGGTGGCTAAGCATTTGGGTGTTGTGGTGGATTTTTAGGTGGAGCATTTGATGGTTTGTATTGATTCCCAGATGGCTTTTAAGGTGCTTTTGGTGGATTTGAAGGTCCTGCATTATTATTCCCTTGCCTGTGAGGTGGTATATATTTAGGGAGGTTAGATATCTGAGCATCAAATTGGGCTCTTTGCAACTTTAGATCTTGGATTTCTTTTATCACTTGGAGCCTCTGTTCATATTCTACTTTCGTTCTTTCCATTTCTTTCCTTTCATACTCCAATTCTGCATTTAATTCTTCTTTAGTCATAAATTCATAATTTTCTTCAAGGGCTACATTAAAAACAAGCTCATTATGACTTCCTTCCATTCTATGATCATATTCATGTTGTTTCTTGATTCTTTCAGCCTCAAACCTAGCCACAAATTCTTCCTCTTTCTTAGGATCTAGTTGGTAGAAAGGATTCCCTTTTTCTTCAGGAGTGTGAGGTTCTCCTGATGAGATATTCTCATTTGTCAATGTATCATAGCGATTATACATCTCAAAGTGTGGTTTTGACATTTTATCCTTATTTTTCATGCACATATCATTAGACGCCTTCTTACCTTTATCATTCTTATGTGTCCATTTACTATTATCACTAGGACCTTATTTATATAGGGACCTTCTACTGTGCATGTTGTGAACTGTTGTGATGGTCTGAACTCTTGAGTTTATTCTTTCTAATGTGCACTTTATTTTATCAGAGTCGCCACTCACTCATATAGAAGTGAGAAAATTATATACTTTCTTGTTCCCAGTGGAGTTTTATGTAAGGTGTTGACTCTATGACAAAGGCCTAGATTTAGATTCGAGTCCCCATTAGAGTCGCCAATCTATTAGTTCTCAAAAATGTTGGTTGAAAACCACAAGAGGTTGCCAAGCTCTTGGTACATTTTTGGCTAACGAACAAGGCCAATAATGTATTTGCACCATCTTCTCTTTGGGCTCTTCCAGACCTAGGTGGGTATACCTATGTAAATGAGGCAGACTTAAACTATGTGATTCCTACTTGTGCAATCTATCCACAATGGAAATTGGAGTGGAAAAATGCAAGCCTAATTTGGTGTAAATTGTATAAGAAATATCAAGGTAAAATCTATGAATATGTTCAACTAACAAATGTGAGGTTTGAAAAAGGTTTTGATAAAACTAAAAGATGAAATGGGTGAGACCAGTGCCTTGTTGGCTGAATGGAGTCAAATGAAAATCTAAGACAAAATGACTTATATTGGAAATAACTCAAACTATTTGGCACACTTGTGTTTGTTTATAACAGGAAAATGACTGAAAATACTGGAAATTGACTAGTTACTAATGATTTATTAAAAGGATTTTTAATCTTTACTTGAAAGAACCAATTAAATAAATCACACTGAAACAATAGATAACAATAGATTGGAGATAGAATTACGGTCCTAGTTATATGATTCTTCTAACCGATCCAAATAACACTTCCAGATTACTGTAACAAATTAAAAGGGTTTTAATTCTCTAAAAGAAGACAATTAATCACATCACACAAGAACAACAAATGTGTTTTGATAAATTGAAAATATCCTTGATATATCAACTTAAATAAAAAGGAAATATTATGCTGGAGACAACCATATAACTGAATATATTTAACAAAGAGTTCATACCAATATGAATCCATAGAATCAAATTTCTTTCATTGATCTCATCAAATTATACTTGCAACATATTCTTTTGAAATGCAAACATCATAGAAGCCTTTTTACTATCTATCTATCCCTATTCGCCTATATCCTTTTGTCACTATGTAACAGATTTATATACGTCAAAACTTTGAAAAGACGCATCCCTTCATGAATGTCTTTTGATATTAACAAAAACTAACAACAATTAAAAATAGGTAGTTAGGCTCTAGTTAGCCATAAGTGGACTTTTGACAGATGGTCTAGATAATCACATCTTTTGTGAGTATCAACATCTCCCAACGCATTCCTGACTACTATCTCCATGTTCATCATTTTCTCATTTTGCTCGCATGCTTCATCCAATGTCGAGTCTTTACCTGTAGCCACTTCCAAGATCTTTTGTAGTATCAACTCGCATTATTCAATCCATTTGGTCTTTTGTTTTGTTTTTCCATCATTTTCAAACAATGTTGGTATTCCTTCTTTTGTGGCATCAATTAATCCTTTCGCATTTCCTTGAAGTTCCTCATGATAATCTTCGTGCTTTCTTATGATCTCCTTAGCAGTAGTGATAGCCTCATTATTAAGAGTATCTCTCTTCTATATTTCTTGAAATTTATATTGGATTTTCCCACTAATTCTTTTATGCTCCTGCTCTGGAGCATAATTCTTTGAGTGAGTTCCCCATAGTTTGCTCAGCCAAACCATCAAGTTAGCCTATCTTTTTCTAATCACTACAGAAAGTGTACCAAATTTTCCTTGAGAATATACATCTGATCCTTCCTACTTGTCCTTTGTTTGAGAGCCTTCTCCTTGAATCAGCAACATAGTGGATCCTTTCAATGTGTTTTCAATCATATCCTTTAGGTGATCATTTTCCTGAAGTATCCTTTCATTGTTTATTTTATACACTTCCTTTTCTTTGATCAGCATTTAGATCTAGGATTTATTTAGCTTGGCCACATTGATACCAATCTCAGCTATAGCCATAGGATCAACCTCTCCAACTTTCAATGTCATGACATGTCCAAAATCCTTTTCACTGTCAATAATAATAGACTTCTTATGTGGTGGATACAAGGCCCAGATCATAAGGGAACCTTCATCAGGGTTATACTTTGATCATGTATACACTTATGTCACTCCCTCAAGGCTAAGCTTATGTGTAGCATTGTTATCCTTCAAGAAACTATAAAAAACAAGAGTATAATTTATGTCCAATCCTGGGAAAATCATGACACCTGAATCTTCTAACAATTTTTTCCCTCTCTCTGTGGTCATATCTTTCATTTCCTTTTCCACACTTAACTTCAAATTATTCAACAATTGATCCTCATTATTTGGTGTTACATTTTCAATATATTCTCTTATTGCTTTTACCTTATGTTTGTACAAGAAGGCTTTGAACTCTAGAGATTTCACAAACTCATCATTTTCTAGAAAGGATCTATAAGCCATTTGCCTCATGTATGTGTCAGAGGCCTCTTCAATTTCTGGTTCTCTAGGAGGAACCTTATAATCCTTAGTTTTCAATCTGGAGATTTTATCAGTTAGACCTTGTGACCCCTCATCGCCAGATGACTCCTCACCAAAGGATAACAACTCCACATCTTGCATCTCTTTCATTTTTTGCTCTACTCCCTTGTTATATTCATCAACAACCCTCTCAGCTTCTTTCTCTTCCAAATTTATGATCAAATCATTATACTGATAAGGTATATGATTATACGCACCTATGTTCATCTTTTTCCTAGAAAATTCAATGTATCCATCTAGATCAAACCCTTTCCATGGTGGAGCTTTCTTCAAATTAAAATGCAATAACTTATCCAAAATCAAATCATACCCTTCCTTCGACAATATAGTGAAATCTCCAAAGCACAAAGTGCTTGGCATGAATGTCTATTTTCCAAAGGAACTTAAATTCATTACACTTGAGTAATCCATTTTCCTAACAATTTCCAAGTAGGAAATTCTATTAGGCACTATTTATTGAAATCTTTAGGTATGAGGAACCTCTTAATCTCATTAGACAATGCATAGTCACAAGGATGGTTAAAGAATCTGTACAATGGTTTAACAAAGTATTCTTCAAAATGTACAAAACTTGAATTGGAAAACTTGCTATCCCAAATAGCAGTCCATAACTGAATTGGTAACAATTTACCCTCCCTATCAAACCATGTAATCCTTAACTCTTCTGGCCACATTCCCAATTCTTATCTATAATACATTGCTATATGCATAAAAATAGACTAATGTTTGAAATGCAAAACAGGGGATCCATTTTTTATTGCCATTAGCCTTAAATCAATTCCTTTGAAGATGTATGAAGCATAATAAAAGGGTATGGCATTGTGATACTAAACATCAGCTTCAATTACCATTGGTGCAATTGACATAAGCTTAGGAGCTTAAATCCCTAACACTTGACATACTAAGAAGTATGCATATTTCAAATAGGGCTCGAATAAGTCTACATGAAATGGAGGCTCGTCATTGTCATCCAGTGGAACCAGATTTTCATCTTTCTTAGGTCTATGCAATGGTAATCTCCACCCCTTATAGGTGGTATCCATTCTCCATAATTCTTTTTATAAATTCTCATGCACAGTAGCTTCATCACATGTGCCTTCTAAGTTAAAAACTTTGCAAATTGGAGTTTCTAACACATATATGAAAGGTTTACCCAATGAATTGCACATAGCTTTGAGTTTTGGATTGTAATGGGCAACTAAGAGTTTCATTAGTTCCACATCCACAAATATGTTTGGGACAACCAATTTTCCCAGGTTGAATTTGCAAGGATTGCATACCGGCTCAAACCTATCCCTCCTATGATAATGAAACATAAATAGTTCATATCCCCGAATTGAAGTCCACACATCCCCTATGTGTTTTCATTTTTCCACAATTCTCTCTACATCTGCCCTAAGCTATGCAGAACGTCTGGCTTTAGGTCTTGAGCTAGGTAATTGCTCAATAAGATCTCGATTCAATTTCCTTTTAGTTGTTTACGATTCATCCCTAGTCTCAATATTTTTCTTTTTTCCCCTAAGATGACTACCCTCACCCTAATTTTTTCTACTTTTTTATTTTCCAGAGCTCGATCCCTCCATTTTATTTTCTCAAATTGACAAAATTGAAAATACAATTTGCAAGGAATTCACAAGCTTACTTGAAAATATCTGATTGCACAAAAGTCTCTGGCCCTTGTCTGTTCTCCTATTCCTTTCATTGCTATCTCAACAAATTCTCCTTAATTATTCTTCTTTGATTCAGAGGATTATCTATACAGTGTGTATCCATGCAGCCATTCATTTCTAGCTCCGAGCATGAGTGTAGCAAGTTTTTTGAATTTCCCACCATCAGATCAAATGATTATATCAGAAAGACATTTTTAAACTCTGGATGATCTATATGTTTGAATCAAGCCAAATTTTCATTAGGCACCTTATATGGTCAGGGAGACCAAATATCACTCCTACGGATGTTAATAGTTGATTTTTGCTTCATCTTTTGATCCATATCACCTTCGAAAAAGGATTTATTAAGTCACTTAGATATCATAGTTGTCGCCAAGTATCACTCTAATGAAATTTTGATCCATTTGTATGTCCATTGGCAAGAGAATAGGTATCACTAAAATATTTGAAAGTTACTCTGACATTACAAGTCTCCTCGATGTATCATCCTCCTCCTACAGATGAATCAGAAAGACTCTCTCTGATGCTACTTTCATTAGTGTGACATATGGAGTTAGAAAGACATTTGAAACTCATTCTGATAATACATGTCTCCCTCACATGTTTCTTTGTGCTTCATCGGTGAGACAGAGTGGGCATCTTGCTAATGAAATTCCATCGGCATGGCATGTATGCTTGGGCTAACTTGAAGATCTCACTCTGATAGCATTTTTCTTACTGATAACTTTTTCTTTAGTGAAACAACAGGCCTTGTCTTCCTGAATATGTATCCTCTTAATTTTTTGATCGATGTGATGATTTTGACCTTTCGCGGATATGCCAAAAATACCTAAATTGAAAGGTTATAGCTTACGGGTTGGAGAGACATAGACCTAGTTATGCCGATGTGGATTATTTATTTAGAGGCTCCTTCTCAATGATGATCAGAGGGATTTTGATGTGTCAAAGGGTCAAATCTGATGTGATCACTGGTGGATATGATATGTGAAAAGGATTATAACAATTTTGCACTCAAAATGTGGCTACCTTATGGAATTTATGAATGTAAGCCATTGAAATTTTGAAAAATTTTATAGTTCCAACACAGTGATGTATCCACATGGGATACTATAAAGGAGTCACATATCCATCACCAAAGGTCATATAATAAAAAGCATGCATGCAGTGATGTATCCACATGGGGTCATATAAAGGAGTCATGCATCCATCGCCATACGCCTTTTTCTGTTCCATCAATTCCCCCAAGTTGGCCTCTACATTATCTACAGTATCTATGGAACAAATTGTATAATATAGATAATTTATGAGAATAATAAATTTAATTAATTAAATATAATTTAATTTAAGATTAATTGATAGAAAATTGCAAAATATATGTATGAAAATTAAATGTGAGGAAGAGGAGAATTTAGTCTAAAAATTTATTATGGAAGAATAAGGTTGATAATGTTTGGAATTGATTTTTCATTTTTATAAAATCATTTCTCTTGATATAATGATTATTTGAGAATTTAAATTAACACAAAAAATGTTGTAGGTTGATCTCAAGTGTCATGAATTTGATCTTGATGTAGCACACACATTTAATATGTGTTGTGTAGATTTGAATGGACAACCCCCTTGGTGGGTTATATTAATGATGGTGAGTGATATTGAAGACAACATTCACTTATATAAATGTGATTATTTTTTCCTTTAGAAATAATTTTTTTCTTTAATGAATTTTGTTTCATCATCTGTTTTCTAAATGATAAACTAATTGTACATAATAGCTATAATGAACCAAATTATCTGATAATAGCTAGTAGAAAGGGGCAATAAATTTAACTTTTGAATTTGAATATATGGATTTTAGGGTCATTCTCACACTCCTCAAAAATAAACCAAGTTAATTATGTGTCATTTTTAAATGAACCAAAGGGATAAGGAAATGGTATTAGGGTAAGGATTGAAAGTATGGAAATAATTATGAATGGAGGTAAAATTAAAATGGAAAGGGATTGGGTCATGGGTCAAACTAAAACTATGAGTAGGCCACTTGGTTCAATATATTATTACATTAAGCCACTCCAGCAAGGTGGGAAACAAATAAATGTAAAATGGCATGGGTTGCTACTTTAACCACTATGTTTTTCACCTCATTTGATGTAATCTAACATGAGCATGTGTTTCATATTATATCGGCCTTCTTAGTCTACATGAAAAGTAAATATCTAGATATTCATAAAAGGATACTAATCTATATAAAGTAGCAAATTATTGTTGAATTATACATACTCTCATTTGTATGAGCAATGCATTAAATTATACAAAACAAAGAAAAAACATGTAATGTGTAGCTTCTCACATAATCAAAATAAATGAAAATAATAATTTGTTTCAACTATCTATAAAAAATTAGAAGAGAGAAGGGATAGAAAATTCCACCTAGATATAGATAGTGATATAAAAAACTACATGATACAATAATGCCACATGTATTTACATGATGTAGGGATGGAATATGATGAATTTCTACACAAGGTAATAATGCAATAGAGCTTTTCATGGTCTAGGTATTGTAGCATTGTAAATTGTCACCCTTGACAATTTCACACTATGTTTTTCTCCTCTTTAAGTTATTGGACCTAATTAAGCACTTAATTTTCTAAATTATGCATTCCAAAGATTATTTTAATACAATTTCCAACAATTCACAGGCATACAAAAAATGATCTCATTTAATACTTTTCCCCTAACTCCTTAAACTTCAAAAAATAGGCTTGGGATACTAGCACCTAGGGTGCCTATGTTCCCCAATTTTGGCTCCAAATTCAAATATGTCAGTGTCAGCATTTTATTATTTGGAATTCAAATATCTAAAGTTAGATGTTGGGATTTAATTTTTAGGAAATTAGAATAATATATAAATACCTAGTTATTGCATCATTTGAACATTAAGTGAAATTAACAAGCAAGAGGTGAACATTAAGAGCAAGAATTATCAAGAGTATTATTCAACAAGTCAAGATTAGCCATTAAAGGATTTATTGCAACAATTCAAGATCCAAATATTGTGTCAAAATGTATGTGAGTGTGTTCATGTTTATGTTTTCATATTTTTTGTGAAGGCTAATCTTTGTAGCTCTCCAAGCAATTCAAGCCATTCAACAAATCAAGAAAGAAAGATCGAGACCTTGAGGAGATGTGTATGACTTTAGTCCTTCTAGGAAGCCATTGAAGGGTGGTGAGTTGCAACACTTTGTGGATTCATCATTCCTTCCTATCATTTATCGATTTATCATTGACATTTCCATTATGGAAGTGGAAACACTAACACAAGATTTGACCAAGGCATGCCCCTAAATGGTACGACCTTTCTTCTCTCTTTGAATGTGTACGTTTTAGGTTTGAAGAGGATTGAAGGAAATTTGAAGGTCAATTTTTTTTTGTTTCAATCAAAACCCTACACTTTGAAAACTCACAAAAAATTTCTTACAAAATTATTCGACAGTGATCTAAAAGTGCAACAAGCGGGAAACAAAAGCTCTAACTCGACACTAGAGGACTGCAAAATTAGATCTGAATTTTCCCTATAAATACAATGGAACCTATGCAACCTATGTCTTGTTTTTTTAGCTCCAAATTTGAATCATAGGTGCATAGTGTCTTCCTCATTCCATTTCTACAGTCTATTTTTATTTTGTGACTTCTCAGATCTTTTGTATTTGCATCAAAACAATAATTTAAATCATTAGGACAATTAGATCCTTGTATTTCATCCTTAGGATATTTCCATATTTGGTTAAGGTTGTTTGACTCACATATTAGGTTGTAATTCAATCACATACCTTGTCCAAATCCATCAAACCCTCATCACATCCCATTTCACACATAATACAAATGAACATTCCAATGAAATTTGTGAAAGGTGTCAAACCCTAAGGAACCTCAAAGGTTTCCCTTTCCCCACATTTCATTTTGGTGAGCCCAATTTGTTAAAATTATATACCTTCTGAAAATTCACCCTAGATCTAGGTTTTCCATTGCATTGTTTTTGCATTTTTCAATTAGGCATTCATTTTTGCATCATAAAATATAGAAAAATTCAAAAATTTGCATACAATATTGCATTATAGGTTGCAATAATATTTATTTCAATCATTATAGCTCAAATATAAATTCAAATTGTATTCATAAATCTACATTAGGTCATTTAAAATATGAAAACAAAATAAAACGTGTCATTTGCATGCATTTAGGTATCTTGCATATAGCTAAAAAGTGAAAAAGTGCATTGTTTTCTTTCAAAAAGCATAATCATATAATCATTTTTAGATTTATCATATTAGAATTAGTTAATTTTTGTACATTAGATCTAGAAATTACATTTACAATTGTCATTTATTGTTCAAGCATTTTCAACATTCTTGCACACTTGCATTTTGAATTATATTATCATAAATTGAGAAAATTCTAGAAAACTATTCACTATCAAACCTATTTGCACACAAACATAGAAACCCTAAACAATATTACATACAACCAAACTTTTAATTTTGAAAAATCCTACCTAGGACATAGGAACCCTAGATTCCATAGTCCTACCTTTTTTGGCTCAAATTTCTATCAAACATCTGTCTCTATGTTCTTTGTCTATTTCTACTCTGCGATTTTTTGATTTTGAGTGTTCTACTATGACTATTTGACTATTCAGTGTCCATAGTGGGAACACTTAGTGTTTTGAAACTTGTATGAGTTTCACGACTTGGTGTCCTATTACCAATACTTCAGTGAGACATAGTTGCAGACTTATGAAATCCCACGATGTTGATACATCCACTATGGATTTGGAGTTTCCCAACTCTTTCATGCAACGTATTGCCAATACCATGCCCATTTTGGACTCAATCCCTAATCCTACCAGACCAATGACAACTTTAAAATCAAGTACCTTTATGGATGTTGAGACCATTTTTGCACAAGTTTTTGATAAGGTAAGCAAGGTTTTGAAAGGACCAAGAACCTATTACAGAGCTAGGAGAAGGACACTACCAAACAACAAAGTCTCAAAATTTTCCAACACAACAAAAAAACAACACTAGCAGAAACACCACAGTACATAGAAGAAACACCAACAACACCCAGTCACTAGATAACTAGGCAAGTGTCATAGTAACCCCAAAGGAACTAATAACAACGGAACAATTTTTTTTTTTTAAAAGAATATAATAACATACTTAAGTATTATAACATAACAATGTATTAAGAGGCACAACTAGTTCCAATGGGGTACACGAAGTGACATGACTACACTAACCCATAACAACGATAATAAGATAACAATAATTAATCCATTACGTAAATCTATACATTCCCATATCATCATTTAAATATCCATTAAACAATAACCATATTAATAACATACGCACATATGGCAATACATGGAATTATAAAGATATAAAGTGTTACATAATTTCGATAGATATAATTCAACATAACCAACTATAACAAAAGATCCTGAATAAATACAAGGCCTGAATAAACATTACATCCCAATGATAGAAGAATACAACTGTCTGAAAATACATCTCAATAACTACATATACAAATCACATCAAGGTCATCCCAACACACGTGGGAGACAATACACCAATGAATACATTACATATGAAGTATATACATCAATCTGGTACATAAGGACACTGGATCATCAACATCCGCCAAAACCTGCAAGTAAAAGATACATCTGCAACAGAAGAGGGAACCCAATGGGGTGCGAAGCACGTTCCACCCAACCACCCCCGTGCTGAGAGTAGACAAGGAAGGGTCCCCGACCAAGCACGCCTAACAATAACAAAGACTAACTCAAATAGACAACTTAACATCAAAGACCACTAGAGAACTCACAACAACAATTCCAAGAGGCACAACAACAAACCACTTCAGAACATAACAACAAGTCATAATCACAAGCATCAACGAAACTCAAGACATAATATCAAAGACTACTTCCAACAATAACCAAAGACAAATCAATAAATCACTTAATCACAACAGACACAATATCACTTAACATGACAATCACAGAGTCACTTACAACTACAAACACAATATCACTTAACACGAGGTTACAATGCTTCCAGAGAACAAAGATCATGAACATCGCACAATAACTGAACAACTGTCGACATAGGAAGAGTGTCATGCATAAATTGCCATGAGTTACCCTGGCTCAACCTTCCTAGGCTACCGGACCCCCATCCTGGGTTACCCTGGCTCGCCTCTACCGGCCGCCGGACCCTCACGCAAAACTATGCGTCCCATCTCATCTCGAGCCTTATCATTCACTTGCTTCACGAGAGAGACATTCTTTTATCTTTATTAGTGTGAAAGCCCCCCCATTGATTCATTTAGATTATCACTTAATTAAACTCTAGGTGAGTTACCCTGGCACCCCTTTGTGTGCCGGACCCCCACAAAGAGCCACTCTCCTATCGACAACACACAAGATACAATATCACAATAGGCAACTGGACAACATAACCTCTCCAATCCAAGGAGGAAACAAACCCGAAAACTCACTCCGAACACTGGAGGAAATCAAAGTATCAATCCCACTCCTTCCAAAGGAGGAACAAATCACATTACCCTCTCCTATTCCCAAGGAGGCACAAAATCCCCGTTCGTGGAAACCGGGTACAACCTCATAATACAATACGTCAAGGCGATTCACAAAATGAACCTCTACACCAAACATCCCACTCTAGAACACTTCTCTGGAAGACTTACATAGACCTTTAACCCAATTTGCCCGACATGGAGAATAAAAGAAACATGATAGAGAACATTCCATCTCTGGAGAAACCCTTAACAATAACATAAACTCTTACGAAAGGTAAGGTCACCTAGGGTTTTTCCCATACGTCACAATAAAACAATGAAGAGAATACCACAAGACTTAACGAATACTCTCAAGAAAACGATTACTTAAAACAACTCCATATAAAAATATTTCCAAAACTCAATAGTTTCATCAAACAAATAAATCAACAATTCGAGACTATTCGATTCAAAACAAAACACACGGTTAAATTCAAATTCGCACAATTACATTATAACATCATATCTTTTAATTTTTTAACTATTCAATTTAATTATAATCACATAACTTATTTTCCAGTTTCCTCAATTAAACAATATCACTATATCTCGTAAAAATTATCATATTAATTTTATTTTATTTTATTTTATTTTTGTCCAAAGCATCACAAAATTAATATATAAATATATCCAATAATAAAATATTTTTGTAAAAGAATCATTGTATCAAAAACATATTATAAAATTTATAAATTATCATTTAGGAAATTATTATTATATATATATATATATAAATTAATTATATAAAATTATGTTATCAAACAAATTCGAATTGAATTATAAAAAAATTATTTTATAAAGCAAAATCGAATCAAATTAAATTAAATTAAATTTACAAACCTTTAAATAAAAATACAAATTTAAATTCCAATTTCTCAAATCTTTTAATGAATTCCAATTTCTCAAAACATTTAATGTATATACTCATTTAATATATACCTATATATAAAACTATTTACAATAACCAAATTATTTAAATGCACTGCTTATATAATATTAAATATTTTACTTATATATCTAATATTGAATATTATATATATTATATTAAATATTATATATATAATACTAATATTCTATATATATAATATTAAATATTAAACATATCATATTAAATATGAAATATATTAAATACTAAATAAATAAATAAAACCGAATTAATTTTTCTTTTTTTATAAAAAAAAACAACGTAGGCTGTAAAACCGCGCCCACAGTACATAGTACTGTGGCGTTGGTTGCAGCCCCAACTGGCGGCGCGCTTCGGTCTTTCCACTCACCTGTGGATACACGGGCCGGCCGTCCACCCCCAAACACAAAAAAAAAAAAATTATACTTTATTTTATTTTATATCAGACCATCTAAATCTGGTTATGCAAGTTTAACCCACAAAAAAAACAAATGATTTTCTTTTCAAGACAATGGTTTTAGAACTAAATTTTATTGAATATTCAAAGGGTTTTACGATAGTTTTCTACCGAGGGTTTTCACATGAATAAATTTTCAAATCACAAGAACTCCTTTCAATAAATTTTTCAAAACATATTGTTCAAAGCACAACAAAAATAATAATAAATAACAGAAGAAAACCTGGAGTCCTTCGCCTGGTGAAGAATTTCTTATGAAGCCTCCTGTCGATTTCCTTCTGCAGCTCTCTTCTCGAATCCTTGCCTGTAGCTCTTTTCTCGATCTTCTGCCTTCAACGTTCTTCTGAATCTTCTTTTCTTTCATCCACAATAATTTTTTACACAATAATTTTACCCACCAAATCCTCAAAACTCAAATCTTTTTTTTCTTTTTTTTTCTTTTCCAGATCCAGAATAACAGAGTAAAACTTGTGTGTGAATAATTCCCTCATAAAAATAATAAATCACTAATTAAAAATAATAAATCTTTTTCTGCTTTCTTTTCCAAAAAGCCCCCTTTCTTATTGGTCCTTTTCCAGCTTTTAAAAGCTCACACATATCTAAAAATTTTAATTAAAATAATTTATTTAATTCAGATATTATCTTCTCATAATTTTCTAATTAAATATTAATAAAAAGGTAATATTTAATTATTTTCAACAATATCAATTTAATTTAATTTTTTGCCCTTTAATTAATTAAATACTTTTTAATTTACAATCTATTTAAATTTATCATTTTTCTAACTCTCAATTAAATCAAATAACAATGCAACCTTAATTAATTATTTTATGAAATACGAATAATTAATTAAACACTAACCCAGAATTAAATAATTACTCAACAGTCAAACTACATAAAGACAAAGACAAAACTTCAGTCATAACACAACGACTCACAACAGACGACGGACTTGGGACGGGGACGCTTCCAAACCTACTCCCTTTTTCAACATTTTACCCATTGGGTTAATTTATTGCTCGCCCTGTCTTGCCGAAGCAGGTGGAATCGAGACTTATTCCTACAATCCTGCATCCAAATAAACGTCAAGTAGCACATGTATATATATATATATAATCAAACATCCTATCATGAGAAGGAATTGTAGTGTAGCAGGGCACTCGTGAACAAGTGATGCTACACTGTCCTCTCACCTAATCTATTCTAACAATTATAATATCAATAATGAGCTAACATTTCTAACCAAATTGACATAAGATTACATGATATTAAACTACTGCATCTTAACTAATTATTAAACAATTGCATTATAAAATATTGCTGAATTAAATAACATCACCATTGAATCATCACATCGACATATAAAACATTAATGAGCAACTATTTGAATAACAATAATCCAATCAACACACAAAGTATCATAAATCATACTAATAATGTCATATCAAATGATCAAGTCCACTAAAGGAATAACATCATCAAACTTCAAACCAACCAAATCAAACCATAATAGTATCATCATAGTATCAACGTATCAAGTTAAAGCATAGAAATTAATAAATCCAACAGTATGAGGGGTATTACATCCTCCCCCCCTAGGACATGGCTTACTCCTGGAAGCCATTAAATAGATAAGAGTAAGCACACAACAACCATGCAGAGAACACGCCACAAATCTCTATAACTAACCACATATTCATTCATTTCCTATTACCCTATTCCATAATTCCATACAATAAACACTCAAAAGCAACTCCGAAACCACATAGGGTCAATCAGGAAATCGCTTGCACAATGAGGTAAAGCACAAGAAGACATACAAGGGTGGACATAACAACAAAGCTGGTTGTCATCCACTACACACAACACACAAAATTCACACACAACACAATTGTCCATAATGCATTCTCCCAGTAGGAAGGATATCGGTGCATTGTACACTACACCGAGGGTCCTATCCCTTCCACTAGTTTCTTGCGCCATTGG
Organism: Sequoia sempervirens; assembly: GCA_007258455.2. Taxonomy (NCBI): domain Eukaryota; kingdom Viridiplantae; phylum Streptophyta; class Pinopsida; order Cupressales; family Cupressaceae; genus Sequoia; species Sequoia sempervirens. The sequence goes on from VDFB02281492.1 coordinate 975,627,674, forward strand.
ACCTACACCACATAACAACAACTTCTTGGTAACCAAATCAAATCAACCCAAAAAGGAAAACATAAACTAATGAACAAAGCACCTAGGTCAACACCATGGCTCATAATGCCTGGAGTATTACCTACACAACTAACAACTTAATGGGTCCACATTATCCCAGAGCGCCCAGTGTTTAAACTTGGGCTCTGATACCAAGCTGTCACGCCTCGCCGTGCGAACCCCAAAGGAACTAATAACAACGGAACAATTTTTTTTTTTAAAGAATATAATAACATACTTAAGTATTATAACATAACAATGTATTAAGAGGCACAACTAGTTCCAATGGGGTACACGAAGTGACATGACTACACTAACCCATAACAACGATAATAAGATAACAATAATTAATCCATTACGTAAATCTATACATTCCCATATCATCATTTAAATATCCATTAAAAAATAACCATATTAATAACATACGCACATATGGCAATACATGGAATTATAAAGATATAAAGTGTTACATAATTTCGATAGATATAATTCAACATAACCAACTATAACAAAAGATCCTGAATAAATACATGGCCTGAATAAACATTACATCCCAATGATAGAAGAATACAACTGTCTGAAAATACATCTCAATAACTACATATACAAATCACATCAAGGTCATCCCAACACACGTGGGAGACAATACACCAATGAATACATTACATATGAAGTATATACATCAATCTGGTACATAAGGACACTGGATCATCAACATCTGCCAAAACCTGCAAGTAAAAGATACATCTACAACAGAAGAGGGAACCCAATGGGGTGCGAAGCACGTTCCACCCAACCACCTTCGTGCTGAGAGTAGACAAGGAAGGGTCCCCGACCAAGCACGCCTAACAATAACAAAGACTAACTCCAAATAGACAACTTAACATCAAAGACCACTAGAGAACTCACAACAACAATTCCAAGAGGCACAACAACAAACCACTTCAGAACATAACAACAAGTCATAATCACAAGCATCAACGAAACTCAAGACATAATATCAAAGACTACTTCCAACAATAACCAAAGACAAATCAATAAATCACTTAATCACAATAGACACAATATCACTTAACATGACAATCACAGAGTCACTTACAACTACAAACACAATATCACTTAACACGAGGTTACAATGCTTCCAGAGAACAAAGATCATGAACATCGCACAATAACTGAACAACTGTCGACATAGGAAGAGTGTCATGCATAAATTGCCATGAGTTACCCTGGCTCAACCTTCCTAGGCTACTGGACCCCCATCCTGGGTTACCCTGGCTCGCCTCTACCGGCCGCCGGACCCTCACGCAAAACTATGCGTCCCATCTCATCTCGAGCCTTATCATTCACTTGCTTCACGAGAGAGACATTCTTTTATCTTTATTAGTGTGAAAGCCCCCCCATTGATTCATTTAGATTATCACTTAATTAAACTCTAGGTGAGTTACCCTGGCACCCCTTTGTGTGCCGGACCCCCACAAAGAGCCACTCTCCTATCGACAACACACAAGATACAATATCACAATAGGCAACTGGACAACATAACCTCTCCAATCCAAGGAGGAAACAAACCCGGAAACTCACTCCGAACACTGGAGGAAATCAAAGTATCAATCCCACTCCTTCCAAAGGAGGAACAAATCACATTACCCTCTCCTATTCCCAAGGAGGCACAAAATCCCCGTTCGTGGAAACCGGGTACAACCTCATAATACAATACGTCAAGGCGATTCACAAAATGAACCTCTACACCAAACATCCCACTCTAGAACACTTCTCTGGAAGACTTACATAGACCTTTAACCCAATTTGCCCGACATGGAGAATAAAAGAAACATGATAGAGAACATTCCATCTCTGGAGAAACCCTTAACAATAACATAAACTCTTACGAAAGGTAAGGTCACCTAGGGTTTTTCCCATACGTCACAATAAAACAATGAAGAGAATACCACAAGACTTAACGAATACTCTCAAGAAAACGATTACTTAAAACAACTCCATATAAAAATATTTCCAAAACTCAATAGTTTCATCAAACAAATAAATCAACAATTCGAGACTATTCGATTCAAAACAAAACACACGGTTAAATTCAAATTCGCACAATTACATTATAACATCATATCTTTTAATTTTTTAACTATTCAATTTAATTATAATCACATAACTTATTTTCCAGTTTCCTCAATTAAACAATATCACTATATCTCGTAAAAATTATCATATTAATTTTATTTTATTTTATTTTATTTTTGTCCAAAGCATCACAAAATTAATATATAAATATATCCAATAATAAAATATTTTTGTAAAAGAATCATTGTATCAAAAACATATTATAAAATTTATAAAATATCATTTAGGAAATTATTATATATATATATATATATAAATTAATTATATAAAATTATGTTATCAAACAAATTCGAATTGAATTATAAAAAAATATTTTATAAAGCAAAATCGAATCAAATTAAATTAAATTAAATTTACAAACCTTTAAATAAAAATACAAATTTAAATTCCAATTTCTCAAATCTTTTAATGAATTCCAATTTCTCAAAACATTTAATGTATATACTCATTTAATATATACCTATATATAAAACTATTTACAATAACCAAATTATTTAAATGCACTGCTTATATAATATTAAATATTTTACTTATATATCTAATATTGAATATTATATATATTATATTAAATATTATATATATAATACTAATATTCTATATATATAATATTAAATATTAAACATATCATATTAAATATGAAATATATTAAATACTAAATAAATAAATAAAACCGAATTAATTTTTCTTTTTTTATAAAAAAAAAACAATGTAGGCTGTAGAAACCAGCGCCCACAGTACATAGTATTGTGGGCGTGAAATCTGCCACAGCAGCGGCCCGGACCCTCTCTGTCTTGTGATCAATGTATTTGCTACAACCACCACTTTGAAGTAGATGCGGCGTAGAATCCCCCAAACACAAAAAAAAATTATATTTTATTTTATATCAGACCATCTAAATCTGGTTATGCAAGTTTAACCCACAAAAAAAACAAATGATTTTCTTTTCAAGACAATGGTTTTCAGAACTAAATTTTATTGAATATTCAAAGGGTTTTACGATAGTTTTCTACCGAGGGTTTTCACATGAATAAATTTTCAAATCACAAGAACTTCTTTCAATAAATTTTTCAAAACATATTGTTCAAAGCACAACAAAAATAATAATAAATAACAGAAGAAAACCTGGAGTCCTTCGCCTGGTGAAGAATTCCTTCTGAAGCCTCCTCTCGATTTCCTTCTGCAGCTCTCTTCTCGAATCCTTGCTGTAGCTCTTTTCTCATCTTCTGCCTTCAACGTTCTTCTGAATCTTCTTTTCTTTCATCCACAATAATTTTTTTACCCAATAAATACAAAACTCAAACTTTTTTTCTTTTCCAGATCCAGAATAACAGAGTAAAACTTGTGTGTGAATAATTCCCTCATAAAAATAATAAATCACTAATTAAAAATAATAAATCTTTTTCTGCTTTCTTTTCCAAAAAGCCCCCTTTCTTATTGGTCCTTTTCCAGCTTTTAAAAGCTCACACATATCTAAAAATTTTAATTAAAATAATTTATTTAATTCAGATATTATCTTCTCATAATTTTCTAATTAAATATTAATAAAAAGGTAATATTTAATTATTTTCAACAATATCAATTTAATTTAATTTTTTGCCCTTTAATTAATTAAATACTTTTTAATTTACAATCTATTTAAATTTATCATTTTTCTAACTCTCAATTAAATCAAATAACAATGCAACCTTAATTAATTATTTTATGAAATACGAATAATTAATTAAACACTAACCCAGAATTAAATAATTACTCAACAGTCAAACTACATAAAGACAAAGACAAAACTTCAGTCATAACACAACGACTCACAACAGACGACGGACTTGGGACGGGGACGCTTCCAAACCTACTCCCTTTTTCAACATTTTACCCATTGGGTTAATTTATTGCTCGCCCTGTCTTGCCGAAGCAGGTGGAATCGAGACTTATTCCTACAATCCTGCATCCAAATAAACGTCAAGTAGCACATGTATATATATATATATAATCAAACATCCTATCATGAGAAGGAATTGTAGTGTAGCAGGGCACTCGTGAACAAGTGATGCTACACTGTCCTCTCACCTAATCTATTCTAACAATTATAATATCAATAATGAGCTAACATTTCTAACCAAATTGACATAAGATTACATGATATTAAACTACTGCATCTTAACTAATTATTAAACAATTGCATTATAAAATATTGCTGAATTAAATAACATCACCATTGAATCATCACATCGACATATAAAACATTAATGAGCAACTATTTGAATAACAATAATCCAATCAACACACAAAGTATCATAAATCATACTAATAATGTCATATCAAATGATCAAGTCCACTAAAGGAATAACAACATCATCAAACTTCAAACCAACCAAATCAAACCATAATAGTATCATCATAGTATCAACGTATCAAGTTAAAGCATAGAAATTAATAAATCCAACAGTATGAGGGGTATTACACAAGGCGACACTTAGAACCAACAACATTCCTAAGTCAGAGATAGACTAACAACCCATTCCTATCACCAAAACAACAAGCCCAAATGACTTTCCTGAAACAACTAGGCCACAAACCACCTACAACAAATAGATCGCAACTGAACTTCCACTCAAAACTGAGCCTAACAAATTCCCACCAAAAGACTTTCCTAAAACAACTAGGCCACAAACCACCTACAACAGTTGGACCGTAGTAGAACTTCCACTCAAAACTTATCCTAACAGAATCCCAACAAAAGCAAGGAGGACTTGACTGAAAAAAGGCAACACTAGCTCCCTATCAACAAACCCAACAAAACCTTCTTCAAACCTTTCCAATAGTAACATTTTCCACCTCAATAGGAATACCACCTCAAAATGAGACATTGGAAAGGGACGACTGAAAATAGGGCAGCAACAACTCCCATCACTACTCTCATTCTCCACCTCAAAAGGAAGAAGGAGAGCCAAATTGAAAGCGGGGAAACAACCACACCCATGTAGCAGCACCATCAAATCTTGATGAGAAAACCAGATCCCATCACTAGCCTTGAAAACTGTCTTAACATAGATAATAAGGCTGACCTCTAAATCCCCCAAACAACTATTCCCAACTCGAGCAGCATAAACCAAATCCACCTCAATAGGAGAAACCAAATGGGAAGTCTAGGAGAATAGGAAACATCACAACCCAAACAGATGCTCAACCAACAACAACACCCAAATAGTAAACCCAACAAACCATCTCCAAACCTTTCCAGTAGTAAAATTTTCCACCTCAAAATGACATGCTAGAAAGAAACAATTGAAACCAGGGCAGAAACAACACCCATCAATACTCTCATTCTCCACCTCAATAGGAGAAAGAAGAACCAAACTGAACACAAGGTAGTAACCATAACCATGCAACAACGCTGTAAAATCTTGATGAGGACACCAGAGCCCATCACAAACCTTGAGAACCATCTTAACAAAGGAAATAAGACTGGCCTCTGAAGCCCTCAAACAATGATTCCCAACTCCAACAACACACACCAACTCCACCTCATAAGAGGGGTTCTCCACCTCGATAGAAGAAATCAAAAGGAAAGAGAGCAACTGGAGAAAAAAACCCTTGACCACACTCTCAAACACCACCTCTACCTCAAAAGGAGGGATATCCACCTCAACAGGAAGTCAAGAGGGCAGGAAGAGAGAAGAAGCACTAGTGAACAGGGCAATAGAAATGTCCCTTAGAAATGAACCTAACTAAGCAGAGCCAACAAAGGCAGAACTACCCAAGTACCAAATCCCAACCCCAATCCTGAAAAGCCACATGAGGCATCCATGAAGGACAACCAACCACAGACACAACAAGGGAGAAGTATAAAGAAGCAAAGCCTTTGAAACAAACTCACACAAAAACACCACCAAGAACCAAACACACAACTCCCACAAATAGGCAGAAACACAGTAAAGGGTGGAAAGAGAGAACTGGGAAATAAACTACCTGCCATGGCCATCATAGAGAGACACCTGATCTACAAGAAGTAACACATCAATAGGGGAGTAGGGGAGAAGGTTCTTAGAAACCAAAACCCTTGCACAAGCAAAAGGAGGCACAAATCCATCACTGAGAAGTGCCTCCACATGTAGCAGATTAGAGACAACACCCACCAAACCATAAATAATCATTATAGCAAAGACATCCGTAGAAAACAATGCAAAAGAACACTGCAAATCAAACCTAGGAATCACCTGATCAAAGCAATGTAGAGACCTGGAGAACCTTCCCTGCACACCTAGCCATCCAAAAAAACACCATCCAAAGGCACCATCATCGTCCTCATCTCCATTGCCATTTCTGCCCTCCTCAGTATCAAAATTCAAAAAACTTCATCAGCGCCCTTTCCCGCTCATCGCTTTCGTCATTTGTTGCACATGTTCTCAAACATTTGTTAATTGGGTTGGGAAATGAAAATAAGAAAATTTGGAAGTATAAGAACAAAAGTAAAAAATAATTACATAACAATTTTTTTTTTATATAGAGAACTTGGAAAATAGATTTAGCACTTCACAGCTCGTGATGCTAGTGTGCCACACTATCATCCTATTTCCACACTATAGTTTGAGATGTAAAATATCATCTCAAAATGGTAAAAAATATAGAATTGTTCTTCTCTACATAGTAGGAGGCAATGTCACAACAAAATGTGATGGGAACTAACATAAGATAAAGAAATGGAAAAAACTAATCTAAAATCATTCAAATTAAATTAAATAATAAAGTACAAAAGAGAAGAAAGAGTAGAAAACCTTCATGTGTGGTAGCCTCCAATAAACTTGTGTCTAGTAAAATAAAATTGTTGGGGAGTACTTATGATCTTGCCTTCAAGTCAAGACCTTGATTTGGTGTTTCAACCTCCATTAGAAATCAATGAAATGAGGCAACATGGATTTAAGTGTGCATGCTTATCCAATGTGTTTCTAGGACTAAGAACATCAATAATAAAGATTTATAAGTGATAAATATACCTAGTTCTTAATAGCCTAGTGTGTATGGATGGACATAGGAGGCGATATCTCCAATAGAGAAAAATGAAGCAATGAAGATATTAAAATAACCAACAAAGAGAGAAGGATGAAGAACAAAAATCTAATATTCACAATAAAAACGGAGAGTTTTTACAAGGTCGAGGAATTTTCAGAGTACTTAGATGTTGTAAAGTGTTGTAGAGAGCCAAAGAGAGTTCAAACTTGTACGACGAACTATAAAGTTACATGAGAAAGAGAGAGAAATCTTGGAAGAATGAAAGGGAATCCCAAGTCATTAAAAATGTAAGGGTGACTATTGGACTTCAAAGCAACAAGAGTATGATGATTATAAATGAATTTCCAGAAGTTCAAAGGTTAATATAAAGTTAGAAAATGAATGGTATACAATTGTATAGTTAGAGGACAATATCACATTATGATAGATCAAAATACAATGTGCTCAAAGACTTCACATCATGTTAAAAAAAGGTAACACGGTCACAAGGGACACAAGGGACACATGAAAACATATAGAACAAGGTTGAATACACAAAAATACAACACAACATTAGGACTATGAGTAGGTAAAAGGCCAAGGCTAAGATAAAATGATCCTAGAGCACGCTATGAAGAATGGATATTAAAACAAGCCCAAAACATAATGAAATAATGTAGGGTATGCAATTTTTTACTTTACAAACCTTTTGATCTTATTTAATAGCTTTGGTAATATTGAAGATACATTAAGAAATTATGCAATATGCCTAGTCCTATGTAATTTTTAATGTTATGTTAATGTTATGATACTATCAATGCCATAAGATAATTTTATAATGCTTCATCACCTAGAACTAGATAACCATAATGAATTAGGTTTTTTCCTTCTATACAATACTCTAGCATGCAACTTGAATAGTTGTGCTCAACTCAAAAGTGTTAATTAGTTCAAAAAGAGTTAACTATGATCCATTTAAAAAATAATAATTTTAAAAGTTTAAGGTTCAAAATCTATGCATGTAGATCTAAACTAAGTTCATTTTAATATCTACAAAATCTATGCACGCAGATTTGAATTAGGTTCATATTAATACTTACAAAATTAAATCATGATAATAGATATATAAACTAAAAATTTAGATTAACCATTAATATGTAATCAAAATTAATCAAAACTTAAATAATTTATTATTTTTTACATAAAATATGTTATTTATACACAAATCATTACACTTAAAACAAACAAATCAAAATAAATTTAAAATAAAAGATAAAACTAATCATTATATCTATTTACCCACCATAAAAATAAATAAATTGATACATACAATTACCCACCACAAAACTAAGCCAAGATGATCACACCAACATTAAATATTACCATTCATTCTAGCATTTGACACTTTATAAATAAATTAATTAGTGTTATTTGAGTTTTTCATATAGTCATATATTATGGGGTATTCCTTCATTGTGTTAGAGAATAGATAAAGCTATATTTGGATCTACATATCTATATCCAAAAATATAAGAACATTAGTAAAGTATTCTTCATAAGACTTTAACTTTTATTTTTTATTTTTATCAAACACACACTCCCATAATCACTAAAGTGAATATTGCAGTATATTCATTTATAAATTTTATATATCTTGCGTGTAGTCAACCTTCATTTACTTAAAAGAGAAAATAATTCAAACATGTAATATTCTCTCATATTCATATTATTTTAACCACATTAGGAAAACAATCTCCCACATATTATGTAAGTGCTAATGCTAATTTAAATCGTGTTTATTTTAAGAAAACAATTGGATACATTTACTAATTGAGTGGACCAAGTGAACCTTTTAAATAATAATTTGTTCTCATCTAACTTTTGGTTGGATTTGAGTTTCCTAGTTAGAAAATACAAGGGAAAGAAGACAAATCTAGAAAAGAACTTTTGTGCTTATATAAAAAAGGTATGAAACTTGAGGCTTCCTACACCTTCCTATTCCCAAAGGTCATATAATAAAAGCATGCATGAAGCGATGCATGCAGATGGGGTCATATAAAGAAGTCATGTATCCATCACCATATGCATTTTTTTGTTCCACCATTTCCCCCAAGTTGGCCTCTACATTATCTACACTATCTATGGTGGGCATAAGTTTGGAATTTTCTATAGGGGAAATTGTTAGTGAATTTTTGTTTTGTAAAATATAGTTCACATTAGTGTAAAGGAATAAATTGTACACTATAGAATATTTATGAGAAAAATAAATTTAATTAATTAAGGATAAATTAATTTAGATTAATTGATAGATAATTGTAAAATATATGTATGAAAATTAAATGTCAGCAAGAGGAGAATTTAGTCTTAAAATTTATTATGGAAGAATAACGTTGATAATGTTTAGAATTGATTTGTCATTTTACAATTTTTTATTTTTTTTATATGATGATTATCTGTGAATTTAAATTAGCAGAAAAAATATTGTAGGTTGATCTCAAGTGCCATGAATTTGATCCTTTAGAAATATTTTTTTTCTTTAATAAATTTTGTTTCATCATCTATTTTCTAAATGCTAAACTAATTGTACATAATATCTATAATGAACCAAGTTAGTTGGTAATAGCTAGTAGAAAGGGGCAATAAAATTAACATTTGAATTTGAATATTTGGATTTTAGGGTCATTCTCACACTCCTCAAAAAAGAACCAAGTCAATTAGGGGAAAGGGGCCCATAGTGGGTAGGGGTCCAATGGTGGGTATAAAAGTAGGCCTGAGTGGGCCCCATAGTGGGTAGGCTTAATATCCAATAAACTTACAATTAATATCCAATTGCAAAACACTTTTATCCATAAAGTACACAAAGTGACAAATCATGTGATGCCACATCAACGCACCCATAATACATGACTTGGTGACCCACTATTGGTCTCACCTTTTTTTTGGGCTGTTTTGGATACCTTGACAAAAAGCATGTTGATGTGGCCTTGAAACCAATTTTTATAAGTAGGGGACTTGCCAAATAAGTTGTTGTACAAATTTGGGAGTGATTTGAAATTTTCACAAAAGACTTTGAGAAGTGTGAAGTTAGGGTGGCCCACTATAGGCCCCTCTCCCCTATGTGTCATTTGTAAATAAACCAAAGGGATAATGCAATGGTATTAGGGTAAGGATTGAAAGTATGGAAATAATTATGAATGGAGATAAAATTAAAATGGATAGGGATTGGGTAATGAGACAAACTAAGAATATGAGTAGGCCACTTGGTGATATGTTATTACATTAAGCCATTCCACCAAGGTGGGAAACAATAAATGTAAAATGGCATGGGTTGCTCCTTTTACCATTATGCTTTTTACTTCATTTGATGTAATCTAACATGAGCATGTGTTTCATAGTATATGTGCCTTCTTAGTCTACATGTGAAAAGTAAATATCTAGATATCAATAAAAGGATACTAATGCATATAAAGTAGAAAATTATTGTTGAATTTTACAAACTCTCATTGGTATGAACAATCAATTAAAATATACAAAATAGAGAAAGAACATGTAATGTGTGGCTTCTCACATAGTCAAAATAAATGAAAACAACAATTTGTTTCAACTATCTAAAAAAATAGAAGAGAGAAGGGATAGAAAATTCCACCTAGATATAGATAGTGATACAAAAATCTACATTACATAATAATGCCACATGTATTTACATGATGTAGGGATGAATTATGATGAATTTCCACACAAGGTAATAATGCAATAGAGATTTTCATGGTGTAGGTATATAATGTGATCAAGATTTATTTAGATAAGGTAATGAGCCTCTATCTAGCACAAGTTTCCATCTAAAAATATTAACAATAAAAAGTTATAGAGAAAATATATGCCCCTTTAATTGATTGCATCCAATTGATGCAAGGAATTGAAGGGAGCAACAAAATAATACACAATAATGATAAAAGTGTAATTAGATAATATGTAAGTACATATAACATGTAAATATGGGTTCTACGAAAATTCACTGCTAGTAATTCACCAACAAGAATTGACCCCCAACAATTCATTGCTAACAATTCATTGTTGTGACATATTCATCATGTATACAATGCACCACCAACAATTCATCACCATGGTATATTCACCACATGACCTTGTATTCAAGTGACCTTTTTAATTTTTATAAAATCACCAGTAAATTACATTTCTTAAGTCACGTTTGTATTCTATGAAGTCATTTGAAGTGATTTAAATCACCTATTTTGAAGCCGATTAGTATATTTTATTTTGTAACTTTATGTTATAAAATAAATCTAATTTGTCTTATGTGATCTAGTTTTAAAAATAGAAGCTAGTGTACAACCAAATTAAATTGAATTATTTCCAACAAATATATTCGAGGTTATATTTTGAAAGAGGAATAATATACATATATTATGAAATTTAATGTTCCTATTGAGATATTGAATGTGTCCTAATTCAAATACAAGATTAAACATTGTGTGAATACGAAGTTATGGTAACATCACCTCTAATTGTTAAGTATTCTCCTTTATACAACAAGGTATATCTAGATATATTTATATAAATTATTATCATTTATACTATATCAATCTAATTATTTTTAACTACATGATGGTATGGTTGTATGGTAGTGATAATCAAGATGGGATTTGATACTAGATGTAATGTCCCAAGCCAACACACCTAAGACATTACATTAGTTGATTGAATAATTTTTGCAAACAACAACCACAAACACTAAGATGCATGTTCAACAACATGTTGCATTACATAACAACATGCACACAAGTTTTGTGTGAAACACAATAGAACTAACAACACAAATGAATTCACCACTACTACAAGAAAGGTGGCACTAATAGAATATTTACCCATCGTGGGAAAAAATCACCATAATGAACCCACAAAAGGTAGAAATGATATCCAAATGATGTTTGGGTACTAACCCATGATCATATTCGCTTGCAACACAACACAAGAATAGGATAAGCAAAGAATCAACCTCAAATCCACATGAAGACACTCTTAAAAACCCAACCAAACACCACAAAAACCTACATAGATAGTAGAATGACTAGGATGTAACACCCCGCAAATAGATGACTCATTTTTTATCTTCTATAACAAGGAGTAAGATAAGGTGATGACCACCTCTATTCCACTCAACAAACTACTAAAAAAACATCTAAACTCTAGGTAAAACCTTCACAAGAGGTTTCCCTACTAGGAGGTACAAACCCTCCACCATTGGGAATTATGACAAGTTTCTTACAAGAAAGAACATGATTCCTAATGGAAACATGTGTCATAAGGATTAAGATATGAAACTTTTCAAAAAAATGACATGGAAAGAATCCCTAGGTTAAGGGGAAAAAAATTCATATACCAAGTTTCCTTAAGAAACAATGAAGAGACCAAAAACATGATGACATAATGGAAATAAGAAATCAAAGGAGACTAGCACCCAAACAAGATACTAGTGCAAGAGAAAATGTTTCTAGGTCTATTGTTGGAGTCTTAATCTAGCAAAAAAGCCCTAGATAGGAATTGTAGTCCTCCCTAGTGCTATATTCTTGATTGTAGTGCTAGTGTCTTGAATAGTGAGCAAATACAAGCTTAGTTTTGGTCCCTAAGACAAGAAAAAACCTTCAGAACCACAAGGAAGACATCAAATAATAAGGGACTCCAAACAATGAAAAAATTTGGGGAACCAACAAGGACCTAGACACCTTATCTCACCTCATACTAGCCCGTGAAGGAGATAATTCCCAAGGATAGATACCTCCAAGGTCTCCTACACAAAACTAATGATACAAGGGGTGAAGGGGAAAGTTTCCTACACCTCCCAACCCTATCAAAAACACTCAAAGATCCCCAAATGACTCCTCAACAAAGCAATTCTCACCAACTCACAACCCCCAAATTGGGAGATAGATAAATAAGAAACAAAGAAAAAGATTGAATATTTTATAACACATAAATATTCATTTTAATGCCAAATCTAAATATTTTGTATGCTCATTTTACCAATATTTCTAGAATTATAAATTGCATAAGAAAAGTCAATAACTTCAACACCAACATCAAGGAAACATGCATAAGAAGATGCGTCCTTCGCCAATTATATGGGAGGTTTACAATTCATCTGAGGTTTTATTTAATAATTTACAATTAAAAATGAGGACTCAAGGTCTTGAATAATACACTTTTACATCATAATAAGATAATTTGAAAACCAAAGGTAAGGACAGAACCCCTAGTTGCAGGCTAACCAAACTCATCCAAAGGTGAAGCCTCCAAGAACTCCAATCCCTAATGGTAGTATCCATGCCATCCAACCATGTGATACCATTAGGTACACCCCATTGTGTTAGGAGATAGTCACTAGGGCATAATTTCATAACTCACACAAAACAAGGAGCATGACTCACAAACATGCAAATCAACGTATACACATGGCATTGAATGAAATACATAATCAAGGCATATGATGCAAGAGCATCCGAGTCCACAAGCGATCCTACATTGCCCAAAAATATTTCAGTTTGATTGTTTTTGTGTTGTGATTGTTTTGGTTTGTGTTGGTGTTTTTAGACATCTCTCAGCAGCAAGAACTCAAAAATTTAGTCAAAATTGCAATTTTTAATTTTTCTTCGGTTTGCTATTTTAGTGGGCTCCGCAGGCAATTTTCAAAATATATTCCCAAAAATTTGTAAGAGCTGAAGTAGAATCCTATTGTAGGGATATTCTTTGAAGTACCATGTAAAATATGAAAAAAGAATCAAAGTAAAATCCTTCACGGTTTGAGATATTTTAATGCCGAAAGTTTGTAAAAATGTGTGTTGACAATTCATGGAAAATTTAAAATCTCGAGTTTTATAAAGGCTAGAGCGAAACAAATTGGTGGGAGGCATAGTAATGATATTACACTCATCTTGGCAAGATTTCATACAAAAATGATCTTCTGGGTGAAAGTTATGCAAAAAGCCAATTTTCAGCTACTTGGCATAAAATGGTGAAGTTGCAAAAAGTAAAATTTTCTAATGTTGCTCCATGAGGTATTATTCAAGGTAATTTAATGGTTTTATTTTATTCATTGATGCATTTAAGAATATCAAATGTGTGAGGACAAAGAACCTTCATTATTTCATTGATGGTGCCATGTTTGGGAGAGTTTTTAAATATTGTTTTAATGCCTTGCTGAGTGGCATAGGAAATGGGAGGCTCCATATTAAATAGAATTTCATTTTTCCAATAGGGAAGAAAGCGATGAGGTGAAGTAATTGCAGATTTTAAAAAAATATATGTGATTTAATATGCAACAACAATAAAGACACACAAAATGAGATGCCAAAGAAAGAAAATAGTGCTTCTTGCCTGAGGCTGCACCAAAAACAAAGATATCTACAACAAATTAATTTAATTAGTAGTGGTCTTGTTAGAGGAAGGCATTAAGAACAACAAATGCTCATGCTTCAGGGGTGGTTGGGATTTTAGAGTGAAATTTCCCCATGAGAGGGGCATAGAGCCTGAGAGTTGCAGCCATGAATGGATGCTGAAAAAGAGTTGGAATGTGAGGAATGATGTGGGGTTTGGAAAAGGAAAGCTACTTTATTATGCTACAGATATGAATCAGTCAAAAGAAAAAACTAGAGAGGAGTGGAGTGTTGTAGAAGAGAGTTGAAGAGAAGAATTAGATGAGGTTGTTGAGTGAGAGGTCATGAAAGGCCAAAGATGTAATTTTGTTGTAGATGCTTGTAGTCATTTTCTTTTGATGAAATTAAAATGAAATAAGTGTAATTTGATGTTAAGCTTTTGTATAAGCTTTGTGTTGTATTTTATTGTGAAAATAAGGTTGTGGATTTGAAAAATTGTATGTAAAATTTGAGTTATGAGTTGCATGTGGGAGTTTGTACTTCATTAGTGGTATCAGAGCAGTAGTTCCTGAGTGTGTGGACAGAACCGCCGATTGGAGGAAGTTTGTACCAAGATCTAAGGGTGGAGTAGTGAGGAGGAAGTCCCTAAGCGTGAAAATAGGTCACCAAATGTGAGGCAATTTGCACCAAGACTTGTTGACAAACAAATCACCAAATAGTGAGGTAGTTTGTACCTTGAGATAGTGGATTTGAAAGTGGAAGTAGAATCGCCGATTTGAGGTAGCTTCACTCTAATTAATTTATACATTAAGCATAGAAGATGAAAATAAAATACGGAAGGTTGCAATAGAAGCTAAGATGATGGACTTTGAAGGTCCTATATTTGATGAAGAACTAGGTGAAGAGGAAGAAGATATCCTGTTGAAAGACAGGATGAAAAAAGTGGTCGTAAGAAGGATGTGGACAAGCTTAAATCTATTGGGGATCTATTGGTAGAATCTGGTGCTGTTAAGACCCTTGAGGCCCACTTCTCTCAACCTTTCTCATGATTATTCTCTCATGGAATGCAAAGGGGTTGAATAGCACCCCCCGTCAAAAGGCTATTCAAGATTGTTGTTCATTCTCCTGATATATTTTGTGTTCAGGAAACTAAGCTTCGGGTGGACCTCATGCTTCAACATGCCCCTCGTATTTGGTTTTCTGGCTAGTGTCAATGTATTGGGTCTGGGGGAACCTCTGGGGTTTGGCTCTTTTCTAGGATCCTCGTAAGGTTGTTCCTCGTTGGTGGATTTCAAGTCAATTTGCTATTTCTGTGGTGGCTTCAATTTTGGAATATGGTGAGACCATTTTGGTTAGTAATGTTTATGCCCCGATTGACATCCGTGGTAAAATACAGCTTTGGGCTCATATCAAGTATGTTAGGTCTTGTGCTCCCTTTCTGCCTTGGATCTTAGCTGGTGATTTCAATGTTGTGTTGAGCTTGGAGGAGAAAAAGGGAGGGCTTCCTAGGCTTGGTCCTGCTTCAGATCTGTTTTAGACTAATGTGGACTCTCTTGCTCTGATGGATGTAAAACCCTCTAATGATATATTCACTTGGAATAATAGACGGAGTGGGCCTGAAGCAATTGCCCAGTGGCTTGATCATTTCCTTGTCTCTTGCTCTTGGGTTAGAGGTAGCTTGGCCATCTACTCTGAGATTCTTGACTAGTGTGGCTCTGATCATTGGCCAATTAAGTTTTTGACTTCAGCTTTCCCAAATCCAAAGAATCCACCTTTCAAATTCTAACTTATGTGGTTGCGTGATCCGTCTTTGGGTGATCTTGTGGCTCAGTGGTGGTGGGATGGCCCCCCTGTGTATGGTACAACTATGTATTCTCTGATTAAGAAGCTGCAATTTGTTAAGTTTCATCTTAAGCGATGGAATAGGTCATGTTTCGGTAATTTTTGAGCTAGGAAAAGAGAAGCGTTGGATCGCCTTGCTATTATTACCCGCTAGAATTGGGATTGGGCTTCTTAGAGGCTCTTGGGAATGCTGAATCCTAGGCTCTGAAATTGGTGGAGGAGTGGGAGCTTCGTGAGGATATTTTCTGGAAACAAAAGGCTAGGATTGATTGGCTTCAAGAGGGTGACAGGAATACGACACTTTTCCATCATTCGATGCAAGCTTGTCAGAATAAGTGTTTTATTTCTTCTCTTGTTAACTCTGAGGGTATTCGATCTCTTCACAACAAGCTTTGTCTAGAGAGGCTCGTCAGTTCTACTCTAATATGTTCATTGAGGATTCTTTTCCTGCTGAGGTTGATGAGAATAGGGTCCTTGCTTGCATTCCCTCTTTAATTTATAATGAGTTGAATGCTTCTCTTATTCACCCGGTGACTTTGTCTGAAGTGGAGGAGGTGGTGTTTGGGATGAACAAGGGGAAAGCTCCTAGCCCTGATGGTTTCCCAGTTGAATTTTTCTAGGAGTTTTGGGATATTGTGAAGCTAGATTTGTTGGAGGTGGTTCGGGAATCTCTTCATAGTAAGCAAATGCTTCATGCCTTGAATGCTACTTTTCTGGTTCTCATTCCTAAGAAGGAAGGTGCTAATAGACTTGATCTCTTTAGACCTATTGCGCTCTGTAATGTGGTGTACAAGATTATTACGAAGTTGATTGCTGAGAGGCTTAAATTTTGTTTTCCTGTGATCATTTCTGAGGAGCAAGGTGGCTTTGTGGCAGGTCGTCAAATTCTGGATGGGGTGGTGGTTGCATCTGAAGTCATTCATTCCATGGAAACCTCTCAGGACAGGTCTATGTTTATCAAGTTGGATATGGCCAAAGCTTATGATAGAGTTAAATGGAGTTTTCTTCAGAAGATTCTATTGGCATTTGGTTTTTCCTCTGATTGGGTGAGCTAGATATTGAGTTGTGTGTCCTCATCCTCCTTTTCGGTTATTGTGAATGGGAAACCTTTAGAGCTTTTTGGAGCTACTAGGGGCCTTCGTCAGGGGGATCCTCTCTCTCCTTATTTGTTTATTATTATGGCGGAGGGACTAGGCCAACTTCTTAAATCTTGGGTTTCACATGGTTTGATTCATGGGTGGCAGTGGGGGATGGGCTTGCCTACGCTTTCTCATCTCCAATTTGTGGATGACACCTCTCTTATTGGACGAGCTCTATTAGGGAGGTTGATTCCTTCAGGAAAGCTTTGGACATCTACCTTGCGACTTCAGGCCAGAGAGTCAATGAACATAAGTCTTCTATATTCTTCTTTAATACTCCTCAAGCTATCCAGCGACAGATTGCAGCTATTTTGCGGTTTCAAATTGGGTCTCTTCCCTTTGTCTACTTGGGTATTCCTCTTGTTGTTGGTCGTCAACCCAGGTCCTCCTGGCAGCTGCTGCTTGATAAAATTAGGTGGAAGGTTACTCATTGGACTAATCATTGGTTGTTTACTGCTGCTAGAGTTACTCTTCTCAACTCTGTTATCTAGGCCCTTCCCATCTATAGGTGCTTTGTTCAAGTGGCTCCTATGTATTTCCTTAAGGAATTTGATGCTCTTTCTCACCAATTTATTTGGAGCAATAATTTGTTGTCTTCAAAGTGGAGCCTTGTTAAGTGGGATTCATTATGTAGACCAAAGCAGGAAGGTGGTCTTGGTTTACGCTCTGCTATTTTGAACGGGAAAGCTCTGGATGCCAAGCTTTACTGGCGATGGTGTACCAATCAACATCAGTTATGGGCTCGTATTCTCAACCATAAATATCTTCGAGGTGTTGCTTCTTTTGAGGTTCCTCGCTACCCTCTAGAAGGGAGTGGTTCTATGATTTGGCAAACTTTGAAAGTGGGGGCCCAGTTGATTAAGTGTGCAATTTTTTGGATCTGTTATTCGGGGTCACAGGCTCTTTTTTGGTCAGATTCTTGGGATGGTCACCCTCCTATTCTCTCTTCTTTTCCTCACCTTCGGTCCCTTTCTGATGTTTTTATTGTGGGTGGTTGGGATACTGTGGAGCATTATAAGGTGGCGCAACATTGTGGTTTGGTTGTAAGTTTTCGCTAGAAGCATCCTTCTGAGTGGCCACCTGGAGGGTCTAAGGGGGATAGGTGGGAGCTTTCCCAGCTTCTGGCTTCTTGTGCTTGTGATTCTTTGAGGGGACCTGATGTCTTGGCTTAGGATGGTTCAGATTTGTCTAGAAAGTACTCTGTGGTGGCTGGTTATAAGCAGTTAGGTAGGTAGTTGTTTGGGGACATTGAGGTCCCTTGATGGAAGCAAGTTTGGCACAAGTTGTCATGGCCCAAGTGTAACTTCTTTATGTGGTTAGTGGCTCAAAATCGGTGCCTCACTTGGGATAATTTATGTAAGCATGGTTTCCAAGGCCCCTCTATGTGTGTTTTGTTTCATGGCTGTGAAGAGAGTGCCTCCCATCTCTTCTTCCAATGTTCCTATGCTAGGGAGATTTGGCATTTCTGGTGGAGGGTGTGGAATATGGCCTATTGGCATGCTTCCTCATTGGTGGAGTTTTGGGAACTGTGGGGTAGGGCCCCTATTTCTACCTCCTTTCTTTAGGCTGCTTGGGCTCTTGGGCCTTCCTTTATTATCTGGAACTTGTGGTTGGAGAGGAATAGGCAGATTTTTCAGGATTCTTTGTTGATGGCCCCTCACCTATGGTGGAAAATTATACACTCTTTAGGGGAAACTATTGTGGCTAAGTGTGATATGACTATGCTGGTGGACCCTTGTGATGTTGGTTGTTCTAATCATCTTCATCTTCCTCCTCTGTAATGGTAGCTCATGCATAATAGATGTAGCTAGCATCCTACCCAAAAGGTGAATAGGGAGGGAAGATGGACCCCTCCTCCTCTTGGAGTTCTAAAAATCAACTCGGATGGCTCTTCTCGTGGAAATCTGGGTCATGTTAGCATTGGGGGTGTGGGTTGGGATAGCTCTATAGATGTTTAGTTTATCTTCTTTGTGTATAAGGGTCTTCATACGAATAATCTTATGGAGGCTCAGACCATTTTATTGGCTGTAGAGCGGGGCAGTCAATTGGGATGGCGAAAGATTATATGTGAGTATGACTCCTAGGTTGTGGTGAACTTACTGAAAAGGCGGTATTTGGAGGATGTGAGCTGGTAGCTGGCTTTGATTGTCGAACAAATTCTCACTCTCTATGATTCTCTGGAGTATATTACTTTCACTCATATTCCTTGAGAATGGAATGGTGTTGCTGATTTCTTGGCTAAATGGGCTTCTAATCATATTCATGATTGGAATTTGGTGGATCGGGGACAACTACCCCCGGATTTGTCTCATCAATTGGATCACTTGGTTGAACTTGATAGGGCCATTTAATGCCCTTGCTTTGTAACGTTTCCTTGTTTTAATAAAAAATTTACCCCCTTGATGTTGAAAAAGATAGACATTTTATTTCAAGGACAAATGAAAAATGAACAAGAAGATGCAACAGTATGTGAAGATGAGATCCTCAATGAAAAAGAAAAGATGGTGATTGCAGTAGTTATTCTTGTTGAAGACATGAAAGAAGAAAGCAGGAGAGTAGTTGCAATGATTAAAATGGAAGAAAATATGAGCAATGAAGAAGATGCAGCTATGTAGATTGAAATGGCAGCAATAGAGATTGAGAATGTTGTAGCGAATAAAGAGGATAAAGATGATTTGTTGTTGCAGATTTTGGTAGTGGAAAAAGAGTGGTTTGATAAGCTTGCTGATGGAGGAAAGAAGATGAATGTTGCAGTGAATCACAAAGAAGATGATGTTGGAACAATTAAGAAGATGAGGTAAATTTTGATTTTGAATATGATGATTATTATTTAACTTCTATATAAGAGATTTTAGTTGTAGAGGATGAAGTTGTAGATTGGTATGTGGATGTTGCATGTCTGTGTATAGAGGTTGTAAAAGATGGTGCAAGTGAAACTTGGTGGAGGTGGTTGGTTTGTGGTGGGTTGGATCCCATGAAGGAGAGAAGAGGATAAATAATTTGGCAGAGGAGGATGGCACATGGTGGATGCAAGTCCACGAAAGGAGAGAAGAATGAAATGAAAATTTATTGGAGAGTGAAGCTTGTTTCAACAAGATGCTGGAAAAAGAGGAAAAAAAGAACTTGTTGTGCACATATTTTAGTGATGGAGTTTGCTACAGATTGCTTGCAATCTGGAAGGATGGTCCTACCATTCAACTCCACATTTGTGAGTGTATGTTCACAAACTTCTTATCCTGCGTGTCTGATGTAGGAGCATCCGGGTCCATAGGCAATCCTGCATTGCCAAAAAATATTTCAATTTAATCTTTTTTGTGTTGTGATTTTTTTGGTTTGCATTGGTGATTTTAGGCATCTCTCAGCAGCAATAACTCAAAAATTTAGTCAAAATTGCAATTTTCAAATTTTTGTCGATTCGTTGTTTCAGAGGCTTCGTAGGCAGTTTTCGAAAATCTATTCCCCAAAATCCCTAAGAGTTGGAGCATAATCCTTTTGTAGGGATATTCTTTGAGGTACCATGTAAAATATGCAAAATAATCAAAGTAAAATCCTTCACGGTTTGAGATATTTTAATGTTGAAAGTTTATAAAAATATGCGTTGACAATTGACAAAAAATTTAAAATCTTGAGTTTTATTAAGGCTAGAGCAAAACGACTTGATGGGAGGCATAATAATGATATTACACTCATCTTGGCAAGATTTCGTGCAAAAATGAGCTTCTGGGTGAAAGTTATGCAAAAAGCCAATTTTTAGCTACTTGGCGTAAAATGGTGAAGTTGCAAAGAGTAAAATTTTCTAATGTTGCTCCATGAGGTATTATTCAAGGTAATTTAATGGTTTTATTTTATTCATTGATGCATTTAAGAGTATCAAATGTGTGAGAATAGAGAACCTTCATTATTTCATTGATGGTGCCATGTTTGGGAGAGTTTTTAAATATTGTTTTAATGCCTTGTTGAGTGGCATAGGAAATCGGAGGCTCCATATTAAATATAATTTCATTTTTGCAATAGGGAAGAAGGCGTTGAGGTGAAGTAATTGCAGATTTAAAAAATATATATGATTTAATATGCAACAACAATAAAGACACACAAAATGGGATGCCAAAGAAAGAAAATAATTCTTCTTGCCCGAGGTTGCACCAAAAATAGAGATATCTGCAACAAATTAATTTAATTAGTAGTGGTCATGTGAGAGGGAAGGCATTAAGAACAACAGACACTCATGCTTCAACGATGGTGGGATTTTAGAGTGAAATTTTCCCATGAGAGGGGTATAGAGCAGCATGGGAGTTTTAGCCATAATGGATGCTGAAAAAGAGTTGGAATGTAAGAATGATGTGGGGTTTGGTAGAGGAAAGCTACTTTGTGATGTTGCAAATCTGAATCAGTCAAAAGAAAAAACTAGAGAGGAGTGGAGTGTTGTAGAGGAGAGTTGCAGAGAAGAATTAGACGAGGTTGTTGAGTGAGAGGCCATGAAAGGCCAAAGATGTAATTTTATTGCAGATGCTTGTAGTCATTTTATTTTGATGAAATTGAAATGAAATAAGTGTGATTTGGTGTTAATCTTTTGTATAAGCTTTGTGTTACATTTTATTGTGAAAATAAGGTTGTGTATTTGAGAAATTGTATGTAAAATTTGAGTTATGAGTTGCATGTGGGAGTTTGTACTTCATTAGCATACATGCCAACAATAATGATCAATAATAAAAAGAAATATAGGCCACCAAGCATGATCACATCTAGTGCAAAATAGGCCCAAAAAATGATCATCAAATCATAAATATACATGCTCAAGGGGATAACATCACAAACAATAAGCACAAAGAATATTCCACAACACATAACATAAAGAATGTCATCATAAATGTGTGCAACCATGGTCTCATACAACACAAATATAATCACATGCACTAATGGTCTAATATAACATAGACATAAACATGTACAATTAAGGTCTCTTCCCATCACAAAATAGTTAGCGATAGGTGTATTGTCAAACACTAAGTTCAACAATATCAAAGATGAGGAACCCATATGATCTAGGGAAGGAGTGTCATCACAAAGCTTGAAGGGATGTATAAGTAGAGTTGGGTATGAATCAAATTTCCCATGCAATGAACCTAGCTAGCAAGTGTCAACACTCCCAAAGTGGGCATACCTTCTATGCTCATACTAGACCTATACAAGCAATCTAGTTATGAAACAAGCATCATTCACTTGGTTATTTTTATTTACCTAATGTCATATGAAAATCTTCACCCATAATTCTTAAGCCCCTTTGTTCCTCATTCAATGTCAAGAGCCACCCCTTTCCTACGCCCTACACCTCAAATCCTTGGTTCATCATGCTAATCAACAATTTGGGTGTTGCACATATTTTAATGTAAAATTTTGGGGGATAAAAACAAATGTGATCTCATAATTTTCAAAATAAGAAATAAATAGGGAGACTTTTTGTCCCACATTAAAACTCATTGAGAATAAATCATAAATTCAAATTTTCTATTACAAAGGAAAAACCATAAAATTTTCTAAGACTTCATTAATGAAAGCTTCAAATTTTAAAATTTAAATTTTGATTTTTTGAAAATAGCCTTTGGTTTATAATATGCACAACACAATACTTTTGAAGTCAATTTCACATTTCAATGATTTTGGGAAAAAATTGTTAGACTGAGGGTATAAAATGTGGTTTTTCATAATTTTAAAACTATGAATTTTAATTCCAAATTCAATCCTATATAAAGAGACCATATGCAACCACTTAATGTGGGCATAGAACAAGGAAAGTAAATTTCATTTGAATGCATATTTAAATAAAGAAATAACTCTTTTCAAGCTTGCAAATAATGGAGGATAATCCTTCTTAACACACTCACACATGAAACTTAATTTCCACTCTCGATAAATCCCATACCAAGCACTATCTATTTGAATCCAAATTCAATCCATTCCATTCACAATTTCCATGCAAATCCATATTTTTCCATTTTCGGGGGAGAGAGGGTTTTGAGAGAAAAATGAAAAAATGAGAGAAAAAAATGAAAAGACAAGTCTTTTTCCTTTTTATCACTTTTCATTTTCTATTTTCTAATTTCCCTTTTCACTTTATTTCTCTTTTCTTTTCTTTTTTATTTTTTTCATCAAAAATATAGCATCCGGGTCCATAGGTGATCCTGCATCGCCCAAAAATATTTTAAGTTTTATTTTTCAATTTTGGATTATTTTGGTGGTTTCAAGCATCTCTCACCATCAAGAAGTATCTTATGTTTTTTTAGGAAAAACAAAGCTTCCAAGCAAAAATTACATCAAAAGTCACTTTCCAACATCTAGCTACACACTTCCAAAGCATCAATTTGATCAAATCATTTTGACATGATAGTATAGATTTTGTGACAATTAAATCATTGGGTTTTATTACTTTATGCTTCATCTTTCCATTTCATAAAAAAAGTTGGGGCATTTGAATTTAAAAATAGAAAAAAAATTATTTGGGAGCCCAAAAAGGTGTTTCATCACAGTAATTTTCACTTTGTTGGAGGCATCTTTTCATAGAAGAAATTGAAGAAAATGAAAAATAAAGAAAAGAAAATAACAAAATTTAAAACAGATTAGAGGGAGGAAGGAGAGAAGTCATGAAGGGAGAAGAGAGTGTGGAAGATTAAGGGGTAGCAATCCAATCTTGGAGGGTGTTAAAAACAATGAAAATTAATCATTTTAGATCAGCAAAAAAGGCTTGCAAATGGGACAACGTTGAAGTTAGAGAGAAGAGAAGGGGAGAAGAAGAAAGAGAGATAGTGAGCAGCCATGAGTGAATGGTGATTGTGTAGATTTTAATTTGTAATGTAGAAGCTTTGTATGTAGTTTGAAAATTCGAATAAAATCAGCATTTGTTTGTTTGCATATTTTTGTATTCTATGTGTATTTGTAAGTTTGTGTTGTGTAGTAGAGAGTCTCTTCATTAATTTTTCAATTAACCAAAAATATCTACATTATTCTTTTTCAAAGGAAATTAAACTAATACAAGTTAATTCCTTCTTCAAAATTTAAACCATTCCAATCGAATTGTCACATAAAGAAATATTGTTCAATTATAATTAAATCTAGTTGCAACAAAAAAATGTCATTTCTAATACATATTAAATTATAATTTTCACTTTTTTTCTTTCCCAATAGATCAATACTATTGACACATAAAAATTTCATTTTTAAAATTATAATTGCATGCAAACGAGAAATAAAAACCCATATTAAAATGATGCAATTGTGGGTTTTCCATAAAACATAGATACCTAAATCAACATTGGTTCATATCCAAAACCAAGAGGGAAACAAAGCTCATCTTAGACTCAACATAGTGAAATAGTGGCTACCAAACACATAAGCCCATAGTGACATCTCCAATTAACCACTATTAGGTAATGAATCAAACTTGCAAGTCAGATCGAGAAACAACCCTACACCTATATCTATTGGAAGAATAAGGAGTTTGTCATTGATGCATTTGTTGGAAACATGAGCATGTGGGATGAGCACAAATTGTACAGTTATGCATTGCAATGTTGTCATTGATGTCAACATTGTACTACCATACAAAGACCATGGTGCAGATCAGTTTAGATAACTTGAGAATGTTTGAGGATGCTTATCTAGTGCAATTTTGCAAGAAGGTTTGATTTGGTGAAGGTGGTTGATATGTGTTACCCATAAAAGTTTCCCTTAACTTCTATTTGGGTTGTTATTTTTCTTTTCGCCTAAGTCCTATACTCAATTTATGTTTGAGCGGTCTTTTCTTATTCTTCTCGAACTTGGGTGGGGTTTTTGTGTGTTTGTTGAACCTCTCATTTTACCGCTTGTATTGTTTGTCCTTCACCAAGTGATGTTTTCTCACCACTTTTGAACTTTCCTTTCTTCCAAAAGTGGGTGTACGAATATTGGAAAAATGATTGATGGGTTGTGTGTCAAAATTTAGAAACTTCACCTGCAAGTCATGACTCGGGTGGCATTCTTTAGGTTATCTCGAACCTGGGCAAGGTTTTATTAAGTTCTATGAACCACATATTTTTCCGCCTAGAAGAGTTGTAGTGATTAACTTAATAGCATCCAGTTTAATCATTTAACTAATGTATTATACATAAAAGAAACCAACATTTTCCAAGCATGATATGAATAGGAAACAAATGAAGCCATGCATGTAAAGACATAGTAGTACCAAAAAGAGATATTTTATTTATATATATAAACATTTTTACATTGCATTGGCATTGCCAAAAATTGCCTGATTCGACTACAAAATTTAGGTTGTGGACACAAAAAAAAGACAAGAGATATTTCTTCTTAGGTGCACAAAGAAAACATCAAGACACAAATGCTCTCAGTGACAATCTATAGGCGTTCGATTTGAGTTGGTGATAGTAGATTTTCATGCGACTGGAGGAATTGTAGGAATAGTCCCATATCATTCCTCACTACTCCTATACACAGAAGAGCCACAACCTCCTCCAGAGTCTCATCTTGAATGGAAAATGTAATGCAGATAGCGTTAGCTATTAATCCACTTTTGGGATAGTAGCTAAGCCCGTTAATTGCCACCTTGATGCGATGATGAAATTTGGGTTTCACTAGGTGCTCTAGTGCTCTCATGCCCCAGTCACAACAGCTAGAAGTCCTGATGACTATATAGATGAAGCGCTCTATCATATTTGTGTTATGCACATGGGCCTAGCTCGGAAAGGCCTTACCAAGGATGCTCCAGAGCACTTCCTCCACCTCACTCTGTACTATGAAGACTTCTTTCAGCTGGTTTGAAGTGTGCCTAAACAATGGACTACACTCAATTTCCTCTAGGACGATGTAGTCATTGGCATAATTTCCATCACTCTGAGAGCTCGCCATATTGGATTCAACTAATTGTGGAAGAAAGGTGACATTGGTTGAATTTATAGAGTTTTGGTTAGACATGAGTGCATTCTCCTAAGCTTGATAAGATGTTAATTTAATTCACATTTATGGCTGGCTTGCATTGCTTTGAATTATAATTTCCCATCAAACAGCTCACATGAGCCAAAGCTTGATATTCCTATGTGTTTCCTTGATGGTTGGTAAAATGATTGGTCCTTTGGCGGTTGTTGGTGGGATTATGATCAATTTTCTTTGCCGATACCCATTCCTCTGCAAAATTCAATTATTTCGGCCAACTTCCTAAGAAACGTTTGGAATACAAGAAGTTGCTACTTTAGTAACGACTTTGTCGCCTATCCAATGGCTTTGGCCATGTTATAAATTTGAAATTGTGAAGGATGAAAAAAAAAACTTTACCTTCTTTTGGATACACCTATGGGTGTTATCGAGAAGAAATAAACATTTATTGCAAATTGTAATAATTTATAATCTGTGTGTTATGAATTAAATGATGCTTTCTATGGTGATCTTGGTATCATGTGTACAATATAGTTGTGCCTCCTTTGAAAGATGGGCTATATAACATTCATTTATTGCAGTCTGGTTTATTTTCATTGATTTGATTTGATAGTCATGAGTTTTCAATCTTTGTGTTGATTATGAATGGCTGGGATCTCTGCTTCCACGTTAGTTTCATATTTATGAGCTAGCATTAGTCACCTTTTCTAATTTTTGTTTAAAAGCACACCCATCTTCTTTAAATTAGACTAATTCATTGAATATCTAGTGAGGGAGTTGTACCTCGACAAAATTCAGAGAAAAGCCACAAATACAATTGTGGACTTTTCAGAGCTGTTAGCGGATTTCAATTGGTGTTGAATCTGGGTTTGGAGTCATTATTTAAATATATGTATTAAGAGCCATTCCATTCACTAATAGATTTTTGGCGACTCCGTTGGGGAATTGAATTGGTTGGACAGTTTGACAATTGCCATCATGTCATACAACAAGATGGTACTTCCTCACAATAATGTATTTCCTGTTTTGAAGTGAGACTTAGATTGTGTTGGGACTATAAAAATATGATGCTTTACATATGCTTTCACTCATAAATTTCCTGATTTGGTCCTACCATTTGCATTTTTCATCTACATTTTGCCCATATTTCCCTATGGAACCCATCAGGTTGTGCATTTTCCATCTTGCTGAGTCTATCGACATAGGTCCTTTACTGTCTCCCTGACCCATGTTGTTTGTGAGTTAACATCTGTTTGTTGCAGATAATTTGGCAAGACCTTTTCTTTGTTACAGCGATCGGATTTTTCCTGTGGGTGGCTATCGGCATGACATTCGTGCTATTTCTGCGACCGAGGATGAGCATATCAGCATGAGTTCGGCCGCCGGACTGAGGTCTTAGCGATTTCTAATTGTCTTGGCGACCGACAACTGATGGATGCGTATCGGGGGGAGTCATGGCTATCGATGAAACGTCTTGGCGAATGACCTTCAGTCTTGCCGACCTTACACATGGAATTTCTTTGAATAGGTGTTTCAATGAGACTATGGTGATTTTGGAGTATGTCATAGCGATTACGCATTACCTTGCCGACCGGTGGTAGGAGGGTGCATATCGGTGTAGTTTGGACTATCAATATGAGGTCTCGGCGAGTGACCTTCGGTCTCGCCGACACTTCATATGTGTCTCTTCTTCGGCTAAACATAAGTCTTCGCTGATGGGTCATAGCGACATGTGCATGTCTTACCGATGGAGCATAAGGGTTCTTTCAGATGGCCTTCAGTGTGAGATCTATTTTCTCTTGGCGAACAAAGGGCTAGCTCGGGGTAACTTAACTTTCAGTGGAACAAGAGCGATTACATGAGGTTTCCCTGACATCATTATGTCTCGCCGATAGCATGATGAGGTCTCTGTCGGTGAGAAAGCCAAAATGTCTTGGCGAAAGTGAATGGAACAAAACATAACTACTCGGTGTGACCTATTTGTTTCGGTGTGTGGTCTTGGCGAGGTGCCTGGGGTCTCACTAAATGGAATGTTGAGGTCACTTTGTCGGCATGAAAATGGGGTTGTTATAGCAACATATGAATAAGTGGGTGCCTTCGGTGAAACATTGTATGATCAACATAGGGTCTCCCCGATATCTATGAGCTATAGCGAAGCGGTTGAAAAAAATGGTGCAGTTTGGTGAAAGACTTCTTATGTCTTGGCGACTTGGAATGATAAATGACCTTCAGCCTGACATAGTGGGTTCGCTATGTTGTCTCCTCGATGTCACAGTGTCACAACAAAGGAACATATGAGTACTCCGTGACTTCAGTGTGACGAACAAAATGATATAGCGAGATACAAGTGGTATGTGGGCATATCAGTGAAACATATCTATGGGATATCTCCTCGACTCATACTTGTCACGGCGAATGTGAGCACAGTGAACACGAGATGATTAGCGATTGAATTGCCTTTGGCATAGTTAACGATATGTCTCGCCGATTGTCTCACTGATGAATAACATAAATTCAAATGTTGTGGCTGACATGTAGATGTTTAATAACCATTGTAGGCTAACATGATCAGAGCCCAAATTCTATGGAAGGCCAACTTGGTCTTTCAATTTGATATGTTTTTCTCTTGCTGGTGTATAAATAGGCCTTTTTTGTAATTGTAAAAGGGATAAGCTATTAGATATTCGATATACAAGAGGAAATTCTGATGGATACAGTACAATAGATTTATCAGATTAGAGACTATGATGCATGTTTTTAAGTTGGAGGTATTTATGAAAGTCAATTGATGTTGCTACACATTTTGGTGTCGATTATCTATTGAATTTAATGAAAATATTGCTAAGTTGTCTCCAATATGGATTCTTTCTAGTTGTTTAAATTGATGTAACAAGTTTATATTCAATTCATCAATGCACATTTGTTGTACCTATGTGGTTAATTGATTGGTTCTTTCAAGTAAAGATTAAATCCTTTTAGTTGATCATAGTAATCAGAGAGATTCATTTGGATTATTAAAGTAGAGCTCAGTAGTTACAATGTTGCATGTTTATACAAGTTGTAAACAGAATGTATGCCAGATAATTTGAGTTTCCTCTAGAGAGTGTTGCTCATCTTGATTTCATTTGACTCCACATACCCAATAAGGCACTGGTGTCTACAATTTCATCATTTGAATTCACTCAGCTTCTTTATATCCGTTAATTAAGTATTTTAGATTTTAGATTAGAAGATTGCTATCAAGTTGGATTTCATTTGTTCACTGTCATCTGCCATTGTGGACAAAGCATTTCAGAAGGATAATCATAAGATAAGTCTGCACAATTCAAAAGGTACACCCTCCCAGGTTAGTAGCATCTAAAGAGTAGAAGGTTGAGTTCTCTTGACCTTGTCTATTACCCTAAAGCGTATCAAGAGATTGGCAGCCTCTTGGGGCATTCAGCCTACGTTTTTGAGAGCTAACAAATTGAAGACTTTGCTGGGGAATACATTCAGAATCAAGGCCTTAATCATAGAGTCAAGAACTATATACAGACTTCACTGGGAATAATAAATATCAAGTATTTTCTCATTTTGATAAAAGTGAGTGGCGACTCTGACAGAAATTTTACAGCTGTTCATCATGAATGGAAGAAGATCTCAGTACAGGGGAGGTCATACTGGAGCCCCTACTGGCAGTAGTAAGTGGACACACAAAGATGACAGAGCTGATAAAGGAAAGAGGATCAATGAGGACATGTGCATAACAGATAAAGGAAAAGCACCAAGAGCACATTGTGAAACATATAATTGCTATGATACATGGAGAGATGATTCAAGTGCAGAACTTTGTACCCCTGAAGATCAAAGAAATCCTTTCTCTTCTCTCGATCCTCAGAAACAGGCTGAGTTTGAAGCTAGGAAGCAAGCTGAGTTTGAAGCTAGACTTGAGCCTGAACGAATCAGAATTCAACATGAATATGATCAAAAGATGGAAAATGATCAAAACCAGATTAATGAGAATGTGATTTCTCAAACTGATTATGAGTCTTTGACTTATGAGGAAGTCAAGGCATGGTTTGAATCTCAGAAGAAGGAGAGAGAAGAATAGGAAAAGGCCCGGATGATACAAGCAATGAAAGAATTTGAATTGCAAAAAAATCAAAACATTGCTCAGACAGCTGATCACCCCCCAAAGTATGTGCCACCTCATAAGCAGGGAAATCATGGTGCAGGGCCTTCTGGTCCACCTGTATCTCCTCACCATCAAATGGGAAATCATCACAAGCAGCCAAATCATCTACCTCATATTCCCACTCAGCATACAAATGTGCATCCACCTCCTGGTCAACATCACATCCCTCAGCATAATGCACAATACAATAATCCTATGCATCAGTATCAATATCCACCTATCCCACCCCCTCATCAATACGCAGTAATGATCAGGCGGTTTGATTTGGCAGGGTTCCATCTATGCCCTTACCCTATGGATAGCAGCTGGAGAGGTCTGGTTCCCAAGTTTACAGGGAGCAATGCAGTCACTGCTGAAGAACATCTAAGGAGTTTCAATGTGTTCATTCAAGACATAGGTATGCCACATAAATATTTGCATATGAGGTTGTTTATGATGTCACTTATTGAAGATGCCAGGGATTGGTTTAATAGCTTGCCAGCGTATTCAATTAATTCTCTTCAAGCATTCCAAGATCGATTCCTAGAGCAGTATGGGAATCTGAATGCACTAGATGCAGCTCTTCATGAATTGATGCAAATTCAGAAAAATCAAAATGACTCAGTTTATGATTTTAACTGAAAATTCAACAAATTACAAACTAAGGTACCTCTTGGATCAAGGTTGCCAGATTTTGTAGCTTTAAGTGTTTATTTAAATGTATTTGATCCCAAAATAGGGTACGAACTGAGAAATAGATTTCCAAGAGATCTGGCTAAAGCACAAAAGATTGCATTGACAATTGAAAATAACAGGAAGGTTGTTGGTATAATTAGTAAAAGAGACAACCCGATGCCTCCTCAACAAAGCAATAATTA
Source organism: Sequoia sempervirens (assembly GCA_007258455.2). Taxonomy (NCBI): domain Eukaryota; kingdom Viridiplantae; phylum Streptophyta; class Pinopsida; order Cupressales; family Cupressaceae; genus Sequoia; species Sequoia sempervirens. The sequence continues at coordinate 975,659,163 of VDFB02281492.1, forward strand.
TCAGTATAGACAAGAGAATACATATAGAAATGAGAATAGAAATGAAAGGCCAAGGTTGCATGATATGCCTTACAATACAAACTGGAAAGATGGGAAACCTATGGCAGCCAGGCCTAAAAGTAAGGAGACTCCTGATCCGTTGAGCAAAAGGGGAACTTACATGGTGAGTAATAATTACTTCTGTGAAGTTTGTAATTAGCCTCAATCTCCAGACTATTGTGTTGTAGCTTAAAGGATGCAAGAAGAGGGAATGTTGATGGAGAATAATGGAGAAGATCACAAGGTCTACTTGACTTCGAATACCTTTTACCATGCTGAGAAGGAGTATTTATCTTCTGAGGATGAAAGTTATGAATATGATGTTTCAAATCAGAAATATAATGTCCATATGGCTGAACAACAGATCCTTTCTGATTCTGAAGAAGATTATACAAAGCCATATTTAGTTGAGACACCTACTTAGAATAGTGTTAGAAGACTCACAAAAGAAGAAATAGAAAGGCTCACTATTGCAGTAGTTGAAGAAGCAAGAAGTAAATACTAGTTGAGATATAGAAAAGTAAATGAAATGGAAGGCGTGCTTGGGGGAATTTTTATGAAAGATTAGAAAGCAACACAAGAACTTATGAAAAAGTCAGAAAATAAATAGCCTAGTAAAATTGGAGAGAAGCCTGCCCAAAAGCAGAAGGTTGAAGAATTACACAAGGAGATGCAAAAGTCTGATCAACCTAATAAAAAAGAAAAAGAAGAAAACAGGGGAGAAACATCAGAACTGAAGAAGACTGTTAAGATGGAGAGCTCTTCTTTTTGACTCCACACAGGTGTTATCATAGGTAGAAATGTCTGTTTCACTACTTGAATTGATGAAAATTAAGGAATACAGAGATAATGTTGTTCAATTGATTACAAATGGTAATGAAAAACATATGAATTTTGAAGAGGTCAATAGGTAGGAAAAGATAAATAATTTAGAAGTCTGTTTGGGTGATGTTTTAACAACCTCCCCACAAGTGGATCCTTTCTTCACCACTTTGCTTATAAATAAAAAACTGTTGAGAAATTTTATGATAGATTTTGGTGCTGCTATAAATATTATGCCAGTAGGAGTAATGAAATAGCTTGGCATATGGGTTGATACATGTGAAGGGAGGTGCTATGCAATGGATAACAAACCTGTACCTGTGGTAGGAATTATTAAAGGAGTTGAAGTAAAACTAGCTACTTATCCACAGGTGGCTTATAATATAGATATAACAGTGATTGATACTCCTCCGCAGTTTGGTATGCTTCTATCAAGACAATGGACAATGAAAGTTGGAGGAAATGTCCAGTTTGATTTATCTTATGCTACTATTCCAGTGAATGGTCAGGATGTCAAGTTGTATATAGAACCAAGAATGCACTAGCTTGTTGACCGTGTACCACAAGATCAGATCAATTGTTTTTGTGATGTTGATCTTGGAAGTTTTAAGATTGAATCTACCCAGCCAGAATTGATTAATAGTGATCCAATTGAAAAATGTGTGGCACAAAGCTGCAATGAAGTGTGGAAGATGTATTTTGATGGAGCATGCAGCCAAGAAGGTAATGGCCCTGGGATTGTTTTTGTTTCCCCTGAAGGTACTACTTTTAAATATTCATTCTTGTTGGAATTTGAATGTACAAACAATGTGGCAAAGTATGAAGCTTTATTGACAAGTTTGAACATAGCTGTGAAACACAAGATTAAGTTGCTAACTGTTTTTGGTGATTCTGAGTTGGTTGTTTCACAAATTAAATCCAAGTATGTAGCAAAGAACAAAAGATTAAAGCAATATAGGAATGTTGTATGGGACACAATTGAGTTGTTTGATGCATTTTCAATTGAGTGGATCGACAGATCAAAGAATATAATGGCTGATTTTTTAGCAAATGTGGCGCTAAAAAAAGATGATGTCACATTGGTTGGGGTATCACAGATTGAGTTAAAGACAAGGCCTGCTATTCTGGATAACATTTATAATTGGCAGGTCTTCAATGATGATGATGACCTTTTGAAATTCCTTAATTGTATAGATCAATATGAAGCCCAAGAAATTGATTTCAATGCTTTTGTTGAAGAAGTTGATGGGAAGCAAACAATGTTTGGAAAAGAAATATTGCAGCTCAAAACAAATAAGCTTCCTAAAGGCTTAGTGGCACTAGAAAGGGTGTATGATGGAAATGATCGATCCCTTATGAAGCAAACACCAGTTAGGAAGGAAGATATTAAAGAAATTAATCTGGGGACTGAAATAGCACCAAGAAAGGTGTACATAGGCAAGAAAATAAGCCCTACAATCAAAAGAATGTTGATAGAATTGCTGAGAAAGTACAAGCATGTCTTTGCATGGTCTTATGAGGATCTGAAAGCATACAGGGAAGATTTATTTCAGCATGAAATACCATTGAAGCCAGACACCAAGCCTTTTAGACAGAAGCAAAGGCCTATAAATCCAACACTGGAGCCTAAGATGCAAGAAGAATTGACAAAGCTCATAGATGGAGGAATTATCAAACCAATCAGGCACTCAACATGGGTTTCGAATTTGGTTCCTATAAGAAAGAAGAATGGTGATATCAGATTGTGTGTGGACTTCAGAAATCTGAACATGGCATCTCTCAAAGATAATTATCCTCTACCCAACATGGAGGCAATATTGCATAAGGTGATAGGTGTGAGTTGCTGTCCATGATGGATGGGTTTTCAGGATACAACCAGGTTAAAGTCAAGGAATCTGAGCAATACAAAATAGTATTCACAACTCCTTGGGGAACATATGTATACATAAGAATTCCATTTGGTCTCACTAATGCTGGAGCGACTTTCCAAAGAGCCATGGATGTAGCATTTGCAGACTTGATCAATGTTATCATGGTAGTATACCAGGATGACTTGACTGCTTATTCGAAGAAGTCTGAAGATCATGTGCAGCATCTTGAAAAGGTATTTATCAAAGCTCTTGAATATGGTATTAGTTTAAATCCAAAGAAGTATCATTTCGCAGTCACAGAGGGTAAGCTCTTAGGACATATTGTTTCAAAAGAGGGAATTAGGATAGATCCTGAGAGGGTTGAAGCTATTGATAAAATTCCTGTTCCCAAAACTGTCAAGGCTATATAGTCATTCTTTGGACAAATTAATTTTGTTAGAAGATTTGTCTCTAATTTTGCTGAGATCATTAAGCCCATATTGAAGATGTTGAAGAAAGGACTAAAAATGGATTGGACTGCAGAAGCTTTAGATGCTTTTATATATATCAAAAGGGCTATCAAGGAGGCTCCTATACTTATGTCTCTAGATTTTGCAAAGCCTTTTCAGATTTTTTCATTTGCTTCAATGCATACTATTGTTGCTGTTATGTTACAAAAGAATAATGATGGTCATGAACAGCCTGTGTCTTTCTTTAGTAAATCATTACAGGGGTCTGAGTTGAAGTATGACATAATGGAAAAACATGCTTTTGCATTGGTAAAGGCCACAAAAGCATTCAGACCATATCTTGTTGGAGCAAAGGTGATTACTTATGTCCCTCATGTTGCTGTTAAGGATATTCTGACATAGTTTGAAGTTACAGGGAAAAGATGCAGATGGATCAACAAGATTCAAGAGTTTGACATGGAGATACAGATCACTAAGCTAGTAAGAGGTCAGGGCTTGGATAGGCTGATGGCAGAATCAAATATTGAAGCAAGTCAAGTATGTAATGAAGGAGAGGGGACTGCAATCGCAAGCATTGAGCACACTCCTTGGTATACTGATGTTATGCATTATCTTAAATACACGAAGTGTCTAGATGGATTGAGTGATAGCCAAAAGAGAACTTTGAAGTTGCAAGCATCAAAGTATGTCTTCATGGATGGAGATTTGTTTTGGAGAAACAGAGATGGCATATTGTTATTATGTCTCGATGAGTCATAGGCCAAGCATGTTTTAATTGAAATGCATGAAGAAGTATGTGGAGGACATTATTCAGCAAAGACAACTGCACACAAAATTCTCAGGGCTGGGTACTATTGGCCAAAGGTCTTTAATGATTCTTTTACACATGTGAGAAAATGTGAAGCTTGCCAAAAGTTTTATGGAAAATTAAAGTACTAGGGTGCTTTACCACTACGACCCTTGCAAGTTGATGCCCCTTTTCATCAATGGGGAATTGATTTCATTGGAAAGATACAGGAGAAGTCAAGTGGAGGACATAGGTGGATACTAGTTGCCACTGATTATTTTACAAAGTGGGTAGAGGCAATCCCAACCAAACAGGCTACAAGTAAAGTTGTAACAAATTTCCTGATGGACAACATTGTCACTAGATTTGGTGCACCGGTGAGGTTGATCACAGACAATGGGATGTGGTTCAGATCAGATGAGTTCAAAAGCTTTTGTGATAAGTATGGCATTACTATTTTTTATGCAGCTCCTTATCATCCACAAGCCAATGGTCAAGCAGAGTCTAGCAATAAGAGTCTCTTGAAGATTATAAAGAGGATGCTGGGACAGAACAAGACGGCTTGGGATTCAAAGTTAAAATTGGTTGTGTGGGCTGATAGGATCACTGTGAAAAGGGAAATTGGAAGATCTCCATTTGAATTAGTGTATGGAGCACAGGCCAGGATGCCTCTACAAAATTTGTTACCAGTTTACAAGTTTGTCTTATAGGAAGATGTGGAAGTTCCTGAGCCCATGGAAGACATAATGGAGCAACTTGCTGAACTTGATGAAGTAAGGAGAGAGGCCCAAAGCCAAAACATGAAGTTACAGGCACAGATGAAATATTTATTTGACAAGAAGGCAAAGAATAGAAAATATGAAGAGAATGACTTGGTGTTAATGTGGAATGCAAGGTGTCAGGAGAAAGGCAAACATGGTAAGTTTGAAGCTTTGTGGCTGGGACCTTTTGTTGTTGTTGGAGAGAAGGGTGAAGACTCATATTATCTACAGAACATGGCTGGTGAAGATCAGGAATTGCCTGTTCATGGGCAATTCTTGAAGCTCTTTTTCTCTTGAGCAACACAGAGGATTAAGGGTTGCCAGTGCATGGACAACTCTTGCTCATCCTCTATAAAATTATTTTCCATGCACAGTAGTTTAGGATTTTTTCCATCTCCTTTTCACTCTCATTTTCCATTCACCTCCATCTTGCATTCATTTTGAATTCATTCCTTCATGTTTCATTTCCATTGCCATTCATTCCGTCTCTGCTCACTGGTTCATCATTTTATGTCTGGTCTGCTCACCCATGATTCTAGATCCTTGCAATGATCTGACTATCATCATCCCTAGATGGAGCCACTGTTGGGACTGTAAAAATCTGATGCTTTACATATGCTTTCACTCATAAATTTCCTGATTTGGTCCTACCGTATGCATTTTTCATCTACATTTTTCCCATATTTCCCTATGGAACCCATCAGGTTGTGCATTTTCCATCTTGCTGAGTCTATCGGCATAGGTCCTTTACTGTCTCCCCGACCCATGTTGCTTGTGAGTTAACATTCATTTTTTGCAGATGTTTTGGCAAGACCTTTTCTTTGTTACAACGACTGGCTTTTTCCTATGGGTGCTTATCGACATGACATTCGTGTTGTTTCGGCGACCGAGGATGATCATATCGGCATGAGTTTGGCCATCAGGCTGAGGTATTAGCAATTTCTAATTGTCTTGGCGACCGACAACTGATGGATGCGTATCGGGGGGAGTCATGGCTATTGATGAAACGTCTTGGCGAATGACCTTCGGTCTCGCTGACCTTACACATGGAATTTCTTTGAATAGGTGTTTCAGTGAGGCTATGGTGATTTCGGAGTATGTCATAGCAATTACGCATTGTCTTGCCGACTGGTGGTGGGAGGGTGCATATTGGTGTAGGTTGGACTATCGATATGAGGTCTCAGCAAGTGACCTTCGGTCTCACCGACACTTCGTATGTGTCTCTTCTTCGGCCAAACATAAGTCTTCGCTGATGGGTCATAGCGACGTGTGCATGTCTTATCGATGGAGCATAAGGGTTCTTTTAGATGGCCTTCAGTGTGAGATCTGTTTTCTCTTGGCGAACAAAGGGATAGCTCGGGGTAACTTTCGGTGGAACAAGAGCACTCTACATGAGGTTTCCCCGACATCATTATGTCTCACTGATAGCACGATGAGGTCTCTGTCAGTGAGAAAGCCAAAATGTCTTGGCGAAAGTGAATGGAACAAAACATAACTGCTCAGTGTGACCTATTTGTTTGTGTGGTCTTGGCGAGGTGCCCAGGGTCTCACCGAATGGAATGCTGAGGTCGCTTTGTCGGCATGAAAATGGGGTTGTTACAGCGACATATGAATAAGTGGGTGCCTTCAGTGAAACATTGTATGATCGACATAGGGTCTCCCCAATATCTATGAGCTATAGCGAAGCGGTTGAAACAAATGGTGTAGTTTGGTGAAAGACTTCTTATGTCTTGGTGACTTGGAATGATAAATGACCTTCGGCCTGACATAGTGGGTTCGCTATGTTGTCTCCTCAATGTCACAGTGTCACAACGAAGGAACATATGAGTACTTCGTGACCTCAGTGTGACGAACATAATGATATAGCGAGATATAGGCGGTATGTGGGCATATCAGTGAAACATATCTATGGGATATCTCCTCGACTCAGACATGTCACGGCGAATGCGAGCACAGTGAACACGGGATGATTAGCTATTGAATTGCCTTCGGCATAGTTAACGATATGTCTCGCCGATTGTCTCACTGATGAATAATAGAAATTCAAACGTTGTGGCTAACATGTAGATGTTTAATAACCATTGCAGGATGACATGATCAGAGCCCGAATTCTGTGGAAGGCCGACTTGGTCTTTCAATTTGATATGTTTTTCTCATGCTGGTGTATAAATAGGCATTTTTTGTAATTGTAAAAGGGATAAGCTATTAGATATTCGATATACAAGAGGCAATTTTGATGGATACAATACAATAGATTTATTAGATCATAGACTATGATGCATGTTGTAGACACCTAAAAATGACCTAGGCCTGCGAGCTTCATTTTTACCACTTTCGTCCTAGCATAATTATGACATTTAATTATGTCCTTGGTCCACATTCGACTATTGATTAAATAATTCATAATTATTTAATTAATTCATGTCTTTTTATTCTTCATGATTATTAAATAAATAAATTTTATTTATTTATTAAATACATCATTAATTGTCTAAGTCTTCCCTTAATTAAATAAATTTCTTAATTTATTTAATTACCCTTCATCATATATTTCTTCCGATTATTAAATAAATAAATAAAATTTATTTATTTAATGTCACTAACTGTCATAATTAAATGAATTGATTAATTAAATTAATTAATTAATCTTATCTGCTAAATTAAATAATTATATTTAATTATTTAATTGCCTAAATTAATATTCCTCTCATTTTAAATAAATGAAATTATTTAAAATGTCATCACTTTCTTAACTGTCAGTCCATTTTGGTAAATAATCTGAAAAAGATTATTTATTGTCTCACAAAATCCATATTTTGAATTAATTTAATTCAAATTGGTAACTAATCTTCCAAAAAATCAAGTAATCGGGCAGATTCTTGATTTTCCAAATCTGATCTTCAGTTGAAATCTTATCTTCTTGATTTTTGAATCTTGCAAATCAGACAATCTTTATCTTCTTGATTTTCGAAAATCTTTATTTTCTAATTAATTTGTCTCATTTATTCTCCACCGTCGATCCAGTTATCTGAGATATTATTTTGACTGTTCGATTAATGAATTTTCCCTAACCCTAATTAGGGATTCTCAGATTTAATCTGGACCTCTCATTTTAGGTCTTTCTTAGAATTCGATCTCATCCGTCCATTCAAAATTATGTTTTCTATAAAAGACAATTTTGCTCATAATTTCGAGATCTGGTCATTTTTAATATAGGCATTATAGTCATTTTAGCGTTGATAGTCATTATTTTCAATCATCATATTGTCATAGACATAGGCATTTATCAAATCCTTCAACATTTGCATAGGGCTTTGGCATTAGTATACGTTGCTCAATTCGAAATCTGAGGGCCTCATTGACTTGCTGCAAACTAGAAGGTGCTATGAAGGTGAAGCATGGAAGGAAAGGAAGGTATAATCGTTCTTTATTTTGATTTTCCATTGTTCTTTATAGCCTCTTTGGATTTTTGATTGTTTATTATTTAATAAGCTAACCCCATCTAAATTTCCATAGATACATTTGGTGAACTTGACGTGAACATGACTTTGTTATGTTATTTGCTATTATTTCCGTACGGTTTTGTGTTTTCTGTTGTTTTTGAAGGTACAGGTATGGAGCGACGCAACCATTTTTTTAAAATCGTGACGCATTTGATGCGTCGCGACACATTCACATACAGGAAAGCCGCAATCACTTTGTCAAGCCGCAATCGTAGTCCAGAAAGCCGCAGTTGAAATACAGAGCTGCATTTGATGAACCAAGCAACGCATTTGCTCTGTCGTGACGCATTCGCCTAGTAAATATTTCTGCTCATTTACATTCGGATTTTTAAGGTTTTTCTATTCTTTCTGTTTTCTTTTTAGCATTCTAGTTTATTTTCTGCATTCTACCCAGTAGGGGCTTTTGTGTTACTAATCATGTTTCACAGTGTGTGGCGGTTACATTTTGTGGCTCCAAGATTGGTGGATAAAACATCTAACTTGTGGTTTTGCAGCTACGCTTGTCAAAAACTCATTTTTCAAACAACGTGTTTGCAATTTCTAGTGTAGAAAACATTTCATTTTGGTGCTTTTAAAATGGATGCATGTTTGTTTCTGTTTGATTGTGTTTGCAAGATGGTAGGTGAGTATGCTCTCACTTGGTGAAAACCTCGTGGTCAGAAAACCAGACCCATTTTTATTTGTTATTACCCTGACTTGGTATATCAGAGTATCCTCTCCCCTCGCGCTTTCGGGCGATCTTAGGTGTAAGAGAAACGGTTACCAACTCTAGAAATTGGACCTACCTAGGGATTTCATCACCCCAACATGACTCAAACCAGAAATGGAGCTAAAGCCAAGCTACCCCCGACCGGTATATAAATGTAAACCTTAAGGGAAAACCTAAGGTTGCTTGTGCAGATGTGTCATACGGACGGAGTTGTACTCCCTTAAACCCTGTTGAGCTTAACCTCTTCAGGCTGGAGTGCCACCTTAATGGTGCTTAATCTCTTGCCCCATGTATGGCCACTCGAACGGGGGTCCCTAACTAAAAACTTTTGTGTAGTAAGCCAAAATCCCTCTATTTGCTAGCGCAGCACCGGTCGGTATGAAGGCATCCACAGTTTTGTAATTTGTAGTAGATGTGATCAGCCCGCCATGGGAGTTTCATGGGGGTTGGAAGCTTGGTTGGCTTGAGAAGAGAGTGCACTGTAAGGGGGAGCCCGTGCAGCCAAGCTTCTGAATTCACATGCTACAGATATGTGGTTGGGAAAACCCACGTGGAATCTAGCGAATACTGTCATGGCCTAACCTAGGATTGTGCTTATCTGATGTGTGTTTGGTTACTTTTCAAAACATTGTGTTTGTCAAGTGCTTTCTAGTTTTATCATAGCTCCAAACAAAACATTCAACACCAAACATATCAAACTTGCAATCAAAACGACAAGAAAATCAATTTGAAACAAAACTGTGTCGCATCAGTTGAACCGCAATTGATTTTATGCACCGCAATTACTCTGTTAAACCGCAGTTGACATTTAAAACGCCGCATCTGTATGTGTCGTGACGCATCTGAACACTGCCGAGTCGCATATGCAAAACTGAGATGCAACTGACTGTCATTGAGTCACATCTGATAAACTGAGTCGCATTTGTCCGTCTATGAATTGCATTTGCTAAACATTGAGCTGCATTCGCAAAATCCCGATGCAACTGACACCTCAAATGACGCATTTTCCTATCACTATTTTAAAATTCATACAAAGTCAAATCTGAAGTCTTAATCTTCTCAGTCATTTTCCAAACACTGTTTCAAAGAAGATTCTGTCAGAAACCAAACTTGAAATTGCTCAAAGTCTTGACCACTAGTTTGCATTCATTACCATAGGTTGCATCCTTCATTATTTTAGTTGCATACATTCAACATTAGGTTGTCCCTAGGTTCACATTTTTGCATCTTTTAGGATTAGGTAAAACTCAGCACAATTTGCAACATCATTGTTTTCGAAACTAGGCTCTTTTGGACTAAGTTATCAACCTCTATTCAGTCATTGTCCTCTTTTGTGAAATTTTCCAACTCAAAAGTCTAGTTAGGAAAATTCACTAGTCATTTTCAACAAAGTCCTTTAGAAACCGAAAATTGAAAACAAAGTTTGAGCTTAGGAGTGCTTAGATACCCTTGTCTTAAATGGCATTTTAAATCTTCACATTGCATATCCTATTCGCAAAAATCCAAAACATTAGTCATCCTAGTCATCATTTAGAATTTAGATATTGCATAGCGTCATCACTACATTTAGTTGTCATTCCTTTTTATTTGAGCAATCTCATTTATGGTGGAAACCAGACTTCAAAAACAACAAAGAAAAATGGCAAACTCTTGGCAAAACCCCATTTCCACTGTCGATAATCCTACAAATGACTCAAACTGGACCTTTTACGATCCATTTTCCAATTCAAACAATCAACCTCCAGTGACAACGCAATCCTCATCAAACAGCGCATTTGAACTTTTCTTGCAAAAAGATGAAAATGGTCAAATACTTGAGGAAAACTTAGAGGCAATAGCACAAGACCCAGAGGCCTCTCAATTCATTGAAACAATGGTCTGTCATGACAGAGACAGATACTTGGCTATAGTTTTGAGTGAAGGAGCTAAATTACCTCAAGGATTTGACATTAACACGATAAATGTGACACCTCTTGACCCTAATAACAACAACGCACAAAACATGTTACATAGTGGTCAACCTTCAAACACTATGAGCAATGCTCCCGTTGACACCACAACGACAGTGCATGCCACCCCCAACATCCCAAACATCTCCAACATCCCAAACACCTCCAACACCATAAATACCAGGACAGAAAATGCCATGACAGTAAATACCACGGGGGCATCATCAAGTCATAACAATCCCCATTGACAGCTACATCTACTACCATGAGTACACCCTTGACATATCCGCTCAGTGGTATTTCACAAAATCCTTTGGGAGGGGCCAAGGGATGCATTTTTATCCAAGGACAACAACCAAACGTTAACACGACAATACAGTCACATGTCATTGCCTCCCAAAGTACAAACACAAACATTCCTCTTAGGCAAAATCAACAATTTACACAAGGTGGCCAAATAACACAACCCATGGCACCATTAACACATCATAACATTCATGGTCATCACATTCCCAAAATGACGACACACATGGCTAGGGGACACTTCCCAACCTACTCATCTAACGTTCATACTCACCAACATGCACCCAATCATAACTTCCAATATCAACAACACACCAATCCGCACACATCATACCTGTCACAACAATCCATATCGCCACAATACACCAATATTCATGCACAACAAATAGGAACACATGATGTACCAGGCAATCCAACGTACGGAAACATAAATGGCCCTTTTGTGGATGCTCTCCAAACAAGACTGATGGGTTTAGAAAAAACTATCCAAAACCTATACATTTCAGGCTAGAAATCGGAAATATCATATGACCTAAATGTATAACCATTCAACACGAGCATATGCATGCCTCCATTTCCTCTAGGATATGTGTCACCAAATTTCACAAAATACAGAGGCAAGACAAACCCCATTGAACATGTTCGCGAATTTGCAACCAATTGTATGGACATCGCCTATGAACAAACATACTTGATGAGACTTTTTTCTAAAAGTCTGGCGGGTTAGGCCCTTGAATGGTTTTCCACTCAAAAGGATATCCAAACATGGGACGAGCTTAAATGAAAATTCATCAAAAACTACGCGTACAACATCGACATGGACACCTCCATCACTAGCTTGTGCAATCTCACGCAAGAGGATGTTGGAGAGACATTTATCCCATTCTTTCAAAAGTGGAGAAGTCTAGCTAGTCGATGTCATATTGATATACCTGAATGGGAAAAGGTCGAAATGTTCATACAAACACTTCTAGGGCCCCTGAAATATGCATTGCAAATACAGTGTTGCACAAACTTCACAGATTTAGTCAAAAAAGGGGTCCAGATTGAGAAAGCCCTTATCGCAAAGGGAGAATTACGATATGGTTCCAAAAACACAAATGTCAATCCAACCACCAACAAGAACAAATACTGGATAAAAAATAAACACGTCACAAATGACGGTGTTGTTGACGCCAAGACTGCAAACGTTGTGGGTCCTATACTAGCCCTAAAAGGGGTTCAACAACAACACCAACCAACAATGACATCGACAACCCCTCCTAATGTCCCTTTCAACAATCAGAATAGTCAAAATAACCAAGGACAATACCGTCAAACAAGACAATTTCCCAAAGGTCGCACATACACTCCTTTGGGTGAACCCATTGAAGAAATCCTTAAGAAATGTATCCAGAATGGGGTCATTACACTCCAAGAACCAAAACCGTATGACCCAGGACAATTCAAACCCGCATGGTGGAATGACAATGCATTTTGTGAATACCATCGAGGAAAAGGACATACAACCTCTAACTGTCGACAATTGAAAAACTTAATACAAGATCTTATCAAAAGTCGCATCATTGAAGTAGGTGGATCTCAATTTTCCTCCAATTCAGATCATACTATCCACAAGAATCCACTGCAGGACCATGGTTCTCATAAAGCTTCCACGTCAGGTCCCCAGATGCACAATAATCAAGCCAATTTTGCTCGAGTCAAATACGACTATTCTAGTGGACCTATTATAAACAATGTTCAAACTGACAATGAATACATCAATACCATTACAGTCAAAAGAGCACCCCAATGTAACACTACTACTTGGAGTGGCAAGGTTACTATAGCTGGTCCGCCTCCCGCTAGACAACCCAAAATAACCATACCTGGCCCATCTGCTAAAAAGCCAGAACCTGTCCCGACACAAAGCAATGGAAACCCAAAAGTCAATTCAACCTCATCGACCAGCTAGGAAAGACTCCCACACAAATCTCTATACTTGAGTTGCTTCATATATCTCCCAAGCACAAAGATATCTTAGATAAAACCTTGCTTGAGTCGTCGGTCCCGAAGGACATCGATGTCAATCAATTTGAAACCATGGTGGGATATCTCACTACGCCTCACCACATCACCTTCTCGGAGCACGATTACTCATCACCTAAAACCAACCACAATGATGCATTGCACATAGAAAATTTTGTCCACAAGCACAAAGTTAGACGGGTTTTAGTAGATGGCGGAGCAGGATTGAATATATGCTCCCTCAAACTGGTTAAGGCTCTAGGGTTCTCTGATGCGTGCGTGGACCCAGCAAAGAGTATAGTGATCAAAGCATATGGTGACGAGGAACACTCTTCACGTGGCGTTATCTCTCTCCCTATTAGAGTGGGACCGGTCATTGTAGACACAACCTGCCAGGTCCTAGATTTGGAACTACCATATAACATCTTGCTAGGCCGCCCATGGATTCATGCCTTAAAAGTCGTTTCGTCCACATATCACCAGTGCCTAAAGTTTCCATTTGACGGCACAAAAATAACCATATATGGAGACCCCGACCCTTTCCAATATTATACAAATTTAAGGGGTGTCTCTAAAAACTGAGTACCTATTAACCGAGAAGCATCTAGCTCCTCGTCATCCAAATACGTCGACCCATCCACACTCACGCCATCTTCCACCTCCGCTCCATCCACGTCTTCTGTCATACCACCACCTTCCACTAACCCTAAGACTGAATCCACTGTCAAAATCCAGGACCTTGGCTATGGAGAATTCAAACTGCACATAGCATACAACATAACAACAATGCCCAGGTCTCCAAAGGACTATGGTTGGCCATGTTTCAGAATGGAACCTCAGGAAACTTTCAAAGTTCCACCGAAAATAGTTTTTATCAAGTGGGGAGACATGAGTAAGGAAGACCTTACTGACATTATAGGATGGATCTATAAGGATACCGTCATACTACCCCCATTACCAGTTCAAAAGTATGGCAAGGGTTTTGACATCATGAAGGCTAAAGGCTACGATGGTACTAGTGGCCTAGGAAAAAATAAAACTGGCCGAAGGGAACCCATAAAAACATTTCAAATTCTGAAGTATCTTGGATTAGGGTTTGGATCACCCGACAATTGTGATCGATGTATCATTGGGATTTCAAGTGAGCGAGTACATGCTTCGAAAAGTGTCAAGACTACTAGGGAAACCTTCACCGAAACTGACTCCCAAGAGTGGGAATTTGGCTCAGAATGATCCCTAAGCGACTGTTGTCTTGATGATTTGTTTGTCAAACCAGGGGAACTGACCTCTGAACAACGGTTTTGGCAAACATTCAAAATTGAATAGGCACCAAATGGTCAACATCCCATTATCACTTCCTAGGATGTACAACACCCATCATCTGAACCCCCTCAGTCCAATCCATCTGAAGTATCAGACGACATTGACAATCAGGGCTCTAAAACCTTCACCCCTTATTTTGACAACGAATATGACACTAGTGAAGGAGAATATTGGATAGAGTCTGATGTCGAGTTGGATGATGATAATCTCATCTACAACATCACTAAATACATCTGCATGTTGTCCGCATCCTCACCCCAATTCACCAACATTGACGATGGCATTCCATTAGTTTACCCCGAGCTAGTCAATTGGGACCAACAAGGACCGCCAGTGCTAGATACATTTCAGAATGATGAGGCAATTGCTGAATTTATTGGATTACGAGAAGGAATACCCAGTGGGGACCACAAATTAGGATTCACCATTGATTTAGACTGCATGGCATACTTCGGCGAGACTGTTCAGTCCTCTAGTCGCAAAAGTAAAAATAAGAATAAAACAAAAAGTGAAACGTCTCTAGATGAAAACTGAAAGGCACCTCTTGACGATAAAATAGTAAAAATAAAGGACGTATCTATGGGTGAAAACCTCTCTGAGGCACCCAAAGATGGAGGACTGGACTTTCCCCCTGTCCAGCAGGAGAAATCGGCTATGCTTATCGAAGACACAATAGAGAATAACATATCAACTGTAGAAGATCCCAAGATGGTCCTCTTTGCTGCATCATTAACTGAAGATGAGAGACCAGAATTTCATAAATTCTTTACAAAATGGAAAATCAACTTCGCATGGTCCTACGCTGACATGCCAGGATTGGACCCAAAACTAGTTCTGCACCATCTGCCACTATTACCTAATGCTAAACCAGTCAAGCAGAAGTTGCACAAAATCTACCCTCAAGTTGCTCTATTGGTCAAGGCCGAGTTAAAGAAATTATTGGATGCCGGATTCATACGGTCTATAGATTATGCTGAATGGATTTCCAATCTAGTGCCGGTGACAAAGCCAAATGTGCTGATCCACGTATGTACAGACTTTCGAGACCTAAATAAAGCATGCCCGAAGGATGACTTTCCTTTACCAAACATTGACATCATAGTTGATCTTATCGCAGGATATGAGATGCTATCCCTCATGGATGGTTTCTTTGGCTATAATTAGATTTGCATCGCTCATGAAGATCAGCACAAGACAACATTTACTTTCCCATGGGGTACATATTGTTGGAACGTCATGCCATTCGGTCTCAAAAATGAAGGTGCCACATACCAAAGGGCTATGACCACAATCTTCCATAACATGATGCACAAAATAATGGAAGATTATGTAGATGACCTATTGGCCAAATCAGAAACTAGGAAAGATCATTTGAAGGTATTCGACACAATTTTCAAGAGACTTGAAGAGTACAAAGTCTGGCTAAATCCTAAGAAGTGTGTTTTCAAGGTCACATCAGGAAAACTCCTGGGATACATAGTTTCCCGAAGAGGTATAGAAGTTGATCTAGCAAAGGTCAAAGCCATTATAGACATGCCTCTGCCTAAAGGAATCAGTGAACTAAGAACTCTACAAGGCAGGGTACAATCTATTCGGCATTTCATAGCCCAATTGGCAGATAAGTGTCACCCATTCCAATATCTGTTGCGCAAGGGTATCCCCTTTGTATGGACAGATAAATGTCAAGAAGCCTTTTAGCAAATCAAAGATTACCTACTATCAACACCAGTCCTCATGGCTCCAATTCATGGAAAGCCATTGATCCTATACATCTCGACTACTAGTTCAGCACTGGGGGCATTACTGGCAAAAAAGGTTAATTAAGGAAAAGAACGATCCATCTATTACATCAGCCACACACTGATAGGGTATGAGTTGAACTATACACACATTGAATGTGCATGCCTTGCTATTGTCTTTACATCCCAAAAATTAAGACACTATATGCTCAGTCACCAGACACAGCTGGTTGCCAAGATTGATCCACTGAAATACCTCTTAAGTTGGGCAGCATTAACAGGCCGGTTGACAAAATGGGTTATGATACTAAGTGAGTATGACATACAATATGTTGAGCTTAAGGCAATAAAAGGACAGGTAATAGTAGATCAACTAGCAGATGCACCGATTCAATTCACTCATCCACTAGTAACTAATTTTCCTGATGAGTTCATTTTTCATGCGGAACTGGCGGTACCATGGAAGCTATATTTTGATGGGTCTCATACTGGTCATGGCTCAGGCATTGGAATCTTGTTTATCACACCACAGGGGGATTCAATTCCTAAGGCATTCTGGATCGCTTTCCCTTGTACAAATAACATTGCCGAATATGAAGCACTAGTCATAGGTCTCAAAATGGCAATTAAATGGAAAATTCAAACATTGCATGTATCTGGGGATTCCCAACTTGTTATCAACCAAGTGAATGATGAATATGAAAACAAGGATGAGAAGTTGCTTCCCTACAAAAGGATTGTGGATAGTTTCCTGACATACTTCAAAATGATTGCTTTTGAACAAATCCACAGGACACATACTAAGGCAGTTGATGCAATGGCTACTATTGGTTCTCTCTTGGACATCCCTCAAAATGTGTCACAATTTGAGTTCTTAGTAGAACAACTTTTAATACCGGCATATGATATCCCAGAATCAGAAATGGTTTGCGAACTTGTTGGTCCCAACTCTCCCTGGTATCAGGACATTTACGACTACCTAAAATCCCAAACCCTTCCACTGAACCTGTCCAATAACCAAAGGAAGTCCTTCATCCAAAAATCTACAAAGTATGCCATCGTTAGTGACACCCTGTACCGTCGTAGTTTTGACGACACCCTCCTTAGATGTCTCGACACTGACGAAGCGTGTACGACCTTACGTGAAGTGCATGATGATATATGCGGATCTCATTCGAGTGGTCCTACTCTAGCTAAGAAAATAACGAGACTTGGGTATTATTGGCCAACAATTGAAAAGGATGCAATTGAATATGTGAGGACTTGTTGCAAATTTCAGATTTACAGCGATCTGATCCATGCTCCAGCACAGGAACTTCGGCCAATCACTTCTCCTTGGCCCTTCGCCCAATGGGGACTCGACCTCGTGGGTAAGATCCATCCAACCTCCTCCAACGGCCACAAATTCATTATCACCGCCACTGAGTATTTTACGAAGTGGATTGAAGCCATCCCATTGACATATATTATCAACAAACAAATATCAAAGTTCATCCTTAACTACATCATTTGCTGGTATGGCCTTCTGCAATCCATCATCACTGACAACGGACGTCCGTTTAAAAACCAAGACGTTCGGGAGTTATGTGAGCGATTCCATATCCAACACCACTTTTCATCTCCCTACTACCCACAAGGAAACATTAAAACTAAGGTGTCCAATAAAACCATTGTTAAAATCCTCAAAAAGACTGTCAATGACGCTAGCCGTGACTGGCACATACAACTCAACCCTGCTCTGTGGGCTTACCGAACTAGCATTCATACACCTACAGGGGCCACTCCTTTCACCCTAGTCTTTGGCACTGAGGCCATCTTACCCATTGAGGTGGAAATTCCTTCGTTACGAGTCTCCTTGAAGGGTCTAACTAATGAAGAGGAGTATCAACAATCATGCTTGCACAAGCTGGAAATGCTGGAAGAAAGAAGGAAAAATTCACTAAACCATCTCCAACCATATCAGAACCATCTTTGTTGCAGCTACAATAAGAAGGTTATGGTCAGACAGTTTGACATTGGCGACCTAGTTCTCATGCAGAACCCCAAGAATCAAGCCGACAGAGAAAAGCCAGGAAAATTTGAACCAAACTGGTTGGGTCCCTACATTATCACATCTTCTTTCGGTTCTGGAGCTTATTAGTTGGCCACACCAGATAGAGAACAACTGACAGAGCCCATTAACATTTTACATCTCCGAAGGTTCTATGCATAGCATCAGAGGATTCGGTTGAAAACTGCAAAATACAAAAAAAATGAAAAATGACAAAAAAATTGTTGCCTTGATGAAAACCTGGCAAACAGGCATCTTGGTGACACCAAAAAAAAAAAAATGTCAAGAAAATAGTAAAGAGAAAAATGATTTGTTCAATAGTGAAAACCTGGCAAACAGGCGCTTTGGACAAATACCATGGTGAAAACTTGGCAAACGAGCGCCATGTGTAGTCAATCATTGCTCTGCCATCTACTGTCACTTTGTCTGCCTTGGCTTAGGATGAAAGGTATTATCGCCATTTTTACACAAATCGCCACCACATACTACCCTACCTATCATAGTGGATAAATGATTGACATCAAGTCTTGACGACTGTCCTTCTAGTAAACTAGCAGTATCCTATCCATGTTCCTTAAAAATGGTTAAGTCTTGGACCTGACTAGGGGCAAAAATTTTATCATGAAATTGCAATGGATGTCGCACATGATCGTGGAAATTAGCAAAAAGCCCTAAAAAAAGACCAAAAACATCATAAAAAGTCCTAAAAAAAGACCAAAAACATCATAAAAAGTCTTGAAAAAAAGAAGACCAAAAACATCATAAAAAGTCCTAAAAAAGACCAAAAACATCGCAAAAAGTCCTGAAAAAAAGATAAAAACATCATAAAATGTCCTGAACAAAGATCTAAAAATCACAAAGCGTCCTGAAGAAAACCACAAACAAAACATCAGACTGCTCGAAGAGTGCAACATATAGTCATCTCTTGTCATAGTCAGTCATATCAATCAGTCTTTGTCATTTGTCTGAACTACATTGTCTTTGCGCATTTGCTATGTAGGCAAGACTCATATTTGAGTCCCCGAGACATTAGGTCAGTCCATTTAGGTTTGTCAGAATAAAATCATGATTTAAACTTTTGTCCTTTGGACAAAGTCATTGGTCCTGTCGAACTATGAGGTCTCTGAGTGTATGACGTAGGCAAGGCCATCTGTCGATGAGCCCCCGAGGCTGCACTAGGTCAGTCCATTAGGGTTCATGACACTACACTGGCACACACGTCATAATATCTTCAAGACAAAGTAAATCATTTTCCAAATGGGAAAACTCCTAAAATAAAGTAAAACATTCATTTATTCAGCATGACAATCTCATCACCAGGTCAATCATACCATCATGACAAAATCGGTATATAGTCAAACACAAGTCAAAATTAGTCAAAGCAAGTCAAATCATCATAACCTGTCAAACTGTCAACTTTAGGTTAATCTTCAGATGTGTCCTGAAAGATAACCCCTATCATCCATGCCTTAGGATGTGTCTTTCCTAGGCATCGTCAATTTTCTTCAGATATGTCTTTTTGAAGAACCAACTTTGTCATCTATGCCTCAGGATGTGTCCTTCCTAGGCATCGTCATCATCACCATCACATGGAATTTCGAGATCAATTATCTTGACATTCATATTATTTAGGATGTGTCCTTCCTGAATTCGGAAAATTTGGACATTTGTCGTTTGACCAGCATTAAAGCTTTAATACTCGGACATCTCATCATCATTAAACCGGACATCTTGACATCAGAACAATGGATATCTAGATGCACTTGGAAAACACTTGACAATTGTCTTTTCATTTTTATCATGATATTCGTTTTTCAGTGAGATCCCACTACACAGGATTTAGAGAAGCAACAACATATCATGACGACTGACATGCATGACTACTAGCTTCTCAGCGAGGTCCTGACTTTGGGATTTAGAAAAACAACGACATATCATGGTAAGGGCTCTATTTTTGTATTTTGACAATCATGCTGCTAGTTTCTCAAGGATATCTTGGAAACAGGATTTAGAGAAGCAACAACGTTTCATGATTTGTCCTCGTCTTTCTCTGCTTGTGGTTGATTGTGACAAAAAGACTGGGGCAATCATGCCCTTAGTATGAGTCATGATCATCCTTTCCTATGACTGCTTATCTTACGTAATGGTATGACCTTGCACACCTTGATCTGTGTCATATCATGGTGTTTCTTGGCCATTACGATAGTCTGCCCAATGATGATTAAGAGCAATAAATATTAAAGTCCTACTATAAAGCTTTGAAGGATTTGGT
Source organism: Sequoia sempervirens (assembly GCA_007258455.2). NCBI lineage: Eukaryota > Viridiplantae > Streptophyta > Pinopsida > Cupressales > Cupressaceae > Sequoia > Sequoia sempervirens. The sequence goes on from VDFB02281492.1 coordinate 975,679,747, forward strand.
CTATGAATTAACATGCATTTTCATTAGTCTGGTCATCTTCTCTTCTTCGGTCTGGTCATCTTCTTTCATCAGTCTCATCATCTTCTCTCATCCACCTCGCGATGATATCCTGTGACATCCAAAAACATAAGTGCATACATGATCATATAAACATTGCATTAGGTCCATACATACAACATCCATAGCATCAAATCATATACATAATCACAAACATTGCATTAAAATAATCATCAACATTGCATCTTTTACTAAAGTACTTTATGCACATCATCATCATTATCATCTCATATAAATGAGCATTGCATCATCATGGCATTAACATCACAAATAAGCATCATAGGACATACACGGCATGATAAATCAACATCATACATATCATAGTACAGTAAATCAAAGAACATCACATAACACATGTAGGCCGCATCAAAACTGCATCATCATATAATATCCTCTCAAAAATGTACAATGTCACAGGATAAAGTCATGGGATATCCCAAAAATGGAGCTCGCAGGCTCAATAATATACATAGTGTGTCATAATAACAAAATGCCCCTAGGGTAGACTCTCATCATCCCCTCGAGGCGAGGAATGTGGAGGCGGAAGCTCTGTCACTAGCACTAAAATGATAGGTGGACCTATCACAACCTCTACCTGTGCCACTAGTGGAACTGCGAAGGACGGTGTCATCTCAATGGTAACAAACATCTGTGATGTCACTGCAGCCGTGCTCTGAGAAGTAGAGGGATCAACCACTGGCGGTTGTACCTATACTGACCTCTGCACTGAACCAGTCGACCCATGACTGTGACCCGAATGATGACTTGGGGTGTGCCTGCGTGAATGATGTGACCTGTGCTCTGAAGTGTGCCCTGTCGAGGTAGACCTCCGACACTGGTATGACTCCTGCCATTGGCACTGCCTGATCTATGGCCACTTCCTGTCCTCGACTATGACCGAGACAAAGTAGGATCCCGTCACTCTGGTGGCACTTCCTGCTCATACAGGGTCTGATACTGCCCCAATCTCATGCTCACCCTAGCTAGCTCGCGAGCCATGTCTCCCATAGGCCCTGTGCATAATGCTACAAAATTTGTGCACCACTGAGCTGCATCCTGCTAGTGGATCACTGCCTGATCTCGCTCCACCCAGGCTACCTCCAGCGCTGACTGTAGTGACCTGACCTGCACCATGCTGTCATCCAATCTCTGCTGTAGATCAGCCACTCTCTGATCTGCTATGGCATCCTGGGGCAAACCTAAGCTGGAGGGTATCTCCTCCTCTCCCTCTACCATCCGCCATCTGAGAAGTCTCTTAGCCTCATCCATGGCATCGTCCTCGTTGTCATCATCCTCTACCACCTCCTCCTCCTGCCCTCCCACCTCCACCTCCTCCTCCTATCCTCCCACCTCTAGCTCCTCCTCATGCCTCTCCTCCTCGTGCCTCTCCACCTCCGCCTCCTCCTCATGCCTCTCCTCCACCTCCTCCTCATGCATCTCCTCCTGTCTCTCCTCACCCTCTCCCTCCTGTCTAGACTGCTCCTCTCTCCCCCTCCTCACCAACCTTGGGGATAGCATCTAATGCTACCCTCGCTGCATGTTGTCGCACCCTCTGGCCCTACCTCTGACCATCTCGCCTCCACCTCCAGCTGTCTCCACCATCATCCCCCCTGCCTCCGTCTCTGCCTCTGCCTCTCCCCCTACCTCCATCTCTACCTTTGCCACCTCGCCTGGCCTGTGGCACGCGAGGAATCACTGACCACCTATCCACAGGTGTTGGCCTATCAGGATCTGTCAATGGCACTGGTCTGTGTGCCTGCCACCATAAATCATAATCTGGTGTCATCCCAGGATCGGCTGCTCCTCCCCTCCAACCCCAGGCCTAGGCTACTAGCCCGTCAATCTGCTGCTCTGCAAATGCCACTGGGATGGCTGGCCCCCATGCATACTCTAGGGACGATCTGGCATACTCGACTATCCCCACAGGTACACCCTGTTGCTCTCTGAACTACCTAAGAACATGTTGCGGAAAATACATCTCGATGATCAGCGATGTCTGCACTGTCCTGCCAATCAGATACCTATACTATTTGCAGAAGCTAAGGTGCTCGTCCTCATCGTCCCACGGCTCACAGTCTCTGTACGGCCTCCAGATAAATGTCACCATGGTGTCAATCCTATGTCGCCACTAGCCTGTCTCACCCATATGAGTCTGATGTAGGGCACCGACATAGTAATAGGCATAAGGCATACCGTTGGCCAACTATGGTCTATCAATCGGTGGACAAAATATGGATATGTGCTCCTAGGCCCATATCATCATTAGTGTGGTCCCACATGAGATGCTCTCTCCTCTCCTATAGGCAACATCGTGCAGCTGATGGTAGAGTGTCCCCAGTAAGCAAGGACCCCAGGCATACACTGTCCCATCATGCCTCATACAAACCAAGACGTCTCCCCAACCAATAGGAAATCCATGTCCCCGGTGGTTAGGAACCAAGATCCCCCTGATCAGAGTCGCAAGGAATGCATTAAAGCAACCATAATGCTCTGCCAGGAACTCCCACCTGATCTCATAACCCTAAACACCCAATCCTACACCCTGATCTCGATAGTAAGCTCGGAAGGTCTGCTCGCCATGACGAGGGTTGTAGATGATCCGCTCCCCTCAGATCGGCACCCAAAAAATCTGGTATACATCCTCCAAAGTAATCGTGGCCTCACCTGTCAGTAGGTGGAATGAACAAGTCTCTGAATGCCACTACTCACATAGCGCCATCAGTAGTCCCCTATTCGCCCGAATGGTGAGCATGAAAGCAACATAGAATAATCCTAGTCGCATCAGTTGTCGCCACTCTTGTGGGCTCAACTGGTCAGCAAACCGAAACGTCGTCGATCTACTCTCGCAGGTATAAATTGGGGCAAGTTGCCTCTGCAAAACGTCAAACAAGTTGTCAGAACACTTTGAGCAAAATGGTTGATATTATGAAAATGCATCTCAAATTACGCAAACATCAAAACAAGCTCTAGACAAGTGAAAAGCAAATGCGTCGCAGTAAAGCAATTGCATCTCAACCAGTCAATTGCATCCTTTTGCACGTCAAATGCGGTCCAGCATGGCAAATGCATCTCTTTTTCACACTTGCATCATGAATTTTATCACTTGCGTCACATATAAGCGAATGCGTCACACCTTAACAATTGCGTCGGTCAAAACAACGAATGCGTTGCAACTTCGCGATTGCGGCATTCCAGCAGTCAAATGCAACTCGATAAGTCACATGCGTCGCACTATATGTCAAATGCAGTGCAAACCACGGTCTATTCTAAGTTGCTTTTGCACTTGCATCACGACGCATCAAATGCGTTGAACGCAAAGGCGACTACGTCAAATGCGAACGCAGTTGCGTCGCGGCACAGACATTGTTGGTCCTAGAAACTAAAATTTGACACGCAAAATGAAAAAATTACAAAGAGGGACAAGGGTACGTGCCACTGGCTCCGAGCCCTCTGGTCGTTTGAAGGTCCGGACGATCTCCCCACGGTGCTCTGTCACTAGAATCACCATCGTCGCTGCTGTGCTTTTTCGCTCTGAGCTCTCAAATTCGCAAGGTAAATAGTAGAAATGAATTGACTTTTACCCCTTTGTCAACCTATTTATAAAGTCAAAATGACATTTCTCAAACAAGGTCATTGCTAGAGGCTCATTTCACCAACTTTGACTTCCCCGTTGACTGTCTTAAACATGTCCTATTCCAAAACTGACTGCGCCATTGTTTTTCTGGTCATCAGATTGATTTATCGGGCCCTTTTACAAATTTTTCAGTCGCCGACCCAAAATTTGAAAAATTTCCTGAGGGGGCAATGATACTCCGTACCTTAACTGGGGCATATTCTCAACTTATTTTCTTTGTCACAATGCGACATGCTACATTATGACAAAGAGGGGCAAAATGTAGACACCTAAAAATGACCTAGGCCTGCAAGCTTCATTTTTACCACTTTCGTCCTAGCATAATTATGACATTTAATTATGTCCTTGGTCCACATTCGACTATTGATTAAATAATTCATAATTATTTAATTAATTCATGTCCTTTATTCTTCATGATTATTAAATAAATAAATTTTATTTATTTATTAAATCGTCATTAATTGTCTAAGTCTTCCCTTAATTAAATAAATTTATTAATTTATTTAATTACCCATCATCATATTTCTTCCTGATTATTAAATAAATAAATAAAATTTATTTATTTAATGTCACTAACTGTCATAATTAAATGAATTGATTAATTAATTTAATTAATTAATCTTATCTGCTAAATTAAATAATTATATTTAATTATTTAATTGCCTAAATTAATATTCCTCTCATTTTAAATAAATGAAATTATTTAAAATGTCATCACTTTAATGTCATCCATTTTGGTAAATAATCTGAAAAAGATTATTTATTGTCTCACAAAATCCATATTTTGAATTAATTTAATTCAAATTGGTAACTAATCTTCCAAAAATCAAGTAATCGGGTAGATTCTTGATTTTCCAAATCTGATCTTCAGTTCAAATCTTATCTTCTTGATTTTTCGAATCTTGCAAATCAGACAATCTTTATCTTCTTGATTTTCGAAAATCTTTATTTTCTAATTAATTTGTCTCATTTATTCTCCACCATCGATCCAGTTATCTAAGATATTATTTTGACTGTTCGATTAATGAATTTTCCCTAACCCTAATTAGGGATTCTCAGATTTAATCTGGACCTCTCATTTTAGGTCTTTCTTAGAATTCGATCTCATCCGTCCATTCAAAATTGTGTTTTCTATAAAAGACAATTTTGCTCATAATTTCGAGATCTGGTCATTTTTAATATAGGCATTATAGTCATTTTAGTGTTGATAGTCATTATTTTCAATCATCATATTGTCATAGACATAGGCATTTATCAAATCCTTCAACATTTGCATAGGGCTTTGGCTTTAGTATACGTTGCTCAATTCGAAATCTGAGGGCCTCATTGACTTGCTGCAAACTAGAAGGTTCTATGAAGGTGAAACATGGAAGGAAAGGAAGGTATAATCGTTCTTTATTTTGATTTTCCATTGTTCTTGATAGCCTCTTTGGATTTTTGATTGTTTATTATTTAATAAGCTAACCCCATCTAAATTTCCATAGATACACATGTTTTTAAGTTGGAGGTATTTATGAAAGTCAATTGATGTTGCTGCACATGTTGGTGTCGATTATCTGTTGAATTTAATGAAAATATTGCTAAGCTGTCTCCAATATGGATTCTTTTTGGTTGTTTAAATTGATGTAACAATTTAATATTCAATTCATCAGTGCACATTTGTTGTACCTGTGTGGTTAATTGATTGGTTCTTTCAAGCAAAGATTAAATCCTTTTAGTTGATCACAGTAATCAGAGAGATTCATTTGGATTATTAAAGCAGAGCTTAGTAGTTACAATGTTGCATGTTTATACAAGTTGTAAACAGAATGTATGCCAGATAATTTGAGTTTCCTCCAGAGAGTGTTGCTCATCTTGATTTCACTTGACTCTGCATACCCAATAAGGCACTGGTCTCTGTAATTTCATCATTTGAATTCACTTAGCTTCTTTATATCCGTTAATTAAGTATTTTAGATTTTAGATTAGAAGATTGCTATCAAGTTGGATTTCATTTGTTCACTATCATCTGCCATTGTGGACAAAGCATTTTAGAAGGATAATCATAAGATAAGTCTGCACAATTCAAAAGGTACACCCGCCCAGGTTAGCAACACCTAAAGAGTAGAAGGTTGAGTTCTCTTGACCTTGTCTATTACCCTAAAGTGTATCAAGAGATTGGTAGCCTCTTGGGGCATTCAGCCTGCATTTTTGAGAGCTAACAAATTGGGTCAAAGCAAAGCAAGAAGACATCATATCACAATTAAATACACTTGCGTGGAGATATAGGAGGAACGTGGTAGATTATATGCGAGTAAATTTTTTCTTGGAGGAAGAAGAGGAAAGAGCCCAATGACTGCTTGCACCTGTGATTGAACGACCCCCAAGGTTGATATTCAAATACTATGATGACCCTCCTCGTCATCATAATTGTCAGCCAATCCCACCACTGCATCAACCAAAGCACCCACCTACACGTCAGCCTCAGAATCCACCTTCGACTCATCTACCACAATAATTTTCTTTCCTTAATTTTACTCTGTGTGAGCTGGAAACTTTGTCTATTTTTTTATGGCTTCAAAACTCTGGTGCAATCAAGTTGGCCCCCTTACTTTATCACAATACCATGATTTACCCCAAGGTTCCTGGAAGGGGTTTCCTAAAAAGCGGTTGTAAGTGCAATTTTAGGAATTCAAGAAGATGTTTTTGTAAGAATTTTTACTGATAGTCTGATTGAAAAAGTGGTAGAATGTTATAGAGGGCTTGAAAAAGGGAGCATTACTGGGTGGCATGTTCTTAAGAAAAAATTTCTCCAACGCTATGAAATCCCAATGGATATTGCAGCTACCCTACATCTTTTCTTTCAAATCATGAAAAAAAAAGCTAAAACAATGAGGGATTTTGTTTACTATTTCAATTGGTCTCTTCAAAAAGATTCCTGCCCCAGAAAAGCCAAGTGCAGAAATTTAGTACCATATATTCATTTCCAGTCTAGAGTCGGATATACAATTAGTACTTAAAAGAGATAAAATTCAAGGGATCGAGCAAGCTCAATTGGAGGCAGTGAAGGTTGAAGATGATTTTATCGCCATAGGTAAGTGGAAATTAAGTTCAAATATGAAGCTTGGAACCAGCTATAAGACACTTCCTAAGCTTCCAGCTAAATGTCGCCCTACTGTAGAAGACATGAATTTAACAATTCTTGATAACATGCAATAGCTTAGTGAAGGACAAAATTACCTCTGTAATGATTCGGCTTTGAATTTATATACTTCATTTGAAATTGAAAGTGATTGCATTTCATCTAGTGATGATGAAGATGATGAGCCACAAGGAAGATCATCGTTAGCTTCACCCCCTCCTTTAGATAAATTATCTCTTTCTGAAGCTAGTTTGAATGATTTGGAATTGACTTCTCTTCTTACTCCAGAATATGAAGTCTTCCTCTTTGAAGAAATGGAGAGTAAAGACACATGTTTAAGTTTGAAAGGAAATGATGGTTCTAGGAATGATAATTTTCAGGAGAAATAATTGTGGTCAATTCATTCTAACCCTCTCTTTAATTTTAATGAATTTGAAATACATGATAACCCTTTTTTCACAAATTTAGAAAATCAATTAATGTTAGAGGAGGAATGTTGTTTATCAAAGGCTGAGGTTGATCATAATCAAAGGAAGGATGATGAAAATACTAGTTTTTCACTAAGGAAAGATGAGATTAGTGTTCAATCAGAAGTGGAAAATAGACCAATTCCTACTCTGTATTGGTCTATAAGGGAAATTACCCTTCATGAAAGTGATCAGACTGAGAGAAAACATGATGAGGATAAGGATAGTATTATTTCCAGTAGTAATTTTCTAGGGACTGGGAAAATTTTTGGGGATGTAAGGTTAAAAGAAAATTTGAAACTCAAGGTGCCAACAATTTATCAGAGAAAGAGACATTCACTTTTGGAGATGTTAATATGCATTGTCCAACTAAAGATGAAAATAAAAATCACCTCCAAGAGGTAACTGAATTCTCAAACACCTTTTCTTCTGGTTTGCAACCTGACTATGAAGTGTCTAAGTTTGTTGATGAAATTCTTGAAGGCAAGGCAATAGAAAATGAGACTACAAATTGGGGTCCTAAACTTTTAAACAATGAAATTACTTCCACATGTAGTGACCAAGAAGTTTCTTTATCTCATAGTTTGTATGTGGGATGTCCAATTCGAGGGCTAGTTTCGTTTTATCCAAAAAATCAAGTGCAACATGATATTACAACTGACATTGCATAGGTAGATTTTGGTGATTTTATGCAAGGCAATGCTGGTATGAGTCATTTGATTGCTAAAGTATACAAGGAGGAAAGGATTTTTGAGCATAAGACTTTATCTAGAAAGTCTTTGCAAGGTGTTGGTTTTATTTATTTGATGACAGCAGTCACGATTTGGTAGTTGGTTGTGCATATGATTATCAGTCACCAAGCATTGTTCCGCATAGATTGCTATTTCTCCCAGCTCGTTAATGGATTTGCATGATTATCTTGGGGATCATTTGAGGTAGGGTCTTCCTATCGTGTACATAGTAGGATTTTTGTTGTGCTGGTAATTTAGATACTTTCCTTCCCTGCTTTGTTTTGTTTTTGGCTTGCTTTTGCTCCTCCTTGTCAATGACTCTGTGCCCAATAGAAAGGATTGGTTCATGCTCATGATTTTGGGTTCATTACTTCATCCTTTGTAGTCCTTGTCCCTAGTTAGAGCCACTGTTACCCATAAAAGTTTCCCTTAACTTCTAGTCGGGTTTTTATTTTTCTTTCCGCCTAAGCCCTATACTTAATTTATGTTTGGATGATCTTTTGTTATTCTTCTCAAACCTGGGCGAGGTTTTTGTGTGTTCGTCGAACCTCTCATTTTACCACTTGTATTGTTTGTCCTTCATTGAGCGGTGTTTTCTCACCACTTTTTAGCTTTCCTTTCCTCCAAAATTGGGCGTACGAATATTGGAAAACTGATTGATGGGTTGTGTCAAAATTTAAAAACTTCACCTGCAAGTCATGCCTCGGGCACCATTCTTTAGGTTATCTCAAACCTGTGTAGGGTTTTATTAAGTTCTGTGAACCACCTATTTTTCCTCCTAGAAGAGTTTTAGTGATTAACTTAATAGCAGTCAGTCTAATCATTTAACTAATATATTATACAAAAAAGAAACCAATATTTTCCAAGCATGATATGAATAGGAAACAAATGAAGCCATACATGTAAAGACACAGTAGTACCAAAAAGAGATATTATATCTATATATATAAACATTTTTACATTGCACTGGCATTGCCAAAAACCATCTGGTTCGACTACAAAATTCAGGTTGTGGACACAAAAAAAAGACAAAAGAGATATTTCTTCTTAGGTGCACAAAGCTAACATCAGGACACAAATGCCCTTAGTGACAATCTACAGGCATTCAATTTGAGCTGGTGATAGCTGATTTTCATGCAACTGAAGGAATTGTATGAACAGTTCCATATCATTCCTCACCACTCCTATGCACAGAAGAGCCAATACCTCCTCCAGAGTCTCATCTTGAATGGAAGATGCAATACAGATAGTGTGAGCTATTAATCCACTTTTGGAATAGTAGCTAATCCTGTTAATTTCCACCTTGACACGATGATGAAATCTGGGTTTCACCAGGCACTCTAGTGCTCTCACACCCTAGTCATAATGGCCAGAAGTCCTGATGACTGTATAGATGAAGTGCTCCAGCATAGTTGTGTTATGCACATGGGCCTAGCTCAAAAATGCCTCGCCAAGGATGCTCTAGAGCACTTCTTCCTCCACCTCACTTTGCACTATGAAGACTTATTTCAATTGGTCTAAAGTGTGCCTAAACAGTGGACTACACTCGATTTCCTCTAGAATGATGTAGTCATTGGCGTAATTTCCATCACTCTGAGAGCTTTCCATATTGAATGCAACTGATTGTGGAAGAAAGGTGACACTGGTTGAATTTATAGAGTTTTGGTTAGACATGGGTGCATTCTCCTGAGCTTGATAAGATGTTAATTTAATTCACATTTATGGTTGGCTTGCGTTGCTTTGAATTACAATTTCCCATCAAACAACTCACACGTTCCACCGCTTGATATTCCTATGCTTTGCCTTAATGGTTGGTGAAATAATTGGTCCTCTGGTGACTGTTGGTGGGATTATGATCAGTTTTCTTTGCCGATACCTATTCCTCTGCAAAATTCAATTATTCTAACCAACTTCCCATGAAACTTGGAATATAAGAAGTTGCTTCTTTAGTAACAACTTTGGTGCCTATCCAATGGCTTTGGCCATGTTATAAATTTGAAATAATAAAGGATGAAAAAAACTTTACCTTCTTTTGGATATACCTAAGGGTGTTATCGAGAAGGAATAAACATTTATTGCAGACTGTAATAATTTATAATGTGTGTTATGAATTAAATGATGCTTTGTATGTTGATCTTTGTATCATGTGTACGATATAGCTATGCCTCCTTTGAAAGATGAACTATATATAACATTCATTTATTGCAGTCTGGTTTATTTTCATTGATTTGATTTGATAGTCACAAGTTTTCAATCGATGGGATCTCTGCTTCTATGTTAATTTCATATTTATGAGCTAGCATTAGTCACCTTTTCTTATTTTTGGTTAAAATCACACCCATCTTCTTTAAATTAGACTAATTCATTGAAAATCTAGTGAGGGAATTGTACCTTGACAAAATTCAAAGAAAAGCCACAAATGCAATTGTGGACTTTTCGAAGCTATTAGCAGATTTCAATTGGTGCTGAATTTGGGTTTGGATTCATTATTTAAATATATTTACTAAGAGCCATTCCATTCGCTAACAATATGGAAATTGACTAAGTTCCAATATAGGTGATTTTGTGTACATGGCATTTGGTTTTTGGGTCCGCATTGGTCCGCTATTAAAGATCTTGATTTGTGCTTTTGATATAATTTTTTTGGATGATAGAGGAACCTAAATCCATAATTTCATCTTGTTTTGGCTCTTGGTGTTAAAGTAATGAGATATAGTGTATCGACTTGGTAGTAACATGTGTTTTGCAGCTCAATGCATATATTTTCATGAATTCATATTTCTCTGTGGATTGGAATTTGATTTTGTGGTTTTGTGGAGTTGTTGGCAAGTGTCAGTAGAGTGTGTATTCCAAATGGATAGTATTTGGAGGTCTATATGTTTGAATGTGGTTTTACAATTGGAAAACTTTGGTATTAGGTCTTTACCAGTGCCAACCTAATGAATTTTGTGTACAGCAGAGTTTGAATATTTATTGATCCATTATGTGGGTGCTATTTTTGGTTCATGCCAACCTATTTTAAATTGTTATGAGTTTTGAATCTTGGTGTGAAGCATGTATGGTTATTTAGTCAGTAGATTGTATTTTGTATATTACATCCAATTAGGTTGACCTAATTGAGATTATAGGTGTTTATGAATGAATCAAATATATATGTAAGATCTTTTATATGTTTTGAAGTGTGTGTGTGTATGACAAATATAAGTTGATGCAAGTTGTGTGAATATAAGGTGAATGAGAGTAGATCAGACTACTAATTCAGTTTAGTATGAAGTGTGTAAATTCTATATTATGAGCTTCAAAGGAACTGTAATTCATGCATATGTTAGATGCAATTGTAATAGTTCAAATCTTGGTTGAGTGCCACAATCTCTTCTATCTTTTCTTCTTTTAGTGGGCAATGAGTCCACTTAGATAGTGATTCCACCTACAGTGAGCACTTCTGTAATATACTATAACCAGTTATAATATATTGTGAGCTAATCCTCACCATGTTTTTTTCTCATTTTGGGTTTTCCACATAAAAATCATGTGTTTTGTGGTGTTGTTGGTTGTTTTCATGCTTTCCTTCATTATTGAAAATTGAATATGATTAGTATTGAATGCTTAAAAATTTAAGTGGTTTAAAATAATATTGATTCATCCCCACTCCCAGTATTCTGGGTATTCAATAGTATTGACTCAATGTACACATCAAGAATACCTTCTCAATATAATAATTGTAGAACATAAAAACATCCAATAGGGTTCCACATAATATAAACTATATACTCATGATACAGATACTAATATCTATGAAATGAAGAGCTCTTATAACCAAAAATATAATGTATAACATTCCTTAATCTCTTGGAATACAACAATAATAAAATGCATCAAGTCCTCACAAGGAACTTTACACATTGGCTAAAAATGCATCACGATAAAACCAAAACACCAACAATCAACATGTTGAGGAGCACCATCTTGAAACGTGTAGGTAGTTCAAGCACACCACATATTACTCAATAAAATAAGCACAAGTGCAACCTATGGATCCCATGATACATGATCAAAAAACAATGTCAAATACAAGACATATCAAGGTGGAAAACATGTGGGGATTACATCTTTAACACCCCATATGACCCTCTTTTATAGCTCTAAATTTTATATAATTTTTTTCAAAGAGCTAGAATAATGGTGATCAATGACACCAATAATAAACCTTAAAACCACCCATTACTTTTTTAATAACTACTATTTTTTTTTAAACACCAAATTCTATAGATTTTGCTTCTACAAAAAATATCTAGTTTTTAATTATTTATTGCCATTAAATAATAGGAGACAAAATTTGTGGAGACCCTAGTACTACAATGGTATATGTTGAAAATGGAGGTAATTATGTAGCTTAAAACTTGTAAAACTATGAGATTGTAGATCTAATTAAGTGTTCTTTGTTACGATTTCTTTGTGTATGATTATCTATTTAGATCAATTTAATCAATTGTAGAAAGAGACAAAAGATTGTAGAAGAATGAGACAAGAAGATAGAAGTGACACAACATATATGTGGAGAAACCCTTTTGAGAAAAAAATCCACCACTAGAATCAATAGTGCTTGTATTATTTAACCTTAGAATAAGATTACAATAATACTATATCAATCCTTGATTGATATGCTTCCTTTGCCTTCAACAATTCTTCTTCACAACCTGCAATAAACTATGATAAAGATCTCTTCAACTTGCTGCAATTAATAGACAATAATGAGCATTGAAAACTCCAAAGAATTGTCAATTACAAGAGCTTGAAGCTCCTCTCAAAAATCTACGCCTATTTTGTGCAAGTAGAGTTCCATCATGTAACATGAAGTAAAAACCAAAGTCTCCTCAATTTAGGCACCCCAAACTGAAGACTTAACTAATCACTGGTCAAGAAAATATCTTCCAAGCTTCTCCTCAAAGTTGGCACTCAAGAATGGGCCCACTTAACTGAGCCTTGTAAATATATTCTCATGCAAAATGTGTTAACTCCAAGATTCCAACTTTGGTGCCCAAGGTGGGTCCAAGTCAATCTTTGTTAACTGAAACATATCTCTCCATCAATTCATGCTAACATTATGCATGATTGATCATCTCCACTTAACTAAATGTATCACATGTTATTTGTCATGCAACTCAAGTCAACTGAAGTCAACTAACATCCAACTCAAACTAACTACATGAAACTAATGTAATTGAACCATAACTAAACTGAACTAAACTAAACTAAAATGAAATGAACTAAACTGAACTAAACTCCACTCATGTAAATATCAATCCCTTACTTGTAGGATCTTTACATGCATTACTGAAGTGTTATCTTTTCTCCAAACAGCTAACTTAAGCAAGGTGGGTTCCACCTTCCATGTGGGCACCCCATGTGCTCCTATTTTGTAGGAGCTCTTCTTGGGTGTCCCCACATGTTCTATCATTTAGAAATAATTACAAATGTCAATTTACATGTTCATTTTATTCAAATTTAATCTCTTTCTAATCCTAGTGTTGGGGAACACTTTCCAAGGACTTAGGAGATACATGAAATATGTTTAGGATTGCAATTAAATGGCATCATATTCCCAACATTCTCCCACTTGACATTATACATTCAAATTATTCTAAACAAAGAATCATTATTATAAATCAAGTATAGGACTCAAGGCCAATGGCCTTCCTCAACCAAGAGAACTTATCTATAGGAACTAGTTTCGTAAGATAATCTATAGCATTGATCGAAGTCTCAACTTTCTCAATCAATACCTTCCCACTCTCAACCATTTCTCGCACAAAGTGATACTGAACTTCAACATGCTTAGTACGAGCATGATACATAGGATTTTTGGCTAAAAAAATAGCACTCTAATTATCACATTCAAGTTTAATTTTCTTGTAATTAAAACCAATACCTTTCCCAAGTCTTTGTAACCAAACTGCCTCTTTAGAGGCATGTGTAGTAGTCATGTACTCTGCTTCTATGGTGTACAAAGAAATTGTGGGCTGCCTCTTACTCATCCAACTAACCACAACTCCAAACAAAGTAAACACATAGTCACTTGTCAACCTCTGACTATCCAGGTCTCCTGCCCAATCTGAATCAACAAAACCTTGTATGTCCAATGATCTGTGCATAATATCAATATCATTAGCACCATGATAAACCAAACAGTAATCAAAAGTACCTCGTAAATATCTAAACACCCTCTTAACATAAGTCCAATGTTCTTTACCGGGGTTAGACATAAACCTACTTAGAACTCCCACTGCTTAGGCTATATCTGGTCTTGTACAAACCATTGCATACATCAAGCTACCAACTGCACTAGCATATGTAATTTCAGACATTTCCTCATGATCAAAATCAGATTTGGGACTCATGTCTAAACTTAACTTTGTGCCAACTGGTAAAGGAATATTAATTAGTTTACTATCCTACATGTTAAACTATTTCAAAATAGTATCAACATAGTTTCTTTGACTTAAGCAAAGATTTTTGTTACCTCTATCTCTGTTGATCTCCATACCAAGGATATATTTTGCAGCCCCTAGATCTTTCATCTCAAATGTGTTAGAGAGTTATGCTTTCAATTCTTTGATCATTACCTTTTTGTTACCAATAAACAACATGTCATCAACATACAAGATAATATTTAAAAGCTGATAATCAATACATTTTATGTAAACACAATGATCTTCCTCACTCCTAACATAACCAATTTTCAATTCAAAAGCATCAAACTTCTGGTACCACATTCTAGGTGATTGCTTCAATCCATATAAAGATCTCTTTAACCTGTAAACCAATTCTTCTTTTCCTTTTACAACAAAACCATTAGGTTGCCTCATATAAATCTCCTCATCAAGATCCCCATGCAAAAAAATAGTTTTCACATCCATTTGCTCTATCTCAAAATTATAAACAGTAGCAATAGATAAAAAGAATCTAATAGAAGTTAATTTGGTAATAGGAGAGAAGATTTCATTAAAGTCATCTCCCTCTCTTTGGGAGTAGCCCTTGGCTACTAATATAGCCTTGTACCTTTCAAGATTACCATATGCTCCAATTTTCTTTTTAAATATCCATTTATAACCAATGACCTTTCTTCCTTTGGGAAAACTCTCAAGATCCCATGTGTCACAAGTATCCAAGCATTTCATTTCCTCATGCATAGCTTGTGACCAAAGTTTGTTCTCATCTAAAGAAAAAGCTTCCCTGTAAGATCTAGGTTCATCATTAGTACTCATCAAAGCAAATATACAATGGAAATCAAGTGGGCTATACCTATCAATGGGATTATGTTGTCTTGTGGATCTTCTCAAAGGGGTTTCTTCTTGTTCATCAATATGCTCATCATTTGCATCTATCTCAAAAGAACTCTATGAACTCTCCTCATCCAATCCATCCAATTGTTCTTCAACATGTGCATCTTCATGCTTCTCAGTATTTATCTCAAAATGCATTGTTCAAGAAGTATCCTTATCCTTTTGTTGTTCTTCTCCTGAATAAGCTCTAAATTCCTTGAAAATCACATCTCTAGATATAGTAATTTTTTGGATTAGAGGATTTCAAAGCTTGTAACCTTTTACATTTTCACCATAGCCTATGAATATGCATTTCTTTTCTTTTGGATCCAACTTAGATCAATTTTCATTAGGCACATGAACAAAATACTCACAACCAAAGATCCTTAAATGTGCAACACTAGGTTTCCTACCTAACCACATTTCATAAGGAGTTTTATCTTCAATAGATGAACTAGGGGATCTATTGATTAAATAATAAGTAATTACAGCCTCGGCCCAAAGGCATCGATCTATCTTAGCACTACTCAACATACTCCTAGCTCTTTCCATTAAGGTTCGGTTCATCCTTTCTACCACTCCATTTTGTTGAGGTGTATATGGAGTAGTTTTTTGTCTCACAATTCCTGCATGCTTACAATAATCATCAAATTCCTTAGAACAATATTCACCACCATTATCTGATCTCACCACTTTTATCTTATGATCCGATTGTTTCTCAACCAAAGCCTTAAATTCTTTAAACTTATTAAACACATCAAATTTGTTATGCATAAAATAGATCCAAGTGTATCTTGAGACATCATCAATAAATGTGACATAATATCTAGATTTTCCAATAGAGTCAATATCCATAGGGCCCATTACATCTAAATGAATAATCTCTAATAATCTTTTAGCTTTATTTGTTCCACTAGGAAATGAAGATCTAGATTTCTTTCCAAACACACAATGCTCACAAAAATCATTTTTTCCAATATTATAATCAGGAATACCATCAACCAATTTCTTATTAAGAATGGTCCTAAGACCTTTTTCACCAATGTGACCCAATCTATGGTGCCACAACATACATGTATTTTCAGCTTTAGTTACATTGGATGATTTATTCAAATTGGAGGTATTAAGCTTAAACAAAGTCCCAATCCAAGATCCTTTAGCAACCACCATATTCCCTTTCACCAATCTGCAACCACCTTTGTCAAATTTCACATGCATTCTAGAGTCATTGAACTTAGATACATAAAGTAGATTTCTAGCAAGTCCTGGAATATGTAAAACATCATTAAGGGTCTTAACCCTACCATCTTTGAAACACAACTTTACCTCTCCTTTTCCCAAAAACTTTGTTGTGCTATTATCTCCAAAGAAGACATTCCCTCCATCATATGCAGTATACTTAGTGAACCACTCCTTGTTAGGATTCATATGATAGGAGCAACTTGAATGAATAAGCCAAGAGTTATCACAAACAATATTAGATGAAATGACCAATGCATCATTACTGTCATCTGAGGATTTCTCTGTAGAAGCATCAAAACTCTTTTTCTTGTTCTTACAATCCTTCTTTACATGTCCAGGTTTCCCACAATTCCAACACTTTAGCTTACTCTTACCAGGGGTTTTAGACCATCCTTTGGACTTACCCTTTCCTTTCTTGTCTCCCTTAGGTTCCCTTTCCTTAGGCCAGCCTCTTACAAACAAGGCATCTTGGATTCCCATTTTAGAATTCCTCCTCATCTCCTCTAATAAGAGAGTAGGAATTATATTGTCCATCTTAGGATTTTCACCACTACCACTGATAGCAACAATTAGATTTTCCCAAGATTCTAGTAAAGAACAAAGTAACAAAATGTATTTATCTTCATCTTCTAGCTTTACATCTATAGATGCTAACTGACTTATAATCAAATTAAAATCATTTAAATGATGTGCAATAGAAACACCATCTTTCATCTTTAAATAATACAATTGTCTTTTCAGATACAACTTATTAGTAAGACTTTTGGTTTGATAGATATCACCTATCCTCTTCCATAGTTCATATGTGGTAATTTCATCTGAAACATTCAAGAGAACAACATCAGTAAGACATAATCTTATGGTCCCTCTTGCCTTCTTATCAAGATTAGCCCATTCCTCATCTGACATCGTTGTAGGTGACTTTATTGTTGGTGTAATTAATTATTTAATTACACTTTAGCATAAGTTTACTTAGGCATATTTTATTTCCTAGGTTAATTATTATCCTTATCTTGTTGAGCTATCTTTTTGCTCAAGATAAGATTAGGGTTGTGCATGTCTTGCTTTTTTGCATGATTGCCTTTTTGAAGGATTTTGTATTATTTGTAAAATAATTACTTTCAATAATCATTATTCTAGTTTTTTCTTGCACATATTGGCTCTGAGGGTTTACAGAACATCTCTTCATTTTTGTTTTGAATATTTGTTGCATGTGATAGGTGATTACTTGCAGGTGATTCTTGGGGACTGTGAAGTTGGTTTTTCAACTTCTACATGGTATCAGAGCTCTAGACTTGTTGATTCATGTTTGTGATTTGAAGATATTCTCTCACAACATTTTCATCTGTGCAAGGGTTTGAAGCTAGGCTATTTTTTTGTGGATCTGGGGGTACGCAATTTTTCTGTGCATTTTTGGGCCAAACAGACATCCCCATCGTGATCAAAGCACCCAAAAACCCCAAAAACACCTTTCGTTTCATCAATTTTGGTGAAAGTTGAAAATAAAGGCAAAAAAAAATTAGCCCCAAGGCCGTACAGCCCCAGGGCATGTAGATTGAGGCTAAAAAATTCAAAAAAATAAAATAAAAAAGATTGCAGGGATTCCTGTGTAGCCAGTATATTTGACCACTACCGCCCTAGCACTACCAAGCAGCCACCGTTTTCCCCACCCACCACTCAGCTTTCCCAGTGGTGCCACCTTCTTTGACACCTATTGTTCGTTCAGCCCCCGCGGGCGTGCTTTTCTAAGTTGGTGGTCACTTAGGACTAGGAGCCAGTGCTCCTGCCCTGCCAGGAGTCTAGCCTCGGTCGTGTTCATATTGATGACCAGGCCCTAGCACCTAAGCAACGACGATTTTTTTTTTCCTTCAACCCCATCGACGGTCACATGCAGAACCGAGGGCCAGAGAGAAGGAGCTATTTTTCTGCACTTGTTTAGCATTTAAAGTGCCTTTTACAGGCCTTTTCTTATTTGCTCATAACTTTTACAAACGGAGGTCTCTTTTCGAAAATGAGATATCGTCAGAAAACTGGTTTGACACTCTTTGCAGTGGTGGAGGTTTGATTTCTTGATTTTTCAGTTTTGATGCTTTTTTCACTTGTCAAAGCCAAAAGTTGTTGTTTTCACTTTGGGAGGCGTAACTTTTGTGTTCTGACTCTGATTTTCAAAAACAAATAGGCGTTGGAAAGCTAGTTCAATTCTCTACACATATCTCAGACCTATTTTTTCATATTTTTTACTAGGTATTTGATATTCCTATTTGATCTCAGCCTTTACCTTTTCAGTTATTTTCTTAGGAAGTGTGCAATCAAGCTATTTTTTTTGAGATCAGTGAGCATTTTTTTATTTGAGAGTATATATTGGTGTTTTCTATCATGGATACACATAAAATTGCACCCCTTACTCCATTCAACTATTTTGGTTGGAAAAAACAAATGGAGATTCATTTGAAACACAAAGGGTTGTACAAGGTAACCATGGGTACAAAAATTGAACCTACAGGTGCTACTGAAAAGAGAAAGTGGTTTAATAGGTGTGATGAAGCTTATGGTACATTATGTCTATCTCTTTCTTCTGGCCTTCTTTTTCACATTGAGTCTTGCACTACACCCAATGAGATTTGGACCACTTTAGAGTCTTTGTTTGGGAAGCAAGATACTATGAGAGGGTTTTAGTTAGAGAATGGGCTTATTGGCTTAAATCCTAGGGATTTTGATAGCATCCAAGATTTTTTCACCAAACTCAAGTCTCTTAGATTACATTTATCACAGTGTGGTGTTCAGAAGGAAGACTCTCAGTTGATATTGTCCAATCTTTCTAAGCTTGGACTAGATTATTCAATTTGTGTATCTACCTTTTATGCCACTAGGGATGAACTTGGTACGAGATTCACTATGCCATCTCTTGATGACTTTGCTTCAAATCTCACTAGAGAGCAAGCTAACTTAGCTAGCATGGGCATGGTGAAACCTTCTTCATCACAAGCACTTATTGCATCATAGGAGCCCAAAGATCAGAAGGCTTCTACAGGCGAAGGAAAGAAACATAAACAAAAGGATTCCAAGCCTCATGAGTAGCAAAAGGAGTCCTCATATTCATCCTCCTCTTTTAAGGGGAAATCATCTAGGAAGGAGAAGAATACATGTGCATATTGCAAGAGGGAAGGACATGCAGAACATAATTGTTACAAGAAGGACATTGATGAGATGAAGCATCTTCTTCAAAAACATTAGTTTGATTTTCCTTCTAGTTTGTCTGCATCATCTTCTTCTCCTCATTCTTCTTCTTCAGAGCAACATGACAGGGGCACATCTGGTTTACATACTTCATCAGATATGAAGGGACATGCTCTTTGTGCTTCTTCAAGTATTGGATCAGGGAGATGGCTTCTAGATTCAAGAGCATCTCATCATATGGCATCTTCACAGTCTATGCTCACTTCCTTTGAGCCTTGCACTATGTCTCCCATTTTTATGGGAAACAACACTTACATGAGTGTTACAGGGAAGGGGTCTATTAGTTTTGGGGACCACTCCTTTTAGGATGTCTTGTGTGTCCCTCACTTGACAAACAACCTTCTTTCCATTTATTAGATCACACATGGAGGCACTGGGAGATCTGTGGAGTTCACACTTGATTTGGTTATCATTAGAGACTTGGAGAGTAGAGTAGTTATTGCTACTGGGATAGTGGATCACTCATCTCGGTTGTATTCCTTCACCGATTTTTCTACTAATGGTGCTTCTGTTCCTACAGCTCTTCCTCACACTTCTAGTGTGCATCATCATTCAGAGGAGAGATTTGGCTTCTTGGAAATTGTTGTTCTCACTTCGGATCTTGTTCTCGAGCCTTCCATTCCATCTCCTCCCCCTCTTGTTTCTATTGGTGTGGCCACCGATGTGGCTTCTTCTATTTCAATGCAGCAGGATCCAGTTGATCATCCATCTCTGGAGGTTTCTATTCAATCTTCACCTACTTTGACTTCTTCATTTGTTGAGGTCACACTTGCTTCTATGGAGACATCTTGGGATACACCTACTTCACCTTCAGAGATTGCATTCATTTGGCCTCTTCCCTCTCACTTCTTTCAGGAGATGTGGTTTCTTCAGTCTTATTAGAGTTACTTCTTTCTAGGGGGGATATGTGGCCTCTTTCTTCCTCTCTTATGGGGGGGTTCTCTCATGTATCTTTGCGATTGATGGTGTCCTTGGGGGGTCTTATGGAGTCCTCCATCTTTCATCACTTAGTTGTTTTTTGCATTCTATTTTGGGGAGTTTTGTTCCCATGTGGTTTTCTCCTTTACCCTGTTTGATTTAGTTTGCATTGTATTTGTAAATGAGCACCTAATCAGGCCTTTTCGTTAGGACTCATCTCTTGCATAATAATTTGCTTCTCCCTAAGTTGCACTTATGGGGGGGTGTTGGTGTAATTAATTATTTAATTACACTTTAGCATAAGTTTACTTAGGCATATTTTATTTCCTAGGTTAATTATTATCCTTATCTTGTTGAGTTGTCTTTTTGCTCAAGATAAGATTAGGGTTGTGCATGTCTTTCTTTTTTGCATGATTTCCTTTTTGAAGGCTTTTGTATTATTTGTAAAACAATTACTTTCAATAATCATTATTATGGTTTTTTCTTGCACATATTGGCTCTGAGGGTTTACATAACATCTCTTCTTTTTTGTTCTGAATATATGTTGCATGTGATAGGTGATTGCTTGTAGGTGATTCTTGGGGATTGTGAAGTTGGTTTTTCAACTTATATATTTGTCTCATTTCAAAAAACTAACCATTGATATCTCTCATCAAGGAGATCCCCCATTTTTAGTTTCCACATCTCATAACTAGATCCATTGAATCTTTCAATATCTAAACAAGAATTAGAACTCATTGTAACACACTTATTTTACAAAATCAGCAATAACACAATAGTAAAAGCTCCCACTACAGCCAAAAAACCTTCAAAATTTCAAGAGAAAGGCATCACAAACTCTACCCAACCGTTAGGTCTGATACCAAATGTTGAAAATGGAGGTAGTTATGTAGCTTAAAACTTGTAAAACTATGAGAATGTAGGTCTAATTAAGTGTTCTTTGTTGCAATTTCTTTGTGTATGATTATCTGTTTAGATCAATTTTACCAATTGTAGAAAGAGACAGAAGAATGTAGAAGAATGAGACAAGAAGATAGAAGTGACACAACATATACGTGGAGAAACCCTTTTAGGAAAAAAATACACCACGAGAATCAATAGTGCTTGTATTATATAACCTTAGAACAAGATTACAATAATACTGTATCAATACTTGATTGATATGCTTCCTTTTCCTTCAACAATTCTTCTTCACAACTTGCAATAAACTCTGATAAAACTCTCTTCAACTTGTTGCAATTAATAGACAACAATGAGCATTGAAAACTCTGAAGAATTTTCTATTACAAGAGCTTGAAGATCCTCTCAAAAATCTATTCCTATTTTGTGCAAGTAGAGTTCCATCATGTAACATGAAGTCAAAACCAAAGTCTCCTCAATTTAGGCACCCCAGACTGAACACTTAACTGATTGTTGGTCAAGAAAATATCTTCCAAGGTTCTCCCCAAAGTTGGTGCCCAAGAATGGGCCCACTTAACTCAGCCTTGTAAATATCTTCTCATGTAAAAGGTGTTAACTCCAAGATGCCAACTTTGGCGCCCAAGGTGGGTCCAAGTCAATCTTTTTTAACTGAAACATCTCTCCATCAATTCATGCAAACATTATGCATGATTGATCATCCCCACTTAACTGAATGCATCACCTATTATCTGTCATGCAACTGAGGTAATTAGTCATGCAACTCAAGTCAACTAAAGTCAACTAACATTCAACTCAAACTAACTACATGCAACTGAAGATAATTGAACCATAACTGAACTAAACTAAACTAAACTAAACCGAACTAAACTAAACTGAACTCCACTCATGTAAATATCAATCCCTTACTTGTAGGATCTTTACATGCATTACTGAAGTGTTATCTTTTCTCCAAACAATTAACTTAAGCAAGGTGGGTTCCACCTTCCATGTGGGTACCGTATGTGCTCCTATTTTGTAGGATCTCTTCTTGGGCATCCCCACATGTTCCTATCATTTAGAAATAATTGCAAATTTCAATTTACATGTTCATTTCATTCGAGTTTAATCTCTTTCTAATCCTAGTGTTAGGGAACAATTTCCAAGGACTTAGGAGATACATGAAATATGTTTAGGATTACAATTAAATGACATCCTATTCCCAACGTTATAGACCTATATGACCATACAAATTTGTACAACTATACAAATTTTTAGGCCTCAAATTTGGTGCCCACCAAAAAAGTTCCTCAAAAAGTTTTAACCTCTGATTTTGATGAATTGACAATTTATCTTAGTATTTTTGTGTATTTTGGTTGGAATTGTGAGGTCTATTTTTCTACAAGATATATCATTTGATTTATTAAGGTCGAATCTCTCAAAAAATGGATAGGAAATCATAGATTTGGATCTGTACTACCATGTTGGAGTTGATGATTGAACCCCACAACTCCCATAAATCACTTGCAATTAAAACACCCTATCACAGAAGATAGAAAAATAAATTTATTTTATACCAAGCCTTAAGAATTATATTGATGCAATAATAAAATATTGAATAAATGCACAATGAATTATCCTTGATAAAGGATAAAAAACCCTTTATGAGGATTAAATTATATCATGATATTTGTTCTAATCCTATGACTTGAGACAAAAAAAGTACATGATCTAAGTACACATAAACATACCAGTGTGAATAAGGACCTAATAATAATTAATTAGGTGATTACCTTTTTCATTATAATAGATGTTACTTGGTTGGATGAGAATGAACTATTCAATGAGGATCATTCTAATTTCATTATTTGATATCTTATAATGTTCTTATGCTTTATATATATAAGTATAATGTACTAAGTTTATATTATTTCCATATATGTGAGTCTTATTTTTATAACACATGTTTTTTGTGTTTCTATTTTTTTCATTTCACCTTCTATATTTTATCATATGCCATTTTTAGTGTGTTTTAATTGTTATTCCACCTTCTATATTAGGACTTATGATTTATTTCCCACTTGGATCATATCATTTATGGTTGATGTGTGATGCCTTTACTTCCTATATTATATCCTATATTATATGCTTATCCATGTTCACATATTTATGATGTTTATCTCCTATGAATTTCATTTAGCTCCTATAATTTCCTATTTTCTTTGTTAATTTCCTTACTTTTTATGTACCATATTCACTAATTATATTCTTATGTCTCTTGTTATGTTCCTATAATCTATGAATTTATTTTTTATGGCTATAACATTTACCTACTATACTATGAAATTCTCATAATAATAAAAATATTAATTTAAAAAATAAATATTATGTTTATGTTTATCATACTCACATTTTATACATGTTTATGGTTCTTACCATGATTATCTCTTATGATTCCACATCCATGATCCTTATCATTCCTATAGTAGACATCTAAAAATGTCTTGAATATATCACACATTGAGACTTCACATATTAACACCATTTCTCTCCTAATTCATCTAATTCCTCTATTTAATTAAATTCACTATTTTCTCTCATTAATCAAATAATTGATTTTAATTGATTAATTCATCATCCTTCACACCAATTTTCCTCTCATTTGATTAAATAATGCAAATTATTTAATTAAATGTCATAATCCCACTTTGATTAAATAATTCCTAATTGTTTAATTAAAGTTTCTAAATTCCTCTACTTGCAAAATTAATTAATTTCTTAAATTGTTTAATTGACTAATATTTCATCCAATTCCTCCAACTTGCACAAGAATATTCTCATGGAATATTCCATTTTCAAATTCAAATTTCTCCCTCCACATGGAAATATCTCCCAAATGCTTCCTAAAATCAAGGGATTTGTTATTGTCTCAAACATTTTGGAATTTTGATTAAAATACTTGATCCATTTCATTATACATTATCAACCCTTGATCTCATCTTTGATTCATGTCTTCATCTCTAATACAATTTCATCCTTTGATTAGCATTTTCAATCTCAACCATTGATTCATTCCAAAAATCTATAAATACTCTTCATTTTACATGAATTTTCATTCACAAACCATTTGAGCACCCTTACTCTACCCAATTTCATACTTGAGCTATTGATCCTTTTGTGAATTCTCATCCACCATTATCAATTCATCAAGCTTTTGCATCAAATCAAA
Organism: Sequoia sempervirens; assembly: GCA_007258455.2. Classification (NCBI taxonomy): domain Eukaryota; kingdom Viridiplantae; phylum Streptophyta; class Pinopsida; order Cupressales; family Cupressaceae; genus Sequoia; species Sequoia sempervirens. Next base: position 975,704,602 of record VDFB02281492.1, read on the forward strand.
TATGGATAAGGAAAACTGAGCAATCCACACCATACCACCTCAATTGCACTTAATCCACAATGGGATTGCATCGGTTTGCATCTTAGATAGTTTTATTGTGCTTTCATTTAATGTTTAATTGCTTTTGGATGAATCTTTCTCAAGTTGTAGATTAAATCTCATTGAATATGGCTTCAACTTGATCATTTTCTTATTTTATTAGTTCAATTATTTTGCATTTGATCTTTTAACTAACCATGTTATATTTTGGCATGCCCAGTGGGACCCATGTCCCTATCTAACTTGTTTTCTTTGAGTTTTGTCAGACATTGTAGGTTCTAATGCGATGCCTTTGCAACTCAAATGGTGATGCCTTTTCCATATTCTAATGCTTCTATCTTTTAATATCTTTTGTTTCTATTGTAAGTGATAAAGTGATGCTTTTGTAAATAGTGACACCTTTTCAACTCAAATATTGACACTTTTTCAAAGCTCCAACACTTTTGCAACAAGCTCCAACACTTTTACAACAAACCCTAATGCTTCTACAACCTAAAATCTTAGTTTAGGGCCTGTGTACATACTCCAATGCCTTTGCAACCATACTCCAATTCCCTTGCAATATAGCCATGCCTTTGCAAGCAATATAGCCTGGCCTTTGCAAGTATACCACTCCACTTTTACAAGAAATTGCCCTGCCTTTACAAATTTGCAATGTGACACTTTATTCTAATAGTCTAATGCTTTTGCACAATTGTACGACGCTTTTGCACAATTGTACAATGCTTTTGCAAGGTGAAACAAATAATTAAATTCTTAGGGATCAATTTGATTTGGTTTTTGATATTTTTCTAATCCTAGCATTTGTTGTTTTCTATTTCTTGAGGCTAACTTTTTGCAAGAAACTTGGCTTGGAGGAGTTTGAAACATAACTAGTGATTTTTATCACTATGGGCTTTAAAATTTTAGGAACATTTAATTTTGGTGTTCTTAAAATGAATTCACCTTTTCTTTGGGCTTAAAATGAACAAAAAATATTCATCTTTATTTTGGGCTTAAAATGAACAAACAATCTTCATCATTATTTTGGGCTTAAGATGAACATATAATCTACACATTCCTTTTGGCTTAAAATGAACCAAACACTTACATTTTAGTGCACTTAAAATGAATGAGTGTTTTCATTGTATACTATGTTTGGTGAGTTTTAGATGTGTATCCTCTCCCCTTGCACCTAGTGCAAACTTGGGTGATGAGAAATATCTTTAACTTGCATTTTCATTTTTCATTTTAGCTGAAAGAGTTATCGACATATCCTCTCCCCTTGCACCTAGTGTGATCTTGGGTGATGAGAAATAACAATGTGAATCCTTCCCTTTGTTTGTAGGAGGCCTACCTTGGCATTTCATCACCCAATGGTTTGACCTCAAGTGACATTTTCTAGCGCACTATACAAATTGGATGAGAATGAAAGTTGTAGTTTGATATGTGCATGTAGCGTACTAGAATTTTGCTAGAGGACTATGGTTTTTGAACCCTGAGGAGATGTCTAAGTATCCAATGGTGTTCACGGAGTTCCACCCACTATGAGCCACTTTTAGAAGCCTAAGACATATTGAGTATTCTCTATAGTGGTGCATCATGATAGCATCATCATGAGAAGTTACTCACCATGTACAGTTCTTGGTTGAGGTGATAAGGTGTCTTGATAGGATCAAATCATTTTAAGGTGACAAGTGTCAAGGTGGTACATGACCTTTTCACACTCTATTTTTTGAACAATACAACTGAGAGGGGGGGTGAATCAGTTGTATCAAAGTAACTTTCAAAACATTCATTGAATTTTAGATTAATCATAACACTCAATTCTGATTAAAATGATTAAACATTAAGTGCAAGTGCACAAAATGAAAACCATCACATAAACACAACACCAGATTTACGTGGAAAACCCAATGAGGGAAAAAACATGGTGAGGATTAACTCACACTATAGATAATATCAAACCGATTACAAATGATCATTGCCTAGAGAAAAAGGCTCACTACTAGAACAAGGACTCACTATCTGAAACAAGGACTTACTATCCTATAGAGCTAACAACCCAGAGGGATCACTACCATAGAGATATAAAGAATATAAAGAAGATTTGTTATAGAGAGAAGACAATCTCAATGCAATATAGAAATCCACCACAATTTTCTCAACCACTTATAGACATGCATGAAAGATAAAGTACACCTTCAACTCACTACTTCTGAAAACTCAACATTTAGGCTTTGCATTGATTTTCCATACTTGAATCATACACACATACTAATTCATAATTATTTCTATTCTCTTTGTACTCTTGTCTCTTTTTCTTTGTTCTCACTCATTCACTCCTTACTAACTCATCCTGCATTTATACCATCTTCAACTTTGAAACATATCCAAATTCAGCCATCCACTTATTAAATTCAAATTAGGTCAGCGCCAAAACATCCTAGGGGGGAATGAGAATGAGGGCAACAAAAACAAACCCTTGATAAGTACCCAAATAGATCCAACACACTTCACCAACTTTGAAAGTAGTGTTCAACACAAGGTCGACCAAACCAGTGTAAAACACATAGAACAATTAAGCACACACAAACCTTAGCATGATCCAATCCTTCCAAACTCCAAAATTATCTTCAATAGAACCATAGCAACTTAACTCTAGAACTGCAATTCATAAGACTTAATCAAAGATAAATTTGAACCAACAACATTTCTCCTAGACCTCAACCAAAACCATAAAAAAATATAGTTCACAACTGGTGAAAATAACTCGCACTATACAATGAATCAGAAGCCAAGAATCTAGATATAGAAGCTTCCAACAACCATGAACAACATATCTGAACCACATAAACATGAGAGGTGAAACCTGGAGAAAAACTCAAAGCAACCACTAAACACCTACAACATATCTTCATTACAATTGCTCAATATCCTCAACATATACAAGCAATAACCTACATCCATGACACTAATGACAACGAAAACTAGTAGATAACTAATCAATGACGACACTTTCATTCTTGCAACAAATTCTTCTTCAATACTTGCAATAATCTCCCCCTTTGCCATTGATGACAACACATGATGTGAAAAACCATCAAAGACGCCATACTAGCTCTCTAAATATTCTTCTCAAGATTTTTCTTTTTGTTTCTCCCCCTTAGAAGATAATCTTATTCACATTCTTCCTCTTATTTTCACATGCTTTCTCTCCCCCTTTGACATCAATGGAAAAGGAAAGGGATATTTTACATTGATTTCCCCTTTGACATTAAAAATAGAATACTCTCAATGAAAACACTTAACACTACTTGCTCCCCCTGAGAGGTAGCCACCAAAACATCAGTCCAGAAGAAAGATAGATCTATAAATCCACTAGACTAATGCATCTCCATATGCATCTAGTTTAAGAAGGGAGGGGAAATGACCCCTAAGTTCTCCCAGAGATACCCAAAAGCATCTTTAGGAAGAGCCTTCATGAATATATCAACAAATTGATCCTTCATTGAAACATACTCAAGCTTCACTTCATTCTCCATGACTTTTTCTCTCAAGAAATGGTACCTGATAGAGATATTCTTTGTCCTTGAGTGCATTACATGATTCTTCAAAATGTTAATTGCACTTGTGTTATCATAGAATATAGAAATAGGATCATCATACACCACTATGATATCTTTCAATGTTTGTTTCATGCATAGAACTTGTGTACAACAAGATGCAGCAACAATATACTCAGCTTCAACAATAGATAAAGAAAATGAATCTTTCTTTTTACTCAACCATTCTACCAATCTACAACCAAGAAAAAATGCACCACCACTTGTACTCTTTCAATCATCTACACATCCAACACAATCTACATCTATATAAGCACTTAGTATAAATTTAGTATCCTTAGCATACCATAAGCTATAATATGGAGTTCCATTCAAATATCTAAATATTCTTTTAACAACAACAACATGTGTTTCCATAGGATCTTCTTGAAATCTAGCTGCAAGACAAACTACATGCATTATATTTGGTCTAGTAGTAGTCAAATACAGTAGTCTATCAATCATAGATCTATACTTTCTCTAATCAGCCTTAGGTGAGTCATCATCTTTACCCAATTTGCAACCAATCACCATAGAAGTACATACCGGTTTGGAACCGTCCATCCCAAACTTCTTTAACATCTCTTTCACATACTTAGATTGTGAAATAAAAATCCCTTTCTCTATTTGATTAATTTGCATCCCAAGAAAGAAATTCATCTCACCAAACATAGACATCTCAAATTATTTTTGCATCTCTTCTGCAAATATCTTACACATAGTTTCATATCCTCCAAAAACATATACAACTACAATCAATTTTTTTTCATTTTCAATTTTGAAGTATAGATTACTATATGTCGTACCTTTGTTGAAACCTTGCTGAATCAAATACTTGTCTAACCTTGCATACCAAGCTCTAGGAGCTTGCTTCAATCCATATAAAGCCTTCTTCAACCTGCACACCATATCTAATTGATATGATAACTAAAATCCTTCTGATTGTTCCATGTAGGCCTCTTCTTCTAGCTCACCATTCAAAAATGTAGACTTGACATCCATCTGATAGACCTTGAAATATTTATAAGTAGAAAATGCTAAGAACATCCTTATAGCTTCCATTCTTGCCACCAAAGGAAAATTATCCTGAAAATTTATGTCTTCTACTTGTGAATAACTTTTACACACAAGCCTCACTGTACTTCTGACCACTTCTCCATTCTCATTAAACTTATTTCTAAATACCCACTTTCATCCAATAATGTTTTTATATGTTGGTCTTGGGACCAATTCCCAAGTTTGATTCTTCTCAATCGAATAAGTTCTTCCTTCATAGCTTCCATCCAATGTTCATCTTTACATGCTTCACTTGTAGTCTTCGGTTCAATCTCAAAAAGTAAACACAAATTTACTTCATCAACAATAGTTTTGCTTCTTATCAATACTCCTTTTATTTTGTCTCCAATGATCTGATTCTCTAAATGATTCTTATGCACATATCTAGGTGTCTTAGGGGACACCATCAAAGCTTCTTCTTCTCTTTTATTCTCTTCATTTTGCTTCTCTTGCTCATCCTTTTCCTATTTTTCCAAAATTTCTTTAATTCTTATGCAATCGGGTTCATCAGATACATATCCATCAATATCAATTGAATTCTTCATTATCTCATCAACCTTGACATTTACACTTTCTACAATATTTCTCAGTCTCTTATTGAAAAATTTGTAAGCTTTGCTTCTAGTAGAATATCCAAGAAAAATTCCTTCATCACTTCTTACATCAAACTTTCCTAAATTTTCTTCATCTCTTCTAATATATCATTTGCTTTTGAATACCTTGAAATACTTAATAGTAGGAATTCTTCCATACCATAGCTCATATGGAGTCTTTGTACTATTTTCTCTTACTTGAACTTGATTGAATACATAAACAGTAGTGTGAATAGCTTCTCTCTAGTAAAATTCTCGTAAACCAGCTTCAATAATCATTTATCTAGTAGCCTCTTGAATTGTTCTATTCTTTCTCTCAACAACTCCATTTTTCTGAGGAGTTCTCAGAGTAGATAACTATCTTCCTATTCCATTCACTTCACGAAACATATTAAACTCATGGGAGGTGAACTCACCACCTCTATCAGACCTTAAACATTTTATCCTCAAATTCACTTCATTTTCAACCATAGCTTTGAATGTCTTGAATCTATCTAAAGCATCTATTTTATCTCTAAGAAATGTAACCCATGTATATCTAGAAGAATCATCAATCAAAAGCATAAAGTACCTTTCACCTTTTAGAATTATCACTCTTGTAGGACCATAGAGATCTGTATGAACTAAATCCAGTAGTCTAGTAGTAGATTGTTCCTTTGATCTATAATAACTTCATGCTTGCTTTCCAAACTGACAATTCCTACACATGGCATTGGTAGGCTTTGTAATTCTTGGTAAATTTCTCACAACCTGAACTACACTAATCCTCGCCAAATTTCTCAAAATTCATGTGACACATTCTCCTATGCCATAACCAGATTTCATTAATCTGAGTCATAAAGCATCGTCTATCAGCACCCTTAAGTTGATAGATATTTCCTTCAAATTTCTTTCCTGCAACACTTATTGTTTTGGATCCTTTCCAGATCTCACATATTTCATCCTGAAATACAAGCTTATATCCTTTACTGCTCATCTTTGGAACACTCAAAATATTATGCCTTAAACCTTTAACATAGTATACATAATTAGTGTTATGCTTGCCATCAAAACTTACTGAACCTATCCCACAAATCTTAGCACCAGTATCATCTCCAAACATAACCAAGCCTCGATCATATTTCTCAAGTTTAATAAAATTACTCTTATCACCAGTCGTGTGATGTGAATAGCCACTATCAACAACCCAATATATCTTTTTTTGTTTAGCATGTAGGGTAGAGATTATAGTACTTTCATTTTTCTCTTTCTCCGAAGGGAATTCCTTCACATGTTTCTCATAATTAGTAGGAGTAGGTTCATCCTTTTGTATAGGATCAAATTTGCACCACTTATGCAAATTCCCCTTTTTCCCTTCTTCACTTTAGAAAGCCAAATTCGAAGGCTAAATTCCACATAAGCCCATTACCTTCATTCCACTTGGTATTTTTTTTGTGTATTGGCAAAGGAATAACTATCGGGGATGCCTACACGACATGTAGACGTCCACATGGTGTGCTTATGTCCCTAGCAAATTCTTGCATCTAGAGCCTACAGAGGCATTACACTTCCCAATGGAAGTCAATTTGTAACAACCCCTTCGACTAACTGACTTGAATATGGCCGTTTTCTTCATCCTTCATTAAAATTCACTCCTACAAGCTTTTCAACTTCTTTTTCATCCTCTAAGCTTTCAATCCATCTTCTAAGAACTCAACTTGATCACTCTCCAAGCATTCTAGCATTTGAGCAACACTCTTGCACTCCATAGCAGTGGCAACAACACTTTGTCAACTCTGTAGAGCAATTGTGGAATAACACCATTGCAATAGAGGCTTGAGTCCTCTCATTTTCTCCCCCATTAGCCTTGAGTGCTCTTGGTGGAGGTGGTAATCTTTCTACTCCTCTCCTCTACGATTTGGTGGGTAGCACCCTATAGTTTTTGTAGTGATTTTGTGTTCTTTAGTTCATTTCTCTCTTTATCATATATTTCTCCATTATCTTTATCTTGGCTATCCGTGGAGGTGGAAACACCTAAACGGGGGTCTGACTGAGGCAGGCCCATATACAACCACCCAACAATTTTCCTCTTCATTGTGTGTAGGTGGACGTGTTGCTTGGAGTTAGCTAGTGAATTAGTACCTATGTGAGATTATTCTTGCCATCTTAACTCTTGTTTATTTAACTTTATTATATTTGTACATATCTTGCCTACTTCATAGCTTTGTTTTGGCCCTTTAGAAGTAGTTAGCTAAGCTATTAGTCCATTTTCTAGTGTTTGACCTTGCTTCTTTAGCCTATGGTTGCACGGATGCCAGCGCACCTAAGAGACACCAACATGCCACACTATTATCCCAAAATCGTGCTTCCATCCTCGTGCAAAGAGCTTCCTAAGGCGCATAGTTAAACCTGAAAACTAGCTCACCTAGCCCCATTTTGTGTTTCAGGTTTGTAGAGTGGTTGAAGGACCTTATAGTCTTCATCATTCTCGTCTCGCATTTCCTAACACCCCTTTTAGCTGAGGTAAGTTAGGGCATCCTTCCGCTCTTGGCCCTCCGTGACCTGGGGCCTTGAATGTGGTTGGTCCCCCTCTCTTATATTTTTGGTGAACCCGATGTGAACCATTTTGGTTCCATTTTGCGATACTAAAAGTTCCTTTCCTCGTATTCTAGGATTTTTGTAGGTGTGAGTTTTGTGAGGCTTTCACCTCACAACCCAACTTGCGACCCCTAGTAGGCATAGTTGGAAGGTTTTGAAGGTGTTGTGTAGTGAAACCTTAATCGGGTCATCATCTTATCCTTTAACCTTTAGGGACTTTGTGAAATTATCATCTAGTGTGTGTAATGGCCCCATTCCTACATCAACCTATCTCCTCTATACAGCTTGTGGATAGCGGTACTGGTATAACCTTTACTTCACAGGACCTGCCAATGGGTTTTAATAGAGAACCATCTCCTCTCTACATCCTTGCGTGAATCAATGAAAACATTGTATCAGGTGTTCTCAATTATCTGACATATCAAGTAAACATCATAACTGAGGAGATCATGCTAATTAACTTCTTACATAAGGATGGTTATGATGCACCTTTGAACACCATCCGCATGCACGACAAACTTTTTGTGCCCCCTTTGGATAGTATTGTCCTGTCGGTCTTGGTTGGACCTAAATCTGTGAAGCTCTTGTTTGACATTATCCCTAGGTCTAAACTTTTTAGAGTGAATTTTGGTATCCCTTAGTTAGTAGCTATGAATGTGGTGCCCTCGGTTGTGCATAAATGTTTAAAATTTATCCACGAGGGCTTCGTGCATGTAGTTCATGACACCGGTTATAAACCGCCAGTTGCTCATGGTAGCTATTCCTTGGACTACTCTCGGCCTGCACCCATTGGTCCTCTCCCACCTAGGCTGGACCTCCTACACCGAACATATTAGAATTATAAGAAAGGGCTCCTGAGGTCAAAAGTGAGATACCCTCCGTCACCTTATGCTATTTCACATAGGTCTTTCCTAAAAGCTGATAGTGATGTCGCTAAGGCATGTAGGAGGGAAGAAGAGAAGCAGTCCTGAGATCCTCCTTCTTCCTCTTCTATTGTTTAGCATGACACTTCCTCTTGCCTTGCTGAGGCACCATCGGATTTTGTTCTGTATTTGTGAGAGAATCCTATGGTTCCCACTTGGTGAAAGCCCAAATGTCCTGTGCTTGAACTTCTTGTTCTACCTACGGAGCCTAGGCTAGTTCAGTATAATAGGAAAAAGGGCCCCCATGGAGAGTCCTCTTTGTCTCAACCTCCACTGACTCCTACTGCTCTTGCTCCCAAATCAGTGAACAGGAAGAGGCTCACTATCGAGGCGCTTAAGCCAACTCTCCCCATTGCTTCTCAACCTTCCCCTCCTGCTTCCATCTAGGAGTTTGTTCCTCCACCAAAAATGGTTGTAGTGGACACTCCCATGGCTGAGTAGGAGCCTTCTATTCCTTCACAGCCTCTGGCCCTCAACTCAAAGAGTCATAGAAACCACCTTATGCACGAGTTTAAGAGCTAGAAAAAGGCTCTCATGGCCGAGCAGGACACCTTACAAAGGAAGGAAGAGGAGACAACCACCCCTATATCAGGGCCTCCTATCGCATCCTCCTCTCTCCTCCCCTTTGCTTCTATTCAAACCAGCTTTGTATTGCTTTTGGCTTTCGTTGCGAGTACAAATGCACCTGACCCTAAAAAGGTGCATGTGTTCATTGGTCCTTCGGTGGAGCTACCTTTGTTGATGTCTATTTCAGATGTCCTATCTTTCCCAAAGCTCATGGATATGACTAGCACCTCAGTCATATCTACTGCAGTTCTTTCCTCCTCTTCCTCCACACCTCTTGCTTCATTTGTGGGGAGTTCACCTCGTCCGATGAAGAAAAAGGTGGAGAGTGGTCCTTCTAGCAATGAAGGATGTAAGAAGAGCCCACCTTCTCTGAAAGGTGGCCCCATGCTAACTTGTTATGTCCTAGTGATGGAACCGGTACCTGCTTCCCCTGAGTTTGTCACCGCTCCCAAATTATTCAGTGAGCCTAGCAATGAACCTCGGGTGCAACCTTCCCCATCTATTGAGGTAATACATGGAACTCCTATGAAGTGAAAGTTTAAATCTCTAGATGAGGTTTCGACCTTGTTGGCGATCTTCACGAAATTGCTGACCTTAGCTCCACAAGAGCTCAGTGGAGAGAACCTTGCAGGGCCCTTGTTGTGGGAGGATCGAATGATCCTCCTCTTAACCTCCCACCACTACAAGCTTGTCCTTCTCCCCCCTACAATGATCTAGAGTGGGAAGCGGATGACCTCTTGGTCAATCAGTGTTAGGAGGAGGCCTCTTATCTTTAGATTAGATGTGTGTGTGTGTTGTGATGTGTTCCCCTGTGATCATGCTATGTGTGCCTAGATGACCCTCGTCACCCCTGTTTGTACTTGAATACAAGCATGGTATTTGTGACATAAACCTTATTCCATTTGTATCATCATTCTTCCATGTTTGTGACATTATTTTTGATAAATTGGGGATGATGCAAAGCGTTGGGCGAATTTAGGCTTCCCTTCCATGTTGACCCAATTTTTTATTTTTACTTTTTTTTTTGTCCATTCTTCTTGATCTAGTTGTGGATTGATGATCTTTCACCTTGCACCATGGTTACTTATTACTTATATGAGCATGAGCAGATCTGAACCCGCTAAACCAGATCCCCCAATACCCTTTGTTTATTTCTCTTTCACTCTTTTCTTATCTTTCTCTCTTCTTTGCTTGAGTTATCCCTCTTATGTGTGACAACACTTCTTCAACGCTTTGATTTTTCAAAAAATGCATTCGTTACCAACGAATATTTTCTTGAGATTGTTCACAAACTTCTTTTCAAGAATCACATTCTCAACTTGAAACCCTAATGGAATGTGTTTCCTTCATCATGGGTTCGTAAAGAAAGAATTGGAAAACATTCCTCCGAAGAGGGAACAACTTTGATCTTCCCCTCATGTGGGGGCATATTCTTCCTTTTGAATTCCTTAATGGAGTGAACATCTTTCAAAAGGATTCCTTGATGATGAAGTGATTCTTCTTTGCACTTTCGAACAACGCGTCCCTTGAGTGGACCCCTCCTTCACACTAGGGTTCACAAGGGACCCCTTTGAAAGTCTTCCAAATTGTCGACAGTAGGCACAGTAGTCCACCTACTTGTCTACATGGCCGCTTTTCGACTCTCCGGAGTCCCCTTCTTTTGGTTTCCTCCATTTGAGAGATCTTGGGGAATACCTCCCTGCAGGTCTATAGGCCTGTATGGTGCTTCCTTTGAGCTTTCTCTATGTAAGAGATCTTGGAGGTGGCTCCCCTACAGATCTACGAGTTTGTATGACGCTTTATTGGGTTTCCTTCATGTGAGAGATCTTGGGGGGTACCTTACTACTGTAGGGCTTTCTTGGGTTTCCTTCATGTGAGAGATCTTGAAGGATACCTTCCCTATAGGTTTGTGGGTCTGTAGGGTACTTTCATGGCTTCCTCCATGTGAGAGATCTTGGGGGATGCTTCCTTGCAGGTCTGTGGGCCTGTAAGGCACTTTTCTAGGTATCCTCCATGTGAGAGTTCTTGGGGGAAACCTTCCTTGTAGGTCTACGAGCCTGTGAGGAAATTTCTTCATGGGGCTTCCTTCATGTGAGAGATCTTGGGGGTTGCCTCCTTGCATTTTTGTGGGCCTATGAGATGCTTTCATTCTTCAGCTTCACAATTCTATGAGGCTGTGAAGTCCTTTGCTTGTCCTGCACTCTCGAGTTTTCCAGATCATGTTTTGCTTCCTCAATGGTTTAGGTATACATCTCTAACTCTACTACTTCTTCGATCTACTTTACCAAAGCACTCATCAATATTCGTGCTCACTAAAGTGGGGGAAAAATGTATAGGAGTGAATTTGCACCCCTTATGAAAATTCCCCTTTTTCCTTTCACTTTAGAAAATCGAATTCAAAGGCTAAATTCCACATAAGCTCACTACCTTCATTCCACTTGGAGGTGTTTTGTGTGTTAGCAGAGGAATAATTGTTGGGGACACTCGTGTGGCATGCAGATGTTTGCATGGCATGCTTATGTCCCTAGCAGATTCATGCATCTCGAGCTTGCAGAGGCATTACACTTCCCATTGGGAGTCGATTTATAATGCCCCCTTCGACTAACTAACCCGAATATGGCTATTTTCTTCATCCTTCCTTCAAATTCACTCCTTCTACAAGCTTTTCAACTTCTTTTGTATCCTCTAAGCTTTCAATCCATCTTCTAATCACTCAACTTGATCACTCTCCAAGCATTCTAGCATTCAAGCAACACTCTTGCACTCCATAGTAGCAACAACAACACTCCATCAACTTCGTAGAGCAAGTATGGAACAACACCATTGTAGTAGAGGCTTTAGTCCTCTCATTTTCTTCCCCATTATCCTTGAGCACTCTTGGTGGAGGTGGTAATATTTCTAATCGTCTCCTCTACAATTTGGTGGGTAGTACCCTACTATTTTTGTAGTGATTTTGTGTTTAGTTCATTTCTCTCTTTATCATATATTTCTCCATTACCGCTATCTTGGATGTTCGTGGAGGTGGAAACACCTAAATGGGGATCTGACTAAGGAAATCCCCTATACAGCCACCCAATAATTTTTCTCTTCATTATGTGTAGGTGGACGTGTTGCTTTGAGTTAGCTGGCGAATGAGTACCTTTGAGAGATTATTCTTGCCATCTTAACTCTTTTTTATTTAACTTTATCATATTTGTACATATCTTGCCTACTTCATAGCTTTGTTTGGGACCTTTGGAAGTAGTTAGCTAGGCTATTAGTCTATTTTCTAGTGTTTGACCTTACTTCTTTAGTCCTCTGGTCACACGAACTCCAACACACCTGAGAGACACTAGCACACCGTGTTGTTGTCCTAGAACTATGCTTCTATCCTTGAGCAAAGAGCTTCCTGAGGTGCAGAGTTAAACCCAAAACTGGCTTGCTTAGCCCCATTCTATGTTTTAGGTCTACAAAGTGGTTGAAGGCCCTTATAGTCCTCATCATTCTTGTCCCGCATTTCCTAACACCCCTTTTAGCTGAGGTAAGTTAGGGAAGCCTTCCGCTCTTGGCTCTCTGTGACCTGGGGCCTTGAACGTGGTTGGTCCCCCTCTCTTACACCTTTATATCCAAGAACAATCATTCATTTCCATCAGGATCTTCATAATTAGAATCTTCATCAGATATACTAGCATTCTCATTCACATAATATGCTCTATTGATCTTCTTACCTTTCTTTTCTTTCTCATATCTTAGTTTATTCCTCTTAGCTCTTTACAAACATCTTGTAGCATAATGACCTATTTATCCACAACTAAAGAATTTAAAGGGTAACTTACCTTCATACTTCCTAGAGCCTTTCCTCCTCACAAAGTTAGCTTCAACTTCATCAAGATTTTCTTCATCCGAATCTTTAGCTTTTGTAACCTTAAAAGCAGTCTCTGATTTGCATCCATTTCTCAATTTTGGATTCCTCATTTCATAAGATGTCATAGATCCCAACAATAGATCTTTAGTGTAGGTCTTATAATCTATACTCTGTTCAATAGCACACACCTTCTCACTATAAGCATCAGGGAGAGTTCTAAGAATCTTTTTTACAATCCTAGTTTCATCTACAATAGCACCAAGTCCTCTCATCCCAACTACAATCTCATCCAATCTCTATACATAATCTTTAGCATTCTCATCTTCAGACATATGTAGGAGCTCAAACTGTGTTTCCAAATTTTTCAATTTTTCCTCTTTGACCCTTTCATCACCTTCATGTGCCCTTTCCAAAGCATCCCATACTTCCTTAGCAGTCTTCAGATTTTTCACTTTAATCAGCTCTGAATGTACTAGACTATTATTCAAAATTATTTTATTATTTTTTGCTTTATGTGCCTTGATCTCATAGCAATACTCGAACCATTTTCTAAAGGAGTATAAGGAGTCTTGTAAGCTTTCTCCACATCATATCCACAATACTCCAAATATTCTTCCATCAATATTTTCCAAATAGCATAATTCGTTCCATTGAACTTCAGATAATCATAAGCAACTTTGCTAGCCATCCCAGACCTTCCTTAAGCAATTAAGCTCTACTATAAGGAACCAAGCTCTAATAGTAATTGTTGAACAATAAAATTGAGAGGGGGGGTGAATTAGTTGTATCAAATTAAATTTCAAAGCATTCATCAGATCTTAGATTAATCACAACACTCAATTTTGCTTAAAATGATTAAACATTAAGTGCAAGTGCACAAACCGAAAACCATCACATAAACACAACACTAGATTTACGTGGAAAACCCAATGAGGGAAAAACCACAGTGAGGATTAACTCACACTATAAAGAATATCAAACCAAAGAAAAAGGCTCACTGCCAGAACAAGGACTCACTCTTTGGAACAAGGACTCTCTGTCTTATAAGGATAACAACCTGAAGGGCTCACTACCATAGAGATACAAAGAAGATAAAGAAGACTTGTTACAGAGAGAAGAAAATCTCAATGAAACAGAGAAATCAACCACAATTTTCTCAACCACTTGCAGACATCCATGAAAGATAGAGTACACCTTCAACTCATTGCTTCTAGAAACTCAACATTTAGGCTTCGCATTGATCTTCCATACTCACATCATACGCACATATTAATTCACACTTATTTCTATTTTCTTTGCACTCTTATCTCTTTTTCTTTTTTCTCACTCACTCACTCCTTACTAACTCATCCTCCATTTATACCATCTTCAATTTTGAAACATATCCAAAGTCATCCATCCACTTATTAAATTCAAATTAGGTCGGTGTCAAAACATCCTAGGGTGGAATTATAATGAGGGCGACCCAAACACATGCTTGATAAGGACCTAAATAGATCCAAAAAACTTCACCAACTTTGAAAGTAGTGTTCAACACAAGGTCGTCCAAACCAGTGTAAAACACATAGAAAAATTAGGCACACACAACCCTTAGCATGATCCAATCCTTCAAAACTCCAAAATTATCTTCAATAAAATCATAACAACTTAACTTTGGAACTGCAAGTCATAAGACTTAATCAAAGAGAAATCCAGACCAACAACATTTCTCCCGAACCTCAATCAAAACCATAGAAAACTATAGTTCACAACTGGTGAACATAACTCACATTGTACAATGAATCAAAAGCCAATAATTTGGATATAGCAGCTTCCAAAAACCATGAACAACATATCTGAGCCACACAAATATGAGAGAAAAACTCGGGCTTAACCCAGAGCAACCACTAAACACCTGCAACATATCTTCATTACAATTTTCTCAATATCCTCAACATATATAGCCAATAACCTACATCCATGACACTAATGAAAACAACTAGTAGATAACTAATTGACCAATTGACATCAATGACAACACTTTCATTCTTGCAACAACTTCTTCTTCAATACTTGAAACACTATTTACTCACTCCTTAGATTTGGATTAATACACAAGTGTGGTGAGCCTACTATAGTTGGAAATCCTTGTAATAACTATTAAATAGGTTGTACTTCATGGTGTTTTTTCATGTGAAAGCCTTGTCACACTCTTTAGTGTGGCTTTATGGAAGAAGGACCTGCAAAAAGAATCGAATCACCCAATTGAGTCAGTCCACATGTTGTATACTATGTTTTCCAAAAATCAAAACATCAAACAACTAGGTCAACTGGAATTTTGAAGATCCCATAATAGATTGACACATTTTCTTGAATAGTGTGATGCCTTTGCACAAACTGACGCTTCCATTTTTATCAAAATGGTGCTTCTATTTACACATCAATGCTTTTGCACATCACGACACATTGGTCAAGGTAAACAAAAATTTGTATTGTGACTCCTTTATTTGGATAATTTGACGCTTCTGTTGAATATCAACACCTTTTCAAATATTGATACCTTTGTAGTGAATAGTTTGATGCCTTTGCAAAAAAAGTAGAATGACGCCTGTGTAAAAAATTCAAAACAACAAACTTCAACAAATTATCCGATTTTGTATTCTAGTTCACATGCACAAAATGTTTTGAAACTAATGCAAAAACAAATTTGGTTCACTAATATGAATCAAAACAACAAACAAAGTCCATTTTCTTTACCATCTTGGAACTTGTCAAGACACATTTTAGGTTTTCTATCAGGATCAAATATCAAACTCATATCCAACATCAAACCATCAAAACATCTCACTTCACACAACTTAAAATTTTGACATAAATCATTTAGACTTACATTTTTCACCCTATCAACTAGTTTAGATTCATGCTTGAAAATAATATATTTTCAATTATTTAGTTGAATTAGTAAGCATCATTTTGGATACAAATACTTTACATTCATGATTCTACTCCCAAGGTTTGCAAGTTCATCACCATCAACATCAAACACATCTAAAAATTGAGTCTAGAATCTTGTCAAAATTGAGAGTTCCATATCCTTCATTCACTCAAAAAACCATTCAACATTGATCCTAAAACCTATCAAAGTGTTTGAGACAACCAATACATTTAAAACAAGGTCATTTGCATCAAACATCTCCTAGGATTGACACATTTCTTTTTCATTAAATTTTTTATCTAGATCACTTAGAGGTCTTGAGAAATCTAATCTTAAAATCAATAAAACATGACAATGTCGATCAACTATTCAAATTCACTCCCATATCATCCACACATGGGGTCATCATATCCTCCAATATTTAATGAAAACACCTATGGATATTCCTAATTAAAACTTTGGAACATCACCTTGTCACATGGTAGACTTTAATCAATATCAAAATTTACAAGTTTTTCAACCAAACAACCAAAGCATGAGTCGTCATCAAAACAAAATTTTATCACCAAATCAATACATGTAAAACATGAACATACAAACCAAAACATATCAAATTTGAACATGTTAAATCTGCACATGGTGAACTATGTGATGGATCCATTCACATCTCAAAATATCATTCAACAAACATCTCACTATCCACATCAACAAAATATTCAATACCATCAAATCATTGCATTGCATCCACAACAAACTCCATCTCTACAACAACAACATCAACACCAACAATCACCATCACAACAACAAGCATTCCAATCTAAATGTGAATACACTCATTTAGGGGAGCCAATTGAATTGGTGTTAAATAAGCTAGTCCATGCTAATCTCATCCATCTTCCATAGTCACTAAGGTGATATCAAGCCTATCTTCAAACCCTCATGGTATGATGACAAGTCTTATTGTGAATACTATAGAGAAAAATGTCATGAAACATAAAAGTACATTAAACTCAAGAACTTCATGAAAGACCTCATTGATAAAGGAACATTGACTATTGAGGATAACATTCAAGATTCAATCACCAATGATCATATTCATGGTGTCTATACTTCACCTAGTGAGAATGACAACATACATCAAGACTCTTTTCCAAAGCATGATCAACATCCTCCACCAATGTCTAGAAAAGGTCCATTCCAAGATATATTATCATCATTTGATCTCATGATGGAAAACATTGATGATGTCTCTACTTCACATAATGAGAATGACAACATATATCAAGAATCTTTTCCAAAGCATAATCAAAATCTTCCATCAATGTCTAGCAATGGTCCATTTCAAGACATTAATATCATTTGGCCTCATAGCTGCAAATATTGAAGAGATCCTTAATACACCACTTGACTCAAATCTACTTGAGGATCAAGAGACTCTTAAGAAAAAACTCATGCCCAATGAAGAAAATCTAAGCCAAGATCTATCACCCACATGTTCATATTTTGAAGACATCTAAGAACCCTTCACAAACAACCCATTCTTTAAAATTGATTCATATCAAGAGTTCATAACTTCTCATGATCTAATGAGTATTTGTCAATTTGATAACATAAATAACTCAAAAATCTATCAAGACCAAGAATCCATATCATTGAAGTACTACAATGACTTAGTAAACATATTCCAATCCATCCAAGACTTCAAATATAATGACCATACTCATATACCAAACAATACCCATGAAATGCTTCCTTCTGATAGACATGTAGATGATTTTCATCCAAAAAAAGAGTCTCCTACTCTTCTTAAAAATGATCAAGGCATAGCAGAATCCATAGAAGTTCATACGGATCATGAAGAAGATCCCTACATTGACTATGAATCATCGAAATATCCTAAAGAACCATCAAAATATGACACATCCCAAATGCAAATTGAATGCATTGAATATGAATATATTAAAAATTATCAAATAGAAGGATTAGGCTCATCTAAACATGGTATCTTAGAATCAACAAAGATATCAACAATCATGAGCAACAAGGAATCGGTTATTCAACAATCAAGGAATTCAATCATATTAGCAATACCTTACTGATACCATGGAAAATGTTATCTAATGCAAACATCAACATGGGGAGCATGAAGAGTCCTTATGATGAAACCACTACCAACACTATAAATGTTCATATCATGAATCTTCATCCTTGCATCTTTCCATCTAGTAATTAGGACCAACCAAAAGAGAAATGTTTATATCAAAGAAATAAGAAATTCAATGAAGCAAAAGAATCGGCAAAGAAAAATAGACAAGAAAAATTCAAATGGATGCCAAAGAAAAATAAATAAAATCATCCCTATCAAACTCCACTAGTCAAAGAAATTATGGGGAAAAATAAAAAAGGGAATTTCATCCATCAAGATGTCCACCAATGAAAAAGAAAGCTTCAAGAGCGAGCGACAAAGTGTATCAAGAATTTGGTCCTAATCAAATCTCCATATCCACTCATTATTGCTCATCAAACCAAGTTTGGAGAATCAAAGATTCCAAACTATCAACCAATCCATCTACATCTCATATCCCTTCTCACACATCACCATCTACTTCGACATCCATGATATCCCAATCTCACATTAATCGTGTCTTGGTAGTAACTATTTATCATAAAGACCCTAAGGGCACTCTATCGTGATGTGGGTATCTAGGTAAGGTTAACTTTGATATCGATAAAGAAGACAAGAACATTCAGGGGTTACATTCAAGTGCCCATATCATAGCAAATCAACTCCTCTAGGTAGTATATCATTGGTACATAATGACAACATCTACATTAGCACCACAAGGTGGTCTGGCATAAACCTTCAAAAATCCTAAAAATCCTAAAATTCAAAATCAAAAAAATCAAGAAAATGGTAAAGAGAAAAATCATCCTCTAGTGAAAACCACTTCGGTGGTAGTACCATCATGAAAACCTATAAAATAGGCGTCATGAGTAGAATCAAGCATCTACATGTGCCATTTTAGATGGAAGCATCTAATCTGAGCCCCATAATAAATCCAACATCCCATCCATAATAAATCTAACATTTCATCCATCAAATCCATTTCCATTCATCTTCCAAATTATCTTGATCTTGACAAAGATTCAACACATAATTCAATCTTTGTTATGAAAAAATCTTGACATATGTCATTATCATTGATCCTATCCTATCCTTGGACAATCTAGCACCATGTAGTCCATCAAGCATTATCTAAATGAGCATCCTTTATCAGAACATGGTATCCTATCACAACATAATCCTTGGAATCCTTCGAATACCAATCCATCCATCTTTCATCCATCTATCTGATAGTACTTGAAAAAAAATGTGGTTCTAGTCAGTCATTTCAAAATTTTGGGTGTCCTGGTGGTTATCTGCAAGCTAGGGTTTGCCAAATTTTGTATTTAGGGTTCACCAAAGGGATAAAACCCTCTTTAAACCCTCATAGTCCATTGCCTTAGCTTTTCTTTATGTTTTTTGGTTGACTTATAATAGCCAATTTCTAGTCATATTATTTGCATCTTAAGCCATTGAATCCATTTATTTATTAGCCCCAATGGTCTAGCTCTTCTAGTTGCCTCTCCTTTTAAATATTTGCTAAGCTTTTCCCATGGGTCATGAAATATTTCACTTATGTCTAGGTTTAAAATTTGTCTTATTTTCCCATCAACCTAGTGAATGGCCCCATTTTAAGTTGTAAACTTAGTGCACATGCCTAAAAGAGGTCTTTAGTTGCCACCACTTGGGTCCCATGTTGCCAGTTGGGCACTCCTGATTGGTTCTGCCACTTTGTGTTAATTATTTTATTCTTTAATCTTTAACTGTGGAACTACGGAAGGGCACCGCGTGTCTAGCTCATACAATGGTTTATGTTTGGATTTGTGGACATGGAAAAAGTATCCCTTTGTCCTTGCTTGATTTGAGAATAATTGATGATAAATTGGACTTAATGATGCCTTGATTTAGTGTTGTGAGGTGTTTTACACATCCACATTAGGTCTTGGACCCTTGCAAACTGAATAAAATGCATTTATTGATGTCTTGTAAAGGTGTTGTAAAGTGTTGTGAATGACTTTCACACTTTTCTAGACTCTTATTAAGCATCTAAGTCTAATGGACCTATCTTTTCCCTAATTCAATGTTATAAAATTTATTTAATTTCATTCTCACATCAATCTAGAATGCTTGTAAATTAAACTAATCCTAATCTAGTGTTGTAATGTTTCTTACACATTCACATTGGATGTTGTACCTTTCTAGGCTATGTGGACCTCATTTTAATGATGTAAAGTGTATTTAATCACACTTTCACATTGAAATTTGTGTCCCTAGCCCTAATTACCCTTTACATCATCATTAATAGGCCCCTATGGCCCCATATTGTGCATCCCAATAATTAATTTGATCAAAAACCAAATGAAATCGTCATATAAACCTGATTTCTTCACTCCCCAAAAATCTAGTTGGCAAAAGAGCCCTTGTGGGACCAAGTCACCCATCTGGGAAAATTAGTCCCATCCAGGTGGGACTAAGTCACCCAGCTTGGCAACTTAGTCCCATTTGGGCTATTTTCAAGGTTCAGGTGGGAAAAATTGGATTTTAAGTTTATTTTTCCTTCATGTCGGCCTTGGGGATCAAATTAATAGGCATTTTAGATGAATTTCCTATATAAAAAATCCTTTAAACCCTAATTCATAACTCATTCATCATTTATCTTCCACCTCAAGTCAAGAAAGCGAGGTTTTTAGCATTCTAAGTCATCAAGATAGCTTTCTAAGACATTCAAGGGAAAATTATTCATCTTTTGCTACAGAAAATCAAGATCAATCATCATGGCAAGTCTCTAACTCCATTATTTCATGCTTCATTACATTATTTCTTCATTTTGGTTTAATTACCTAAAAAGGGTTTTGACCAAGGCAAACCCCCATGCCCTAAGATTCACCATTTCTTTCTCTTTCTTTGTGTGTTTGCAGATTTAGGTACCTTGAAGGTTTGGAAATCATTCAAGATTAAGTTGCAAACTTTTTTAAGATATCTCCCTATTTCCTAAGCCAAAATATCCACAAAAATCCTCTTATAGCGTCAAAAATTAGAGTTTCAAAACCAGACACTTGTCAGGAACCGAATTAGTGCAGACCGAGGGCTTTCATTTCCACTTTCATATTTTTAGAAAAGCCAAAGTGGACTAAGTCACCAAAGTCGCCAATAGTGGTGACTTAGTCCCACTACACATTTTTTCAGAGTTTTATGTAGATTTGGATACCCATTTGGTTGAAACAGGCTCCAGTGCAGTTTTCTAGATCTGGGACTAGGTCGCCCAAAATGGTGAAAGTGTCCTAGTAGGTCAAAATTTTAGGATCAACAACATTTCTAGTCTCTATTCCAATCTGCAATACATTTCTAGGTTCACCTCTTCAGTTTTACAAAAAAAATTGTTTCATAATCATTTCTAGGTCTTTTTGCATACATCATTATGTTTTCAAACAAGGTGCATTCCTTTAGTTTTCATTCAATAATTGATCTATTTTATCAATTTTCTGTAACGCCCCGCCTTAGTTACCATTATAACAAAGTGTAAAGAGTAAAGTTAACTGAATATTTTTTTTTTTAAAAGTTAATTAATTACACAATTGCTATAAAGTTTCCAAGACAGTGTTACATAAACATATTAAATAAACTCAACATAGTATCATAATTCAAGTACAAAACTAATGTCACAAATGTTCCAGTTTACATAACTTAATATAATCAAATATCCAACTGAACAGATTACAAAATGAGAGATTTCAACAAATCTCAATACAACAATAAGATGGTACAATAAGTACACTCTTATATAAGAGGTGAGTTCACAAAGTAGAAAGTGATCACCATACAACTGATGTCCATATCCTCGAACATACATCGCATCCACAGTCATGATCCAAGAGGTAACTGGAACTTGCTACAAGCATAGGATCATCTGCAAGAAAATATAAGGAAGATAGAGCACGGTTTCCTCCCGACCACGTGAAACCTGAAGGTCCACTCCCTCCGTGCTAGGAGATATTTGACAGGTCCACAAACAAAGTAGATAGAACATTACATTTACAGGGTTTGCAAATTCACATAACGACATTACGATTACAAATTCAAACAAATACAATTCAAGTAACAAATCTCATCAAAATAGAAAACTGAACACAAGAAACATCATGGTATAGACTAAGAGTGTCATCACAGCGTCGGGATAGGTTACCCTGGTGAACCTTCCTAGACTACCGGCCCTCTCTCTAAGAGTTACCCTGGTAGCCTCTACCGATTCCCGGCCCCTATGCAGACTAATGTGGAGTCGACACATCTTTCAAGAAGACAAGATGGCGACTTGCCATTCCAGGCCTTCTCAGCCTTTTCTTAACCTGAACGAGCGTTAAGAAGATAGGTGAGCAAACTATTATCTGATTTAGTGTATAGAACTACCCAACCCCTAATTCATTAGTTAGGTTCTCACTTAATTAACACACCTACGATAGGTTACCCAGACAATCACTTCCGGATTTTGGCCCCTACCGCAAGCCACTCTTCTATAACATGACTCAACATAAAATCAATCTAGGGGTAGCTATCAAACACAAAAATCAAAACCAGAATATTTAAGACCTTCACTAGAGGCAAATCACAATCTCTAGGATGTCACTTCGAAAGACCACAAAATAATACAAAGCTATACCCCCACATAAATAAACATCACGATTGAGTAACATAGTCTAGAGATTAATAAACTTGTCAATGTGATTTTCACTTTCCTAGACTTTAAGGAAAAGAAACACACATCACTAATGTTACAAATGTATACATAACTAACTATTACCATAAATCAATCTCCATGAATTTTAAATTCCCAATAAAGAACTATCGAGATAACCATAAACTAAAGTGTATTGAAATTATAACACAAATTTTACCTCACAAGTTTTGATGAAATATAAATAAACAATTCAATGTTGTGTGTAAACACTCCCACAATGACATTTTACAAATTTCAATAAATAAAGAATTTACTTAATATAAATTATAGATATTATTGTATTTCCAATACTTTCAAGATATAGAATTTATTAATATTATATTATTAGAACATTATAAATTCTTTATTCTATATATTTCAAATACCCAAATAAAAATAAAATAAAAGAAACAAAATAACTCAAAACTAGAGTTACTTCCTTATATATTTTTCGCGTACAAAGACTCTTACTTATCTTACACTTAATAGATTTATGACTTTCAGAGTAAAGATTCGACCACCAAATATTACATGCAAAGGCAGGTCGAACTAAAATTAACTATAATAGCTTGCAGACACTTAACACAACTATGAGTATCAACTAGAACTCCATGCATTCAACGCATGAGACAATTGCAGGTAAGAACCTAATAAAACCTTTACAAATACAAAACATAGCATAAGAAGGTTTAAGCATATATGTATGTAATTCTGCTGGCAGAATCATACACAGATAGGTATATCATGGACTTAGCAGAATTCGCGCTTATTGAAAATATGTCTTCTCCTTATAATTCTTCATCTTATAGTTCTCTAAATACCAACAGAAAGACCTACGCCACATTAAGGAAGATACACTGAGCTTTTAATACAATTGCAATCAGAACTCAGATCGGGTTATAAGAAGTCAAATCTTTCTGACCATTATTTTCTGTAAGAAACGCATGAACTAAGCTTGCAGATTTCAACAGATATCAAAAGGACGTTTTAGATTCTATCGACAAAGATCTAAGTCTACAGTGAATATATTTTAAATATAAGACCATCCTAACATAAACTTGAGTACACACACAGGCTTGGGTATAGATAGTAGGAAGAGAAGAATCAAATAAATACTTTCTCCCAACAAATAGATCAAACTCTATTCTAGAATATCCAGACAACAAGGAGGTTGTGCGCAATATAAAAGTATATATATATATGTATAGGTGTAGACTTGGAAATAAGGACTGGTTTCAAACACATGACCGAATTTTATTTTTTTTTAAATAGTAAATATGAACTTTACCACATAAGGGAATAATAAATTTAGGATACAAATTACATGCATCTTTACGGTTGACTTCAACGACAGTAAAGGATTTATTTATCATAACCTGTATCTATTAACATGATCCATATACTAGCAAAGAGTATCAAACAAAAAGAATAAGCCTAGAAGGTGACAGTGCGTGGTTGGTTCAATTACCCCGAAGATCACTACTCTTAACCTTTTTTTTTTTTATGTACTGGTTTAATATTTTATAGCGGAAATTCACCATAACTAAGGGATGGCCATAGGCAAGAATTCAATGTATATTCTACTACTGCGGACATAGCAAGCTGGGCACAATGAAGGAGTGAAAGAAGTACGGCCCTGTATGAAATTTCTTCATCCCAAGAACAAAAGACTGCGCTGGTATATCAAATAGGTAAATCATCATTCAGCTAACTGGCGCTGGTGGAGAAGGAGGCATTATATCAGATGGAAACTATGAGCTTTGAAAATAACGACCAATAGTTCTTTGATCAAAGGTTATACATTCAACAAACAATAATCTGAACCAAATCATTTAAATAAAACAGCATACAAATTCTTGGCTGGTGCAGCGCCTATTTATATGTATATATCCATTCTATTCGGTAATGATTTAATCAAACGCCATATATACTCAGGAGAAAACTACTGTTATCATGGAAAAGACAAATCTCAGAACTTCTAAACATTTTCACACAGGTTGCTAGCCATCATCCAATCAAATTAAGCACGCGAATAATTGAGGAAGGATTAGGAATCTTGATTTCCACTAAAGAAAGCACCATTTCACATAAAAGAATTCAAATAGAAAAATACCTGGCAAATTGTTAGTTGTCCTATACTGAATTCTCTAACTTCTCCTTACGCATGTATCCCTTAAATCTAGTAGTCTGGCAGTTGAAGCTCCTTAATACCACATTATATTGCCTAGCAGATTCGCCTTTCAAGTATGCTCAAACTCTTTTATGCTCGCCCTGTAGAATTGTTTCTCTCTTTTTATGTGTTGTTCAAGCTTGCACTTCCCATGAAACCTTTTGAATGATTATCTAGCTTTCTTCTTTGTGCAGAGTCTGCACCAAGGAAAATCCCGTCCTCCTTTCTTTGTACAGAATCGTGCAATGTATTCTAGGCGAGTTGGAACTGGTAACAATGCATAAAAAAAAGGGTCATGATTTTCTTTGCAAGCCTCGGTGTCAACTTCCCTTGCTATCGCTGAGTACTATGAGTTCCAGGTAAGACGACAGTTAGGGTTCAACAGATACCCACGATTCATCTCAAGTTAGTTATCAATATCTATAATGAACAACTAGATAACAACAGATTACTGCACCTAAACTATAGTATACTAAACTTACGTGGATACATATGAATTTATGAAGATTTGCATTTAATACCAGTCACTCATATCAATTACTTACAATATCGAATGTTATATAGCATTATGCTATTCTAAAAACTAAGTATATATATATATCAGAGATTAAACATAAATATGACAGCATTGTATTTAATTTAATTTAATAAATCAAATTGCAAACATTGATATTATTTATATTACTAACAAATCCAAAGGATAAGCATATATTAATATTATAGAGAAAGAATAATACAATCCTTACATCCATAAATTAATCATTAAAGAATAAGGACATTAATTACCAATCTGATACTTGTGTTCTTTACTGTCACTGCTTTTCATATTCAAGAATTACAATTAACTTATACTTATGTTACATTAATATTCACCAATTGATAGTTACATATCATCGACTTCATAGCAAGAGTTTTAACACTGTTATAACATGCAGAAGTAGATTGATCATAAGTTAAGTGATAGTTTTTTTTTTAAACATAAGAAATCATTACTTAACAAGAATAATCGACCATTTCTCACAATTATCTATGATTTAAGTCTAATTAACTGGTGTTATAATTTAACAATACATGCGAACATAGTATTCTACTATACTAGTAGTTTGTAATCAAATATACTAGAGGTAGTTTGCACAATCAAGAAGCAAGAATCTACCATGCATCAATATTCACAATAAGGGATATTCCGGTGTGGTTAAAATAAAGCATTATAAGCCTAAACTATAACTCGTAAACATATTGCAGAATGATCAAAGTCGTTGTCTTTAAGAATAACATTTAACTAATGTTAAACACATTTTAAGTCATGCACAAGATACATAAATTATTACGAGTTGGTTAAAACATTAATAAACATTTAATAAAATTAAGTATTATATTTGCAAACACAAAACAATATATATTTGAACATGACAAGACAAACTGGGCTACACAGGGTAACACAAAAATACTCGTTCAAAAATGAATGATGGTTTAAAAGGACCTGTCAATACCTCCGACAACATATTTATAATGAATTAGGGTACACTCAGACCTGACAAGCAGGTGGAGCTGTTACCTGGTACCTGTGTCTACAAGAAAACATCAAGGTTAAAACATGTATATATATAAACTCATGTTAGAAAACACACCGTGAATAAGAATTACAGTGTAGCAGGGTACTCACAAATGAGTATTGCTACACTGTCTTATCCACCGACACAAACGAACAAGCTCAATAATATACAATCATATCAACATGATAACATAAGCAATAGTCATAAACAATAAGCCATATCATGAATGAATCTATCACAGTATCATCGAACCAACATAACCAAATAACCGGGATGTCAATGCATCATCCGCAAAGTCAAAACTACATAGTATCCAAAATCACCTCAAAAATGAAACAACATAATATCAAAGCAATCTAAAACATCTAACAAGCAGAATCAAACTAAATAGTATGTCAAAATTGGAGGGACACTACATTTTCTACATTTAAATCATTTCATTTAGACATATTTCATTCATATTTGCATAGTTTTGAGTGGGGACATTTCCCATTTTGGCCCATCTCTCTCCTTTTAGGTGAAAAACCCTAGAAGTGCAAGGGAGCAATAGGGTGCAAAAATATTTGTCCACATGATTATAAAAGGATTTTGGTGGGCCCATGATCTAAAGGTTACAAGAGTGCCATGTGGCACAATCTTGATCATTCCTCGCCATTCTACAGGGGAGCATTTGTGAAGAACTTGGTTGACCGTGGAAATGCGAGGTGATGTCCAGTGGTAATTTTTGAGCCACTTGATGGACTTAAATAATTTTGATGATTTCACTAAGTATAAAGGCATAGAGGGGAAAACAAAAGGCTTTCTTCTTGTAATGTATGGAAAAATTATGGTAGAACTTGGTTGAGATGTTTTAATCTAGACCGTCCAACTTGCAAAGAACAATTACATGATGAAAATTTTCCTAGGTATAGGCGATGCATAAGAGCATTAACTAGTGTATATATTGTGATGTGTAATGAGCTCTTTCACATGGAAAAATATTATTGGATCATGCCTTTTTTCAAATATATTCAAGTTTTCAAACATGATTAACTTCATCTAAGCCATCCAAACATACAAATCATCACCAAATCAATGGTTGAAATTAAAATTTGAAAAAATGGGTAGATGAAGCCACTCAAGTTCACATGAGCGGAGAGTAATGGAAAAAAAGATGCCATATGCCTAAAATTGAATGCTTTTTCCATAAAATCTAACTTCAACACATACTTTCAAATCATCGAAGCATTCATAGCATCAAGAAATCAAGATTGTTGAAGTTGTGACTCCTCGACATCCACAATTAGGGTTTCTCCATTTATGCACCTATAAGTAAAATTTTGCTTCTACCTTGCTCAAATTTCTACAAAATTATGTGTGATTGCTAGAATTTAGTCTGTAATTTCTTGCTATGGTTGTCTTAGGTTTGAATTTCATCTTCTTGTGACCAGATTATTCAAAATTTCCCTAGTTTCATATGCAATTGTGACAAAACCCCATAATCATCATAGAAATCCTAGTGTTCTTCTAAGCTGCTAAAAATGTCACCTACCAAATCACAATCCTCTTGTTCAACCCCAACTTGAGCCATACACAAAGACCTTCTTGCCTAATTTCCTAGCTCAACAAATAATAGGGTTGAAAATAAACTCAAACTATAAGGCCTGAGAGTTGATAAGGGTCTCGTAGATAGTTACTATGGGGTTAAGGATGCATAAATGAAATTTTTTGGTTGGAATCTCTTTAAATGCTGGTATGGTAAGAGGAATGCCCTGGTCCCAAGCTACAATGTGTGAAATTTATAATTGGGGAAATTAGTTGTCTCAAATGTCTACCTTGATGCTGACATGGTCAAAGCAATTGTAGCTAATTATGATGAGAATATCAAAATTGTGAGGACACACCTAGGTGTTGAAAAGGAAAAATTGGACAAACAATCAATCATTAATGTCTTTAGATTGAACCCTAATTTGAATAAGCCCATTAACCTTGAGGTGTTAAAAAGGGATATGAGAAGAACAAAAGCACCTATAGGGTAATGTCATTGCAAAGATTTAGAGTGAAGGATAGAAGCAAAAAAAAAATTCATAATCTCCCTTGTATAAAAAGAACCTTTCCAAGTTGATGGTTTTGAAGGATATTTTGTCAAGACTTATCTCATACTCTTCCAAATTCTAGGGTTTTCTCCTTCAGAAAAGATGTATGTGGCTTTCATGTTCATGGAAGACAACATGAAAAACCTAATGGTGAATGAAGAATATGACTTTTCCCCGTAACTATTAGATGCCATTCACAAGGGATTGGTGGATATTAATTATAGAGAAAGAGGAGTTATTTTCTAGTGGTATTCACTTCTTTTCCATGTATTTTTAGCTTTGGGAATGAAAGATTTGGGACTTGATATAAAGATCAAGTTGAAAGAGAATAATGAATACCTACTAGTTTAAATGTGGACAAGTTTTTGGATAGGAACTATCCCCAATCAATTTTTGTGACCTTTACCAATTTATTTGATGCCAAGATAAAGTGTTATTTGAAAGGAAAAGAATTAAGAATTCCTAAGGAGCTACACAATTTTCTACTGCTAGTTGAGAGGGGGCCTAAACTACAAATTAAACATATTTGGGGTGATGTAATTATGGATTTAGATTGCACCATTCTAAGGGTATATGGGAGAAATATGGCCCTACATGTTTTACCAAGATTTGTACCATTAAGAATTGGTTTTCTTGAAGTGATGTGGTAGTTGGGATGGGCTGAGGAAATTCACCTAGAAAATCAAAAGAAAGGTTCTTTCTTCCCTTTGGTTGTTGTATTTTTATATTTTTCTATGGGCAAGGAGGTATGGAGACAAATTCTTTACTTACTCGATCCTCATAAGATGAAGCCTTGGAGGGCTAGAACATTTGATCCTAAAGGGTTTATAAATTCTTTGAGGGTAAGGATTAATAGATCAATATTTTGGAATGAGATTGATTATGCAAGAGATGTGATTAGAAATAGATTTGATTTGAAGGAAATTGAGGCTAGAAAAGAAAAATGGATTGCTTTTGAGAACTTTGAGAAGGATAAGATGAAAAGAGACCCCTCTTTCAAGGGATTTTATACAAATATTGATGATCCAATCTTAATAATTGAAGCAATCTTGCAAAATTTTGACAAAATTGTGGGCGAGGAACATAGGGCCCAAGAGTAGGAAAAGGATAATGGAAAAGCCCCTATGCTTGACGAAAGGCCAACTTATCATTTCCCCAAAAGACCATGTCTTCACTAGAATGAATAAGGGGACTATGATGAAGGAATAAACAAAGGACACCCCAACATAGTTAGAAGAATCAAGAGCTTCAACTCTTGTGCAACAGACACCTCCTTCTCTCATATATAATGTCATTTATATTGATTCACCACCAAGAAAATCATACCAAAGAGGAGAAGGGTTGAAAAGGCAGGACTTGTGGACTATCCACTAGACTCTAATTGTGAGGAAGTTACTATAACTCCAGATGACATCATGCAACACATGCCATCTCCTCAAAGAGAGGATGATTTTCCACCTCTTGAGATCAAGATTACTAAGGCCGCTCTATGAGGAATTGATAATGTTAATGAAATCAAAGATGAATCTTGCAAAAAGTTAATGGATGATGATACTTTGGTTAAGAGTGATGTGTTTAAGGAATTTTTTTGGAGAAATCAAAGAGATGAATATGAAAGATTATTTAAAGAAGAAATAGAAAAATTCCCTAATAAATGAAGGGATGAAATATCATAAAGTTTGATAGTGCAAATGAAATTAGAGCAAAAGGATATGACTCTAGAGGAAGGCAAGAAACTTGTGAAGGAAAGTGATATCCTCCTCCTACCTGAATGGGATATAACATCTACAATTGCATTGAATACAATCAGGAAACATAACACACAAGTGTTTGCAACTGAGGATGAAGCATCATTTGCACTATTTGGGTCTTCTATATCAGTCCAAAATGGGACACGTTGTCTATTTGGGATATTTCCCCAAATACAAATAAACCAACAGTTGCTAGCCTATTGGTGACTTAAGGGGTGGCTTGATAATAAAAATGGTTTCAAATATTTCTATAGTGGAAGCAACCACATTGGCTGTTAATGTTGCCAAATTCACAAAGGTAATAGTTGAATCCTTACAAGAGAAATATGAACAAGAGACAAAAAAGTATTAGGATTTGCTTATTGAATACAATAAAGATAAACAAAGGATTGCAAAATCAACAACCATAGGTTAGGCAACAAGTGCAACCAATTGTTCCACCCCCTCCTTCACCACATCATCCCCCACCTTAATATTTAGAAATGGTGTTGTATCAAGACAAGTCATTGGTGCCAAGCACCTCTGCAACACCCCCTTCCAGAGCAAGAATCAATATAAGAGAATTGTTAGAGAAGATGGAAGTGTATAATGAATTGTTTGAGAATTATACAAAATACAAGAAGCATGAGAATGTGCACATTATCTCTAACATGTTGGGACACTTGATGGGTAAAATTTTGAAGAAAACTCATTGTGTTCAAAAGAATTACTCTTGAATACTTTAAACTTTTGAAATGTTTACAAAGGATAAAACATAGTCCATTCCTCTAATGCAAACATGAATCCCAAGATTGAATTATTTGGGAAGTATGATCAAAGGATCCACCTATGACCCCAATAAACTAGAACAAATCATTCCTATATATTAGATTGTGAAGAATTCAACAGAGTACAAAGGAATGGTAGACCCTATGGAGGAGAAAATAAAAAAGTTGCTCAAGGATTTTAATGAGAGTGACTTGGGAATTCTTCCTAATATATTAAATGAGAATGGTGGAGTGAAATCATATGAAGATTGGAGAGCACAAATGAAAAGCATCACTTCTAATTTGTGAAGGGGATCCCATAGATATTGACTTCATGAAGAGTTGTATTGATAAGGTATGGGACACAAATAAATTCTTAGAATATTTTGGCAAGGAGGAATATTCTATGATGAGAAATTATGGAGCTTATAGGACTAGATTGGATCAATTCATGGCATTCAAGTGGTCTTCAGAGGAAGAATATGCTGCCTAGGACAAGAAGTACAATCAACTTCTAGAATTGTGAATCTTTTTAGATGATGTGGAACATTCCTTTTGTCTTATATGCTTAATCAATGCAACTAGAGGTCTCCAAAAACTTCGACTAAAGGATTTTGTCTTCTAGTGATCAAGGTTTTTGTCTTACATGCCTAGTCAACTCTCCAACTGATTAAGAGATGAGGGAAGTGGAAAAGAGTATAACTATCTACATTGAGCACTTTTTTGGAAAGGACAAAGATTACAACAAGTAAATATAACTCTATTTGTCCTTCGAATATTCCCTCCACAAGAAAGCGTGCTCATATTTTGAAATGTAATTGGATGTCAAATGAAAAGTGACATGTGTACTTGGCTTGATGGTTATTGCTCCCTTTTTATTACAAAAAGGAATTCAAGTCCATTTACATAGATATTTTGGAGAAATTTTGTAATATAGAACACAAAGAATAGAGTTTAATTATTTTTCTAGGTTATTGAGTTTGAATTGTATGTAGTTTGTAGGTTCTTCATAATTGTACTAGCATCTATTAAATACAATAGCATAATTTCTTGGCCAATTGTCTCTTGATTTATATTTATACAAATTATGAATGAAAATGATCAAAGATCTTTCATCTCATCGTCATTGTCTTTCCTTTGATGTATGTTCTTATTTTAGCTCTAGTTCAAAGAATGAGTTAAATGCTTAAATAAGAATATCGATTTGTATGAAGTATTGCAAGGAGTTTGAAGTAGAATTGGTTAGGAATCTCTGAGTGCAATAATGTAAGGAATTGTTGTAAAGCTCTCTAATTTTTGGGTAAAATAATATTAAGCAACTTCAATTATGTCTGTTTTGACTCCGTTCCCTAGATTAAGGCACCATTCTTTTGAATTTATGTATGTTTTCATCTCCAAGGTCATACATGCAAAGAAAACTTACAATCTTTCAATTCATTTGAAGTTATTTACTAAAGTTTCATGTATTTTCTTATTCTCTTGTTAATTTTTTAAAATCTTGAAGGATATTTTCAGATCTTAAGATTTTCATAATCATCAAGAAAATTTGTAGAGAACAAATATGCTAATTACAATGTATCAGATAATTTATCACAAGAGATCTTAAGAACATTGTAATTAGGGACTACCCTCCTTTGTTTTACAAATACAAAGTGTAGAGGAAAAGTTATTTCAAAATTTCACCTAGTTGTTAGCCAACCCCTCCAAATAATTGATCATTAGGGATAGAAATCCTATAGATTATGTATGGGCTCTACTTGGGAATTAAAAACCACCAACACTATCCATGCATCCATCCATGTTATTCCATACATTAATAGACACTAGGGTAGATACTAACATCTTGCTTCGGGAATAAAATCTTGATCTATGTTTTCCATCTCATGTAGTGATCTAAACACTTGCAAATTCAAAATCAAGAAAGTCAAAACATTCATAAGAAAATATCCAAAATCACTAGACCATGACACATTTTGAAAAATACAATGTTCCTTATCAATTATATCTTTCATCAAGCATCAATCCAAACAATCTACACCAGTTGCATTTAAATTACACTTCAACATCATATAAAATCATTCAAATAGATTATGTTCCAAGCCTAGCTTCAAATCTTGATCTATGTAACGCCCCGCCACGTAACCCTAGAGGACGACACAAACACAACAAAAGCGTAACAATTTTTTTTGAAAGTGTAATTAATAACAAGTAAAGTGAACTACACTTAACACATACATCCTCTAAGGTACACGACAACGCTTACATTTGAATCCCATAACTTACAAAAGTAAATTAATCCATAGCATATAAATAATACTCATGAAATAAATAACATACATCCAAAGCATTAAACTCATCTCATTAGATACAAAGTACATTAAATAATCATCCATAGATTGCATTCATTCCATAAATCAGTTACAAGACTCATTTCCAAAATAAGGAAGATCATACAATAATGTTACAATAACAATGATACAAGAATCCTCATCGAATACAAATGAGGAGTAGTACATATACATAGGAATCCAACTGATACAAAAGAGCATAAGAGATGGAACATATCAACTGGAACATGCGAGCACTCCAATCTGGAAGATCCCACCATCACAAACATAAAGTGGAAACCCAACGATGTAAGGTGCACGCTCCACCCAAC
This sequence comes from Sequoia sempervirens, assembly GCA_007258455.2. Lineage (NCBI taxonomy): Eukaryota > Viridiplantae > Streptophyta > Pinopsida > Cupressales > Cupressaceae > Sequoia > Sequoia sempervirens. Next base: position 975,738,471 of record VDFB02281492.1, read on the forward strand.
CAAGTGGTACCTAAAGGCCCACCCCCCATGCTAGGAGATAGTAAAAGGGCTTCCTAGGAAAAACCAACAACCTCTAGACACAGGAAACACACAATACTATACCATAAAAGAACAATACATACATAAAGGTTACATTGCTTCTAGAGTAAAATAATCAAGTATATCAACTGCACAATACATGCTATTGTCATAGGAGGAGTTCCATCACAAAGTTGCATGGGTTACCCTGGAAGATTTTCCTAGGCCCCACCCCCCATCTTGGGTTACCCTGGTAGCCTCTCACGACCCTCGACCCCACATGCAAACCGATGTGGAATCAAATGTCTTTCAAAGGGACAAGATAATGATCCTTCCATTCCAAGCCTTCTCGTCTCATCCCAAGTCTAAACAAGCCCTTGAGCCCATGAGTGAGGCACAATTAACAAGTTATATTATCTAAGCTACCCTTTCCCATAATACAATTATTTAATTTCCACTGAATTAACTAACTCTCACATGAGTTATCCTGGCACCACTTTGTGCGCCGACCCCCATTGAGAGCCACTCCCCTACTGACAACACAAGGAACTAATCCACCACCAAGGGTAAACATAGTGCACAAAACGGATATTAAATATCAACCATAATGTAAGAGGCAACACATCTCATTCGTAGTAACCAGGTGTTTAAATTGAATTAAAACCAAGTGCACTACCCAAGGGAAATCAAAGGGCTAAACCATAAATCACAACAACCCCCTCCTAAAATTACAACATTTGGAAGGCTTACACATTCACAACTAACATACTTCCCAACTTACTTGAACAAAAGACATCATAATTAAATAAGCAATTTAGGCTAGTAATAAAACCTATCATTAGGATTTCCTTAATCCAATTTCCATTTCAAGAAAACAATAATACATTTCTCAAAATAATCTAACTTAATGCAATATCATTTATAGACAGTAAAGAAATTAAATCTAATTGTTTAAATGAATTTCCCAATTACATCAATATAAAAATCCAATTTCCCTTTTTAAATCATTTCATTTTAAAATAACTAACTTGTGCTTTTGCATGCACCTATTATATGCATTTTAAATATAAATATATATATATTGAAATATTAATTTACAATTTTCAAACAATACTAAACATATATATATAAATATATATATATATACATATATATACATATATATACATATATCTATATATAAATAAATATATAAAAATATATATTTATTCATATACATATATGCATTTACATGCATATTATATATATAATATATATTGAATAAAAAAGCAATATAAAATCAAAATCACATATATTAAAAGGGACGGACGAAACTTCCATTGTTGTCGACTGAGTACAGCCAAAACCTCCCATGGGCGTGGCCACTATGGGGCAATGTTGGCTGCCTCCACACCCGCCTCCCCCATGGGGGTGGCGGTTGTGGAGATAGCCCAATACCTCCCACATATTAATACTTACAAACTTTTAAATATAAAAACCTGCGATTTGAATATAAATCATCATTTGGATTTCTACAATCTGGTTTTTTTAATATAAATTTTCCAAAAGGAATTCTACAGGTATTTTTAATAACATATATAAAGAATATATATATATATGTATGCATATATATAAATTCGTCAAAATGATTGCTCTAGTTGGGAAAATTTTCACAATTTTCCTACAGGAAGTTATTCACAAAACTTTTTCTACAGGAAAAGATTTACAAATTAACCAGAGGTTTCCAATTTCTCAGCCAAATAGATCTAATAGGAAGAAAAATAATAATCTTCTATAGGAAGATCTTTTCCCATACAAACGATATTTTCCCCAAATTTTGACAGGAAGATTTTAAATCCATTCCTACAAAGATTTTCCAAATATTCTATTGTTTTCCCTTTGGGATTTCTATTGTTTTAAAACAATTTCTACAAAAGCTCTAAGCTTTCACAACAATTTTCCAAACACGAAAAATATTTCAAATTTACAAAATATATTAAAGCTTCTACACAAATAACATATTCTTCTTGTACAAGCAATCTTTCCAATTTGCATATAAATAAAAACAATTTAAAGAACCTATTTCTGGATGCTTGAGGAAATGATGTTTGAAGTAGAGCTTCACCTTCAGATTCCAATTTACCAAAGCTTCTTCCAAATTATCCATTTTTTCAGAAAGATGAAAACAAAACCAGAGCCAAAATTTCCCAAGAACTTCTTCCCCAATTTTCAACAACCTCCCAAAATATCTTTTCTCATTGCCCTGAAGTAGCCTCTTTCCTCTTACATTTAATGCAATTAATCTCTTCGAAAAATAATTCCCAACAACAGTGTTTAATTTTTCTAACACATGTCACAAATAAAATATATTTTCAACCAAATCACAGATATTTCCTCTAAGATAATTACAAGATATTTATGCATTTCATAATTCATAATTCACATATTAATTTCTAATTAAATTTAATCTAATTAATTTAATTACTTTATAAAATAAATTTAATCAAAAAGATTAAATCACTTTACAAAATAAATTAAATTTAATTAATTAAATCAAATATAAAACTTCTAACAATATTAATTCAAGATTAATTAAATAATCACTTAAAAACATTTTAAGCATTAATTTCCCACATAACATACCTTGCAAAATAAATAAACGACAAGGAAAATGGGGACAACATGACAACTCAACAAAACCAAACAAAGATTGACGAAACACTGTGATTAGGGTTGTGGTTTGACAAGGAAATCTAGTTACTATCTCCCAATCAACTATTTCGTTGGGCAGACACGCTCAAACCTGTGAATCCAGGTGGAGTCGATGTCTTGTACCTGCAATCCTACAATCAAAACATATGTAGTACATATATATATAAATCATGAATCAAACACACCGTGAAGAGAAAATTATGGAATCGTAGGGCACTCGCAAGCGAGTGATGCAATCTTGTTCCCTTCACCAATACAGTTTCACATCAAAACTAACGAGACTAAAACATCAATTAACTACAGATGAGCATATATCAATATCAACTCAAATAATCAACTATGCTAACCAGAAAGCATGTCATAATCAATAATCATCCATACAGTGTACCATCACTTCACAATATAAAAACCATCATCACTCCAATGTTAGCGATCAAATAACAACAACATAGTATCATGGTCTATCAAAGTAAAAGCACTATCTGAAAATATAAGCAAATCGAAGGGGTGCTACAATCTATCTTATCCGATCAACCCATCATCATCTCGGGATATATCCTTCCCAATCCTTGTGTTGTTTGTATCCTTGAAAAGACTATCCTTGCATTGATGTGTATCCTCAACAATGTTATCACTATTGATAATCCATCAATCAGATCAATCGATCTTGGCCTAGCTTTCAAACAAGATCCCAAACAGATCACTGATATCATTATGTATCCATATCTACTTGTCAACATCATGCAAAAAATATCCAAAACATCCAAATCATTTAAAAATACAAAAACATTTGAAACATCTCAAAATCTCAAAACATCCATAACATTTCAAAAATCTAGAAACATCCAAATCAAGTCAAAACCCCCTAAAAAGGTCTAAAAAATTAAAAAAATTGTTGAACTATGTTACCTCTATACATGTACTTTAGGAAAGGCCATCATCGATGAGCCCCCGAGGAATAGTTCAGTCCTTTAGGGTCCATAGTAATAAACTGATAATCCATCAATGTCCATAGCTCGTAATAAATAGTCACTTGTTAGGGTCAATCAAACTATGATGCCTCTACAAGATTAAGTAGGAAAGGCCATCTTCGATGAAACCTCAAGACATAGGTCTTTCCTCCCTAAGGTCTTGATCTAAAACTATGAAAAACTCAAAACATTAGAAAATTTGCAAACTCCAAAACAACCTCAAATATGTTGAAAACTTAAAATATTCAAATAACCCTAAAATACCAAAACAACCTCATTTTTTTTCTAAAAGAAAGACATTTAAATATTTAAAAATAAAATCACCCATCCCATCTCACTTTCACCTACAATAAATGTTCAAACATAATAAATTGATCGTTACCCTCAACCTTTGGTAACACAATAGAAATAGGTAGAACAATCGACACAACACAAAACTTTAAATGCAAAAGACTTAAGTCTTGATCATGGTCAAATGTGTTTATTAATATCCATACCAATGGCCTATTGAATAGTTAGAATTAATCAATCAATCCTTATCCAATAGCATGTCATATGGATGCATCCTTCATACAATGGACAACATTATTGGAAATTGCCTTAAAACAACATCCTTTGGCAAGAAGTATGAATAACATTGATTGTTTGTTCATTTTGATATTTTCTTATGATTTATCTTATTGGTCCATTCCGATGATCTCTCAATGATGTCTATAAAATGATTTAGAGAGAAAATAATGGTGCATTGAGCATTGCTTTCATTTTTTGTGTTTTTTGGATATTCTTGTAATAAAACCTTGGTGAATAATTTCCTTGTGTGTGCAAGAGTAGTCTCAAGTAAAACAATGGCTAGGACATATCAAGTTCTTCATACCTTTTGTGTAGTAGTCTCCTTACTTCGATGGCTCCACTCTTTCACATGATCAAACAAGGTTTACCTATGTCAGGTATGAACAAGGATACTAATATCTATTCGCAGAGTCAAAGTCCATGCATTAGATACAACACCATCATTGTTCTTAATACCTTGGTGCATCGTGTCTATTTTCTATATTAAAACTAAGGATTTCTATGATGAATTAAGCCTAATCCAAGGAGCAAAAGTAATATCATCTATCCTATCTCAGCACACATCCAATAAAATCTCAAATAATCATAGGTTTTTGGGAGTACTAAATCAATCTCAATACAATGCTAATCTATTCTATCCATCTCATTTTTCTACTTCTACCCATCTTATTCTTCCATTCCATTCTATCTCATTCTTCTATCCCTATCATACTAACATTTCTATATAAGTATCAAATATTTGTGTGATATACATCAAAATATACATGAGGTTATCCATAGTTGATGAGTGTGTATGCATTATAAAATCTATCTACATTGAACATTTGAGCTTCCTAGGACTTATTTTTTGTCATCTTAGCAAATTACCCCTCTCGTAATCTTTATCACGAGCTCAAACTGAGCTCAAACCAAAAGTTAGTTTTTCTGCTCGATCTCTCAAGGGGCAACGCATCGGCATTCCTTCATCCACTGGGGCATAGTGGCGCATCAAATTTTGATTTGAGTCATATTGATATAAGAAGCGTTAATTCTTTGAAGCAATGCAATGGGTACCTCGCTTCAAAGAGGGGAAAAGTATAGACATCTAAAAATGTCTTAAATATATCACACACGAAGATTTCACATATTAACACCATTTCTCTCCTAATTCACCTAATTCCTCTATTTAATTAAATAATGTCAATTATTTAATTAAATTCACTATTTTCTCTCATTAATCGAATAATTAATTTTATTTGATTAATTAAATATCCTTCACACTAATTTTCCTCTTATTTGATTAAATAATGCAAATTATTTAATTAAATGTCATAATCCCAATTTGATTAAATAATTCCTAATTGTTTATTTAAAGTTCCTCAATTCCTCCACTTGCACAACTAAATAATTTCTTAAATTGTTTAATTTATTAGTATTTCCTCCAATTCCTCCAACTTGCACAAGAATATTCTTATGGAATATTCCCTTTTCAAATCCAAATTTCTCCCTCCACATGGAAATATCTCCCACATGCTTCCTAAAATCAAGGGATTTATTATTGTTTCAAGAATTTTGGACTTTTGATTATGCATTATCAACCCTTGATCTCATATTTGATCCATGTCTTCATCTCTAATCCAATTTCATCCATTGATTAGAATTTTCAATCTCAACCATTGATTCATTCCAAAAATCTATAAATACTCTTCATTTTACATGAAATTTCATTCACAAACCATTTGAGCACCCTTACTCTACCCAATTTCATACTTGAGCTATTAAACCTTTTGTGAATCCTCATCCACCATTATCAATTCATCAAGATTTTACATCAAATGAACTATGGATAAGGCAATTTGAGCAATCCACACCATACCACCTCAATTGCACTCAATCCACAATGGGATTGCACTGGTTTTCATCTTAGATAGTTTCATTATGCTTTCATTTAATGTTTAATTGCTTTTGGATGAATCTTTCTCATGTTGTAGATTAAATCTCATTGAATATGGCTTTAATTTGATCATTTTCTTGTTTTATTAGTTCAATTATGTTGCATTTGATCTTGTTAACTAACCATGTTACACTTACGTATTATGATTACATATTATTATCCTTACCATGCATCTCTTACATTTTATAAGAGCTTATATGATTCTTATTTATTACATTTTTGGCTACCAATATTTGATTTCATTAGGGAGAAAATTGGGGTCATTCAGTAAATCCAAGAAGATGAGCCCACGAAACGTGAAAGTTTTTTCCTTAGGCAAAAAAACAAAATCAACTTGCAAAAAGTGGGATCCCGAGCCTAAATTTAAAAAACGGGATCCCGTTTTGAAATTTTTCCAACGGAAATTTAAAATGGAAAATTTTCAAAAAGGATCACGTTTTGAAAACTTTCTATTTTGGAAACTTCCAATTTTTGAAAATTTTCCATTTTCGGAAAGTTTTCAAAATGGGATCCCGTTTTGGAAACTTTTGTTTTTGGTAATTTTCAAAACGTGATCCCGTTTTACAAAACAAGATCCCATTTCATAGAACCATAAAAAATGTTTTTTTATGAAACGGGATCCCGTTTTTTAAATTACGAATTTTTGGGTGAGTTTTTGGCTTTTATTTGGTTCGGGAAATGGCTTGGGGACCCGAACCTAAGCTTTGGACCTGGTTTGACCTGCAACTTGAAGGTCTTGTTAATGTCATAGGAAAATAATGACTTTGGACATATGTCTGAAGACCTATTTTGTAGATTTTTTTTACGAAATTAAAACCCATTATAGATGAGATAGTACAGATTTCAAATATGTAATTTTTTTTATAATTTGATTAATTTTTCTATTTTTCAATTAATTTCTAATGAAACTAGTCCATAAACTTGAATTATCAAGGTTTTTTAGTATTATAATAACTTTTGATCAACATAACATTTTGACAAACGGATTGCATGAGAACAAACTTCTGGTAATTCTTTTCAATTTAAAAAATAAAAAAATAAACAAATAAAAAAAAGATAAGTTTAGGTCATCTTATGCATGTCGTACATGACGATTTTTCAAAACGACAAATATGCCTAATAAAAATTTAACAAAAAAAAAATATTCAATAAAAATTTACAAAAAAATATTGAAAACAAGCTTTAGTGAGTCACAAATATTTTCCCAAAAGGATTTAGAAAAATATGATAATTTAGGTCAAAATGTGGATGTCGTACACGTGCATGGTATGGTATAAAAAAGTGACTTTTAAACAATGGTTTTTAGACACACCTATTGAAACTCAATTTGTACAATCTGGGTATTGAAATAAATTACATATTTGGAAACTAGACTCCAAGTACTACATTTTATTATCAGTGACTTTTTTGAGGATTCCATCTCTAAGTGTTTCAAATTTTAAGGTCAAAATGTGTCAAATTCTGAAAATCAGGGAAAACACTTCCACTTTTTGGCCAAAAAGTGGACTCAACTTCTTACCAACACCCCATCTTTCCTATCTCATGTGATATAAATTTTCATGATCACATCTTACTTATGTACTTACATGTTTATCTGATGATGATACCTTATACCATGTTTACATACTTTTTCTACATCCATTTCTCTTTTCCTCTAATTTCTCACATTCTTTGATTTTTAGAAATTGGAGGGGACCATATATGCCAGTTATGTTCCTTTTCAAATTGTGTTGTGCAATGCAAAGCTCATAGTCATTCTCACCTTTAGGGAAAATTGTATTAAACTAACTACAAAGTTAAATATTTTATTCCACATACTTTGAATTTTTTCACTTTTTGAATTAGGTGAAGTCTCTCATTTGAATCTATCATCCTTATTGCTCATAGTTAGATTTTTACTTTTACTACTTTCAAAGATACTTCCTTTAAGAAAGTTACAATTATATTTATCTTTAAATGTTTAATTAATTCTATTGATTTTATTTTTTTCTATTTTATAGGTTTCTATGGAGCATTGATTAAGAGAACAATATAAGAATAATCTATTATGGGTGGAAGCATAAAGGTTTATCTCAATTGTGCACCACATTTATTTAACAAATTTACAAAGTAGTATGTCCTAATCTTGAGAAAAAAGAAAAAAATAGATGAAATTATCAACATGTATATATGTGTGTTCCTTAACCATTATATGAAGTATCCTTTTCCCTCCAAGCCACATGGAGGGATTTTATTAGACATAAAGTGCTGATCCAAATCACCTTTTTTGTGATAAAAAATCATGAAATAAAATTTATATGAGAATATCCCTTAGAACTTTTTGAAATTTATAGATTTTAATATATTTATTTTTATTTTTAATAAAAATGAGTTTATTAATAAAATAAAGACATATTTTGGTACATGAAGTCACATATTGATGGATGCTTCTCGAGAAATGGATGGATGGATTTCCCCACTATCAATGCATCGAGTTTGGTGGGTAGCCCATTCAACTGATAGTCAAGGGAGAAGTCAGAGCTACTATTGAAAAGTGGTTGTGTAGGTCAAACACATCTAAGACAACCATCTATATTGATGTCATTTTAACAAAATAATAATAATAATATGGATATAAATAAAATAGTTATGTTCTATAGGAAAATATCTATATAAATTAATAGTTGTGTTGAACGCCAAAAATACTGAGAGGGGGGTGAATTAATATTTTATTAAACCATTTGATCACAATCTATCCAATTAACAAAACATATCAAACTGCAACAATGAATGAGAAAATGAAGCAACCACAATATCACATGACACATGAACACCAAGATTTTTATGTGGAAAACATAAAAAGGGAAAAACCATGGTGAGGATTAGCTCACAATATATTATAACTGATTATAAGATATTCAAGAGGCTCATTGCCAGGAAACACTATCCAATAGGGCTCACAACAAAAAAAGGATAGATACAAAATAGAAATGGCCATATAGATAGGATGTGAACTGATAGAAAATGCACCTTCCTTGTGCTAAATTTAGTTCCTTTGAAGCTTTGAATACAAAATACTTCTTTGCTTTACAATTGCTCAATATTCACAAAATTCTCCTAATATTCAGATTACACACATACAAATTCACATGTTCGCATCATATCACTTATCATCTCACATATCATCTCTCATATAATCTTAAAAATTTCTTACATATATACCCAATAAATTTGCATACATGAATTAGGTCATCCTAATTAGATGTAGCCCTTTATTAAATCAAAATTGCCTTGTTGGCTCCATACTTGAATCAAAAAAATCTTTGCACTCAAATAAAACATGCAACACTTGATTTAGGTCAGCATGGATCTAAAATATATCTCATTAACATTTGCAATACATATTTAATCTCCACAACATATATCGAGCATTAGGTTGACCAAAAATTAGACCTAATCACAAAATAAGCCAATTGATCAAACATCAACAATCCATTTGATCATATAATCACTCGCCATTTGGAATATATAGTGTACTGAAGCCTATAAACAATCTCCCAAAATTTCAAAGAATGCTTCCAATCATTAGAGGAACGTGGACTAGATTACTCATACCCATTTACACTGGATAAAGTCAAAACTAAATGTCGAACTACTCACTTATAACTTTCAAACTATTCATCCAAAATAGCTGAAATCTTGAACATAGATGCACATAATATTCAGGAATGAAATATTATCACCTCATAATCATATCTCATTACATGAGCAATTGCGGATCAAAATACCAGATTAGGATATCTTCATTCTATTCATTGGATAAGATAAAATATCAACAATTAATGTTGGCATCAATGACAACACATTAAGGGGTTCCTTCTTCATTCTTTCAACAATCTCCCCCTTTTTCATTGATGACAACATGTGCCAAAAATGAATCTCTCCAAAAAACTTCAGAATATACACCATCTCTACACCAACTCCACCTTCATATAACTTCTCCAAAATCATCTTCCATCACCTAACTACTCCAATTTTTAGACATCAAACTTATACCCCTTTGACATCAAGGAAAAAGGGTGTTCCAATAACTAAGCTCTAAACTTTTGATGCATATGTACAGGTGAAAAACTAAATGAAATGTATTGACTCCCCCTCAGGGAGTTATCCCAAAAATTTGAACCAACTATATACAATGAAAAACTGAAAAGCAATTGAAAACACTCAAAGAATAAACATGTGAAATATGTTCAACCAAAGGAGGAGGCACCTTCAAAATCCTTAAGAATTTATTGCCAAGAATACTTCCCTTCATTCCAAGTCTTTTTGGCTGCTGCAAGTGATTTGTACAGTGACTCTAGCTCTACAATATTCTAGTCTCCCTCTTCTAAAGTACTTGGATTTGGATTTATCATTGTAATATTCTCTGCATCAGCTAGGGAACTTGACACCGATATGTGCTTGGTCTTGATCAAGTCCCCAAGTTGTCCAAATCTCCTTATAATGTCTTATTTATGCCTTTGTAAAGTGAAAAACATGTTCTATAGATCTATAATGGTAGTCCAAGAGGTATGATCTCTATCCTTAGCCAGATCAAAGGTATTGGAGGCATTAGATATTTGTGACTCAATATAGTTGATTAAGTCCTTAATGCCCTAAGTGGCATCTGGCCATCTCATACAGTACAAAAACAAAGTTTTGGCCTCATCTTCACAATCTTACACTTCCTTCAGACATTTCTCCACTTTGGTATATGTTGATGCACATCTATCTTGTGACTCAAGTAGCCTCTTCTTTGCAAACCTTGATTCAAATTCTTTTTCAATCTATTCCTCTAGACTTGAGGCATACTCCTTAAGAGAATCAACTGAAAACTTTAAATTTTTAACAGGGGTAAGAGAATTATCAATATTAGTACCGAGAGTAGCATCCCATAGAGTCTTGATGGCAGCATTGATCAATTTTTTCCCCTTCTGATGGGTTTCAATAATCTCTTTTCTACCAGAGGCATGAAATACATCTCTAAGCTCCAGCTTTTGAATTGGTGAGATCTTTTCAAGATTCACATTGCCTTGGTACATTGGGAATTGTAAAAACTAGGGAAGAATTACTGATTGGAACCTTATCTGTTTGGACAAAAGACCCTTAAGTGTATTACCAGAAGATTCTCTAAAGGACTTGGGTGGCTCCATGGTCTTTTGTGCATCTTCTTTGTTCTTTCCAACCTTAGACTTTTCTTCATTATCTTCTTTCTCCTCTTCATTGGAGGAATTTTCCTTTTTCTTGTCTTTATTTTCATCCTCCCTATCTTCATCATCTTTCTTATTGTTCTCTTCCCTTTCTCCTTGTCCTTCTTCTCCATCCTCATTTTGATTATCTTCATTTCCATTTCCTGTATCTTCATTTTGTTTTTCAGAGTTATCCTCAACACCTTTATCAGCATCATTCTTCTCTTTTTCCTACTTTACACTCAGGTTTTCATCATTAGTACTGGTGGGCTTGTCAATATCTTTCAGAGGAGTAGAGGTCGTCGAAGAAGCATGTGTTTCATCTATTGGTGGTGGTGAGGACACCACATTATTTATATCAAATAATGGAGTTTCTTCAGTAGTATGAACATCTTCTTCTTTCTCTTCTAAGGCTTCTTTGAAAACTGGTAAATTTGTAATAGGAGGAATATTTTCCCATGCATCAATGACCTTTTATTCAACATGCTCCTTTTATAAAGTGGTACTAGATGATGAAGCAGTTATCATCCCAAACTTCTCTGACGGTTTTGACTGTATCCTACTTCAATTTTTCCACTAGTTCCTTTTGTCTTCCCATAAGAATGGTGACTCTTTTTTTCACTCTGAATTCTTTAGTATGTGCCTCTATCAAGGTAGCCTTATCATTATCAGATAAGGAGGATCCAATTTCCTCCCAAGGCATCATATTTCATCTTGTCTTTAGCTTCAACAACTTCATGCTTTCTTTCAATCAAGGCATCCCACACAACTCTGGGAACCTTCTTCTTGATGTTACTCATGTCAACCTCCAAAATGATAATGTATTGAATGATAGCTTCAATGAATTTTTTCCTATCTTCTTCATCCACTTCTTCATATATATTTGTAGTACCTTCTAACAAATCATCATGTTCTAACATATTGCTAACTAAAACATCTAACTTCATCGGAGTATTAGCTCTTAGTGGAGGATTTTTTTCGTTCTTTTTCTTTTTCTCTAAAGAGCATTCTTTTGACTTTCTCCTTCTTATTTTTAGGCTTCTTATGAATATTTACAATGAAAGTCTATTTTTATCTTTCTATTTCTTCTTCTTCGAAAGTGTCTATAATGTCAACTTTTGACTTCTTAGCTTCAGTGCTAGCCTCTTGTGAGGCACCTTCACTACTTGTGGTAGCACTGCTTCTTCTCTTCCTTGTTAGTTGTTATTCATGTTCCAGCCCAAGCTCAATTTCTTCTTCAACCACAATACTTTTTTTTTTTCCCTAAATGCTTTTTGCTTCTTTCTTCTTCCAGAGATAGCAGGAATTTCTATCAGAGGCACATTATTCCTTTTTCCAGCCCTTGTGCTAGGTCCAAAGGGAGTAGTGACTTCTTTAGTTATCAAAGCACTAGACTCCACCTTCTTTCCTTTTGTAGCAGCTCCGGAAGACTTAGGTAATGCAGAGGCTGGGGGGAAATTTGTTCTTCTAGATCTCCTTGGTCTGGAGGACTCACCAACCATGCTAGCTTCTCTTGCTCTTGCCTCCTTGATCTCTTCTTTTGCAAATCCTTCTTTCCTATCCCATTGCTCTATAGTCTTCCTCATATTCCTTTTGATCTTTGGTTTCTTTAATTCCAAGTGTACCTTTGATGATTTTTCTTCATATGTTCCATGTATCAATAGAGAGGGGCCCTTAGGACTCTTGAGCAACAATTCAACATATCCTTCAACTTCTTTCTCAGAAAATTCATACCCAATAGGCTCAATCCACAATGTTCTAGGTTCAACAACCTCAATTATACACTCATCAGTTGAAACAAGGAAAATAATTTTCTTTGCATATTTCTCTATAGGTTTGTGGAGAATTATTTCCCTTTCATGCATGTTCTTCTAAAAAACTGCAAAGAATGTAGTCAAAGCATCATCTTGAGCTTTAAAGTAGCCTAGTTGTAAGTATAAACTAAGATTTGATGTCCCACAGGTCTACTCTTGTCTCATACAATGTCCTTTTTTCTAGGAACCTCTCTCAAAAAGTAAAATAATACACATTACCAGAGTTCCAAATTTAAAGGAATATTTCTTTTCTCTTGTTTGCTTCAGATTTTCAAGAAGTTATTTCTAGAGCAACTCACACAAATAAAATTCCTTCACATTCACTACCATTTCATGTGTAACATAGATAGCAATAGCCGAAACTAAATTCTCCCTATTTGTGAGGTAAATCTTGTGACCTATCATTATATAGGAATATTTTATAGTAGGATTCCTAATAGGTTTTATTGTCAAATCCCTCCTATCAAAGGTGGCACTAGTAAGTTCCATAACAACCTCATTCTTCATATATTTAAGAACTGATACAGGTCTACACAACCCTATAAGTGCCTTAATCACCTCCTTAGTTATTATTCCAGGCATGTTAGTCCATAAAAACTTGTCATGTAGCCTGCTTAGTGCTTGCCTTATATACTTAGCATCCACATCACTACTATAGTTACGAAACTAGTTCCATATATCAAGCTTTTTCTTCACAAGGTTAATGTACTCAGGTTTCACCAAGAAATCATCTCTAGTCAACTCATTAGACCATAAATCTTTAATTTTTATGATGATTATACTCTTCAAATTTCCCATGTATGTAGAACCTAGTATCTTCAATAGGTAAAACCCTATATGGAATCTTCGAGAAAGCACCGTCGAGGTCATTTTCAAATATTTTCATTGGATACTTTTTGAGTTTTGGTCTAGGCCTCTTAATAATGTTGACAATAGTCGAGGTAACCATTTTAACTTCAATTCACACTCAAATTCTAATGAAATCAATTCTATTTCAAACCCACAAAGAACAGTAAGCTGTAAATACCTTTTATGCACAAAATGAGATCTAGGGTTTGGATATTCTACACCAAATTTTCCTTCAAATCTCCTTCAATTTTCTGTATTTATTCAAATGCACAAATGTGATTAAAATTGACTTAGAAACTCTCTTTATATCTTTCTGATTTTCCCTAATTCCACATTAAGTGATTCAATTTCCAAAAAGCTAATAAACCCTTCACTAATACACTGTTTTCCCTAAAAAGCTCCATATTTCTACAGATTTGCATATTTTTTTCTGGTTTCTTTTCCAAAAGCTTAAGCATGTCATTTTACACCATATATCCTTGTGTCACTCCTTGACACCTCATATTTCTAGGGGTTTGATAGATTTTTCTATTATTGCTCCCCCTAAGCCCATGCCTAGGTTTAATTTTCAAGAGAATTATTTGCACCAGAGAGAGGTACATATACATTTGATTCATCTTTATTCTTAGGTTCTCTTTCTTTCTCCAAATCTTCTCCATTTCCTTCTTTACTTCAGTAGGATCAACTTTCTTCACAAGTTCATTCATCTTTCCTCGATTAGTCTACCTTCCATTCTTCTACAAAATTTTGAAATGTGTCTAGGTTTGTTGCAACTATAACATACAACACTTTTCTGACCAAAATGACCTCCATTTAGTCTTGATCTACACTAGTTAGCCTTATGTCCAAATACATTGCATGTATAATAGTAACCATTGAAATATTGAATCATTCTACCAGTATTATATCTACTCATCATATGAATTATGCACACAATAGCTCTATGTCCAAATTTCTTGCATGCAAAAAATTATTTGGATAAGGATCCAACATTTTGATTCATTCTACTTCTACATTCTATCTCCTTATGTTCAAATTTATTACATGAAAATAAATACCATTAAAAGATGAGTACCTTTGAGCATTTGGTTATCTGATAGGGGGTCTAATAGCATTGCTTTTTTTTCTAATTTATTTTCCATTGCCTTAAGTCTTCTCTTAATTTTTAAACTTGTTAGGAGTTTGATTAGCCTTTGAGATTTCTCCTTCCTCAAGTCCCAAACATCCTTTATATTTATATGGTTTATGTCCTACAATTAGTTCATCAAGCATTGTAGTACTTGTTTTGAATTTTTCCTCATGAGCTCTTGCTTTTTCCAGATCTAATCTTAGAGTTACCACTTCTTGTTCAAGTCTTGTGCATTCATCAGTCTTGCTTTGTATCATTGCATTTAGAAAATCCTCAATTCTTTTCTTTTCTTGCACTTGTACTTTCAACTTGGTAATTTTTTCATTTGCTTTCTTCAATTATTCATTGACTTCTCTATTTCTTTTTCTTAATTTATTGATTTGTTCTCTCAATTTTTTGATACATTCATTTGCTTCCTCTAGGTTTTCCTTCATATTTTTTTTTTCACCTTCAACTTTGTCAAGATCTTCAAGGGAAACTTGGAGTTCTTCTTTATCAGTCATACAAACACTTTCAGCAGTAAGATCTAAAAACTCTTTATCAGCCATGTGTTCAATCTCCAAGATCTTCCTCAAGCTGTTAGGCTTCTTAAAAGGAACCTAGCTTTGATAACAATTATTGAACACCTAGAATACTAAGAGGAGGGATGAATCAGTATTCTATTAAACCATTTTATCACAATCTATCCAATTAACAAAACATATCTAACTACAATAATGAATGAAAACATGAAGCAACCACAATATCACATGACACATGAACACCAGGATTTTTATGTGGAAAACCCAAAAAGGAAAAAAACCACAATGAGGATTAGCTCAGAATATATTATAATTGGTTATAAGAAATTATAGAGGCTCACTTCCAAGACACACTATCCAATAAGGCTCACAACCACAAAAGGATAGGTACAAAACAAAAATGGCCACATAGCTAGGATGTGAACTGATGCAAAATGCACCTTCCTTGCGCTAAATTTAGTTCCTTTAAAGCTATGAATACAAAATATTTCTCTACTTTACAATCGTTCAATATTCACAACAATTCTGCTAATATTCATATCACATACATACAAATTCACATGTTCGCATCATATCACTTATCATCTCACATATCATCTCTCATGCAATCTCAAAAATGTCTTAAATATATATACCCAATACATCCACGTACATCAATTAGGTTGGCCTAATTAGATGTAGCCCTATATTAAATCAAAATTTCCTTGTCGGCTCCATACTTGAATCAAAAACATCTTCACGCTCAAATCAAACATGCAAAACTTGATTTAGGTTGGCATGGATGTAAAATAGATCTCATTAACATTTGAAATACAAATTTAATCTCCACAACATATATCAAGCATTAGGTTGGCCAAGAATTAGACCTAATCACAAAATAATTGAACTTCAATCAAACACCAACAATCCATCTGATCATATAATCACTCGCCACCTAGAATATATAGTGTACTGAAACCTATAAAAAATCTCCCAAAATTGTAAAGACTGATTCCAATCACCAGAGGAATGCAGACTAGGTTCCTCATACACATTTACACTGTATAAAGTCAAAACTAAATGTCGAACTATTGTCAGTTATAACTTTCAAACTATTCATCCAAAATAGCTTAAATCTTGAACATAGATGCATATAATAGTTATTAATGGAATATTATCACCTCATAAGCAAATAGTATTACATGAAAAATTGCGGATCAAAATATCAGATTAGGATATCTTCATTTTTTTCACCGAATAAGAGAAAATATCAACAATGACAACACGTTAAGGGGTTCCTTCCTCATTCTTTCAACAATTTGTTCTCATTTCAAAAATTAATAATAAATAAATATGTAACAAAAAAATTAAAAATATTGTGCACCCTAAATATCTTGTTATTGATCCATGTTTAAGAAATCATAAAAATATTTTATTTCTATTGAACATACAAAAGTATGGAGAGGTGGGGGTGAATCAGTACTTAATCAATTCTTTCCATTTATTAGCAATTTAGCCAATTTAAACCAACACAAGGAAAATAACACAAATGCATACAACCATAACACTATATTTACGTGGAAAACCCTACAAGGTAAAAACCACGGTGAGCAAGTTGCTTGGATCTATTGTCCACATCTATCCTCACAAATAAAAAAACTTTTACAAAAAATATTTATGGTCTTTAATCAAAGGATGTTCACTACTCCCTGCTCAATACACCTTTCACAATAGAGGTTCACTACCTCAACATAAAACTAGAATATATCAATACATCTATTACCTCAAACTCATTTCCTTTGGTACATACATCTACTTCAATAAGCTATATTACTTACCTCTCACTACCTTCAACAAAATTTCTCATTTACTGGCACATATTCTTCTTCGTAGTCTTCACATTCACTGTTGATCTATCAATATTGATCTTTGACATATTTTATTATCAAAATATTATGAAAAAATCTATTCACACATTGTCTATTCAAAACATTCACAACACACTCACATCCTTCTCAAAAAAACTGATCTTCTATTTATACCATCCACAACCTTCAAAAAGTTTCACCATCTCATCTACAATGATGTAATGAAAGATATAATAAATACAATCAAGTTGAATTCAAACACATTTGTAGAAGAAAGAAATTGTATGCATTCCAAGCTAAGAGATATCTAGGACTTATTCTTCATGAAGCACATCCTCAAAATTAGTGCACACATCTAAACACTTGGCACAAGCAACTCAACATGATAAGTTGTCCTAGCAAGCAAGAAAACTATCAAAATTCAACTCCAGACCAAGGTGATACTGGAGAGACCAAGAAACTTGGCGTGGATCATTCTAAAAAACTAACATGGCATGTAACAACACTTATGTGCACTCCTCTTGTCATCTTAGATCAATTCATGTTGGTGTAAACACTTGGTGATCAAGATATCCACATCAGAAAGATTGTGATATTGGAGAGAATTAGACATAAACTTGTAGAGTAACTAGAGATCCCAATGAGCTTCAAACATGCACTACATAGCCTCTATACAAAAATTAATCTAATATATATTGATACAAATCATTTAGACACCAACAGACCAACCTACCAGGTTGTCAGAACATAAACAACACACTATCATCTACATAGCCACTAGTGGTGCACCAAAACATCTAAAACTTGGATTGAGAAGACATAACACCTTCATAAACATAACTTCAAAACCATAAGGTAAAGCAATGTGATGTGATAAAGTATAGAGACATTCATTTTTCTTCTTATCATGCATTCACTAGAACTTAACAATTTCATACTATGATAACACCAGAACACTTTGTGGTAGAACTTATGCATGGATACATGGAATATGCATACCTTAAAACTGTGCAAAGCTACTCTTCAAACCACAAGATCATATCTTCATCTGCTGAGGAATGTGAAGCATTTGATAGAGATCCTATGTATCCAATCTTGTGCCTTAGATAGATTTGAACCTTATCAACCAAGGTATTTTGACATCTAAATATTAACTTCAAATGATGGTGTAAAATAGTGTACCTATGATAGCATCATCAACTTGACATCCAACCATGAACTATCCTTCAGTATAAATGCATATGGTATCAACAAAGGTTGATATCACATTTGACAACACCAATAGAGGTTGACATTAATGACAACACACTATTCACACATTTTCCAACAATCTCCCCCTTTGTCATTGATGGCAACATTTACCAGATCTTCTATTATCTCTCCCCATTTGATATCACTTGGGAAAAGGGCAGGTTGTCTTCTAAAAAAAAATGGACTCCCCTATCTATACAAAATTTTACAATTTATTGCCCCTTTCTCCAAAAATTTCTTTTACATACATAGAATCCTGAACAATTATCTACTCCACATATTTACATATCAAAAATGTTACAAAAAATGTCACCAATACATACTCAACTCTAAACTGATGGAAGAATGATCTTCTAGATAGACTCCAGCTGAGTCAAGGAGCTATCCCATTGCTTCTTTGTAGTAGTTATTTGGATTTAACTCACCAGATGAGCATGAATATCTTTTTCTTCCCCCAAGGAGGATGGAATATGATTCCTTTGTTCAACTCCTTTAGCTCCTACCAAGAGACCTATTAGAGATGCTAAATTTAAGTTCACAACCTCCCACAATTGTTTCACTTGGATTTTTATTTGCTCCCTTTAGTCTTGCACTTGTTGTAACTGGGAGTGTAACTTCTCAACTTGTGCTCTGATGGAACCATCACTATCCTGCACCATATCATAAGTGGTAGCCACATTTGTGATCTGCACTTCCATGGAATTGATCTAATCCTTAAGACTTTTGGTGGTGGCAGGCCATTGCAGATAGAATTGGTACAATGCTTTTTCCTCCTCCATATGTTTGTGAATATCTTCTATACATGTTTTTAGATTTTCATGTGCCTTTGCACATTTATCAGAGGTCTCAAATAGTATTTTGTTGGAAATATTCAACTCAAATTACTTCTCCAGATAAGAAAAATGTTCCTTTCAAAGGAATTCATTAGTTGTTTGAACTATTGAGTGAGTGGCAGAGAGGAATCCCTTTTTGCATTAGGCATTTCAACTTCTAGGAATTTGACAACATCCTTTAATATCTATAAACTATCAACCTATTGCTACAAGATCTCTTCCCTTGTAGAGGAGTGAAATATATCACCAAGTTACAACTTTTGAAACAGTGAGATGTTTGACATATTAACTTTCCCATCAAACATAGGAAATTGTAGTAATTCTGGAGCAATTACAATCTGATCTCTTTTTTGTGCAATAAATTCTTTGATGGAGCTAGTGGGGGATGTAAAAGTAGATACCTTAGGATTATTTTGTACCTTTTCTCCAAAAATAGATGCATCTTCCTTTATTTTCTGATCTTGATAATAAGTGTTCTCTAGAGGAGGGTTATCATGCATTACTTGCTCCTCTTTCTCCTCTTCTGCTTCATGTTGAGTAGTATCATGTTGAGGGGACATATGTGGTTGTTCCACATCTTCAACATTTCTCACTTCCTCAATGATTTTACTGGTCACTTCCTCAATTTCCTTATGTATTTTATCTCTATCCTCTTTTTCCATACTCATAAGCATGTCTACTCTTTGCTTCAACCTCAATTCCTTATCTTGTTTCTGAATTATTTAATATTTTTCTTCCTAAGAAATAGAGGATCCAACTTTGTCAATTGCTTCCTTCCTCATCTCATCATCTACTTCAATGGATTTTTCTCTTTTCTCCCTCAAGGCTTGAACTAGAATCTTCAAAGAATCTTCTAGGATTTTTCTGAGAGCCACATTGTACTTGATCATATACATAATTAATGCCCTCTCAATTGTCCTTTGGCCCTTAGGAGGGACTTATAGATGCAATGCAGTTATTTCTTCTAACAAGCCATGAATTACAATCCCATTAAAGATAGCATACAATTAGAGATGCTCATGTGGAGGTGTCATCAAAGTAGTTTTCTTTATTTTCTTCACCTTAACTTTCCCTTTAGGTTTGGAAGTTCCTTCCTCAACCTTTTATCCTTATTTTGTCTCTTCTATCTCAACCTTCTTTCTCTTGTCCTGTTGCTTAAATCTTGGATGCTTATTTTCAGTAGCTTTAGTTTTAGATGCAACTATTTTCTCAGAAGTAGTTTGCACATGTTACAGAGGAGTAGTGGTTGCAAAGGTTGATCTTCTTGACCATTTAGGCACTTTATCTGTAATACTTTCCTCAAGATATGAGGGGATGTTCTCTAGAGCTTGGGTAGAGGTTTGAGGGGATTTCTTTATTAGACGATGGATTCCTATTCACTGAAACATTTTGTCTACTCTCTTCTCAAGTGTCTCTTCCACCTTCTTCTAAATTTGCTTATCCATAATTTCTCTATAGGTACCAACCTTTATGTTGTAGGATCATTAGGCTTATTCAATAAATTTTCCATATATTCTTTTACTTTAGTAGGGGAGACCTCATAATGCAATTTAGGAATCTAGTATGTCCTAGGTTCCACAACTTCAATGTAACAATAATCTTTATCAACCAAAAATTTAATCTCATCCTTGTACTTTCTCACCAAATCAAAGGGAATTATTTCCATATCCTGCATCTCAGCTTGCAAGTTCTTGAAGAAACCCCAATATGTATTAGTGTAAGCTTATCTATCATTGTGTGACAACCCTCTTCTTAATACTCAAGTAATCTCAAGAATTTACTAGAAGGTAAATAAACTTAGTAAACATGAGAGAAACTTTTTTTTTTTTTAAAACATTTGTATAAGCACAAGAATAAAGTACAATTTTTCCAAATAAATTCAAACTTGAATTCACATGTAATTGTAACTAGAATCAAGAGAATTCCTTACAATATTCATTTATATCACATAAGATATTCTTAGCATAAAGAATATTTTTACCTCATAGGTTGATTGTCATAAACCATAACATGGAGTTCATTGCATCTGGAATGTTGATGTCGATCTTCACGAGACTCAGTGAGTCTTCTGCTACAGAGGGAGAGCATCATCCTAGTGCTTTTCCTCCAACCACAGACTCAAGTGGTCCCCCACACGCTACCTTTCTGGAAGCGTCCCGACCCTTCACAAAGGGTATAGATATAATGAGTTGTCAAGTTTCACCATCTGAATCCTAGTGATGTGTCTTACATAACTCAATCGACCATACAACTCTAGATCCCTTCCAGCTAAGTATGATCATTTTGATTGGTCATGCCATCTAGACACACACCTCTAACTTGACTTATAACTATCACAATCTGAAGTTTTAATTACTCTATTGGTACTCTAAACACAACTAGTATGTAAAGAAAACCATTCTAGCCAATCTGACGTAGAACTAATCCTTAATCTAGGATATACATGTAATGTAAAGATTTTGGTATTTTATCCTTTTAAAGTCCCTTGTTGCATTCTTGCAATATCTAGGGTTTATGACTTCCTACCATTTACTGTCTAGATTCAATACCCAACATCTTTGATCTATTAAATTGATTGTCGATATTATCATATAATCTCTTAAGGTGATATAAATACTTCATGTCTTGTTCAATGGTTTTCTCGACCTTTCACTGTCAATTAGTATATATATATATATACAATGTCATATTTTCCATAAGAGTTATATATTTCCTATATCCTTCTTGTTTCAATTCTAGGGTTTAGCTTCTCTAACCCAGTACATGGAAATATCAAACATCCTTGTTTTTCCAAGGGTATTAACATGAGTGTAGCAAATCATAGGAACAAAATGCTTCTAGTCTTTCCTAGACCACTTGGCATTGTTTGAGTTCACATTTCATGTAACATGAAATAAGCATAGTATTCGAGGTATTTCCTCACCAATATAATTTCTAAAAGAATACTATCACATTATATTAATTGTTCTGAACTAAGACAATCTTTCAACCCTAAAAGGTTGATTTATAGAAAATAATAATCCACTTTCGACCCATTGGTCTACTTGATTCTATTGTCTTTCAACATAGGTTAAGTTATGAACTCATAAATAACTTCCTTGTCACTTAAATCATTCTAGTGATACCCAATCTTGGGCTATGTATGTCTTCTATGAACTTATCACTAACATAAGTTCTATTAAACAAGAACTATGAGATTTATATCCTTGCATTGCCTAGTTTGCTCTCTCTCTTGAGATAACATAAGTAATAGTTGTTAATCGAAAGGCTATCTAAATTTCCACATCCCTGGCTCGCCTATTCTCCTGGATTAGTTTTGCAAATTGATTTAAAAAAATGGTGGAATAGTATATTGCCAAAATTTGAGTAGCTTATCATCATGCCCATCACAAGGTTGTATTGAATAAACAACATAATATACCACTTAACCTTAGTTGACCTTTTTTTAAAGGAATACCGATTTGGTCTTTCTGATCCCTAGTATTTGTAATGTTCCCCCTTTGAGGATGCATGTTCAATAATCTGAACAAAGATTACATAGATTCATCCATTCTTTCTTGTAATCAAATTGGTTAATATAACTCCAATATAATGTTTTTCTATTTCAGACTATAACATAATATTTCTATCTGAAACACCCATAATAACTCTTTTCATGCGAGGGTATAAGACGTTAAGGATAAAGAACAGCATGCCAGTATAAGTGATGCTAATATGGACTCCTTTACCAATGATGCTAACACCAAGGTTGTTGCAAGATATAGATTTTAATCCTCTATTCTTTTGTCGGTCCAAGTGAAGCACCTCTCTTTGGCAATTCTAGGAATTTTGACACATAGTCATAGCACTAGCACGCTGCTTCCCACATGTCTACAGAGGTATTGACACCCCATGGTTGAAGAAATATTCTCAATTTCATAAGTTTGGCCTTATTTCAGTAATTGTATTTGTTTTTTACAGTCTCAAAAACCTTTATGCATTTTATGCATATCCTTCAATCCTTGCATTCCATATGGTGACATCTCTTCGAGGTAATAAAAATTCTTCATGTGTTTTCTATTCTTTCGCCTTCTGCATGCATGTCTTTTTGCGTTATTATTGAATAGCTACTCCCTATTCTATGCCTGCGCCCTTCACCCATTACTACATGAGCTTGAGATTAGTTTCCTCATGAAAACTCCAACTCCATTGAAAGGCATCCTTACTCTAATGCTATCGTGCATTCTGTCATTTTATTGAAGAGTTATCGGACTTCTATACATCAATATCTTGCCTCCACTAAGAAAGGTCAAAAAAATGGGATGAGATGTCCCTCCCTTGTAACGGATTACTATCCATCTAAAAGCAAGGTCGTCTTTGTAGTTCATTATCTAAAACGGTTTTCCCAGCTACCTTTCCCTTATTCTCTCAATATTGTCGTGATTAAGATAAGGAAAGAATATGGTTACAATAACTAAATAACTCCAAGCAAAACGTGGAATAGAGAATCACAATCCTTATTACCGGCGCTATCTTGAAAAAGATTCTTGCAACCTTTTATGGCATACAAGAGAATTTTAACATTATAAAAATTTTCCACCAAAACATTATCGATGTGGCTTACACAAAGAACCAATTGGTATTTTAGTAAAAATATATATTTATATTTATATATTGGCATATCTATGCCTAACTCCACCTTATCTATCTGTGGCTCTTATAGCCTTATGAGGATATTTAAATATGGTACAATGGGTATAGCTAATGCCAATAAATGCTTGACATGACCCCAGAGTGTACAAATGGTTTAAAGATTAAAACTATGTGGTTGGTGGTATCTTAGTCTGGTCTAATATAGATTAAAAGAATTGAACAATATGACTCAAGAGATCCTCTTTATTAAGAATTGAGTCTCATTGGTTGGGTCTTGGCTTATCTAGCCATTACAGACTTTAATCATATATTTTAACATAATAACCTTTTAAGAAACTAAAAATTTCATGGGCAAGAGTTGACGACATGGTTCGTTATGTCGTCCAATCAACGTACTCACCAAAACAAAATAAACTCAACGTTGATCTAAACGATCAACATCCTCATGCAATATCATGATGAGAACCAATAATTAAAGGCATATAAAGGTGACAAATCATACATATATGAACATATTTATACATGAGTTATTTTCGTCATAATAACTTATGCATGTGTGTATGTATCCATATGTACTTGAATGTAAATGTTTGTATGTTGACAATATCTATGTCTTTATATGCATAAATGCATCCATGCACCCATCTATACGAGTATATATGCTTACCTTATCCCACATAAACCTACATTCATATATTCATTTGTTTTATATAATAAAAAGGGATTTAATAACCCTTAAGAGAATCGTATCAACACAAAGGTCGACTAATTGATTTCTATTGACAAGCTTCTAAGCACGTAAAAGAACATGAACTAGAATTAAACAACATCAAAAACTTGTCAAGTCGATAAATAAACTTAAACCAAAAGGGTTGAGTATCACATACCTACTCAAATAGGTTCACCATTTTGCATCAACACTAGACCTAAGATGGTGACAACCTGTTCTTTTCCTTGTATCTATACCCTTCTCTCTGATGATACTCTCCCTCCCTTTCTTGGAGGGCAAAAACCTGTTTCCTGAATGCAACTTGCAAACACCAACTCGAATTAATGTATCATTAATTATTTCATAATCCTTATGAAATCATCACACCTTAACAACTTTTAAACACAAGTCAATTTTGAGTCAAATAAACATAACTCATGGAAACATTGATTTTTCTAGACATTATTACTAAACATCAAATCATTGAATCATGTGTAATCATCTACTAATTATTTCAAAAGTAAAAAGTAAAAAATAGTTAATGTAACATATCTCCCCCCATAAGAGTCATCATCCTCGATGATCCAATGCATCTGAAACCATAATAAAAAAAAATTGTTTATCCTACAAAAGCGTAAACATTTGAGAAAATGTTTGATATAAAATCATAGTAAACTTTCCTTGTCATATTACCCTTTTAATACTGGTCCCATTGGACCTTGAATTAAATAATCTCGATCATGACCACTCCCTAGTCCTGTACCTTTAAAACATTCTCATAATATAATTATCATCTATTATATACTTTTTAATGTAATTCATATAAAGAATTTTACCTCCTGGTAATAGCTAATAATAGAATGATTCTGCAATCAATCAAATTGATAACTTCAATAATTTTGAAGAGTCCTTTATACCTAGGAGCTGGTTTGGTAAACATTCATTACTTTATGAAACTTTTCTTCTCTATCCGAGAATTGTGTTAGTGTGCGGTTGGCATTTACTTAGCTTTTCTATCTATTAATAGCTTCCACCAATCTTTTCTGATCGGTTTGATTTGATTTTCCATTTCTGACAACATTTTTGGACTAATGCTAATATTATCTTCTAGCTTACCCAGCTTATAGGAATTCAACATCTTTTATGTCCAATGTTTCAAATGGAGTCATCTCGATACCAAAATTATAGAAGTTGTTTCCACAAACTCCATAAAAGATGGATACTCTTTCCATGTGTGGCAATCAACCACATTTAACACAGGTTTACCAAGAGAATTATACCAAAGGTTAACAACATTAAGTGAGTAAGGTGTCACTGTTCATCAACTAAGATATAAAGAGTAACATCAATCTTCACTTTTCTACCTGAAAAGATTATTCATCAAGTACCAATTTCATTTATTTCATGCATCATAATAAATTGATAAGTATATACAAGAGAAAGGATCAGAGTTCCATTTCTAGTTCAATTGTCCTTCAAGACTCGGCATGCCACTGAAAAGAGGGAAAGCATCACCTGGCTATTTTTCCTTCCAACCACAGACTTAAGCGGTTCCTCCGCACACTTCCTAACTAGAAGCAGTCCTACCTTTCGATGAAAGGTTGTGTTGGAAACCCTCACAGTTGCCATCTGAGCTTTGGTGTGTACCCCCACTTAACCAACTCTGTCGCACTACTAAGGATACCCTTCTACTAAGTACAGCAACTCTGGATAGCTAAGTGTCTAGAGTACTGTGAACTGACGAGTGCATGTAGTGGCAACAACACTCACTATGGCCATATTTTTATATACATACACTTTGCAATCCACGTAGTAATGGTTCACCACCTTGCTCGACTTGGAGAGACTATTCACTTGGGCTTACTGGTCCACCCACATACCATAACACAAGGTTCAAAAGTGATATCCGCATAAGACATCCTTCAGATAGCTTACATATTAATTATATAACCCTAAAAGGGTTTGGAACCAATTCCTTTCCATTCAAAGTTTCCTTCATTTGTAAAGCTAAGGACATATCAGGTGCTTTGTTACAATTTACTCCCTTACACAATTCCATCAGAGGCCCATCTAGGACATGATAGAGAAGAACATTAAATCAAACATAGTGAACAACCAAAAAGTTCTTGTATAGCCACCACAAAACTCAACTCAACATCAAAATATAAGCAGTTTTAATTTCAACAATAAATCAAAGAATGAGCTCTTTTCCAACAATAAATCAAATCTTCACCAACCGGACGTAAGATAAACAATCTTCAAAATTCGGTGGCTAGACCATTACAAATTAAAAAGGAATTTTACCAAAAATCCAAGGAAGTGTCTCAATCAAAAAGAACGTTGTTAATGCACTACGTGACTTGACTTAGTCACTACAAGGGAGTAGATTGTTGCATTGTATTCAGATTTTCCAAAAGCTTACAGTGGGTTAAAGATTGTGTTACAAGCGCATCAACAAATAAGCCCCTTAAGACTTTCATTATGCTCAAAATTTTGCAAATAAAGGGGTTGTATCAGATTCACTCCTATTTCCTGGAGTATCTATCATTCACCTGTCAAATGACATTATAAGATCATTTTATAGCAACACACAAAGATTACAATAGGAACACAACTTATTTTCTCTGTTCCACATTACAAAACTTTATCCCTTACTTCACTGAATAGGTTACATGTTAAAAATTAAACAATTAGACTAAATATCACGGTGATAATTACATTCACCAATGCGGTTGTACTTTCTAGCTCTACCCAAAGGAAAGTACTTAGTTCTCAACCTTTTTTTTTAATTCTATGCCAATATAACACTACTCATCCTTTAATGATCCATCTATTCCACTTGGCTCATTCCAAGCCATCTAGAAGTTAGAATAGAACCCATCTTATCTAGGTGTCATTGATATAGTTTCAAGGATTTCCAACACTCAATTGCTTCTACACCTGGTTGATTATTTTTGGATCTTCCCATCCTTAAGTTCTTCAAAAATAATATTGATCTTGAATTCACACAGACAGTTTCCTCGGTTTTTCTCTATGCCCTTCTGGCATCAAACCAACTCTAACCTTAGCTAATATGCTAAATGTTTAATGAGTTTTCTCGTAATAAGCTCATAGGTCCATGTGTTGAACCCGGTTAGCTCTAATACCATATGTAACAACTCTCTTCTTAATACTCAAGTAATCTCAAGAATTTACTAGAAGGTAAATAAACTTAGTAAACATGAAAGAAACTTTCTTTTTGAAAAAAAAAAAAATTGTATAAGCACAAGAATAAAGTACAATTTTTCCAGATAAATTCAAACTTGAATTCACATGTAATTGTAACTAGGATCAAGAGAATTCCTTACACTATTCATTTATATCACATAAGATATTCTTAGCATAAAGAATAGTTTTACCTCATCGGTTGATTGTCATAAACCATAACATGGAGTTCACTGCATATGGAATGTTGATGTTGATCTTCATGAGACTCAGTGAGTCTTCTACTACAAAGGGAGAGCATCATCCTAGTGATTTTCCTCCAACCACGAACTCAAGTGGTCCCCCACATGCTACCTTTCTGGAAGCGCCCCGACCCTTCACAAAGGGTATAGATATAAGGAGTTGTCAAGTTTCACCATCTGAATCCTAGTGATGTGTCCTACATAACTCAATTGACCATACAACTCTAGATCCCTTCCAGCTAAGTATGATCATTCTGATTGGTCATGCCATCTAGACACACACCTCTGACTCGTCTTAAAACTATCACAATTTGAAGTTTTAGTTACTCTATTGGTACTCTAAACAAAACTAGTCTATAAAGAAAACCATTCTAGCCAATATGACGTAGAACTAATCCTTGATCTACGATATACATGTAATGTAAAGATTTAGGTATTTTAGCCTTTTAAAGTCCCTTGTTGCATTCTTGCAATATCTGGGGTTTATGACTTCCTTCCATTTACTATCTAGATTCAATACCCAACATCTTTGATTTGTTAAATCGAGTGTCGACATTATCATAGAATCTCTTAAGGTGATATAAAGACTTCGTGTCTCGTTCAATGGTTTTCTCGACCTTTCACTGTCAATTATACTTATATATATATACAATGTCATATCTGCCATAAGAGTTATAAATTTCCTATATCCTTCTTGTTTCAATTCTAGGGTTTAGCTTCTCTAACCCAGTACATGGAAATATCAAACATCCTTGTTTTTCCAAGGGTATTAACATGAGTGTAGAAAATCATAAGAACAAAATGCTTCTAGTCTTTCCTAGACCACTTGGCATTGTTTGAGTTCACATTTCATGTAACATGAAATAAGCATAGTATTCGAGGTATTTCCTCACCAATATAATTTCTAAAAGAATACTCACATTATATTAATTGTTCTAAACTAAGACAATCTTTCAACCCTAAAAGGTTGATTTATAGAAGATAATAATCAACTTTCGACCCATTGGTCTACTTGATTCTATTGTCTTTCAATATAGGTTAAGTTATGAACTCATAAATAACTTCCTTATCACTTAAATCATTCTAGTGATACCAAATCTTGGGCTATCTAGATGTCTTCTATGAACTTATCACTAACATAAGTTCTATTAAACAAGAACTATGAGATCTATATCCTTGCATTGCTTAGTTTACTCTCTCTCCTGAGATAACATAAGTAATAGTTGTTAAACGAAAGGCTATCTAAATTTCCACATCCCTGGCTCGCCTATTCTCCTGGATTAGTTTTGCAAATTGATTAAAACAAAAGATGGAATAGTATATTGCCAAAATTTGAGTAGCTTATCATCATGCCCATCACAAGGTTGCATTGAATAAACAACATAATATACCACTTAACCTTAGTTGACCTTTTTTTTAAAGGAATACCAATTTGGTTTTTTCGATACTCGGTATTTGTACTATTCCCCCTTTTAGGATGCATATTCAATAGTCTGAACAAAGATTACATAGATTCATCCATTCTTTCTTGTAATCAAATTGGTTAATATAACTCCAATATAATGTTTTTCTATTTTAGACTATAACATAATATTTCTATCTGAAACACCCATAATAACTCTTTTCATGCGAGGGTATAAGATGTTAAGGATAAAGAACAACATGCCTATATAAGTGATGCTAATATGGACTCCTTTACCAATGATGCTAACACCAAGCTTGTGGCAAGATATTGATATTTATCCTCTATTCTTTTTCCAGTCCAAGTGAAGCACCTCTCTTTGGAAATTCTAGGAATTTTGACACATAATCATAGCACTAGCACGTTGCTTCCCACTTGTCTACAGAGGTATTGACACCCCATGGTTGAAGAAATGTTCTCAATGTCATAAGTTTGGCCTTATTTCAGTAATTGTATTTGTTTTTGACAGTCTCAAAAAACCTTTATTCATTTTATGCATATCCTTCAATCCTTGCATTCCATATGGTGACATCTCTTCAAGGTAATACAAATTCTTCATGTGTTTTCTATGCTTTCGCCTTCTGCATGCATGTCTTTTTGCGTTATTATTGAATAGCAACTCCCTATTCTATGCCTGCGCCCTTCACCCATTACTACATGGGCTTGAGATTAGTTTCCTCATGAAAACTCCAACTCCATTGAAAGGCATCCCTACTCTAATGCTATCACGCATTCTATCATTTTATTGAAGAGTTATCAGACTTCTATACATCAATATCTTTCCTCCACTAAGAAAGGTCGAACAAATGGGATGAGATGTCCCTCCCTTGTAATGGATTCATGTCCACCTAAAAGCGAGGTCGTCTTTGCAGTTCGTTATCTAAAACAGTTTTCCCCGCTACCTTTCCCTTATTCTCTCAATATTGTCGTGATTAAGATAAGGAAAGAATACGATTACAATAACTAAATAACTCCAAGAAAAACGTGGAATAGAGAATCATAATCCTTATTACCGGTGCTATCTTGAAAAATATGTCTGCAACCTTTTATGGCATACAAGATCATTTTAACATTATAAAAATTTTCCACCAAAACATTATCGATGTGGCTTACACAAAGAACCAATTGGTATTTTAGCATAACTATATATTTATATTTATATATTGGCATATCTATGCCTAACTCCACCTTATCTATTTGTGGCTCTTATAGCCTTATGAGGATATTTAAATATGGTACAATGGGTATAGTTGACACCAATAAATGCTTGACATGACCCTAGAGTGTGCAAATGGTTTAAAGATTAAAACTATGTGGTTGGTGGTATCTTAGTCTGGTCTAATATAGATTAAAAGAATTGAACAATATGACTCAAGAGATCCTCTTTATTAAGAATTGAGTCTCATTGGTTGGCTCTTGGCTTATCTAGCCATTACAGACTTTAATCATATATTTTAACATAATAACCTTTTAAGAAACTAAAAGTTTCATGGGCAAGAGTTGACGACATGGTTCGTTATGTCGTCCAATCAACATAATCGCCAAAACAAAATGAACTCAACGTTGATCTAAATGCAATATCATGATGAGAACCAATAATTAAAGGCATATAAAGGTGACAAATCATACATATATGAACATATTTATACATGAGTTATTTTTGTCGTAATAACTTATGCATGTGTGTATGTATCCATACGTACTTGAATGTAAATGTTTGTACGTTGACAATATCTATGTATTTATATGCATAAATGCATCCATGCACCCATCTATATGAGTATATATGATTACCTTATCCCACGTAAACCTACATACATATATTCATTTGTTTTATATAATAAAAAGGGAGTTAATAACCCTTAAGAGAACCGTATCAACACAAAGGTCGACTAATTGATTTCTATCGACAAGCTTCTAAGCATGTAAAAGAACATGAACTAGACTTAAATGACATCGACAACTTGTCAAGTCGATAAATAAACTTAAACCAAAAGGGTTGATTATCACTTACCTACTCAAATAGGTTCACCATTTTGCATCAACACTAGACCTAAGATGGTGACAACCTATTCTTTTCCTTGTATCTATACCCTTCTCTCTGATGATACTCTCCCTCCCTTTCTTGGAGGGCGGAAACCTATTTCTTGAATGCAACTTGCAAACACCAACTCTAATTAATGTATCATTAATTATTTCATAATCCTTATGAAATCATCACACCTTGACAACTTTTAAACACAAGTCAATTTTGAGTCAAATAAACATAACTCATGGAAACATTGATTTTTCTAGACATTATTACTAAACATCAAATCATTGAATCATGCATAATCATCTACTAATTACTTCAAAAGTAAAAAGTAAAACATAGTTAAAGTTAGGGGTGTAACACATTGAATACTCTCATGTGATTTATGATCTATGCAGTAATTGAAAGGCTTTGTTGCCATACCTTTCCTTTGAAACTAGACAATTCATTCAAAAAGTAAAATGCAAGGAAAATGATTAGAGACCCAAATCTGAAGTTGTATCTAATCTCCTTGGTTATCTTTAGATTATCAAACAATTTCTCTCTCATCAACTCACATAGGTCAAATTCTTTTCCTTCCTTAACCATCTAGTATGTGGTAGGTCGGTTGTGAAGCGTAGGTTCATCGGTAGAAAATCCAACCCCACCGACCTATTCACCTAAGAAATAAGCCTAGGTGGGAGGCCCCTTCCAACCTACCTATTCCCCACCCAACCCCTATACCTCCATCTAACAGGAGGGAACTACCATACTATAGTTGTCCCCCCCACTATCATGTTGTTGATGAAGACCATTATTTTTTCAATTAATTAGGGGGAAGAATACTACCTATCTATCTAGTTTGGAGGGTAGGTATATGATGTATATATGTGATGCATCTACCTATAGCAATTGCATCATCTAATCAACTAACCTAAGCTCCTAAAGTGCTTTGAATTGTAGTACCAGTTGCAAAGATCTCTTTGTTTGTGAAGTACACTTTGTATGCAATTCCCATGGAAGCATACTTAACAGTTGAATCATTGATATTGTTTATGCTCAGTGTTCTTTTGTCAAAATTTTCTTTGGTTAACTTTATAACCTTCTCATTCTTCACATTTTCATTATTGAAACAGGTTCGATTACACATAACCCTGTTACTTCCTTAATTTCATATTTAGTAATTCTATAAGGTTTGTCCAAGTACATAAACTCATGATGAATTTTTCTCAAAATGATCCTTACCCATTCAATGTTGTCGCATAAATTAGGAAAATTATTCCACACATCTAACCCCTTAGTCAATACATTTGCATAGTCTAGTTTGTACCTGACATATTTATCATACAACAGGGTGTGCCTTAGCTCCTCAAACTTTGTGTGATCAATTTCATTTATTGGAGCATGAATATAGATTCTTACATCTTCAATAGACATTGTGTTAGCTATAACTTTTGAAAACGTGCCATCCTTATCTACCTCCATAGCTTTGAAAGGATATTCTTATACTTCGACCTAGGTTTCTCAAAAATATCTACCAATTTTGGAGTAGCCATTAAAAATTCCTTTTCAAACTTTAAAACAAGGGTTTATGAGCAACTTAAAAATTCCTCTTTGAACTATCACTAGGGTTTCACCATAATTCCACTTGAATTTGCAAGATGCCTTCTTCTTCTTAGCTCCAAACATAAATTATTTTGATTCAAATGAGCCAATCTTGTGCAAATTGAAGTATAAATGATTTCACATGTGCCCTATCATTCCTCAATTAATTAACCTTGTACTTGTTAGGTAAGAAGCTATTGGAGTGCTCTGTGACTTCATAAGGGTGCACATTCATTTTGCAAGCATCTACAAGAAAATTTATTGCTCTCAACAATAGATTTACAAATTCCATATTTCTCATCAATCAATTCTTCAGACTATTTCATTTAGATCACCTTTCATGTTGTGATGATCAACATCTTACTCTCTTCAGGGGGTTGAGAGACTTTGTGGATGAAATCTCCCCCTGAGATAATGTTCTATCTCAATCAAGCATGAAAGCTTGTGCATAATGTATAAGTGTTGTGTCATTCTTCACTTCATTATCTTGCTCTTGCTTCTTTCTCCAAACACTTTCAACTTCCTTCATTTCCTCTATCTTCTTATGCTAAGCATGTGGCTTCACAGAACCACTTTTTCCAAATATTGCTTTATGACCAAAGTTATTACACTTACAACAAGCAACATTATATTTGGAGGCTAAACCGTGTAATGCCCCGCTAAAGGACTTGGTGGGTAACACAAAAGATAAATAAGATCATGCCAATAATTTTTTTTTTTTGAAACTAAAGTGACATTAACTAATGCAACTCAACAAATTAATATAATGACATCATTACATTAACATCATATCATAATCACATTATGACCTAAAAGTAACATTAATCATAACCCATTTACACATCTATCCACCATGGTCCCCTAACGTCGCTACTACGATACACCTACACTAACTAAGCCTATATAAATACATTTGATACACTAAAACACATATAGTTAATATTTTGAATGTAAATTATATTTCATACAACAAATTACATATGGTAATATAACTTAATTATTTTTAAACCTCATTTAACAGTATGTTCATATGAACCTATTTTTAATCAACACCATAAAAGAGGTAAATAAAGACATATCACATCTACTACTAAATTAAGTTTATATGTATCATAAATACAACATTTTTATGCTAACCTTTCCATTACATAATATACAACAATAAATATATCTTCAAGACTACTTCAATCCATTTACATTTTCATTACAAGAATGCTACAACGTACAAGATATATCCATCTAAGAGGAATATATATATATAATACATATTGAACACAATTTTCATAGAAATATCATCTGCATATAAATTTAACCATAGAATGAAGTGAAAGGAAAAACTCTCCATGTTGTGCATGATTTGTACTACCTAAACCCCAATGGATGGTTCAGAAATACCACCCTACCACGTGGAACCCTGATGCCCACTCCCTCCATGCTAGGAGATAACACTAGGCCCCACACACAAACAAACAACAAAAAAAACAAGTGGCTTACACTAAACATCCAAAGGAGACTACCAAAACCATAATCAACCAAAAATTACAAGGACTTCCACAATGACTTCCAGGTACTTCTAAAGACTTAATCACATAACACAATAGATAGAAAACCCAAAAACTTATCATTATACCGCAACACCACAATGATGCATATTACATTATTTTCACAATATTATAACATGATAACCAACTTTAACTTGGCAGTTTATAGCCAAGACCAACAATGCACAACCTTGGTACAAGTAATCTTTACACATGCAAAAGCTTCAACACAAGATCTCACAAATATGAAGGGATTTATAACATGCAAATAGTAAACACATTTAAATAAAAATGGTACAACACAATACAGATCAAAGAATATAGTTATACCCTCCAATACAACTTTTAAAACTGAATTAATTCTCACTTGACAACAGTTAAATCTGTCAACAATAAAACAACCATAAAATAGTCATATCAACTCGAAATCAAAATCTGTAAAATACCCATTTCAGATTTAGTCATCGGCTACTCAACAAGGTGAACGAAATTGACTAAAAATGAATCATAAATTCATAAAATGCAAAACAACAGACAACTCCCATAAAACCCTCTTTTCGACAATATTCGGTTACAGTCAAATGACAAAATGAGTAACTCAACAACCAGATTTATTTTCTAAAATAAAATATTCAAAAATTAAATTAATTTAAAGCCTTTCAAACTCCTATAAATCTAAAACCTCAATCTTCCATTGGCTGGTTACAGGGAGAAATAAGAATATTTGTAGTCATAGAGGAGCAACTTGACAATAGTCCCATGTTTCAACCATATCTCACAAAATACGATCTATGTTTTTGAGATTTTTGGATAGAATTTAAACAACAACGAAATTAAAAAACCCTTTAAAAATCTCACCAACCCAGTTCATAAAAATAGATTTATGGGCAATGCAATCAGACCATTTTACTGGTAAAGAACAAAAACAACAAATATGTATTGATTTTTATTCTGGAATAAATAAATGTTTTATTCACACACAAAAATAAAACTATATAATATTTATTTTCAAAAATAAAAGAGGGAGAAATCAATCAAATTGTTCACACACCAAAAATAAAATTAAACAAAAGATATCAAAATCCAACCTGAATCCAACGCTTGGCAATGATAGGAATTTGATGCCGAGCTCCAAAAATTTTAACTTTCAAAACCCCCAAATTGCAACAACTTTCTCATCCTTCTTCATCTTTTCAAGCATGGAAAAAACTCCTAGAAAATGAAGAATCCCAAAAACCAAAATGAACTCCCGAACCCAAATCACCCAAAAACAGAGAAAACCCTCTAAAATTTCATGCCCAAAAAAGAGTGAAACTCACTTTTCCTATTTTTCTCATAATTAAAACTAATTAAATTCCAAAAAACAAAGAAAAAACAAAATGAAAGTAACTTTCTTTCTTTTTCCCAAAAAAACTCTTTATTCCAAAATAAAATAAGGAAATAAAATCCTCTTATAAAATAAATTACTAAAAATATTAAATTAAAGTACCTATCTTCATCCCATTAATAAAATAATTAAAATAAATTAAATAATTAAATTAACTCACATAATTAACTCATTTGTTTAGGGTTTCTCATTAAATAAATTCAAAATACTACAAGAGATAAAAAAAATCTCCATAAAAATAATCACTCTACCAAAATAGTAAATCAAAACATAAATATAACATATACTTACATATTAATATTTAAATATTTACTAATAAACATTAATATTTAATAAATAACATTAGAATATGTTCATATTTATAGTTTTATTTTCATAAAACGTAATATACATATAATCATAATAATATTAATAACAATTAAATAATAACTAAGATATTGATCCAATATTTATCTTCATCCGAATAATTTACAAACCAGAGTAAGACATAAACCACGAAATGACTCCATATGAAAGAAACATTCACATCAAACCATAAATAACATTAATCACAATCATAACAACCCAACTAACTACAGGGTTTAACACCAACAGGTTGGGATCTAAAACCAATACTAGACAACAAAATCAAACAACCACATATCCCATAAGAAATATTCACATAAGTGCAACACTCCAAACATAGGGTAAAGGAGGTTAGATATTGTCCCATGACAACCCGAAAAAGGTGGTCACACACTGAATCCATTGTCCCTAGTTGGGGACCATGGCTAAGGTTAGATTATAACTTGGGCCTAGATGTTATCTCCTTAACCACCATTGGGATTAAAGACACGCTCAGACCTGCTAATTCAGGTGGAGACGTAGCCTAGTACCTGATCACTCAAACATACAAATTAAAGTATATGTGCATAATAGTCGAAGCACTAGGAAAGAAACTCTAACAATCATATCTCATCTGTGTATGTATTTCATACGCCTAATGGTACGATGCTGCTCTTTCCACTTATCCTAAGAAACATGCTACTGCATCACTTAACTATCCAAGTAAATCTCTGCATAATAATAATAACATGGCAATATACATCATACTCACCAAAGCATTTTAAATTTCCATATTGTTTTACCTTCGTCTCCAAGTTTCAAAGCCAAACTTCCTGCACATCCATAGTGAGAATGGAGGGGCACTACAAACCATTTCTCCTTATTTTAGTTTTACAATCAATAGTCCTATGGCCAAAATTATTTCATCATAATAGTAGTCATACAATGAATGAGAGACTACAACATTATGTCTTGAATGCACAAAAGTGTTCTTCCTCATATAATCATTCCTTTTTGCTTTAGTTCTACAATCATTAGCCTTATGACCAAACTTATTACAAGAATAATAATAACCATGAAAGGATTTAGACAACCTAGAAGTAGCAGTCTGTTTAGGAGATCTCTTGAAGACTTTCTTCTAATTGTTGACTTTCATGAAGCCATCATCCAATTTCCTTCATTCTTCTTTGACATTTTTAGAATCTTCTGCATAATTCTTTTCCTTTTCCATTTCATGAATGTTAGCTTTTGATTTTTGACCTTCTTTAAATCTAAGACCACCCTTACCTTTTATAGATCTTTGAGAATTGATTATCTCATCAATAATGTTAGAACTTTTCTTAACCTTTAGACCTTTATCTATCTGATCCTTTTCTTCCTCCAATTCTTTATGTAGGGAAACAATTTCTTCAAGCTTGGAGCATTCCATTGATTTTTCATTTAGCTTATTGTTTAGACAATTTCCAACCCTCTTTCCTTCTTCAACTTAAACTTTCAAATTGATTATTGTTTATTTTGATTCTTTGAGTTTGATCTTCAATTCTCCACTTTATATTCTTGCAGTATCTAGATCTTCCAAAGCTAAAATAAGTTCTCCTTCAAATTCCACTTCACAATATTCTGCATTAATGTATTTCATACTTTCATGCTTCTTGACTGTTGAAAAATGAGGTGTTTTCTTAGCTTAATACTCTATAAAAATTTTAATATTACTGATCTAAGTAAGTCTTTTCTTTGTTACATATATTCTTTGTGGGTGATTATCTTGATTAATCCATTTTACTGTTGTAGAATGTAGAGAGAAGTTGATAGAAGAACTAGACAAGATATTAGAAAGATTACACAAGATGTACCGTGGAGAAACCCTTTCGGGAAAAAAAATCCACCAAGAATTATTCTATTATTCAATCTTTGAATTACAATAGCTCCAATTCTTGCTTGAAAATACTTTTTTCTGTCTTTACCAATCTTCTTCACACCTGCAATAACAATTATAAAAACTCTATTCAACTTGAATGAGATATAGAGACAATATGCAACCTTGTAATCTCCAAATGGTGATAATTACAATGCACAAGCTCAAGCCCTTGAAAAGGCGCCATATTCCTTCAAGTTGAGTTATTCAATGAAGACTAAAGCTTACAACATGTGCTTCATGCATTTGGGTGTCCCAAACTGAAGCTACAACTTCTCCTTCACTTCTGATAATTCCAAAGCTCTTCCTCAAAGTTGGCGCCCTTAAGTAAAGCTACTTAACTGAGCCTTCAAAATATCTTATCATGCATGAGAGGTAAATCCAATAAAGCATCTTGGGTGCCCAAGTTGGCTTCAAGTGCTTTATAGTTAACTTATACATTTACTCAACACCATTCATGCAAGAATGGTCATCCCTTGAACTGGAGGTAGTCCCTATTATCTTCATACAACTCAATGTTATTAGTCATGCATTACAAGTTAAGCTAACTACATGCAACTCAAAATAACCAACATGCATGCAACATGCACTTGCATGAAGATAATTGAACCATAACTAAATGAATTGAACTAAAAATGAACTAAAGAGAACTAAACTAAACTAAACTAAACTAAACCTTGAACTGAACTTCAAGCATGCAAACATCAAATCCTAACTCCTAGGATCTTTTCATGCATTCAAGTGTTAACTGTTACTCTGTATAGTTAACTGGACACAAGGTGAGTGTCACCTTACCATGTGATTGTCTCATGTGTCCCTATTATTTAGGAACTCACTATGGATGCCCTCACATGCTTCTTACATTTAGAATTAATTACAAATGTCAATAATCATGATTATTTCATCAAATATTAATCTCATCCTAATCTTAGTGTTGTTGAACACATTCCAAGAATCTAGGAGATACATGAAATAATTAATGTTTAGGATTTGCAATTAAATGGCATCCTATTTCCAACATTGACTTCTAGAGGATTCTTTTCATTTTTCATAGCTTTAGGTCCCATGTGTTCCATTCAGGATCTACCTCAGTTGTTGGGCTATATCAAGGCACTTGGATCTGATACCAATTGTTGAACACATATAAGTACTGAGAGGGGGGTGAATTAGTACCTAATCAATTATTTCCATTTATGAATAATTTAACCAATTTAAACCAACATAAGTAGAAGAATACAACTACATAAAACCATAACACCATATTTATGTGGAAAATCTACAAGGAAAAACCATAGTGAGCAAGCTACTTGGATCTACTATCCAAATCCAGCCTCAGAATTAAAAAAACTTTTACAATAGGTAGTTATGGTCTGTAACCAAAGGAAGTTCACTACTCGGGCTTCTCAATACAACTTTCACAATAGAGGTTCACTACCTCAATAGATAATTGGAATATATTAGTACATTTTTTACCTCTGGTTCACTACCTTTGGTACATACATCTGCTTCAATAAGCTATGTTACTTACAACTCACTACCTTGAACAAACTTTCTCACTTATTGGCACATATTCTTCTTTGCAGTATTCACATTCACTGTTGATCTATCAATATTGATCTTTGGCACATTTCATTATCAAAAATATTTTGCAAAAATCTATTCGCATATTGTCTTCTCAAAACATTCACAACACACTTGCATCCTTCTCAAAAAAAATTGATCTTCTATTTATACCATCCAAAACCTTCAAAAAATTTCACCATGTTGGCTACAATCATGTAATGTAATACATACAATGAATACAATCAAGTTGACTTTAGGTTCAATTCAGGATCATGGGGGTCTAAACTAGGCCCTTAAGTGACAATAAAAATTCAAAAAAATAGAGTTAGGCAGCTTGACATAAAAATTCAAATAGGTTATTAACATAATTTTAAAAATATGTAAGAACAAAATTTGTATCAAATTTAATGTATTCTCTAAGATACTAGTCCTCTTTTGGAAAAAAGTAAATCTATTTGGTGAAAATTTGAAATTTCAATGCAATAGTACTAAATTTTTAGGAAAAAAAAAAAGCAGGTGTATGTCTGACCAACCTAAGTATAAGCAAAAAAAAAATTGTTTAAAACTTTCAATATAAGTAGAGGACACATACTTGAATGTGCCACATTGTTTTTGTAATTTTTTTGCTAGTAAATAATTAGTTATGAATTTTTTATTAGAACTCTTTTAAAAAATATAAGACTTGTTTGTTTGACCACCATAACTTCGTCAAAAATTTATGAAGTTCATTTTTTAAATTTTTTTTCCTATAGTATGGAAAGCATAGAATGTGTCACATCTTTTGGATTTGAAAAATGTGAGTTCATTTGGGAATTATAGATGTTTTTCAATCAACCTATCAATCAGAACTTTAATCGTAATTCATGTAGAAAATCAATAATAAGTATCTATTAAATTTAAAATAAGGCATATCTTATATTGGTGGAAAGATAAAAATTTTCTCAATAAACTCTTTTCGTTTCATTAAATTTAGAATAAAAAAAGCCATCAACCACTTTTTTGTCATATTGTCACTTTTTGGACCCCCATGATCTTGCACACACCCTTCAAACACATTTGTAGAAGAAATAAATCTTATGTGGTCCAAGCTAAGAGATATTTAGGACCTATTCTTCATGAAACACATCCTCAATATTAGCACACACATATAAACACTTGGAGCAAGCAACTCAACATACAAAGTCATCCCAACAAGCAAGCAAACTATCAAACTTCAACTCTAGACCAAGGCAGTACTAGAGAGACCAAAAAACTTTGTACAGATCATTCCAACAAACTGATATGACATGTAACAACACTTCTTTGCACTCCTCTTTTCATCTCAGATCAATTCATGTTGGCACAAACACTTGTTCATCAAAATATCCACATCAAATAGACTATGGTATTAGAGAGAATTAGATATCAACTTGTGAAGTAACCAGAGAGCCCAATGAGCTTCCATCATGCATTAAATAGCCTTTGTACAAAAAAATGATCCAATATATGTTGGCGCAGATCATTTAGACACCAATAGACCAACCTACTAGGTTACTGAAACATAGACAACACATTGTCATCTACAAGACTGCCAGTTGTGTACCAAACATATG
Source organism: Sequoia sempervirens (assembly GCA_007258455.2). Taxonomy (NCBI): domain Eukaryota; kingdom Viridiplantae; phylum Streptophyta; class Pinopsida; order Cupressales; family Cupressaceae; genus Sequoia; species Sequoia sempervirens. The sequence goes on from VDFB02281492.1 coordinate 975,780,292, forward strand.
AAACCTGGATTGAGCAACAATACCACCTTCATAACACATAACTTCAAAACTGCAAGGTAAAGCAATTTGATGTGGTAAAGTACAAAGACATTTAGTTCTCTTCTTATCATGCATTCATTAGAACTTAACAATTTCATACTCTAACAACATCAGAACACTTTGCAGTAGAACTTATGCATGGATACATAGAATATCCATATCTTACAACTATGCAAAGCTACTCTTCGAACCATAAGATCATATCTTCATCTACTAAGGAATGCAGAGCATTTGACAAAGCTCCTATGTAGCCAATCTTGTGCCTTGGACAAATTTGAACCTTATCAACCAAAGTATTTTGATATCCAACTATGAACTTCAAATAATGGTGTACAATAGTGTCCCAGTGATAGCATCATGAACTTACCATCCAACCATGAACTATCCTTCAATATAAATGCATATGGTATCAATAATGATTGACATCAATGACAACACACTATCTACACATTTGCCAACAATTTATAATTCAAATTATACACTATAAAGATATATTACCCATTTAAGATTACTATAAATTATAAGAAATAATTTATTAACAAATATATTTTTGTAATTTAAAAAAATAAAAAGTAAAAAATACATAAAAATATCATAAATTAGTGGTTTATATTATATTCAAACATTTTATGTTTTACTTTATATAATTGAGAAAAATAGAATTTTCAAAAAAATGTTGATTTGTATAACCCACGTAGGTTGAAAAGTGGGACATATATTTATGATGTCACCTTTAGCTTACCTAGATATGCATATTGTTGGTGTCTAAAAATATTCAATTTACATGTTGACTACTTGTTTTACTTTGGCATATATTTTTAAACCTTTTTCACATGATTGGTGATGCTGGCGTGACATGCCCTCTGGTACTACGGGGACGATGGGGAGACTAGACTTCGTGACCTCTTGCCTGCAATAGGATGTTTTAGCCAATCAAGCTAGGCCCACCGCCCCGATCCATGTGCAAGTTCAAATTTACACTCATGAAAATTAAATCTACACTCACATAAATAAGCTTGAACAAAAATAATCAATTTATAAATTTAATATTTTCATTTAAATAAACTATAAAACATCAACACCTTAATTAATTTTCAAAAACACATTATAATACATTCTCATCATTAAAACTCAAATTAATTTTTACACTTAATTTTTTATTCCCTATTCTATCATTTAAATCGCTTATAAGTTTAATTATCTTAAATGCTTTTAGGAACTAGTCTATTTTTCATTAGATTAATGAAGCTATGCTTATTTTATTAGTTCCTGCTGCCAAGGCAGGAATACTTATGCATTCGCCCGGAATGCTTTTAACCGGCAACATTGGCCAATCACATTTCGCCATTTAACATATTACTTATTTTTTTGTATAGTTTGAATTTGGAGAGCTATTTTTTATATTTGAAAATTAGCATTTATCTATTTTTCTATTCGTCCGAGTAGCTTTATAAATCATTTTCGTTTTAAAAATTCGGGAAAATGCGAACGCATAAATTGATTAAATAAATTTAAGCAAAGGCATAGTTTAAAAACTGGCGGCTAGAGGTACGTAATCCATGAATGCAGATTAAATGCATTAAAATATCAGGAAAATGCGAGTGCATAGATTGATTAAATAAATTTAAGCAAAGGCATAGTTTATAAAACTGGCAGGTAGACGTACGTAATGCATGAATACAAATTAAATGCATTAAATGGCATCTGGCTTGAGGTGAAGGCACTAGAATGGCTTGGTGGCCACGCGTGGCCAGGGTACTTTGGTCATTTAATATAGAGTTAAGCCACTTGCTATGCATCTCTATTACTTTGCGTGTGTTGTTTTTGTGTTCTGTAAGCGCATGTTCTGAGGAAGAGTTTGTAGTGACTAAGCAGGAGATGTTATAGTTGTAGAGTCCAGACCTAGAAACGAGTTACTTGAGGTGATAATTTTTTAATTTTCAGAGTTTCGTTACATTAAAGTGCATAACGAAGCTGTATTTCATAGTGCTCTATTGTGTGGCCGAGCAGGGGATTTTGTAGTTGCAGAGTTGCACATTGGACAACGAGAAACGAATTGCTTGAGGTGTAACTTTTCATTGGTCAAAAGAGGTAACTTTTCATTGTTTTCTATCTATTTGAAATGAGAAGGTTTCATCTGTGTTTGATAGGAATTATGTAGAAACCCTCTTGTCCATTTTACTTCATGCATGTGAGCCCTGTAAAGCTTGTATATTTTTTATTACTGCAAAGCGGTCCCATAAAGAGAGCTTTGGAACCAAAATTATGTCAACGTGTGTGATAATGAGATCTTTCGAACAATGAGTCGATAGTGTGTTGCTTTGAGCTTTTCCATTGTCATCAAAGCATATTTAAGGATAGAGGGATTTTGTTAAAAGTCATGGTTATTGTCCTTGTAGGCATAAATGCAAACAATGGGAGCATACAGAAAACAGGTGAACTGTTTGACAAAACTCGTCAAAGAAAAACTATTATATATGATTATTTGTTTATATATTCATTCATTTGTAGAAGAAAAAATGGGAAACTAATACAACAGTAGGTAGTTATAACCCCCAAAAAGAATCAAACCTGGAACAAGAGCAACATCCAAAAAATTGCGCTTTAAAGTACCTAATGCACTAGAGAATTTACCATAGCAAAATACAAATTTTCATTTACATAGAGATAGACAAAACAATGCAGTAGAAACCTATTTTCTACCAGCAAGCATTTAAATTCTGTCAGATGTCGTGGTTATTGTTCTCATAGGTAGACATGTAAAATACGAAAGCATTTATAAGGCAAGTGAACTATTTTACAAAACTCCCCAGGAAAATGTGCTTCCGGGGAATGCAATGAGTATTAAATCTGGACACCTTGATATTCACATGTTAACTTTGGCATTTTTATCGAGTTAGTAGCTCTCATTTACTCTTCTTTCATCTGATATCTAATTATATGCATAATTCTACACATCTATGTATCTGCACACCTCTCTCTGTAACATATCTATCTATGTCTACATACATGTGTCTATGCACCCATCTATACATGTGTGCATGTACAACATGCACATATGCATTTGTGCATGCATATACAACACTCTTCCTTAGAACACAAGCATGTACAACAGAATACGACGTCCACAAAGCAGCTACGATGCATTGCAACTGGCTTAAATCTATATTAAATGGCCAAAGTATGCTAGCCACCCATGGCCACCAAGCCATTCCGGCACCTTCCCCACCAGCCAGATGCCATTTAATGCATTTGCTTCAATTATTTTGACCTCTCTATGTGTTCGCATTTTCATGATATTTCAATGCATTTAATTTGCACTCATGGATTGCATACCTCTACTCGCAAGTTTTATAAACTATGCCTTTGCTTAAATTTATTTAATCAATCTATGCGATCGCATTTCACTGATTTTCTATAACAATAATGATTTATAAAGCTATTCTGATAAATAGAAACAGATAAATGCTAATTTTCCAATATAAAAAAATTAAAAGTTATATGTTGACATAAATTCATGCATATTGTCCATACATGCATATATGCATATATGCCTTCATCCATATTTGCATGTGTATATGAATACATCCTTCCATGTAACATATGCGTTTGTATCTATATGCAAATATGCATGCATCCATGTATACATGTATTCATTTCTCCATTTGTCCATGTAGTTCTATTTTCTATGTATACATGTGTCTGTCGATGCATCCATGCATATATCTGTGAATAGCTCTACGTATTTCTCTGTCCATTCATTTATTGTTCTCTAACGCATCAACATTTGCATTTTTTCGGTCTCATGATCTTCCATATTTATTGTTTTCATAGTATATGCATAACAACTTTCACTTTGTCTTCTGTTTTGACTCTTCTATCCTTAAATATCATTATACTTTTATATCTATTCTTCTCTTGTCGCATTTCAAGGAAGCTCAAGGACCTCGGCACCTTGTTCAGTATGAAGGAGAGTGAGAAATGGGACATGAGTCTTTTTCTGTGTTTGTATTGAGACACTCAGCCCTATGATGATTTTAAAAATCATAACCAATAACAAACTAGACATTCTTCCACCCTTTGTTGGAAGAAATGATCACTTCATACCCTATCGATTCCATTAATTTCCATTTCCACCCTTGCACGTCCTTTCTTCTCAAATCAAATACATTTCAAAATCCATTTATATTCTTGCCTTGCATCACACCAATGTGTTGCATTCCTTTTTTCATTCAATCTAGCTCACTCATTCAAATTTTTATTTCTTGCATTTAATTTTAAGCGTATAACTAAAAAATGATAAATTCATACCATTTACATTCCATTCATTCTCATATCCACTCTCACATATCCTTGCCTCCCATATCAAATACTTTTCATAACTTATTCATATACCTTACTTGCATCTCATCATTCTCTCAATTCCCTCTCTTTGTTGCACTCGCATAACTCATTCTTCTTTTTTACCCTCACATATCTTTATCTATCTATACCTCAAATATACCTTCATCCATCACAACAAAATTCACACCATACCAAACAAAGAAAAAGATGAAGAAAATATCAAGGTTATGCAATTAAACACTGAGGGCTTCGAAAATAACTATCATAATATAGAGTTGTATTCAAGAGTTCTTTTCAAAACGTCTTTTCTAAATCTTGTTTATTACAGATCCCTAAAAGCGCGTATGACAGTTTCTTAAAGGCTAAAATGTGTAATCAGATTTAACAAGTATTTACATGTATCCATGCATTCAAATGCATCATTAGATATCCTTTATACACTTGTTCAAAAAACAATAATGTATATGTTTCAAATGCAAATTGTTTCTGACATTTCTAACTTTATGCACGTAGGCATATATAGATTCTTGTTTACGTACCAAATTACATGGACACATGTACACATCCATGCATGCATAAATGTTTACATGAATCCATATATTTATGCATTCCTTCGATATATGCATTGGTGATAAGTAGTTCATTTTTCTTGTTTTCTTTCGTTTACTACTGCAAACGCAAGTTGAGTCTCATTGTGCTTTGACGAATTTGTATTTCTAATCGATTTTAGTGTTTTCCATTCAAATTTCTCGTTCAGATGTCAAGGATGCTTTTCACTCTTCTATGCATTGTGTGCACATGGATACATGTATACATGCATGCATGTATACATAGATGGCTCAAGCATTGTTACAAATGTTTAAGATTATTTGCATTTAATAATTCAAACAAAATAATAATACATTTTTGCTTCCTGAATAAGATCATAAAGGACGTTTGTTACTGCAAATGTATACATACACACATGTAAAAATACAAGTATTCATTGGTATATCTATCAAAAAGTCCACATATTTATTCTTTTCATAGTATATGCATAACGACTTCTGCTTTGTTTTCTCTTTTGACTCTTGTATCCTTAAATATCATTATATTTTTATATCTATTCTTCTCTTGTCGCATTTTGAGGAAGCTCAAGGATCTTGGAACTTTGTTTAGTACGAAGGAGAGTGAGAAATGGGACATGAGTCTTTCTTCTGTGTTTGTATTGAGACACTCAGCCCTATGATGATTTTAAAAAGCATAACCAATAACAAAATAGACATTCTTCCACCCTTTGTTGGAAGAAATGATCACTTCATACCCTATCGATTCCACTCATTTCCATTTCCACCCTTGCACATCATTTCTTCTCAAATCAAATACATTTCAAAATCCATTTATATGCTTGCCTTGCATCACACCAATGTGTTGCATTCTTTTTTTCTTTCAATCCAACTCACTCATTCAAATTTTTATATCTTGCATTTAATTTTAAGCGTATAACTCAAAAATGATAAATTCATACCATTTACATTCCATTCATTCTTATATCCATCTCGCATATCCTTGCCTCCCATATCAAATACTTTTCATAAGGCATTCATATACCTTACTTGCATCTCATCATTCTCTCAATTCCCTCTCTTTGTTGCACTTACATAGCTCATTCTTCTTTATTACCCTTACATATCTTTATCTATCTATAGCTCAAATATACCTTCATCCATCACAACAAAATTCACACCATACCAAACAAAGAAAAAAATGAAGAAAATATCAAGGTTATGCAATTAAACACTAAGGGCTTTGAAAATAACTATCATAACATAGAGATGTATTCAAGAGTTCTTTTCAAAATGTTTTTTCTAAATCCTGTTTATTACAGATAACTAAGAGCACGTATGACAGTTTCTTGGAGGCTAAAATGTATGATCAGATTTAACAAATATTTACATGTATCCATGCATTCAAATGCATCATTAGATATCCTTTATACACTTGTTCAAAAAACAATAATGTATTATTCTTTTGTTTCGATCATAAATGTTTTTTGTATATCTTTCAAATGCAAATTGTTTCTGACATTTCTAACTTCATGCACACAGGCATATATAGATTCTTGTTTACATACCAAATTACATGGGCACATGTACACATCGATGCATGCATAAATGTTTGCATTGATCCATATATTTATGCATTCCTTCGATATATGCATTGCTGATAAATAGTTAATTTTTCCTATTTTCTTTCATTTAATACTACAAATGCAAGTTGAGCCTCATTGTTAACATGTATCTATGGATTCAAATGCATCATTGGATATCCTTTATACACTTGTTCAAAAAACAATAATGTATTATTCTTTTGTTTCAATCATAAATGTTTTTTGTATATCTTTCAAATGCAAATTGTTTCTGACATTTCTAACTTTATGCACACAAGCATATATAGATTCTTGTTTACATACCAAATTACATGGGCACATGTACACATCGATGCATGCATAAATGTTTGCATTGATCCATATATTTATGCATTCCTTCGATATATGCATTGCTAATAAATAGTTAATTTTTCTTGTTTTCTTTCATTTAATACTACAAATGCAAATTGAGTCTCATTGTTAACATAGAGTTGTATTCAAGAGTTCTTTTCAAAACGTCTTTTCTAAATCCTATTTATTACAAATCCCTAAAAGCACGTATGACAGTTCCCCGAAGGCTAAAATGTATGATCAGATTTCACAAATATTTACATGTATCCATGCATTCAAATGCATCATTAGATATCCTTTATACAGTACTTCAAAAAACACTAATGTATTATTGTTTTGTTTTAATCATAAATGTTTTTTTTTATATGTTTGAAATGCAAATTGTTTCTGACATTTCTAACTTTATGCACGCAGGCATATATAGATTCTTGTTTACATACCAAATTAGATGGACACATGTACACATCCATGCATGCATAAATGTTTACATGGATCCATATTTTTATGCTTTCCTTCGATATATGCATTGGTAATAAGTAGTTTATTTCTCCTGTTTTCTTTCATTTAATAATGCAAATGCAAGTTGAGTCTCATCGTGCTTTGAGACTCGTTCAGATGTCAAGGATGCTTTTCACTCTTGTATGCATTATGTGCATGTCGATACATGTATACATGCATACATGTATACATAGATGCCTCAAGCATTGTTACAAATGTTTCTCTCTCAATAATTTTCATGCAAAGTGCTATAAACATGTGAATTATTTTAGTGTAGCTACATTTTATCTTAGGTAATGAGGTTCTTTATATCTTTGCAAAAAAAATTTGTTTAATATATATACACAAAAATATTTATTCGTATTACATAAACAAGATTAAAATCTTATTTATAATAGAATCAATAGCTTTCTAGTGATTCATCTAAGAATTTATTGTAATATTTATTTGACTTATTACATTTTAATAAGTCAAATTATTACATTTTATTTTGAATGCAAAGTGCTATAAACATGTGAATTATTTTACTGTAGCTAAATTTTATCTTAGGTAATAAGGTTCTTTATATCTTTGCAAATTATTTTTTGTTTAATATATATACACAAAAATATTTATTTGTATTACATAAACAAGATTAAAATCTTATTTATAATAAAATCAATAGCTTTCTAGTGATTCATCTAAGAATTTATTGTAATATAATTACATTGTTCTATACACAAAAATATGTTTTCGTATTACATAAACAAGATTAAAATCTTATTTATAATAAAATCAATAGCTTTATATAGAAGTAACCTTCATACTACATTAAAAAAAAGATTGATTGATCTTAGAAAAGTTTACACTCAAATGAGCTACCCCTATCAATGTTCCACCTAACACTAGTGTTTCTACTAGCACTTGCATATTGTGATATGATAAAGTAAAATAACTCAGTTGTATTAATTAACGTAACATGTGTTTTAGAACATTACACTAAACATAATTTTATTTACAAATAGACATAGAAGCAAAAAAAGAGGTATGGTAAACTTTGTTTGGACATGCATATAAATATGTGTCTATATGCAATAATGCGGGGACATGGATGACATCTTTTTTCTTTGGATTTATTTTTAAAGTTTAGTAGAGATTGATTTCCCAAAATTGCAAACACGAATGGCCTAGAAATTACTTTCAAATGTCATTCTTATAAAATGTTGTAGAGTACATTATTTTCTTCTTATGATAAAATGTATGGGTCATGTAAAGAATGCATTTTTTTTAGTGCTTGGGCACATGTTTTTGTAAATTGTTGCAAATGATATTTGATGCTTTAGAAATATTCCTACATCAAAACTTTGTTGGAATTGAAATGACTAATGAATTTATGGGGCAAAAGGTTTATTACAAAAAAATTTTAAGAACTGTGCATTGGTCATAAGTAGTTTATTTCTCCTGTTTTCTTTCATTTAATACTGCAAATGCAAGTTGAGTCTCATCGTGCTTTGAGACTCGTTCATATGCCGAGGATGATTTTCACTCTTCTATGCATTATGTGCACGTGGATACATGTATACATGCATGCATGTATACATAGATGGCTCAAGCATTGTTACAAACGATTGAGATTATTTGCATTTAATAAGTTAAACAAAATAATAATACATTTTTGCTTCCTGAATAAGATCATAAAGGATGTTTCTTGTTGCAAATGTATACATAGACACGTAAAAATACAAGTATTCATTGGTATATCTATAAAAAATTCCACGTATACAAGGTACCCATAAATGCAATTTTGCATGCATCCATCAACACATGTCAACTGTTCACATGTCTCTATGGACCATGTTGCCCATGGACCCTAAACATTCCACGCATTAATGCACCATTGCAAATTATTTCAAACTTTCCTAGCTAAATTTAATACATTTATATTCCTATCTCCTATCTAATTACTTTTTCTAACTCATAGCTAGATGCTTTTTACCTCTCAGCAGGAACTCGACGCTTGCGTCACTTGTTTTAGAAAAGTAAAAGTTACTTTTACACTTTTGTATGGAATTTAAACTTGTCATTTTGTGAAGGCCACTCAACCTCAAGTGAAATATGCCAAAGTTTAGCTAACTCACGTGGTACGGATGTGATGTGAATCAAATAGCTTTAAATCACATGCTTTGAAATTGAATGGTTGTCAACCTCACAAAAATGAATTGAATATGGAGTGTACGAAATGTAAAAAGAAAATATATATTGATTTCAACCACATGTTACTGATGGGAAGAATAATTTAATATGGACTCTTCTTTACCAACACAAAACATGGTGTCAATATTTAATTGACATGATTAAGAGTGAAAAATATTTCTATTATTCAATCACAAGAATAATAAATTAATTAATAGTATGTATATATTATTTATTTATAATATATTTTTAAATTTCATAAAAAATTATAAAGAAATAACAATTACAAGTTTGTTTTAGTTACATAAACAAATAATCTAGGGGAGAGAGACCTATAGTGGAGCACCCTAACTTCACGTTTCTCAAAATCCTACGTGGAAATTTCAAATCACTCCTAATTTTGTACAACAGTGTATTTGGCAACTCATGTGCTTCTATATTTCATTTTAGGGCCACATCATGAAATATGATGCCACATCAACATGATTTTTGTTAAGGTATCCAAAATGGCCCCAAAAAAAGTGAGACCAATAGTGGTGCACTAAGTCATGTTTTATTGGTGCACTGATGTGGCATCACATGATTTGTCAATTTGCATACATTATGGATAAAAAGTGTTTTGCAATTGGATATTAAAGTGCTCCACCATGGGGCCCACTGAGGACTACTTCTATCCCCACTATTGGACCCTGTTCCATTATGGGCCCCTCTCCCCTAATAGACATTGGATTAGATTATTATTATTTTCATCATTCTTGACGTTTCAAGTGACATAATAGATTTGAGTAGTAAAATATTCTTAATTTCTAAAATGTCATCTATAAAACATTCTTGTTTATGAGATATATTAATATTATCATGTACTCAAGCATCTTTATTGACGAGATGAATGATAACAATTTTGAGGTTAGAGGATTATAAGAAAATGAAAATGTGTTATTGTGTAAGAGATACTATTTCTCACAATTAAATGAGATATAAGTGAGAAGATATGAAATTATTATTTTTATTTTCAAATATGTTAGTTTAGTCATGGCATAGAAATTTATTTAAATTTTATTTTTACAGATATACTAAGTATCAAAAGGTTGTAGTTCAATTGATTGAACATAATTTGTGAAGGTAATGCTATGTTCCATGATCATGTCATCCATCAAGATTCAAACTCAACGATACAAAAATAAGTGACGAGATTTAAATTATTACAAATATCCTTTAATCTTTGACTCAACTTTTATATATATATATTTGTTTGATTGATATAAATATCTAAAATATGTCATATCATAAAATGAGGTTGGATCTTCATAAAATACTTAGTAGGTAGGTAGAAAACAAAGCTATACATGACTCTTTGGAGGATGCTCGTATACATCAAATTGATATGATTAAATGGTTGGTGTTTATTCTAGACAAACTAGTTCTTAGTTTTGGAAGAATTGCTCTTATTCATAAATTGTATGATATTAATTTTATTGGAAATCTTTTATATTTTATTTTAGTATTTTTTTAAGTTATTGTTGAATATTTTTATTTTTTATTTTGAATTCTTCTATATAAAAGAAAATAATTTTTTTTGATAGTATAATTATTAATGTTATAATATTTTTAGATTTAATAATTATTTCGTTTAGGTTTAATAAATATTATATAAAGTATTTTTTGAGGAATTTTAAAGAATATTATATTGAATTTACTGAATGTGATTTAATTTTTAAGTGATAATCAGAAAATTAAAAAAAATTGAAAAAAGAAGAAGAAGAAGAAGAAGTAATAACTTTATATTATGTGAGATGGTGTTACCTATCACTCTATAATGACCAATAGTTAAACTAGTGTTAGATCTGATGGATTGATGAAAGTGGGAGGAATAAATGTTTTGATTCGATGTAAAAAATAGGTTTTGAAGGGGCCCAAAACCCTTTACATCAAAAAGTAGCTAATAACAAAGGAAAACAACATTAAGCAACAATTAGCCCAACGACAGTCGAACAACAGCCAAAAAATAGCCAAAAAGAAGGAAACCAGCCAACAACACTACAGATTGTTCAGAGTCTCCATAGCTTCCATTTCACAAGTAGCCAACCTCTGCTCATTATCCACCATATTAGACACCTCAATACCCGAGGCCTCGTCCTGAGCTTTCATTCTATTTCTGGTTCTAGCTCCCAGCCCACCTATTTTCACCTCAACACTCAAAACACTAGCTTTCACAACACCTTTCTCAGCAGCTCCCTCCACATCCATCAGCTTACCCCCAACGGCATTAACATCAGCAGACACATTCTCCTTTCTCTTCTTAGCAATAGTCATAGGGGAAGTCACCTTGGCAGAGTCTGAAATAACCAAGACCTTAGAGGCATCACCTCCCTTCAACACAACATTCCACAACTTATCAACTTTATCCTCCAGGGATAACATTCTACCTTCCAAATTTTGTTTTAGATTAATGGTTTCCTCCGCCATAGTATTGGCCACAGTGTTAAGAGAATCCATGAGATTATCAATTTGGCTTTGGACAAAAGGGTCCTCAGCCTTACTAGCAATACCTCTAATTCTAACATTGATCCTATTAGTCTCATGAAAAATCATTTAATTTTTTTAAAAAGCATATTGGCACTATCACGGGCCGAGCCCAACACATTAGACAATTCCTCCCTGTCAAGGTTCTCAACACATTTCCCCACAACAACATCTTCATCAGAAGAACTAGCATGAACCTTTTCAACAAAAATTTCCTTACCTTTACTAGCTGAAGCAGGAGTCTTCATCTTATGAATGGAGCATGCAATTCCCTCTACAACAACCTTCCTTTTCAAAATCCTATATGCATCCTCTTTACTAGGTCCCACAGCATGACCACCACACACAACTCTTTCCTTACCTTGCTTCTGCAACCCCAATTCAGCACCCAGTGAAGCCACACCATAGATACCGCCAGCCAAGGAGAGAGGGAGACTCTTCTCCAGGAGAAGGCCAACAGACATCACCTTACCTTTCTGACTCCCCTCCGCAGGCTCTTGCACATGTCTAGTCATTCGAGGAGGAGAAGAAGCTTCCCCATAAAGGTCGATTTTGTCCTTACCCCCCTTAGAAGGAACATTTGCCATCCCCTCATCACTACAAGTTGTGTAGCCTACCTTATCATCCAACTTCCTTTTCCCATTTCTACCCAAAATAGGGGAACTAGGGCCCTCATCAAAAGTGGCATACGAGTCTGGGACATAATCAACATCGTCATCCTTATCAAAATTAGATTCTTCATTCAAAATAAGCCTCCTCTTCTTAGCCTTCTTGCTAACCCTTTCCTCTCTCGAGTCCATCTCATAGCCTTCCTTGGGCTTGGCAGTATTTTCCTTCGGAGACCTCAGAGTATTCTATACTTCATGAGCTTTGACATGTTCATAGATCAAAAGAATTAAACCCGCATGCAAAACAGGGTTTTTGGGGTTTTTTCTATGATCTTTAATCTCAAAATCAAGCGACATTAGCAGTTAGTAGGGAAAGGACACCCATTTCTTATGCCGAAAATGGTTAAGCAGAAGAAAATGGTAAGTGTTGATCACCATATACCTGCCTTCCAAGGTAACATACCTCATAATTTCTTCAGCAACATCATGCCAAAGCGATTTCAAAGAGCTCCTTTGATACCGACCGCTCTTCGCTAGCTTCAAATCCGCTGCCTCATTTCCTTTAAAGAAAATTGGCATTGCAGCCTGTGATTCTTTTTTATCTCTAAACACCTTCATACCCTGAATAGCCAAGCCAGTGATTTGGGAAATGAATTCCTCATCAACCACGATATCCCTACCACCCAAATTTAGGGTTCACTCGTTCCATCCTTCAACAACCAAAACAATGACCTAGGGGCTGTTACCATGCAGTCTTTCCATGTATGGAGTTAAACCTCCCTTCTCTAAAACTTTCCAAACCTCCTTCCTTTGCTTAGCAGTAAGACAAGACCTAGGCTCAGTTCGGTTTCTATCCCCACCCATTGCACTAGACAAAACAAGCGGAAACCAAGCACACACCAGTAAGCTCAAGAAAATAGAGCAAACACCACCCAGAACAAGAACACCCAACAAAAGCCTCTAGAAACTGAGACAATAGACACCCAAAATCCATGTGAAGCCAGCTCTAGGACACAAAAGTAATAATGAATTAGAACTCCACACCTCAAGAAATTCATCCCTCAAAATCATAATATTAACCTCCTCATTCATGATACTCAATCCTGTGAATAAGGCCATGCACCCCTTAATGTACCATAATAACAACATCAGATTAACTTTCATTATTCAATATAGCCATAGCCTCAAAAGGAATAGGGTCATTCAAATCCCACTCCTTGCTATCTCTAACACCAAAGTTAGTGAAGAAATCGACTAACATATTACCCTCTCTCAAAATATGGGAAATATAAACATTTTCAAAGGAATTGATAATCTCAATAGAGTCCCTAACCAAGGTCTCAATGGTCCAAGAAGGAAGGGAGATATTCTTCAAGTTGTTTAATAATGTTCAAAGAGTCACCCTCCAACTAGACCTTCCTAAATCCTCTGCTCTGTGCCAATTTGAGACCATGATAGGCAGTAGCCACCTTCGCGTAGTGGTTTGTCTAGGTTCCCAAAGGGAGCGCCACAAGGGAATAAATGTTGATGAAAGTGGGAGAAATAAATTTTGATGACAGTGGTAAGAATAATGTTGAAGGTGGAGTTGTGTAAGAGGATAAAATCCTAATTCATTTTAGGTCATCTAGAATCCATCAACAAGAGTGCTTATCCATTCAAAAGCATATTTGATCATCTAAAATATTATTGAACCAAGATAGTTCTTATATCATATATTGTTTTTTGGTGCTCCATTGTTTTATATGTGAGTAGAAATGAAAATTAGGTCAATAAGCATGGATTAATAAAGAACATATCCATATTGAAAATGAAGATAGGTACTTTAACATTTTATTTTTCCATTTTAAAAAAAAAATTGTGGAGTGTTTATGACTTATCTTCTTAGTCTAGAGTAATTTAATTTCCAGTGCTTGTTTGTATTTACTTTTCTACCCTAATTTTTATTTCTTTTTATTTTGACAAACTTTTCTAAACTTACACACCCTAGGATTGGACCTTTAAGGTTTGATTTTAAATTTTTACTTTCAAATTTGTTCATTTTTTTTTTCTAATTTTTAAATTAGATATGTAGCTCATTTTAATCATTAGTAGCTTATAAGGTTTTACAATTTTTTGTTTATGAAAAAGTCTCATTGTCCTCCTCATTTCCCATTAAGGAGGAGTCTTAGGTTGAATTCTAGCATGGCTATGAATCACATTGAAGATTGGTATGATTGAAAATATGCACGATACTACTTATCTTACTAGGGAAGAAGAATTTGACCATGATGCTCATATTGAGAAAGAGGACAAAAAAATATATAGCTTTGACCACACATATGTTTTCTTCAGATCTTTCCACATTGGTTGATATGCTCGTCACTATGTTGACTAATAAACAACATAGATTGGAAATGTTTATAAAATATAAGAAAACATACAATCTCCTCAATCCCTTTGAGTGGTATGCATCCCCCATCTCCCAAGCCCATTCATCCACTACACCTCCTAGTTCATTCTCTACTTTTGGCAAATGATTGCTATAGTTATAAATGAAGCTTTCAATTAAGAGTTATCTAACCATATTACCTTAACACAAATAATCACAAGATTTATAAAAAAAAAATAGAAACACTTAATATAGGAATAAATAATTAGTGTATTGGTTCAATCAAATGTAATTAGGATGCTCTATGATGCTACTATGATGTTCTTATGTGAATGCAATTTAGATCATACTTTTAAATGGGTAAGGAATAACCTTAAATCCAATAACATGACATACAAATTCACACAAAAGTGTACTAGATCATCTCACAATGATTAGTAAGAAAATGACAATAAGATGTATTTTTTAATTTGAGTTTTGAAAATTTGAAATTAAATCTATACACACAAAAACAACTTGAAACAATTATATATTTATATATTCAAACCAGATTAATAAATAAAAGATCGAAAGATCACAACTAATATCTAACAATGAATGATGATGAAGATAAACTAAAATAAATAAACTAATTTCAAGACAAGAATAATATTTATAAACTTATTATTACATTAAAAAATCTAACAAAGTGGACCCAAGGTTGGGCATGCAATTTTCACGATTATGAACATAAAGATCCATAAGAAAAATTAAACATGGCACTAAAATGTAAATTGTGCATGTGCGAATATAAAGCATAATGACGCGTTGATTTCATTCTTTATGGTTTATTCTCCACCATATTTTACCATTATAAAATCAATCCATGTTAACTATTTCTATAATGTGTGTATATTATAGTTGAAATAACTAAGTTTCTAGAGATTTTTATTATGTATTGTAATAGAATATATAATTATTTTTCAAAAATCCATCCACGTGGCAAAAATAAATCGGAGATAAGAGTTGGATAAGCATTTAGGAGTCACTTTGCATTCATCAACTTTTCTTATCTCAATGGATTTGAATTAGATAGATAATTAAGATTTTTATTCTTTCTAGATAACTTAAATTAATCAAAAGCAATAATGAGATTTTTGAAAAGTGATTAATGTTCTTTGTTTATATTATTATTATTAAAGTTTTTTTTTTTTTAAGTTTGATGAGTTATTTGATTTTTGAATGGTTTTGAGAGATTGGATTTTCTTATTTATAATAATTTAGTTAAAAGATAAATTTTAATTTAGATGTATGCAATTTACTTTATAAAAGAAAAAGATTTGTAATTTATTTTATAAAAGATTTTTTTTAATTCTTTTCATGTTGTCATGACTAATGAAGATCAAATATTTGTTTCTTTCTTTTTTGATAAATACCTTACTTTTAATTATCAAAATTTTAGAGGAATGTCTGTTACAAATCCATATTAGAGATCTTTGAGTTTTCGTGAATCTAGTGACTCTCATATCCATCACATTTTTTTAACCTTAAATATTAATAATGCTATTAAAAATCTTTAAAATTATCTTTATATCATACTTTCTAATATTGTATTGTTCACTTGTTTATCCTACATTATATTTTTTTAATTCTAAAAATTAATCTTTTGTAAATATTAATATATAAATTGAATTAAATTATACTATTATTCACATATCATAAAGGATCCAACTTAATAAGTGGATTTTTTTGTGAAGGGCTATAAAGAAAATATAAATAAAACATGGATTAAGTATTAGTTTTTGAAATTGATTGATATAAATGAAATTTTGAGTATTGAAAGGAAGAATTAAAAACTGTTTCAAAGAGATCCTATTAAGGCAAATAAATAATTAATCTTATAATTAAAAAATGTTTTAAGATAAGAAATTAGGATTGAAGTTATTTAGAATAAATGTATTAAAATAAATATGAAATTAACTAATAAAATTAAGGTATTCAGCTAGAATTTAGATGGTTCAAAATGTAATGTAAGATCTCTAAAAGTGATTCACTAGTATGTAGAAAAGTTGGAATTAGTCAGAGAAATCATGTAGAATTTGGAAAAATCATATGAATATTAACTCACTTTTGTGACTATAGAAGTGACCTACATGATTTTAGATTTAAAAGTAGCCTATATGTCTAAAACTGGCTTAAAATTTTTGAACTTCCATGTATGGATCGAAACATCACCAAATTTAAAGTTTTATTTTGTTTTTCCTTGTTTGTGATATGTACTAGTTAATTGATAGTGTTTAGGAACACCTTGTGAATTTTTTTAAGCAATGTGATACTCCTATATCCAAACCCATTAGATGTTGATTTAATGCCATGGAAAAATAATAAAAAATAATAGGTAGTCACACAAATTTCCTTGGATGTTAATGCAATCAAATGATACCATACAAATGCTTTATAAATACCTGAATGATAATGCTATGAAGCTCTCAATTGATTTCTAAGTGTATGTTTAGGATCTAGGTGTTATGAAATGAATTGTTTTTAGTCCTTAAAGACAACTCAAAAGGGTGCAAATGAAATGTTTTATATGTCAAGTTAGAAAATAACAACCACTTAGTAAGGTATTTGTTGGGGTACAAATTTAAATTTGATATTTGAAATGGTTGGGGTCATGTTTGTAAATGTGAATTTTAACCAAATTAATGGATGGATAAATTGAGGGTTAGGATTGGTCCTTAGGAATGAGTATAGATAGAATCACATTAGGATCAAGTTATGTACTATATTTTACACAAAAATCATGTTGCTTGTACACTAGTCATTACATGAACGATACCAGGTCAAATTGAGACAAAAAAAAGATAAAAGTGACAAGTATACAAATTTCATCATTACAGTTTACATCCATGTTGACTTGCATGTGAATTATGTGAACTACTATGAAGATACATGTTAAAGTAAAAATTACCAACCAACATGAAAGTAAATAATTAGACACTCATAAAAAGGATATAAATATATTTCTCAATACAACTTTGGTACATTCTCCTTGCAATGAGTCCTATATCTTGGAACTTGAAAAATCAATTAACATTTGATTATAATTTTGTACAACCATGACTTGTTTACAAACAAAATAAAAGGAAAAAGAGTGAGGATATTCAACTTGGAATTGAAATAGGGTACTACTTAGGGTAGAAAAAATAATGAGAACTAATTAGAGAAAAATAAATAATGTGGTGCAAAACTTACTTTGTAGTTTTAGATTCTTCTTTAAAAAGAAGTAAGCATCACATTTTTACCTAACAACTTTCTATTTAAATAGAATGCACTTTTGAATCAATAAATCTAGAAATATTAACCAAAAGGTTGTTAGTATTAGAGGGTTATGGTTTCTATTTGATGGAGTGGGTTTTGAATTTCAATCCCCATAATCATGGTATGTGCAAAACCCCAATTTGGTTCAGATTCCATAATTTACCATCAAAATTCTAGAATGAGGGATCATTGAAGGAGATTGGGGATGTTATGGGATCCTTTGTTCAGGTGGATGAAAATATATTGGAAAAGGATTTTGGAGAGTTTTTTAGAATATGTGTGGAAGTAGACCTCAATGAGGATCTATGGGAGGAACTATAATTAATAACAGAGTTTGGGTGATGGAGGGAAAAGGTTGTAATGGAGTCTAACTATCCAAGGGATGAGAATCTAGGCTTGGGGGGTATGGATCAACATGGGGAAAGAGGCGACATAAGTAATGATCCATTGCTCTTGAGCCACATCAAATTACACAGAGGGGAGAAAATTAAGGAAGGAAAAGGTAGAAAAGGGAGGTAAATGGAATTGGAAAAATTACAGGAGTCTCCAAAAGAGTCTAAGAAACTACAGATGTAAAGAGAGAGATAGTATCTGTAGGAGGAAAACAAGCTCAAAGAGTAGCAATGTAGAGGAACCAAACCCTCCTCAATTAGAAGAGCCAAAGGCGAAGGTATGCAAGAACCCATCCCAAGAGGATGTCCCTAAGGACTAGTCCATAGAGATTGGTGGGGAAGCCTTAGGGTTAAAGGACCCTTTAGATAAAATGGGGTTCATTTAGAAGATATTACAAGGGACCTATTTGGAATATCCAACAATCAGAGGTTAATTTATTTAGAAAAAAATGTTGGCACCCAATAGGACCAAAAAGGGACCAATGAAAATTTATGTTGAAGAATTGTAATGTTGTCATTAGTACATAGTTGTACCCTATGTTTTGAAGTTCATGGTTGGATGTCACTTGTAAGAAAACTTGTCAATATGATCTAATTGATGTACTGTTACATATGTTCCTATTGAAAGAATTCATATGGGGTATGAAGAGAAATGCATAAGTCTCCATACTTTCAAAGGCACAAAGACCTGCACCACAAGAGCTCTATCAAATGCTCCACATTTCTCCACAGATGAAGATGTGGTCTCACAGTTGGAAGGATAGCTCAAAAAAGTTGTGAGGTATGCATGTTCCAAGTTTCAAAGCATAAGTTTTACTATAGAGCTTTCGATGTCAATAGAGTAAGAACAAGTTAAGTTCATATGCATGATTAAATAAGGAAGAACTAAAATTCTATGCACTTCATTGTATCATCTTATATTTCCTTGCAATTTTTGATTTATATTCATGAAGATTGTATGCTTGCTTAGTTCAAGTTTCATATGGTTTGGTGCACCACCAGTGTTTTTATAGATGATAGTGTGTTGTCTATGTTTTGGCAACTTGGAAGGTTGGTTTGTTGGCGAATCAAATTACTTGCGTCAGCAAATAATTTCCTAAATTTGTGTAAAGAGGTTATGTGAAGCAAGCTTGAATCCCATTGTGTTCTCTAAATAATCCAAAAGTTGGTACGTGATCCTCTCTTGTACAACAGTGAGCTTGGAGTCAATGTTTTGGGTATAAAGTGCTTGCACCAAAGCGAAATGATCTGAAATAATGAAAGGAGTGTAGAGAAGTGTTTTACAAGCCATATCATTATGTTGGAATGATCCACACAATGTTGTTTGGTCTTTCTAGTACCGCCTCTGGTTTGGATTTGATACATGAAATATTAAATGTTTTTCGGGCCAACTTGACATGTTATGTTTCTTGCATCTTGTTTGAGAGTGTGCACCAATTTTGAAGATGTGTTCCATGGAAAATAGGTCCTGATTATCTCTCAATTTTTGTCGCATATGATTTCCTTCTACCATGGATGATTTTGGAGCCAACTTGTTGTGATTGATGCATGTCTCATTTCGTATGTTTTTAGATGACAAGGAGAAACTTTTTAAAGCTTGTAGAGGATACAAATAGAATATCAAAGCTATTGAAAAGGTGTGTGGATGTATGGTGAATATTTTGAGAAGATAATGTGTGAATAGGAATCCATAGAATCTCTCTTGATAATGAAATGTTATAAAGATCAGTCTAGAGAGCTTAGGAGTGATTGTATGCAAAACTATGAAGAAGCATGTGTGAATATATGTGAGAATGTGTGTTGAAGATAGTGAGTTGTAGGCAACATGGCTTGTTGAAGCAGATGTATGTGTGAGTATACCAAAATCAATGAGTTGGAGGTAACATAAGTATTGAAGTATTATCTTTGTTGTAAATGTTTCATCTTGTAGGGAGTTGTAAAATTTCTCTAGTTGAAGCCATAAAGTCTATTGTAAATTCTATTTTCTTTTGTGAGGCTAGATTTGGATAGTAGATCCAAGCAGCTTGCTCACCATGGTTTTTCCCTTGTAGGGTTTTCCATGTAAATTCAATGTTATGGTTGCATGCTTATGTGTTCTTGTGATTGTCATGATTCTCATATGATTAATTGATGATGAATGGAAATAAATTGATTTTAAGTATTGATTCACCCCCCTCTCAGTACTATTGTGTGTTCAACACTTGGTTCCCATGGAACCCTTGATAGAGTTTTTTTTTTTAGACTATAGGAATCGATCGAGTATCCCCCCCTATAAACTATAGTGCACTTGGTAAACTTTTTTCATGTGACTGGTGACGCTGGTGCAACACACCCTCTGGTACCATGGGGATGGTGGGGAGACTAGACCTCATGACCTCTTGCCTCCAACAGGATGCTTTAGCTAATCAAGCTAGGCCCACTACCCCAGAACCCTTGATAGAGTTAAATGAGGTGCTAACATAGAGAAAAATATAAGGAAAGAGAGGTAAGAAATATATGTGTTTGAACTTTTTGTTGGTTTCGAGAACCAATAAAAGTATTGATAGGTTCTTGATGAGTGCTAATGTGCCAAAATTTCCTAATAGAGATGAAAATCGTCAATATTAAGGAAGGCAAGGAAAGGTACTAAGGTGTTGATTGTGTGGGAAAAGGTGGAGGTTCTTGTCAAGTATAAAATCTTCGATAGAGGTGAAGTTCCTACATGCATCTCTCCCACTCTCTCCACCTACCTACAATTATGATTTTTTTAACCCAACTTCTATTAGTATTTTTTGTTGTTGTCCTTTGATTTTTTGCATCCATTTTTGGGTAGGATTGAACCTAGACCATGTATTTTAAATGTGAATAGTGTAATAGATTAGCATTAAATCCCTATAGTTGATATAGGTGATTTGGAATAATTTTAGAGGGAATTTGTTTATTGTGTGGTATCCAAATGCTAAGAAAGCTGCAAGGTATCCATTAATAGCAATTCT
Organism: Sequoia sempervirens; assembly: GCA_007258455.2. Lineage (NCBI taxonomy): Eukaryota > Viridiplantae > Streptophyta > Pinopsida > Cupressales > Cupressaceae > Sequoia > Sequoia sempervirens. The sequence continues at coordinate 975,801,990 of VDFB02281492.1, forward strand.
TTCCCATTCTTTGGATTACAAATATGTGGATATAAGAAGGTTTAGCAAACACAAGTGAATTTCATGATAAAGTGTCTCTAAAGTAGTATGTGTATCTTTTGGAGAGCTTGTATTTGCAACTAAGGATTTTCCTTTTCCACAATCATTGGTATGAGTTTAGTTGTGATCAAGATGAATGTAATATTATTCTAAAACTCTTAAAAGTTTTTGCAATAAAAAAATTCATATTGTACATGAATATATGTATCTCTATCTTGGATAACTAAGTATTCTCTATCATTCTATTTTCACATATTGGGTTTAAGACCCAATATTTTTCTTATTTCTATTTTTTTCTATTTAATGTGTAGTAACTATGTTTCCCAATAGATAGGCATCGATCTGGAACCATTCACCAAACCCACACCATCAAATCAAACATAAACCAATAGTACAAGTTTAGGACCTTTTATGCATCCATGACTGTCAATATAACTAGGGGATCATTCTCAAGTGAGCATTCAATAGACATATTCCATGTTGGATATGTTTACATAGTTATATCAGCTATATAGGGTTTTTGAGGTAGCCAGTTGTTCTTGGTTCAATGATAGTCTTTGGGACCAAGACAACAAGTTAGGTTTTGTTGTCCATATTTAGTTATTGTTCATATTAGGTGATTTAAATACCTATTAAGTTATACTCCTGTGAATACCCTCTCAAGTCTAAGCTAAGCTCAAAGCATAGGAGATATAACCCACTCTTGTAGAGTTAGCTCAAATTCTTCCATTGTTCTCTTGATGAGCTGATTTCACTTGCATGATGATAATCTTGACCTTCTGAGTGAGATTTTGTTCTAGGAAGTGGAGCATTAATGATTTTAAGACCTAACATGTTACACAAGCCAACTTCAACAACTACTCATATTCTTTCTTTTAGAGAAACACACATAGACAAAACCCTAAGTTGTATTTAAAAATTATGAACTTCTTAACCATGAGATTACAAAACCATGTCCCTCTCATTTAATTTTTGGTACTTATTTTTCCATTTTGGTACTATTTTTCAAATATCATTTTTTTTAAATGTATAATCTATATTAAATATATAATGTCTAACCCATGCTATGGATGCACCCCTAAATTACCTAGGTGCACCACAAATAAATATATATTTTTACATTATAAATATTATACAAGTTGTAAAAACACCTTTTCTAATAGAATAATGTAGGTGACTAAGAGAAAATAGAGGTAGGGCAAGGATATTGATGAGGAAGAATTTGGGTTATTAGGGGTTACCCACATCATAATCAACACAAAGAATTATCCCTCTCATTTAATTTTTGGTACTTATTTTTCTATTTTGGTACTATTTTTCAAATATCAATTTTTTTTAATGTATAATCTATATTAAATATATAATATCTAACCCATGTTATGGATGCACCCCTAAATTACCTAGGTGCACCACAAATAAATATATATTTTTAAATTATAAATATTATACAAGTTGTAAAAACACCTTTTCTAATAGAATAATGTAGGTGACTAAGAGAAAATATAGGTAGGGCAAGGATATTTATGAGGAAGAATTTGGGTTATTAGGGGTTACCCACATCATAATCAACACAAAGAATTATCCTATATGGGCTTCTACATAAGCATAAGAAATGGCTAGCTTCCATTCAATTCTCTATCCATAAATTGGATAGATAGTTATTGGATGTGTAGAGATCTATAGCTAGTATTTATATTTTGGTTTGTTGTTCACTCAAATATGTAGAGTGTTGTATCAAGACCATTCAATGAATATAAATACTACATCCTACAAAACTAACATTATAGATACACTATGGGGATAATTTTTTTGGATTCATTCAATGAATATATATATCCTACATCTAGAGATGTATTTGATTCAAATGCAGTGAGAGGGCCCTATCCTTCATAGTGGCTTGGTGAGAAACTAGAGAAGAGACATTTGATGGTGAATAGGGATTGTGTTATATCCACCTCTAAACCTTGTCACCTATATGTTTATATTCCATCCCTAGTCTATAATGGGCACAAGCCCTAGTATGATAGATCCAATTTTAATTTATTATCAAACTATAGAGGATAGGGTGCCCATTATGGATTAGGGGTGAAATGCAACATCTCTAGGTAGAATAAGATATCGATTTGGGAGCTCTAAGAGGAGTGAGGAAGGTGAATATTCATCCTCCTAATCTTCTCCCAAATTTTATTATATAGGTTTAGCTTGATACCATTCACTACTCTTGGTTTCATTGTTTATTCTTTCTTTCTAGAGTTCTTTTGGTTGGATAGTTTTAGTTTGTTCTTAGGTTGTTTGAATTTGAATATTTCCCTCTAAATTGTATCTTAATTTTCATTCTTGATTTTTTGTGTTGTGTTGTACTTAGGGAATCTACTTTGTGTCATCTATTTGTGATTGATATTTGTGCCCAATGTGTGAAAAATCATATTAGATATTGAGCATTAATTTCTCTCATTATAGCTAGTGTAGGATGGTTAATGGAGGGTCAAGAATTAATTGAAGAACATTCTTTAATATTCCTCTCATATGGGGGTTTTGGTTTTGTTGTTTCAATAATAGAATTATATGTTGGAAATATTGGGGAGAGATAGGCCATTTTGGAGGAATATTTGGGTAATTTGTCATATAAGGAGCATTGGCCAAGAAAATCCATAGCATTCTAGAGTTTGCAATTCTCACAGTGGTCAATAACGATGGTTGTAAAAGGAGAAGGTTGGGGAATGTTTATGACATCAACTGAGAGCCAACCTTCAAAGGAGAACATGGTAAGATACATTTTCCAAATGTTCTTAGCATCTCTCCTAGTTTAGATATGTTTCAAGATTTGAAAAAGCAAGAAAATAGACTAAGTAACAATACAATATTTTTTGTTTTCTTGGATAATAATTTCCATCCTTCAAGAAAATTCTTTGATTATTGGCTTGAAAAAGTGTTGGGTAAGAAAATTTGGTTTAATGTGATTTTATTTAAAATGATTCAAAAGGGTTTATTTATCATTTTTCTAAAAAAAAAAGCATGCAAAAATACAATCCTCAAAAAAGCATTCTAGAACACAGGTTAGTCTATTTTCAGAGTTGTACCCTAATTAGTGAATTCTATATCAAAAAAATATTAGACTATTTTACTCCAAGATGGGTAGAAATAAATAATCTTTCCCCTCAATTGTGGAAATTTATTTCCCATATTCTTAAATTCTTGGGGGAAGTCCTTCAAACAGAAGAGACTAGGGTGAATTTACTTCACCTTAATGTTAGGATTCTCATATCATTGAAACCCAACATAGAAGTTCTTAAAACCATGGAGATTCAATTAGAAAAAAATTTGTTTACTTACATTCTTGAGCTCTTGGGAATCTTAATGCTTGTTTTCTTTGTAATAAGAATGAAAGCCAAAGAAAATATTATCTAAATATTAAGAAAAATACCCAAATTTTAATAATAAAAATATCAACAAGAGTCTTGTTGATCAGGATAATATCCCTCAATAACATAACATGGATAATGAAGGCCTTAAAGAAGATAAAAATGGTAATATAAACATTGAAGTTCAAGGAAGTCCAAGGTTAACTGATAATGGTCAAAATTCCTCCTTCATGTGAGAGGTGGAATATAAAATCATTCCTACTAGAAAGGAATTCAAGGGTGTGAAAAGCATCCCCTTGATATTCTCAAAGAACTTCTTAATAAAAATGCTTAGCAACTAGCTCTAGAAAAAATTAGAGCCAAGGGTGTCAATAAGGTTCCTAAACCCTCTCATATAGTGATAAAGATAGCTACAATTATAAAGAATGAACATGGGAAGGTCCAAAATAATATTCCAAAAAGGAAATAATTAACGTGGATCATGATAAACCCCTCTTCTTAGGAGTTAGGAGGTGAAACAATAAGATGAAACCTTTTGATTAGGAGGTTGTAGGTTAAAAAATTAGAAAGAAAAGTAAACAAAATATTCCTAAATGATTTGATAGGCTCTACAAAAACTAAAATTCAAGGGGATTGGACAAAAAATACATTAAATCTTTGTCTAGAGGAATTATGTTTTCTTATCTACTAGGCATGATAAAGGAAAGAGTGTGTAAGGCCTCGCCTCAAGTACAACTAATATAACCCTATTTTTTTATGATGAAATTCATTAATTGATAATTAGATAGGATGGAATCAATAAATTATACAACCCTAATTATCATATGGTGATATCATGGGCTATATAGGTAAACCCTACAAGAACTATCCCACTTGTTTTAATCACCAAGACATGAATAGGTTCACGTTGTGAAAGATTTTATTTAATGTTTCATAGAATTGTTATAGTAGGAGTTTGGTAAATCTTATATGGTGGTGCATGTTTATAAACTGGTATGACCATTGAGCTTAAAGGATTGTGTGGTGTATCCCTAAACTATCTGATGGTATCTGGTAAATCTAAGATAAACTAAGTGTGCAATGTTGTCATCAAATAGAAAATATCTAGTTAGCTAAATGGTATTAGCTTTATGATTGAAATGGATTGTGATTCATAAAACACTAGTATGGGACATTGACAATGTTTATAGGTTTAATGTAGTTATGTGTGTGTAAGGGTGAATTGGACAAGATGACTTTAGATGAATTTATAATGAAAGGATAACCTAGAATATCTAAATGAGTAATTAGGGTATATTGATGTTGTTTGACTTTATGAGGATTAAAGAAAATGTACCTTATTATGTTCTTAATCATGATGATTTATTAACCATGAAGGTTGGTACAAATGGCTTAATAGTAGATTTTGATTTGGTGATATAGTATAGTAATTAGAGATGCTTTATTATTATATGCTTGAACAATCTTATATGAAAAATGTAAAATTTGAGAATGCAATGGTAGATGAGATGTAATGAAATGACAAGCTAGAATACTTAGATGTTTATTTGGAATTAAGTAATATTATTTATATGTAATAAATAAAATATGCATTATGAAATTGAAAAGATCTACGAATCTTGAAAATTAGGTCTAGTTGGGAATTAGATAGATTGATAAATGTTAATACCATGAAATTGTTGTTATTAGAATTGAGTTGTGAAGATATGAACATGTGGTTGGATTATTTATGTTTCTTTGATTTTGATGATTATCGAGCATATTAACATGAGTCTCTAAGTGCGTAGGTATAACTCCATAGCCTATGGAGTCAAAGATCTCTCAGGAACCCTATGTAATTTAACCATGTGATATCATGACCATAGTCTATATGGAGGGACTATAGTCTTGTTTGTAATGTGTTTTATTATGTAATGTAATGTGTGAATGATTTTAATGTATTTAATTTGTAAATATAGTTTTGAATGTTAAATTTTGAGTTATATCTGATTTAATGTGACATCTAGGATGTAAGTTGGGATCCTAGGTGGAAAATTTCGGATGTATTCTTTGATGGGTTTTTTGAGGGGCTTTAAAAGCTAATTTTTAATTATTTTCTTGGTTTTTGGGACCCTAAGGTAAGTACGTATGGGTATTGGGTCCTTTTTCACCCAAAACTTGGTCAAAGAATTTGATTTGACCCCTCTTAATGGACCATTAAGAAAAGTGACGAAAATGAAGTCTTTGGATGAGGAAGGGATGACTTGTCTTGTCTAAATCCCATTCCCCTAAAGTCATTCATAAAAATTTGGAGAAACTCACAAAGGAATTGCATGTGTGAGCCTCCTTTGTAAGATACCATGGGAAGAGTTCCCAAGTACACTTCCCATCTTCCAAGAAGTGCTCACACATGTGTGAGCACTTCTAGGAGAGTTTGCTTAAGGGAGGAATGAGAGAGTGAAAAGTGTCACTCCCTCATTCATGGAACTCAAGTTAGAGTTTTCTACTTTACTTTCATTTGGGAATGAGAGATGGGTATCTTTCCTTTTTACTTATTTTTTTTGTTGGTGGGGATTTTGGCCTCTTGAGGATTTTGGAAGAGTTCATGTTGTAGGGTTTTTTAGAAAAAAATGCTTTGCATGAAGGAGTGGGAGTTGGAGAAGATTTCAATCCATGCCCTCCATTTTTATCAAAGCTCAAGGAGGTAGGCCTTCTTGGCTCCTTGCTTTATTTTGAAAAGATATGTGAATATGGTTAAAAATTTATGGTTAGTGTTTCATTATTGCAATTTATGTGTTTATTTTTTTGCATTTGAATTTGGGATGGAATAGTAGGGATAAACTCACCCTTACGGCCATAGCATCCCTAGTTTGTGTATGAGAATATGGGTTTTACATGGTGTTATGAGTTTTTGAGATTGTGCTTTGGGTTTGGCATGGAAGGATGTATTGAGGGTTGATCATATGCTCATTTAGATTTTGTATTTTGTTTCATTGAGTTTGAAAATGAATGTATGAGTTTTTGTGTGAAACCTAGTTCTTAGAGAGGTCTCCTAACTTAGGGGTGACCTATGAGTAGGTCAACGGTTGGGAGGTGAGCACCCCATAGCCATTAGAAAAATATGTGTTTATATGTAGGTATGGAAGATTTGGAGAATCAAATCAGTTTGTGGACATGTCTACCTCCATTTCTTTATTGTAAAGTATTGTAATATATGAGTAGTAGTTATCTTTTCAAAAGAATTCATTTAAGTATGTGTGTGAGAAGAATCCTAATAATTATTCTTGAAGTTATTATACTTGTATATAAGTTTTGTGTAGGCAAGTGAACTTTGTAAATATCCATCATTAAGGTCATGGAATGTGAAAGATTGCAAAAATATTTGGCATATGGATAGTTGAATTCCTTAATTTATTTATTACAAATAATGAAGACATATTATGGGTAAGATAATTATTCATATCACATTCATACTTCTTCAAATAAATAAATTTTGATATATTTCCTTGGACCTATATTAACCTATGAGTTGTGAAACTAAACTAGTCAAGAGAGGAAGAAATGTATGCATATATATTGATAGTCATATATATGTTTTACCAAACAAGAGAAAAATACTTGAAAGGAATATGTAAACTAATGACTTAAAATCTATATATCCAAGTATAAAAAGAATTATAGTTTATTTTTCATGAAAGATTAACTAAACAATATGTTCTAAATATAAGTGCATATATATTGCTATCTTTGTTTTACAATATTGTATATGGGTATATAAATAATGAAATATAATATGTAGTTTGGGATAATATAAACTGTTATATATATAAAGGCATTTCTTAAGGAAATAAATGTGTTATTTTTATATTTAGATCAAAATAAGTTGCATTGGATAAAAAAAATATAAATATATTTAAAAACATTAAACTATGTTTTAAATTTAAAATTATTAAAAATAGAATAAAGCTCCATTTAAGGTATAATATCGAAGAAAATTATATATAAATATATATAAATACTAAAATATGAATAAATGAAATTGTGGAATTTATATTATAAGAGAGATTAATTTTATATTTAAGAAATTTTAAAAAACAAAAGAAAGGGTTGTGTCCCTATAGAGCCATGATCCCCATTTGGGGATGCGGCCTCCACAGAGGCCATCGCCCCACAACAGGGGATGACTCTGTGGAGCCACAACCCCTTAATGGGGCATGGCTTCCATAGCTCACCGCCCCTGTGAGGCGTAGGTCGTAGTCTCCCTATGGAGGTCTACAGGCCCTTCCTCTTTGATTTTTTTTTTTGTTTAAAATTGATAAGTAGGTATATTACAGAAAAATAGAGGTTATGTATGTAGGTATTTAAATGAAATTTTCTCTGTCCTTTTATGAATAGAAAAATAAAATACATATATTTATCCTGTGTTGAATGCAACAATATATATAAATGTTGTGATGAATAAAACAAGGAAATAATGTTATATATGTATATATATGTATATGTATATGTATTTATATTTATTTATATATATATATATATATATATAATATGAACCAGCTAATAAAGAAAGGAGTAAAGGGAGAAATATAAACAGATGATCAATCTAAATAGGTAAATAAATACGAGGAAAAAAACAAAACAAAGAAAATAAGAAAATAGGAGAAAAATGCTCCACTTATCTAATGAATCATTTTTTTCCACTATCCTCCATAACATGAAATTGCAAAATGAGTACAACAAGAGAAGGACAAAAATTTCATTAAGGAATATTTATGCTCTAGGGTTAGTGATTAATGCCCTAAGATCCAAGGGCTCATATTAGATTTCATCTAATGGTTGTAAATGTATATACATTCTATAAGTTGCAAATAAGGGTTACATTTCCTAATCCCACTTAATCAATAAAGTGGTTTATGGTAGGGGCAATGGGACTAGGTCCCTTAACTTTAAGTTGTAACTTAAAGTTACCCTTTTTAGTATTTGAGTGTAAACCATAGAATTTTACAAAGGACACTTTTGTAATAACTTAGATATGAATTTGATTTAATTAAAGTAATGTCTTATTAAGATAAAGTAAATCTACCCATTTGTATTAAAATTCAAAGGCCCTCAGAAGGCTAGTGTTCTCTTGAGTTAGTATGATATTACATATTAGTAATTTTGTTAACATGTATTTAAAATTTAAAAGCAATTTAGAAATTAATTTTTTAATGAAAGTACTAATAATAGTATTATTATGAGAATTAACATTATTACCACTATCAACAAGGATGTTCACCATCACAACAATAATGATTTGGGATTTCGTACTTATATTATTTTGGATGTTAATAATAATGCAAAATTAATAAGTGGATGAACATTAGGGTTATGGTTTTTAGACTTAATACTAATATCATTTGGAAAATGTAATAATTATAATAGAGTAACTCCTTGTTTTTACATATAATTTTTAAACTTAATTATTGAAGGAAGGTGGATCGCATAAAGGGGTAATAAGTATAGGTGAGTCAAGTATAAAATTGATTGATAGAGAGAAGTTAAGCCTATCTAGTCATGTGAATGAAATGTATCAAATGGTGTAACTTGGAAGATAAGAATATGATGCAGAGCATCGCTCTCTTGTCTCCATTTTTTTGTTTTGTTTCTTTCTTTTAGTTTGCTAAATTTAGTTTTGTATTTGCTTCATAATCTATTGTAGACACTTTTTTTTGGCCAAATCTACAACAATTAGCAATTGTAAAAAAATCGACAGTTAATAATTGTGTTGTAACTGTTGATGTCTCGATAGTTGCAAGGAAACATGTATTTGAAGAAGAAGAGGCCATTGGAAACAAGATTGGGGGGGTACTGGACCAAAAATAGGGTTCATGATGTTGTTGGATGATCAACGGTAGTGAGGAAAAGTACTTCAAAGATCGATGTCATTGAACACCTGGAGGAAAGATAAATGATTGAAAAGAGTCAATAGAGTGTGTAAAACAGGCCATCCTATGAAGGCCACACTTGATGTGCATTGTAACACCTCTAAAATGTGAATGGAACACTATTTGATTGAATTCTAAGTTTTTTATCCTTTTCCTCATTGTTTGTGAAAGATCATTGAAGGTCGATTGCAATACAATATGTAGTTTTCTTCTTCCTATCACTAACTTTGAATGAACAAATTTCCGGTTTATTGTCTTACTTCAATCTTGAACTGCTATAAGTTTTTGTGAATTGGAATTACCCTATGGCCAACAAGGCATCTCATCAAGAGGTTTCAGAGCCTAAAATTTATTGGGCAGTGGTGAGTAAACAAAATGCCTCCAAGGAGAATGGGCAAAGGAGGAGCTTGAGGAAGAGGCATAAGGGAAAAACATGGGGAAGACTTTTTGTAGCATTTGATTGCAATATTGGATGCCTTGGAAAGGGAACAAAGAAGAGGGACACCTGAAGAAGTTGCAAGTGATGATGAGGAGGATGAAGAACAACTGTAAGATGACAATGAAGGAGGACAAGGAGATTAGGAAGGCTTTGAGGAAAGATTATTGAGGACTATCTTGAATGTGGGTTCTAAGCCCAAAATAGAAGTTCCTACTTATTTGGGAAGTATCAATGGTGAAGATCTAATTGATTGGATTAATGAATTAGACAAGTATTTTGAATATGAGGGTGTAGTAGAAGAAAGGAGAGTAAAATTTGCTTGCACCAGATTGAAGGGTCATGCTACTATGTGGTGGGACTTTGTCCAAAATGAGAGGAGAAGAAAGAATAAGGAAAAGGTTAACTCTTGGGATCAGATGGTGGCAAAGTTGAAGGCTAAGTTCCTTCCATGATATTATCAAACAAATCTCTTCAAAAGATTGCATAATTTAAAAAAAAAGACATGTCTGTGAAAGATAATACAGAGGAATTCTATAAGTTGGTAATTAGATCGGGGCATAGTGAGGAAGATGTGGAGAAGATTGCTAGATATATGACTAGTCTAAGGTATAATCTACAAGATGAACTAAGCCTTGTGTCCCCTAGAATCTTGGAAGAGACTTATCAACTTGCCTTAAAGGCAGAGGAAAAGTTGCAAAGGAAAAAAAGTTAGCAAGAGAAGAAGAGAGGAAGAGGCTTTAGAGGAAGGGGGCAACAAACTCATAGAGGGCAGAAATATCATCAAGGAGAAGAGGCTAGAAGTTCTAGTGGAGCAGCCAACAATGATAGAGGAGGCTTTCAAAACAAAGGGGGCAAGTCTTATGGAAGAGGTGGTTCTCAAGGTAGAGGTAGAGGGTTCGCTAGAAAATTCTTTAAGTGTAGCCAATATGGACACAAGAGTTGGGAATGCTTTGAACCATCTCAAGGAGGACATTCCAAATTTGAAAGAAGCAATCAAATTGTTCATGCTAACCAAGAAAACATGGGGTCTCGTCTTCACCACAAACAATAACCAAAATCAGGTGAATCATTATTGCTAAAAAGGGTATTGTTGAAGCCTCAAAAAGAAAGCCAAGAACCAGGCCAGAGGAGAGCCTTGTTCAAAACCAAGTGTAATTCCAAAGGTAAATGTTGTAGAATAATTTTTGATAGTGGTAGTACAGACAATATTATTGCAGCAGCAATGGTAGAAAAGTTAGATCTTCAAAGAATTAAACATCCATCTCTTTACAAGGTATATTGGTTGCAAAAAGGTCATCAATTGTTAGTGAATGAGCAAGCCCATGTTGATTTTCAGATTGGTAATTATAAATATAGTGTTATTTGTGATGTGATGCCTATGGATGTGTGCCATCTATTTCTTGGTAGACTGTGGCAATTTGACAAGAAAGCAATGCATAATGGAAGGGAGAACACATATACTATTGAGAAAGATGAAGTGAATCATACATTGATGCCTATGAAGGAGCCTAAAGGGGAAAACACCAGTGGTAGTAGTAGTAAGGTAATGATGGTAAGTGGTAAGGAGTTTCTACATGACTTGAAGAATGATTAAGTAGGATTTTCTTTGGTTCTTAAACCTAGGAGTGTGTTTACTACTACAAAATTTGATGATTTTCCTCTTAAAGTGCAAGATATTTTGAATGAACATTTGGATATTGTTGCTTATTATTTTCCTAGTGGATTGCCTCCTATGAGGAGCATCAACCATCAGATGGATTTGATTCCAAGGGCTAGCCTTCCTAACAAGGATGCTTATAGGTTTACACCTAAGGAAAATGAGGAAATAAGGAAGCAAGTGGAGGATCTTTTGAAGAAGGGTTTGATAAGGGAAAGCCTAAGTCCTTGTGCTATCCCCACAGTACTAGTTCCAAAGAAAGGAGGGGAATGGTGTATGTGTACTGATTCAAGGGATATTAACAAAATCACTATAAGATATAGGTTTTCCATTCCTAGAATTGAAGATTTAATGGATTATTTAAGTGGCTCCATGTATTCTTATAAAATAGACTTGAAGAGTGGCTATCACCAAATAAGAATTAGACTAGGGGATGAATGGAAGACAACCTTTGAGACTAGTGATGGTTTGTATGAATGGCTTGTTATGCCTTTTGGATTATCTAATGCACCCAACACTTTTATGCATCTCATGAATGAGGGTTTGAAACCATTCCTTCGTAAATTTTTGATTTTATACTTGGATGAAATTTTGGTGTTTAGCAGGTCTAAGGAGGAGCATCTTGAGCATTTGAGACAGGTATTGAAGAGGTTGCATGAGGAGAAGTTGCAAATAAATCTGAAAAAGTGTGTGTTTATGTAGACCAAACTCATCTATTTGGGCTTTGTGGTGTCAAAGGAGGGTTTGAAGATGGACAAAGAAAAGGTACAATCCATCCTTGATTGGCCAACTCCTAAGAGTATAATGTAGGTAAGGAGCTTTCCTGGGCTTGCAAGTTTTCATAGAAAATTTATTAGAGGTTTCAGTCACGTGGTAGCACCTATTCTCGAAACTATAAAGGGGAATAAGAGGCCATTTGTATGGACTAGGTAGGATGAAGATAGTTTTAAATTTTTGAAGCAAAAGGTGAGTGAACAGCCCATTCTTTCTTTGCCTAATTTTGAGAAATTGTTTCAAGTAGAGTGTGATGCTAGTGGGTTGGGTATTGGGGCTGTCCTAAGTCAAGAATGTAAACCAGTAGCATTATTTAGTGAGAAACTCAATGATGCAAAAAGGAAGTATTCTTCTTATGAATTGGAATTCTATGCTTTAGTTCAATCATTAAAGAAATGGAGACATTATTTACTACCTAAAGAGTACATTGTATACACGAATAACCATGCTTTACAATTTATCAACAACCAACACAAATTGAATCAAAGACATGCCAAGTGGGTTGAGTATCTCCAAGGTTTTAATTTTTTTTTAAGCATAAAAGTGGAAAAATGAATAAAGTTGCTAATGTTTTGAGTAGAATTTTTTTTTTGTTATGTGAAATACAAACTAACAGTGCGAGCTTTGAAATTTTGAAAGAGTTGTATGCTGAGGATGTAGATTTTAAGGAAGCGTTTGAAGCTTGCAGCGATCCTATTTGTAGGAATAGAGAGTCATGGGAGGATTATATGAGTCAAGAAGGAATGTTTTTCAAGGAAAATAAATTATGCATTCCTAAAGGGTCTATGGGAGACAATTTGTTGAAGGAAAAGCATTGTGGTAGTCTTGCTGGTCACTTTGGATAGGATAAGACTTATTTGCAGCTGAGCACTCATTATTTTTGGCCAAAGATGCAAGCGGATGTGAGGAGATATGTTGAAAGGTGTAGTATTTTTCAGCATGCTAAAGGGAGAAACCAAAATATTGGATTATATCAGCCACTTCTAATTCCAACTAGGCCTTGGGATTTGATGAGTATGGAATTTGTATTGGGTTTTCCTTGTACACAAAGGGGAAATGATTCAATTTTTGTTGTGGTAGATAGGTTCTAAAAAATTGCGCATTTTATACCTTGTAAGCGAACTAGTGATGCCACTAACATTGCAAATTTGTTCTTCAAAGAAGTAGTAAGGTTGCACGGGATTCCTAAAAGTATCATCTTTGATAGGGATACTAAGTTTGTGGGTCATTTTTGGAGGACCCTATGAAAGAAATTGGGCACTAATCTAAACTTTAGTTCTGCTTATCACCCCTAAACGAATGGGAAGACCGAAGTTGTTAATCGAAGTCTTGGAAACATGTTGAGGTGTATTGATGGGAAAACACCAAGTAATTGGGATCTAGCTTTGGCTCAAGCTGAGTTTGCATTTAATGATTCTCCTAATTGAAGTACTGGATTTAGTCCAATCTTTGTTGTGTATGGTATGCATCCAAGGGGGGTGTATGAGTTGAGAGACCTTGGTAATATGGAAAGGAAAAGTTCATCAAGGGAATATTTTGCTAAACTCATCCATGATCTCCATGAAGAGGTCAAAAAAATATAGGACACAATTAGCAATATAAATAATATGTTGATAAAAAGCAGAGGGAGATACATTTTCAAGTTGGAGACCTTGTATTGGCTCACATTCAAAAGGAAATAGTTCCTAAAGGAGAGTACAACAAACTGAAAATGAAAAAAATAGGACCCCGCAAAGTTCTTAGACGATTTTTGAATAATACATATGAGATTTATCTACCTTCAGACCTTGGCATTTCCCCTATTTTTAATGTGGCAGATTTGTATCCTTATAAGGGAGGTGTTGAGGATGGTGCAATAGAGACCGAGCCTTCAAACGCTGGGAAAAAGCATAGTGTTTCATCTTCTCTGCAAGACATCAAATGCATTCTGGATACACAATTGTGGAAGAAAACCTAAAGACATGAGTACTTTAGATATCTGGTGAAGTAGAGTGATCATATGGTGGAAGATGCTTCTTGGCTCACCGAATTTGAGCTATCTCAATTGGATCATGAAATTTTTCCTACCTGGGGAGTTTGATGCATAGCATCACTCTCTTGCCTCCAATTTTTTTTCTTTCTTTCTTTTAGTTTGATAAATTCAATTTTTTATTTGCTTCATAATCTATTGTAGACACTTTTTTTTGGTTGAATCTACAACAATTAGCAATTGTAAACAAATCAATAGTTAGCAATTGTGTTGTAACTGTTGATGTCTCGACAATTGCAAGGCGACATGTATTTGAAGAAGAAGAGGCCACTAGAAACAAGGTTGGGGGTGTTGGACCAAAAAAAGGGTTCATGATGTTGTTGGATGATCGACGGTAGTGAGAAAAATTCCTTCAAAGATCGATTTCATTGAGCACCTAGAGGAAAGATAGATGATTGAAAAGTTCCGACAAAGTGTGTAAAACAGACCATCTTGTGAAGGCCACAATTGATGTGCATTATAATGCCTCTGAAATGCGAATGGAACACTATGTGACTAAATTATAAGTTGTTAATCCTTTTCCTCATTGTTTGTGAAAGATCATTGGAGTTTGATTGCAATACAATCTCTAGTTTTGTTCTTCATGTCACTAACTTTGAATGAACAAAGTTATGGTTTATTGTCTTACTTTAATCTTGAACTACTATAATTTTGTGTGAGGTTGCCTAAACTTGAAATCTCTATGAATTGGAATTACCCAATGGCCAGTAAGGCATCTCATCAAAATAATTAACCTTAACTAATCCTTAACCCCTTTTGTATCAATTCCCTTGAATAAGATAATGTAAGCATTAAAATTCATGATGGTGTGGTTTAAATGGGGTACCTAGGTGAAATTATGTGATCTTTAAAGGAGTAACCTCTAGACTTAAAATAACCAAGTTAACCCTAGGTGAACATAAGATGATGTGTTTCAAGTAAATTCAAGTTGTGGGTGTATGGTGTTTCCCTTTAAGTTAACTCAACCTAAGCTAGGCGGTTGCAACATTGAGTCACATAGTTCATATCATGACTTGGTCTGTAACACAAGTTAATGCATATGCATTTAGGTGTTATTTAATATTTAATTAACGATAAAAAAATTATTTGGTTTTTCTTAGCAAAAATTTTGGGCATTACAGAGTGGGGTGGCCATCCTATTGAAGGATTCTTGGGCTTCTTGGGTGGTTGGGAATGGGAAATCTCCTTTTAATAAAAAATATGTTGATCATTATTTATAAATAAGGGTTTAAATTTGGAATTTTCTCTATTTATGCCTCAAATTACTATATGCAATGGAAGGATGGCTTGCATTGAATGTGGTGAACATTAAGGATAAAAAGGCACTTAATTGAGTATCCTCTTGAGAATCAAAAGAAAAGTGAAAAACATTAGTATACATGGTGTGATAATCAAGGCCTAGGTAAGAGAGTTTACTCTAGACTAGATATATTTTATTTTAACAATTATAATTTTTATTTCAACAATTATAATTTTTATTTCAATGAGAGTTTGGAAAAGTATCTGGTTCAAGTGACTCCTACTATGTTAGATCACTCTTGGGTAAAAGTAAAAACCTATGCCATACTTTATAAAAGGAAATGGTCAACACAAATTTAGATTTTCAACTTGGACCACATAAAAGTGGCATTTGTGTTATGGATTTGAAAATGAAATAAACTAATGAAAAGTAGAAATCTTGATGAAGTTTATACTTGTAATTTAAAAAATAAAAAATAGCATTTTTTCTCCTAATTTTTTTCTCCAAATAGCTAGCTTCACTATCTAATGCAAAAAATTGATGATTTTAAATTTTTTTTTTAATCAAATTTCATCAAAACATCATAGTTTTCATTGGATGTCATTTTTTGTCTTATTTTTTAACATTAAAATATATACATCCTTTTGTAGAGGATTCTCTCATCTAGTGCACTATATATATATATATATATATATTTTAAATATATGTTGTAATTTTTTATTTCTAATCAACCTCATCTTTGATTATAACAACCTACTTGCAATATTTTTAAAAATCATATTAAAACTAGTTAAAATATATAAAAATATATATTTGGATTATAGATTTTGAGCTCTACCAAATGTTGTTTTTAGATTTCTCAAAAAATGATGACTGAAGATATATTCAAGTGAAGTAGAGAGTTTCAAAAATTTGTGAAAGAGGGGGGTTGGCTACCAAGTAGGATGCCACAAAGAGATTTTAACCTAAAAAATTTTCAATCAAAATCGTTTTAGTTGAAAACGTTTCACTTAAAACATAACTGCTAATTTTTCTATGATTTTTTTCATCTAATTTTCTATTCAATCAAGTGAAAAAACCATAAAAGGAATTCTTTTGATGAAATCTTACAAATTTTTAGATACAATTTTTTTTAACAAAATTAATATATTTTTCCATTTTTTAAAAAAGATTTGATATAATTGTAAAATTACATTCTTCGTTTTTCTTGAATTTTTATTTATTTATTTAAGAAAAATAGAATCACAATCAAATTTAAATTTATTTTAAAATTTTAGTAATTTATTTATCTCTATTATTCATTTGTATTTCTCAAATCCATTAGTGTATGCTCTTTTCTCATGTTGTAAGGCAATCTTGGAAATCAGAAGTTTTGTGGATTTTTTTCTCTTTTATAGGGGTTTAGTGACTTGGATTTCATCGCCAAGCACTAGCCAAAGCCTATGTTTTGGTGGGCTATATAAATTCCAAGGAGGATATGTTGTTTTTTACTAAGAAGTTGTGTATTTTAAGTGCACCATGAAGTGAAGTGGTTTCAATCCCACTAATATCTAGGCCTAATATAGCACCCTTGTATCATGGATGTGGGCATCATATAGAACATGGTCTCCCTAGTTGGGCTTTTTCTAAACCTAGAATAGGAAGCCATCAATTGTTTGTCCATGTGATGCATCAATAAGAAGATAGCCTTGGGAAGTTACACCATGTAACTTGAAGATATGATAGTAGGCTATGGTTATGGTCCTAATCCTCCATATTTGATGCTCTAAAAAATTGGGTTGACACTACTTAGGAACAATATCAATATATCGACAAGCTCACAAGATAAATAATCCCACTTGACTAGTATAGGTTATTTTAATGAATATTTTTCATCTTACCCCTTATTTAAAAATAAAAATTCAAATCCTAAAATCAATGTTGAAGAAAACTTTAAATGAAACCTATAAAATTTTCACACTTTTTTATGACTAAACTTCATATCAAGTTCCCCTATCTAGCTATTCATCCTTGAAACTAGACAAATTTTCTTAACCTCATAATTTTATTTCCACGTACTTAAGCCCCTTAATTTTCCTTTCATTTCCCATGTATTATTGCATTCTTCTTACTTATTTTCATGTATAATTCAATTTTAAATATAGACATCCATCATATTATTCCCTTGACCTCATAATGGTTTTATTATGTACTACTTAACTTTGGCTCATTTTCTTAGCACCTATTAGGTCATGATTTGGACAAAAAAATTCTTTCCATATTATCCCACTTGACACTAGTTTTTTACACTTCCCTCTTGAAAGAGCTCTTAGTTATCCTCCCTTTTTATTAGCATAAATTCTAGGCTATGAGTTTATCAAAATAATATTATGAGGATTTCTTTCTTTTCCTTCCTACCCTTAATTTCTCTTTTTATTATAGTTCCAAATTATTCCTCTCCTAATATTCTAACTTGCCTACTATATATCATTTTCCTTTCTAATTTATCTTCTCTTATATAAAAAAAAAATTGGATCAAAAGGGACACTATTATATTTTGCACTACCCTTAATGATAAAATTTAGAATACTCATTCTTTTCTCAAATGATATTTTTAATACCATGTGTTTCACTTTGACTTAAATTGGAATATGCATGTGTATGTGTGTATAGGTGAATTAAAACTGATGTAGGGGCATTGTGAAATTTTGGTTTTCCTTGGCCGATTATTTCTTCTTGTAATCATGTCATGGAACAAATGCTTATGTGGAAATAAGTTTTAAGTTGCATTTTATTATGTGGAAGCACACTCTCTAACTCATTACATTTTGAGATTTCTTGTTGTTTTTTCCTGGAGATGGCATAGGGGTGGATAGTAGTTAGGAAAAAAGGCATCAAGTAGAGGAAGGGGAAAATGGCTCTTGAAAAAAGAGGTTGCTCACTATGGAAAGGAGACAACAATTTTTTTTGGAGGAGAAAACTATTGGGCAACAATTTCTAGAAAAGAGAGTTCTGCCTGGCAAAAGAGACAACAAAGGTTTTGATTAGGAGTATGGCCGGTTTTGTGTTGGAGGCTAAACTGTTCTTTGTAGGAGAATAGAGGAAAACGTTTGGAGAGAGGTCTATTATAGAGCTAAGGAGGCCAATGTTGAACAAGGAAGTGTGGTTGTCAATAAGATAAAACATATCACACATATTGGAGTTGCTACCTTTCTCTCTGTAATTGCCATCATTGTGTTAAGTTTGCATTATGTTAATACAATAAAATCCATATCCCTAGCATTGGATATTAGAATCATTTTGTAGCTTGTGTTTGGAGAGCACTTTTCTAGCTATGTATGCAATAGGTTTTAATTAGATTGCTATTACATTCAGTTTTCCATCATTTTGGTATCAACCTGAAGATTTGGGGTTGTTCAGGAGTGGGAAGAATGCCACTGAGAGCATTGAGAGGTAGAGGAGCTCAAGGAAGAGGAAAAAGAAGAAATTATGGAGTCCTTGAATTTTTGTAGAACTTGACTGCACGAATGGATGCCATGGAGAGGACACATCAAAGAGGAACACTAGTGGATGATACCAATGAAATTGATGAAGAAGAGAAACCACAAGTTGGAAATGAAGATCAAGAAGAACCTAAAGGAGTGGAAGAAAAATTGATTAGAGCTATGATGAATGTGGGAGCCAAGCCAAGAATTGAAGTTCCTACGTACTCGGGAAGTTTGAATGGAGAAGAGATTATCGATTGGATTAATGATTTAGATAAGTGCATTGAATATGGAGTTGCAAAGGAAAGAAAAGTGAAGTTTTCCTATACATGATTAAAAGGCCACATGACAAGGTGGTGGGATTATGTGCAGGCTGAAAGACACAAGAAAAATAAGGAGAAAATCTCATCTTAAGATCGAATGGTTTCCAAATTGAAGGAAAAATTCCTTTTGACAGACTATCAAACCAATATTTCTAGAAGATTGAAAAATTTGAAGCAGAAGGATATGTCAGTAAAGGAATACATGGAAGAGTTCTACAAGTTGGTGATTTGGTCAGGCCACAATGAAGAAGATTTGAAAAAGGTGGCAAGGTATTTGAATGGGTTGAGATATAGTTTGCAGGATGAGTTAAGTTTAGTGTCACCAATAACTTTGTAGGAAGCATACTAGTTTTCCATTAAGGCAGAGGAGAAGATTATGAGGAAGTAGAATCAAGTAGGCCGAGGTAGAGGATGAAGCTATGCAGAAAAAGAACAACACCATCAAGATGGAGAGGCAAGTAGCTCTAGAGGGAAAGTTAAGTTAGAAAAAGGAGGTTATCAAGATACAGGAGAAAGATCTGTTAGAATCAATGGTTATCAAGGATGAGGCAAAGGTTTTATAGGTAAATGTTTTAAGTGTAATCAGTATGTGGTCACAAGACTTGGGAGTGTCTAGAATATTCCCAAGGAGGTTACACAAGACCTGAAAGGAGGAATCAGGTGGTGCAAGTAGATCAGGAGAGTGCGGGATCATTTTCTCCAAGAAAGGAAGAACCTAAGTTAGGAGAATCTCTTTTGTTCAAAAGAGTATTGTTGGAACCGCCAAAGGAAAGTCATGAATCAGTACAAAGGAAGGCTCTATTCAAAATGAAGTGCAAAGCTAAAGGTAAGTGCTGCAAACTTACTATAGACAATGGTAGTACCAATAATATTGTTGTTGTTGAAATGGTAGAAAAGATAGGACTTAAGAGAACTACACATCCTACACCCTATAAGGTTTCTTGGTTGCAAAAGGTTATCAATTGTTGGTAGATGAGCAAGATTTGGTTGAATTTCAAATAGGAAGTTATAAGGATAGTGTTGTGTGTGATATCATTCCAATGAATGTGTGTCACATGCTACTTGGTAGACCTCAACAGTTTGACCAAAATGCCATACATGATGGAAGAAGCAATAGATACACTTTTGAGAAAGACAAACTCAAACATACCTTGTTGCCTTTGCAAGATTTAGAATAGGACAGTCATAGCAGTAGTAGTAAGGTGATGTTGATAAGAAGAAAAGAGTTGATAAATGAGAGGGAGTCAAAGGAAGTTGTAGCAGTAACTAAGGAGGTGAACCTTCATTTTCCTCAAGGTTGCACGAGTGTAAATAGTGTTGATTTGTAGATAGGACAGCCAACAACATGCATTGACATAGGTGACTATGAAGTTGGGGTAGCCATTGTTATTCTAAAGGATTCAAATATACATGGGAGTTTGGAACAACAGTGTTAAGATGAATACATTGGTACAAATCTGCATGAACAAAGTGGAGAGATAGCGAAAGAGAATGAGAAAGATGACTCGGTTCTTCAAATTGAGGCAATTGAGTGAGAATGGCTTGTACTAATAGGAGGTGTAATGAATAGTGCATACAACAATGGTGAGGTAAGGTCTTAGTTTTCCAAGCCCTTGAATATAGTTGTAGTTGATTTTCATGAAAATTCCATGATTGCAATAGAGAGGGAAATGCAAAACGAATTGGAAAGGTGCAGCAAAGAGAGGTTGTCTAGAGAATGGATGAAATATGTTGACGATGATGAGATGAGGTGTGGAAAAAACAATTTGAATTGGGGAATAATCAAGAGTTCATTCTTTCAATGGTTTAGAATCAGAAGAATCTACCTAGTGGATAGTGAATGAAGGGGGTTTTGAGGAAGAGAAGTTCGATGATTGGAGAAACTATTCTGATCAAATGCTAGAAGAAGAAAAATAAATGATGGTTGTGGGCTATTGCTTATAAGCATATGGGGATATTCTATAAGTGTTGAGAGCTTGGAAGGGTAGTCCTACTACCCAACTCCCTTTTGTGAGCTACACTCACAAACAACTCCCTCAGGGAGCTTGATGCAGGGGCATCATTAAATTTTGGTTTTGGTGGGTTTTGCATTTTGGTTTTCCTTGGCCAATTATTGCTCCTTGCAACCATTTCATGGAGAAAATACTTATGTGGCAATAATTTTTAAGTTGCATTTGATTATGTGGAAGCATGCTCTCTAACTCATTACATTTCGAGATTTCTTATTGTTTTTTCTTGGAGATGTCATAGGAGTGGATAGTAGTTAGGAAAAAAAGCATTGAGTAGAGGAAGGAAAAAATGATTTTTGAAAAAAGAGGCTACTCGATGTGGAAAGGAGATAATGGTTTTTTTTGGAGGAGAGAACTATTGGGCGAAAAATTTCTAGAAAAGAGAGAGTTCTACCTGGCAAAAGAGACATCAAAGGTTTTGATTGTGAGTGGCCGGTTTTGTGTTGGATGCCAAACTGTTCTTTGCAAGAGAACAAAGGAAAATGTTTGGAGAGAGGTTTGTTCTAGAGGTAAGGAGGCTGATGTTGAACATAGAAGTGTGGTTGTCAATAAGAGAAAGCATACCATGCATATTGGAGTTGCTTCCTTGTGCTTTATAATTGGCATCATTGTGTTAAGTTTGCATTGTGTTAATACAATGAAATCTATATCCCTAGCATTGAAGTTTGGAGAGTTTGTAATTTTGTTCCTTGCAATGTGGAATGCAATTGGGGATTGTCCAAATGCCCTTGTTTATTGATGCAATCTGATTCATCATCCCATCTTGTTGTAGACAACCTTGTTGGAATTTTCTTGTTTCCTTTTAAATTTTTTATTTTGCAAGAATAACGTGTTTGTCACATTACTATCGTTTGGGATTAGGATCAACCACTTTTTTTGGAGCATCATTCTATAGTCTATGTTTAGAGAGAATTGTTTCCAACTGTGTATGCAGTAGGTTTTAATCAACTTTCTATTACATTTGGTTTTCCATCAAAAACATGCAATTTATGATGGGAAATAAAAGGAATAAATTAAGCTTGTTTGATCGAAGAAGATTGGATGAAGAGTGAAATACAAAAGAAATGTTAGTGTAGTGATGAGTTTTCACTTAGGGTTAATCATGTAGATGGTTTTTTCCTGTATCGAGTATTTCTTCACCTGTCACATTTTTCACAGCTTTAAAAAGCATGTACATTATGTACTCTATATCTCATCTAAATATTTTCATCTTTGGTGAAATAACATTGTGCTTCTCTCATTTGTGAAGATTTATTTGTAGGTTGTGCTCCTAGGAGGTGGTTGACACCAACATAGTATCAGAGCCTTCAAACTGCACCTTCTGCCATTGAGAGTTTTCGTCCAAGTTGTTTTGAGATCATTATTCACAGAATACATTCAGAAGAATGTTCATCTTTATCAATTTTACTGTTACACCACATTGAGGTTGTTGTTCTGTTGGGCCATCTACGGTAGAGTCTAGTCATTGGTGGACTTGGTGTTTTTTAATTCTAAGGTTAGCAGTTGTCAAACCTGCGACCTGTGAGTTTGATTTAGAGGAGGCGCCATTTTCAATTTGAAATTGACATTCAACTTTTCATTACTATTCTACTTGAGGCTTGATTTGCAAATAGGAGGCATTATTTTCCTGTTGAAAGGTGCATTTATCCTTGTTTGAATCATTGTCCAAGCCAATTTAGTTGATTTGAAGGCAATATTCTCTATTCAAAAGGGCCCATTTTTTCTTAGAAGGCTCGTGTTGTAGTTGGAGGTGGCAATTTTTTGCTAAGGAGATTCTTAGCATGCATCCCATTTGGCAGGCCACACTAGCTTTTGAAAGGGCTGATTTTTTGTTGAAGGTATTTTTTCTAAGCAAAGGCACAATTGCTCTGTTGAAGGAATGATTCAACTGGTGTGATTGGAGTTTTTCCAAGCCATGCTACATTTTTTAATCAAACTTTATAATTTATAAAGTTTCCCCTAAATATTGAGGGTTTCAATATTGCATGATCACAAAGGATTATCCCACATTGGTGAGATATCTGTAAAAACTAGTCCATTTATACACCTGTGCTTTGTCTATTGCATGAGCTAAAGGCTCACGTGGTGGTATTGGTTCTCTTTCCAACAGAAGGATCAATTTTTTATTAGTGGGGGTGTGATCGAGAGCTTGGTCTAGGTACTTTCTTTTGAAAAATTATACCATCTATTGCTGTAGCTTGAAATTACTAGTTTTGTAGCATGAATTTTTGCCATTTTGCTAGTTTTTGCTTCAATATGGTGTTTTTTAGAAAATTTGGTGGTTGGGAATTGAAAAACTCCTTATATCCATTATGGGGTGTGTATAGAACTTTTTAGTCCTTTGTGCGTGTCCTTGTAAATCATGTTAGACCCAAGGATTGAATTGCTCACTCCACACAACTATCACACATGGAAGCTCAAAATATCATAGTTGGTGTAATCAAGGGGGCTTTGGAAAATGTTAGATGTTGATCAACCTGAGTTCACAAAACCATTTCAGCAATTTTTTTATAGAAACAAAATGGATGAGGCTAGAGGACTCATAGGTCTCCATGTGTCTGATAATTTGTTGGTTCATATTACAGAGTGTAAGAAATATAAAGAAGTATGGGATAAGCTTACTGAATTGTATGGTAAAGTAAATTAGTTCAAAATCTTCCAACTTGAAGCTAATCTCACCTCTATCTCCCAAGATGCCTTTTCCACTATTTAGGATTTCCTTGCATAGTTCAAGTTGATTTTTTCACAATTGAAAGGATGTGGTCATGCCAAAAATGATAAGGAGTGTATTTTCTTGATCTTGTCAAAACTGAGATGTCCCTTTCAAGTGTTTTCCTCTACCTTCTATTCTACTTGTGATGCCATGGGATAAGATCATGTGATGCCTTCATTTGAGGAGTTTTGTGATAGATTGACTAGGGAGCAGACCAAGTTGATTTAGATAGATGATCTTCCTAAGAGTCATGCCTTGATGGCTCAATCTTCAAGTGGCAAGAACAAGAAACTAAATAAGTATTCTAAGTATAATGAGTCCTCCCCCTCTTCAAAAGAGGAAAAACCTAAGAAGGAGAAGTTCAGTTGTGTGTATTGCAAGAAGAAAGGTCATGATGAACACCATCTTTATATGAAGAAGATTGATGAGATTTCACATCTTTAGAAGAAGAACAATATTCCATTGCCCTCATCTATGACCCCTTCTTCTATAGCCTCTCCATCTACATCACCTTCATCTTCATCCAAACCTACACAGTTAGGGAATGTAGGATTTGAAAATGGAATGAAGGGAAAAGAAGACAAAGTCTACATGGGAAAAGGATATGCATTGGTAACTTCTACAATTCATTTTGGTTGTGATAGGTGGTTTTTTGATTCAAGAGCATCTCACCACATGGGTTTTACTCCCTATCCTTTTTTGAGTCTTTATCCTTCTGATACTTCTAATATTTTGTTGGAAGATAGTAAGTTTTTGGATGTTGCGAGGATAGGAAATGTTGAGATTTGTGATGGTTTTTTCAAAGATGTCTTATGCATTTCTAATTTGCACACAAATCTACTTTCCATCTATCAGATTACTCATGATGAGGTACTTAAGACTGTAGAGTTCACTACAGATTCTATTTTCATTAGAGAGGCTAATACTGGTAAAGTCATTGTTGTTGGTGAAGCTAATCACGAGTCTCATCTCTATGCCTTTTTCATTTTGTTGATGATGATGATTATGAGCCTCGCACCCCTCTTGCTAGTGTTGATAGCAATTCCTCAGGAGAGACTGGTCATTTAGACTTTGGAGTTCTTCAATCCTATGTTGATTCATCTTTTGTTGCTTCAGAGGTTGGTTCTTCAACATGACAATATTTGTTTGATCCTTCAGATCATTCTTTGTGGGATAGTCACTTGACAGGTCTTGTGGAGTTATTTTTGGAATCTCACAATTTTGATTTGGATGATGCATTTGAGGGTATATCCCTTCTTTCTTATGAAAATATCTACACTATTGTCACACCATTTGTGTCTTTGGATATTTTTTCTTTAGAGTTTCCACATGGTCTTGTTGATCCACCTTTTTTAGTTGAGGTTGCACCTGATCATGATGTGACATTTGGTTACATGGAGGCACCAAGTCAGTTTTTAGAGGCATATTTCATGTTGATTCTTCCTCTCCCTTCTCTTGCATCAGTGGTTATTTCTCCCTAAAGCGAGGCATGTTGTTTGTAGACATGGGATATTCTTCAGACTTCCAAGATCAACACATGAGTTTCTTCATCATGGGGGAATCTTCAACATTTTCTATGGGGAGGCTACATAGTCTCTCTCCTTTTGTATTTTGTTGAGATTAATGACATGAGTTGTCCTTGGGGGGTCTTGTGAAGTCCTCCTCCTTTCACTTTTTTCAGCCTTTCCCTTTTTCAACTTTTTTTTCTCTTTTGGAGAGGAGTTTTCTCCCACAAGGTTTTTCTCCTTTTCTTCAGTTGTGAGAGATTGTATTACATAGTAGTTGTGCATGGGTACCTAACATGGCCTTGTAGCCAAGACCCATCTTGCATTTTCATTTTGCATAATATTCTCCCTAAGTTTGCACTTAAGGGGGGTTGTTAGTGTAGTGTTAATTTTTCACTTAGGGTTAATCATGTAGGTGGTTTTTTCCTATATTGAGTAGTTGTTCACTTGTCACATTTTTCATAGCTTTAAAAATCCTATACATTATGTATTCTATATCTCATCTGAATATTTTTTCATCTCTAATGAAATAGAATTGTGCTCTTGGGAGGTGGTTGACACCAACAAGAAAGATTAGAGGTATTTAATTTTAGAAACATCTAGTTAGGAATAACACATTGAAATTATTGATGACTAAGTTGAAGAATATTTTGATGAATAAATAAAAGAAATTGTTACAGATGAAAATAATTTGAATGAAGAGAAAACTAATGATACATTTTTGTATGATATGAAAAATCTAATGGTGATGGATGCGAATTCTCTTTTCAAGGAGATCTCACATGAAGATATGTTTCTTGAAAGAAAAATATAATTACTCTCTAAAATAATTTGGGACAATTTTTTTGAATAAAATTTTCTAATTGGAAGAGCATATTTATGTGCAAATTTATTTAGGAAAAAAATACCATTATTTTAGAGTTAGTAGGGGCTAATGATTAGAAATAATCATCATATTTCTTAAAATATATAATAATTAAAAACATGTAAGAAGCATTGGTTTGTACTCAAACCAAGAGTCAAATGGTTGATTTAAGTTTTACAATGTAGAGTATTTATTACTACAATTTATAGTAAAAAATTATCACATAGAAGACAAGTTCAGGAAAATGCACCACTACTACATGTATCTAGGAGAACAGTTCAAAGATATATTGTGAAGAGAAAAATATTAGATGAAAACATTAAAAATAACCAGGTAAATAATTGTAGAGTTCCTTGGAAAAATAAAACTTCAATAGATGTAAAGAAATAGGTACTTAAATATTGGACCAATAACTCTCATGTTTCTTCCAATGAAAGAAAGACTATACAAATAATAGGTGAATATGGTACATAATTTTATCATCCAAAATGTTTTATAGATACAACACAAAGTAATTTTTTTTAAGCATTCAAGCAAGAATTTTATAGGTGAGTATTTGATAAAATAAGTTTAAGAGGTTGCAACCATGTTTTGTATGTATAAATAAAGTATGTGAAAGTTATTGCTATCAAAATCATGTTAAATTTCATCTACAATTTTAGTCAAATAAAAAATTTATGGCAATAGTTAATCCAAATATAGTCATCCCTGGAAGTACAACATATTTTTTGAAGTCTATTATATGTGAAAAATCAAAAGATTCAAATGAATCCAATGTATAATGTATATAAAATATATGTATAAATTGTGGAATGTTGAAGAAACTTTTACAATTTGAAAATATTGATCATTCAATGCAAGTTATCTGAAAGAGATTTTAATATGAGAAATATTCAATTAATTTAGGAGTTGAATCCAAAAAATATATTCTGAAAGAGAGTGAATTTCCCTACAATGATTTTATAAATAAATTTTGTAGTATCATATATCTATATCTGTATAACTTCTAGATTTGACTGTGTCCAAATTTTTTAGCATCAACGTTTTAGATCACACTTCTGTGATTCGTGATCCTCTTGCTCTCTTTCATCCTGATGATGGATCATGGAGTGTGATCCAAAACATTGATGCTAAAAACTTTGGACACAATCGAATCCAGAAGCTATACAGATTTATGATATGGATTGTGGAAACTTATTATTATTAATATATCTATATATCTGGCATTGTCATGGCGTAGGATGTCAAGCTAAACAATTTTGTGACTCAGAATTACTTCCCAATGGGTTGTACTTTCTCTATTGTGTGTTTTTCTAAGAACTATACATTTATTCCTCAAATTGAGATTTAAATTCAATTATCATTCAAAGAATAACAATATTTGTATAGGTTTGTTATAGATATGTTGAGTTAGATGTGGATGGTGTAGAAATTAGTAGAGATGAACGAATTATCATCAAGGAGGTTCACTTTTATTTGATCAATGATGATATGGGTCATAGTAGAAGCTATGTATCCCATTGTTTTATATTTTTTCTTTTGAAAATTTGAGACAACATAGAACAAATGCCTTACAACACTAGATTTGGTTTGATGGATGTGCTAGTTAGTGTTGAATTTGAAAGTTTTAATTTTTTAATTAAATTTATCTTTAAAATAAATCAAAATATACATTTAGTTTAACTAATTTGATTTGAATGGTTGTTCATAACTTTACACAATAATTTAGGTCTGCAAACCATTTAATTGGTTAACCCAACATGTTAGACATAGCATAAAGGATTTGTAGACTATTCTGAGAGTGGACATAGAAAAAAAGAGCATGATAGAGCAAGAGCATGCGTGAAGCATGCACTTCACCAACATGAAATTTCAAGTAACACCATACAAAATGTAAATCAAAATTTTCAATGATGCATAAGTCATTTTGATGCTCATGAAGTAAAGAGTGACTTAATATTCATGAAAAACTACTTTTGGGAAGTTCAATATATTGAATTTTATTTCAAATATTATTTATTTTGAGTACATGAATCGAATACACATATTAATTGAATGCTTAAAATTTAACATTAGACTAAAAAATGTATATATATAGATATTGATTGCTCAAATCTTATAATTTTCAAACAAATATTTATATTAGAAGATTGCATCAAGTGATGACTACATGACATAACAAGTCTCTTGCTATTTAAGTGAGAATATATATATATATATATATATATATATATATATATATATATATATATTTGGTGTTGAATACATTAAGAAAAATGCAAATACTTTGCAATGTGAGAAGATTAGACATGTATATTTTTCACAATGGGAAATGAATAAATTAGTAGCAATGCCTCTTTATGAAGATAGTGACATTGTAGATATCTATGATCCTCTATATTCAACTAATTACAAACATGTATATGATTTAGTTATTACATATAAATTAAAGGTATAATGTGTTTAATAGAATATTTTTATTCTAGGTAAGTTGAGTGATAAATATTTGAATGATTGACTCTAACATGTATATTTATTGTAGGAGATATTTTTATGGTTGCAGATCCTAGCAATACATAAGGTGTAGAATAATATTTACTAAGATGTACACAACCAAATTACAAGTTGACACAATCAATGATAGATGATGATGGACAAGAGTATCCCATTAGATTAATTATTGTTGAAGGTACATTTTATCGACAAATAAAGATAGATAAAAATGGTATTATATTTATTGATTGCATGCTAAAATAAAAAGGTTCTACATTATAGTACTTAGTTATAGCAACAAGACTAAATTTGGAAAATTTATAAAAAAGTGGACATGGCCAATAAAAATGGAGGTTGCCTACTAAAGATCATGAAAACATTAGAGATAATAAAAAATAGAGATGGCCCAAATTATATGTACTAAGAACTTTAAGTTAATTTAATATATTACATGTAGTTGATATATTTTCAGCTAGTTGTAGCATTCACATGTCTATTATTTTTTGTAGGAACAAATTTCATTCCATTTAATATTTTTATATCATTTTTATGTAAATTTTTATTTTGAAATATGTCTATTTAGGATTCTTAAAATATTCACCATGCATCCACACACCTTTTCAATAGCTTTTAAAAATTTCTCCTTGTCAGCTAAAAACATACAAAATGAGACATGCATCAATCACAACAAGTCGGCTCCAAAATCATCCATGGTAGAAGGAAATCATATGTGACAAAAACTGAGAGATAGTCAAGACCTATTTTCCATAGAACACATCTTCAAAACTGGTGCACACTCTCAAACAATTGACGCAAGAAACACATATCAAGTCAGCCCAACAAACATATAATATTTCATGTAATCCAAACTAGAGGCGGTACTAGAGAGACCAAACAACATTGTGTGGATCACTCCAACATAATGATATGGCTTGTAAAACACTTTTGTACACTCCTTTCATTATTTCAGATCATTTCACTTTGGTGCAAACACTTTATACCCAAAACATTGATTCCAAGCTCACTATTGCACAAGAGAGGATCGTGTACCAACTTGTGGATTATTTAGAGAACACAATGAGACTCAACCATGCTTCACATAACCTCTTTACATAAATTTAGGAAATTACTTGCTGACGCAAGTCATTTGATTCACCAACAAACCAACCTTCCAAGTTGTTGAAACATAGACAACACACTATCATCTATAAAAACACTGGTGGTGCAAAAAACCATATGAAACTTGGACTGAGCAAGCATACAATCTTCATGAATATAAATCCAAAACTACAAGGAAAAATAAGATGAAAGAAATGAATTGTTACAAAGAGAACTCCATCTCAGAGCAACAAGAAGACTGACCACAACAACTCTTCACCATCCACAACCTTCAGCTCACCGCCTTGAGTAAATTTAGGTACATTGAAAATGTAGACACCTTCTGCTCACTACTTCGGGTAGCCTTAGTCATCAAAGCTTGCACTCACATCACAAATATTGATCATATTTCATACCACAACAAACCACTCTTCATTATCCAACACTCTACCTTGTATTTATACCATCCACAACCTTGAAAACATTCTGCAAGGTCAGCTATGCACCTCAAATGTGTAATTACAAAATAGGTCAGCACTAAACACTTCCACACTGGAAATAAGTGAAGGAATACCACACCAAGGGTTAACTAGGACCAAAAATATACATCACCACACTATTCAACACATCCACAATCCACGATGCACCTTCACAAATAGTGCTAGCATGCCAAGTCAACCAAACTTGAACTAACGCTACAAGTGACCATATAAACACTTCTTCAGGTCATGTGGACCACATAAAAACACTCCACAATATCCATAAAGCATCTCAAAATATTCCAACATCATCAAAATATGTTGTAACTCTACCACAATTACTTGAAATTGAGAATACCATTACTCTATGCAGCCAAACACACTAGCACAAAAATCCAACTCACTAACCAACTTTGCAGAACACCTTAGCACTTGAAACCTCAAGGGAAAGTATACACAAACATTATAAGCATGTCCCCAAATCCACAAGATAAGAAACCTCAATGAGGAGAAATGCAGAGCAATCTCATTTCTCCTAGACAACCTTCTTCATAGGCACACACACTCGTGAACACAACTTTCATTGTCGTACGATCCAAAACCTATAATTCTAGATATAACACCTCTAAATACCTCTAATCATCACATCCAAACTACACAATCATATCTTCAACCATGAAGAAATAAGAAGCACAAAATAGAACACCACTTTGTCACATTGTAATCTCTTTTATTCAAATTTTCTCAAAAGCACTTGGAAACCACGTGAACCAATTGAAATTTCAACACTACCAACACCTTTTCAAACATATATAGCATCTACAACACTTATTATTAACCAAAACATATCCATACTACCAATGATCTCATCAACACAAGCAGGCTCCAACAATCTCCATAGCTATACTAAAAGTTGACAACAATGAAAACATCAACAACATTGTGTTGACAACACTAACAACTTCAAGCTTCCAATAACTCCAATGATAGGGGTTGACATCAAAGACAACACCATCAAGCTTCCAAAAATATCCCCCTTTGTCATTGATGACAACACTGATTCTGAAAAACCATCAACAAGAAAAGCATACCAATAGTGACTTTGTGACAAGAAATACTCCCCCTGATTGGGGCATCTCTCACTCTTCATATTCTCATTCTCCTCTTTTCTAAAATGCACTTCTACACCAAATCTCCCTCTACTTTTTTTTTTCTAGATAACACTTCCCCCTTTGACATCAATGGTAAAGGGAAACACTAACACCTCTAACACATTACCTGCATAAGATTTTTCTTCTCTATTCTCCCCCTTTGACATCTACATACATCACCAAATTTTTCTCTCCCTCTTTGTCAACACTCCAAAGGGAAATACCTACAAACAATTTCTCTCACCACTACACTCACTTTTTTGCACACTCCCCCTTAGGAACACAAAATATGCTCCATCTGATTGCACTAATCAAGATCACTAATACCTGCTCCCCCTGAGAGGTAGTCTTCAACATCATTCCAGGGCCAAGAATGTATCTTGAAATACTTCCCAGACAGATGCACACACTTATGCATCTAATTGAAAGAAGGAGGGACAATAACCCATAACTTCTACTGGAGATACTCAAAAGTATCTTTAGGAAGAGTCTTTGTAAAATTATTTATAACTTGATCCTTTGTAGGTACATACTCTAGCTTTACTTTATTTTCTGCAACCTTCTCTCTTAGAAAGTGATAACAGATTGAGATATGATTTATCCTTGAATGCATCACTAGATTCTTTGATATATTGATAACACTTGTAATATCACACAAGGTAGAAATAGGTTCATTATATGATATTATGATATCCTTCAATGTTTTGTTCATCCACAACACCTATGTGCGGTAAGATGTTGTAGCAATATACTCTGCCTCTATAGTAGATAAAGATACTGAATCCTATTTTTTATTAGACAATAAACCAATTTTCTTCCAAGAAAGAAAGTACCTCCACTTGTACTTATTTTATCATCCACACAACCTTCCCAATTTGCATTAGTATAAGAACTTAAAGAGAAATTAGTATCCTTTGGATACCATAGACCATAGTTTGGAGTACCCTGCAAATATTTGAATATCTTATTTACTATTTCCACATGTGATTCTCTGGGATCTTCTTGAAATCTGACCACAAGACAACCTACATACATGATATCCGATCTAGTAGCAGTTAGATATAACAGTCCACCATTGATCTGTAATTTCTTTGATTAGTCTTAGGATATTCATCTTTCTTTCTCAACTTGCAACTAGTAACCATAGGAGTACATACTGGTTTCGAGACTTCCATTTCAAACTTCTTTAGCATTTCCTTGACATACTTTGACTATGAAATGAATATTCCTTTTCTCATCTGACTGATTTGTAGCCCAAGGAATAAATTCATCTCCCTAATCATTGACATCTCAAATTCATTGTGCATCTCTTTTGTAAAATTCTTGCTCATTGCCTCATTTCCTTCGAAAATTATATCATCAACCATCAACATACACAACCAAAATCAACATTTTATCCTTCTTAATTTTGAAGTAAATATTGCTATTTGCAATACCTTTATTGAATCCCTACTGCAACAAGTACCTATCCAATCTTGCCTACCAAGCTCTAGGAACTTTCTTGAGTCCATATAATACCTTCTTCAATCTACAAACCATATTAGGATTGTCCAATTACTAAAATCCTTCTTATTGTTCAATTATACATCTTCCAAATCACCATCCAAGAATGTAGACTTCACATGCATCTAATAAACCTTTAAGTCCTTATGTGTTGCAAAGGCTAAAAATATCCTAATGGACTCCATTCTTGCCACCGGAGAAAATATCTCCTCAAAATATATTCCTTCCACTTGTGAGTAGCCCTTACACACAATTCTAGCCTTATTTTTTATAACTTCTCCATTCTCATTTAGTTTTTTTCCAAAACACCCATTTACTTCCTATTACTTTCTTTTTTTCTAGTCTTGGGACTAATTCCCAAGTCTAATTCTTCTCAATTTTCATTGATTCTTCTTCCATATCTTTGGTCCAATTCTCATCTTTACATATGCCTCAATCACTATCTTACATTCTACTTTAGAAAGTAGACACACATTTACCTATTCTTCTATCATAGCATATTTTATTCTTCTCAACACGCCTATACTCTTATCACTAATGGTTTGATCTTCAAAATGATTCTTCTACACATACTTAGGAGTCTTAGGAATCCTTTTCAGAGCTTCTTCCTCTTCAACCTGCATCTCCTTTTCCTTTTCTTCTTCTTTTTCTTCTTCTTTGCAAGAGGACACATTAGATTCATATCCTTCTATCAGTACTGATATTTTATGTGGTTCTTTATCTACTTTGACACTTACACTTTAAATTATCTTCTTCAACCTCTTGTTGTAGCACTAATAAGCCTTACTTCTTGTAGAATATCTAAGAAAGATTCTTGCAACAAAATTTCCCAAGTTTTCTTCATCTCCCCTAATATAACATTTTCTTCCAAACGCTCTAAAATATTTGACAATAAGAGTTCTTTCATACCATAGTTCATAGGGAGTCTTTTAACTATTTACTCTTACTTGTACTCTATTGAGTATGTATACTAAAATGTGAATAGCTTCTCTCTAATATACATCCCGTAGATTTTCTTCCTTCATCATTGTCCTTGTTGCTTCTTGAACTATCATATTCTTTCTTTCCACAACTCCATTCTGCTGAGGAGTTCTAGAAGTTGACAAATGCCTCTTTATTCAAGGCTCTTCAAACAAGTTGTTAAACTCATTGGAGGTGAACTCTCCACCTCTGTTATATCTTAAGCACTTTATTTTCACATCCATTTTAATTCTCAACCGTAGCTTTAAATGCTTTAAACTTGTCTAGAGCTTCTAATTTTTCTTTAAGAAAAGTTACCCAAGTCATTCTAGAGTAATAATCAATAAACAACATGAAATAATTGTCACCTTGAAAGCTTCATGTTCTTGTAGGTCCACATAGGTATGTATGCACCAACTCCAAAGGTCTTGTATAATATTGTTTTAAATTTTGAACCTCTTTCTTTTTTTCTTCCCAACCTAACATTCCTTGCAAACTACATTGATATGCTTTGTAATTCTTGGTAGATATGATCCTTACTAGACTATAAAAATTAATGTGACACATTCTTCTATGCTATAGCCAAATTTTATTGATTTGAGTCATAAAGCACTTACCATTAGCACCTTTGAGCTAATAAACATTCCCATTTGTCTGTGTTCCTACAACAACCAAAGTTTCAGAGCTTCCTTTTCTAATTTCACAACCACCATCTTGAAATAAAAGATTACATCCTTTGATACATATCTATCCTACACTTAGAAGATTATGCCAGAGACCCTTGAGATAAAGAACATCATCTATATTATTTTTTCCATCAAAACTAATTGACCTTTTCCACATATCTTAGCAAATGTATCATCGCCAAAATTCCACCTTCAAACTTCTCATGTTTAATAAACTTTCTTATCACTTGTCATATGATTTGAGCATCCGCTATCAATTATCCAAAAAAAAATTCTCCTCTCTAGCATGAAAAGCAATCACCATAGTCCCTTTGATGTTGTGACCTATTTTTGGGACAATTTTCTTCATACATCTTTCAAATTCAATAGAATTAGTTCCAACATTCAGAGCCATGAAAAATAATTCATCATTTTCATCATCCAAGTAGTCAGATTCATCATTAGATATGCTAGCATCTTCTTTAACATAATAACTTCTCTTGACAGATTTACCTTTATTATCCTTCTATTTGTCATTTAAAACTTTGGCTAGACATCTTGAAGCATAATGACCTATCTTTCCACAGTTAAAAAATTTGAAAATTAACTTGCCTCTATATTTTATAGTGCCCCTTTTCAATCTTCTAACAAAATTTTCTTCTATTTCATCAAGATCATCTAGATTTGATTCATCATTCTTATCTATCTTGATAGCTTTAAAAGCAATCTATTTTCTTGAATTATTTTGAACAAACTCTCTCAATTCAAAAGTAGTTAAAGCACCAAACAAATGATCTCTAGAATAATGATCTAAATCTTAAGTTTTCTCAATAGTAGAAACTTTAGAACTATAAGATTTAGGAATAGTTCTTAATACCTTCTTTACTACCTCATTTTCTTCTATTTTTCTACCAAGGCCATTGATGGAATTGACAACTTCATCCACTCTATGCATGTAGCTTGTGATATCTTCATCCTTTTTCATCCTTAGGGTTTCAAACTTAGTCTTCAAATTCTACATCTTTGCTTGCTTGGCCTTATCATCTCCTTCATAGATACTTTCTATCTTCTTCCAAATTTATTTACTAGATTTGTAGCCCATAACCTTCACAAGCTTTGAATCAGCAAGACCACTAAAAAGAGCATTACTTTCTTTTCCATTGTTCTCATATGCTTTGATCTCATCATCAATTGTCAGACCATTAGTAGGCATGGTACATCCATCTTCAATTAACATCCAAACTCCAAAACCTAGGGAAACAAGGAAACCTTCCATCCTAGTTTTCCAAAATACATAATTCATCCCATCAAACAATGGAGCCTCCTTCCTATGTTCCATCTGTATCTACCTCAAGTGGTTAATCTTCTTCCAAGGAACTATGCTTTGATACCAATTGTTAGATGTACAAGAAAACTAAGAGGGGGGTGAATTAGTTGTACATCAAAACATTCAAACCCTCAATATATTTTTAAACCCTTATCAACCATTAAAATCTTATCATGCATTAGTAGAATGTAAACATATGAAACAGTAATGTAAACACATCCAACAAATAAGAACACCAAATTTATGTGGAAAACTCAAGAAGGAAAAAACCAAAGTGAGGATTAGCTCAATATATAAATGAATTACATCATTGAATACAATAAGCTCATTGTCAGAGGGTTCACTGCCTAAAAGAAAGAAGGGCTTGCTGCCAATGGCTTACTGTCGGATTAGAAAGAAGAAAGAAAGGAAATGCTACAAAGAGAACTTCATCTTAGATCAATAGGAAGATCCACCAAAACAACTCTTCACCATCCAAAATCTTCAACTCACTACCTTTAGTAACTTCAAGTACACTAAAAATATAGAAACCTTTTGCTCACTACTTCAAGTAACCTTAGTCATCAAATATCGCACTCACATCACAACTCATGATCACATTTTTCACCACAACACACCACTCTTCATTCTCTAACCCTCTACCTTGTATTTATACCATCCAAAACCTTGCAAATATTCTCCAAGATCGGCTATGCACCTCAAATGCTCAATTACAAAATAGGTCAGCACCAAACACTTCTACGGTGGAAAGAAGTGAAGGACAACCACACTAAGGGTTAAGTAGGACCCAAATATACATGACCACACTACTCAACATATCCATAATCCAAAAGGTGCCTCCATAAATAGCGCTAGCATGCCAGGTCGACCAAAATTGAACTAACACTACAAGCAACCACATACACACTTCTTCAAGTCATGCATAACACATAGAAACACTCCACAACATCCATACAACATCTAAAAATATTCCAGCATCATCAGAATATTCTGCAACTCTGCCACAATTACTTGAAACTGAGAATACCATCATTCTGCACAACTAGACACATTGGCATAGACATCCAACTCACTAACTTCGTGGAACACTTCAACACCTAAAACCTCAAGGGAAAGTATATAAAGATGTTGGAAGTTTGAGGAGATTGTCATTGGTATGGTTGTTGACAACATGAGCATGAGCTTATAGAGTGTTGTCATTGATGTCAAAATTGTGGTTTGAATGGAATTCTACATTGAGGTACAATTGGTTGGTGAAGCATGAGTGAGCATGGACATGGTAATATAGCATAGAGATGTAGAGGTTTTTCTTTGGTGTAAAATAGATACATTGAATATTTAACTAAGTCCATAACATAGTTTTCAGTATACAGAGCATTAGTTTTTTGGTCTACATTGGTTCACCTTGAGGTATTTTTGTTTGCAGTTCTAACAAAATTTTGGTAAATTTTTGAGGACCTTAAATCCAAAGTTTCATGTCTTTATGTCCTCCGATGCAAAATTTATGGTTGACAGAATATCGGGTTTATTAATAACAATATAATCAAAACAAAGTGCATGTTTGGATTGGTCTACATTCCACCATGAAAGTATACTTGGTTATGTGGATTTATGGGAGTGTTTACATGTTTTAGAAGGGTGTGTAGTCCAAGTTGCATATTTTTTGGAGGTCTGTGTGTCACTTGATGGATAATTAGTTGGTGTATTTTGGTGTTGTCTTACCAGTGGTGTCAACCTAACAAGTTTGGGGTCATATGAAGCTAAAAGAAGTGTTGATTAGTTATGTGGGAGCTATTATTGGTCCATGCTGACCCATTTGGATGTGTTACGAGTTTTGGTGTTTTCTAAAAAGCATGTATATTTTGATCTTGAGCCGAAAATTTATTGTTTTGTACGATACATCTAATTAAGCCAACCTAATCGATGTTGTAGGAGTTTGCAGATGTAATGGGTATAAACGCAAGATCATTTTGGTGTTGTAGAGAGATAGTGATATTGATGTTCCAAATTTCTAATACAAGTGTGTGAGTGTGATGTGAATGTAGAGAAGAGTAGAGTGTAAGAACAGTGTAGCATGAAGAGTGTTAATTCAGTGTTTTGAGCTTCAACGGAATTGTATCTTGAACATATTGTAGATGCATTTGTAGCAGTTTAGATCTTGGTAGTGTGCCACCCATTCTTCTATCTTTCTTTCATTATGTGGGTAGTGATTCCACCTAGTAGTGAGCCTTTTTGTAATATGTTATGACTAGTTATAATATATTGTGAGCTAATCCTCATCGTGGTTTTCCCTATTTGGGTTTTCCACATAAAAATATGGTGTTCATGTGTTATGTGCTTTGATGATTTCTTTGATGATTCCTTTCCTTACTGCAATTTGAATATGTTGTGTGGAATGAATGTTTAAATGCTTAAGTGGTTTCATACAATACTAATTCGCCCACCCCTCTCAATATTTTGGGTGTTCAACAATTGGTATTAGAGCTTAGTTCCTTGGAAGAAGCTTAATCACTTGAGGAAGATTTTGGAGGTTGAACACATGGCTACTAGGAGATATCCTACTCCAAAAGAAATCCATATGGTAGGATTGACTGAAGCATATTACATGGTTGATAGGAATGGAGAACTCAAAGTAGCCCTTGAAGATCTAGAAAGAACTGAAAATGAGAACAAAGATCTAAAATAAAATGTCAAGGAAGTAGATGAATGCATCAAAAAATTAAGGGAGTAGATCAAGAAGTTTAGAGAAAGACATAAGGAGGTTAATGAGCAGTTGAAGAAATCAAATGAAACAATCACCAGTCTGAAAATACAAGTTGAAGAAGGAAAAAGAGTTGAAGAATGCCTGAATGACAAATTGAAAAGAAAATATATAGAATGTTCAAGGCTTGAAGAAGAGGTTGTGACTTTGAGATCAGATATGGAGAAAGCAAAGAATCATGAAGAAAAATTCAAGATCTCTATAATAATTGATGAAATGATTGCAAATCAAAAGGATTCTAAAGACAAAGAATGACTAGGATTCAAGAAAGGTGAAAGATCAAAGAAAAATAAAACTCCAAACAAGTTTGAAAAGAAGAATGACAAGAAGAGAAACTTCAAAAAAATATAGAACTAGAAGAGTGAATTCAAAAGACCACCAATTAGACAACCAAATGCACAAAGGTACCCATATTTTAATGGTTATTTTTGTTCCTACAATAATTTTGGAAATAAGTTTGTAGAATGTAGAAGCATAATGAATCAAAATATTCAATACTTTCCCAGACAGTGCTTTACATGCAATAGATTTAGTCATAAGGCTAGTGAATGAAGAAATCAGATGATGAATGGTTACAATAATGGCATGAGGTTTCAATATTTCAATGGCTATTGTTATGCATGAAATGGATTTGGGCATAAGGCTAATGTATGCAGATCTAGAGTTGGTGGAAGTAAGCTTGTTCAAAATGTTGTCATATATCACAAATGCAATAAACTTGGACATATAGAAATTTTTTGCAGAAGCAAGAATGTAAAGGTTGATCCAGTAAAGAATAATGATCTAGTGAAAAAGGGTGATCTGGTAGAGATGAAGAAAGAGATGAATGAGATATGGAAAAAGAAAGAGGAGAATGAGGTTAAGAATGAGTCTGTGCCAACTTCTAGTGCAGATGTTTCCTCTAGAAACTAAATGAAGAGCTTTGTCTCAATGGAGTTTTAAAAAACAATCATTAATTCCTTGCCAAAGATATAGTGTTGATTCCTTCATCACGGTGATATAAGGTGTAGGTTGATATGCTTGAACTATTGGTGAAAACATTGGTGGAAAATATCAAGATGCAAAAATTTGTAGAGCAATTGAAGGTGACTATGCATTACAGTTATGGTTTACCAACTTTATCAAATCAATAATTCAATGTGAATTAGGTCATTCTAAAATGGTTTATAAGTGACTTCACATTTTATCTAAGTCATTTAAAAATGAGCATTCACAGAGAGAAGAGCAATGAATGAGAAAAGTGAAGTGTTTCAAAATTCTTGTGCATGAAACCCTAACCAACAATGATCGAAAGGTATTTACAATTTCTATTTTTCCACATTTTGTAAGTACTTTCATTTTGTTGGAAGATGTATACCCTACAAGTTTTTGAGGTTGTGGACTGACCCCATCTAAAGTTCAAACAACACCTTGATAAATCAATGGAGATGGATTTGGATGGTATGTTCTCAGATATCCCTATTGGTGTGCTACATATAGAAGGTGTAAGGATTTACATACATACTAAGTTGGTGGAGTATAATCACTCAAAGTTGGGTGATGTGTGGGTCAATGAACTCATTGGAGACCAATTTGAATTGAAATACAAGTTTGAGAGCCTAACAGAGAAAACCCTAGACGTCTGGAATAATTCCCTAAACTTTCACTATGTTGAGGAGTGGGTGAGATACACATTGAGCCGAATTCATGAGAAATTCATTTGGCTGTCCATTTATTGTATATGATCGATAAGGAGGAAATTAGGGCTGTAACAAGATTATGTTTTGAAGGACCGGTTTTGACACTCAAATCGGTGAAAAATGAAATAGTGATGAACTTAACAGGTGTAAAATATGACAAGAGAGCCTTCACTATATGGGCATTAAAACCCTGCAGTGAAATATGCATCAATGATGATAGGGTACAAAATACTTTAAAAACAAAGAGAACTTTG
This sequence comes from Sequoia sempervirens, assembly GCA_007258455.2. Taxonomy (NCBI): domain Eukaryota; kingdom Viridiplantae; phylum Streptophyta; class Pinopsida; order Cupressales; family Cupressaceae; genus Sequoia; species Sequoia sempervirens. Next base: position 975,842,685 of record VDFB02281492.1, read on the forward strand.
TTTCTACTGCTATCACCAACACTGCATCTGAGATGGTAAAGAAAGGTGTTGATTATGCTTTGTGTGATTTGTTAAGGGAACAACTCTTGTAGAACTTGCAAAAGATTAAGGACTCTCAATACCCCTTCAAGTTTGGTACCCTGATTGTTTTTTTACTATTTTACTTTCTTAATGAGGTTCTCATAAACAAGAACATAGTGTGGTTGAAGAAAAGGCCAATGGAATTTCAGACAAGAGACCACCTAATGAGGCTGGGTGATGCAAATGCATAAGAGACTGCATTATGGGGTTTCTTTAAAACCTTTCAAAGGAACATGAAAGCTAGAGAAAGGATTCCCCGGAGCATGGTAGAGAAGTACAAAAATGATATAATTTTCATGGTGACAAAGTATTACTACATAATATAGGTTGTTAAGCCTAGAATTGTTTGGATTCCAAGGATGGGATATGAAACAACAGAGGAGGAAATTACCAGTTTGACAGATTTTGTGTTGAGAAAGCCTAAAGACATTGTTGAGGAAAGATTTAGGACATATGAGGAGAATTCCAGTGCTATATACATGGAGCAAAGGGAAAAATAAATAAATAAAAATGCTGAGAAGATGATGGGTCTATCAAAGGACCAAGTGGAGAAAGCCAAAAGCATACCTGGCTCTCTGAGAGGTGAGTATATTATAAGAAAATATGGTAGAACATCTACCCCCTCTTTAGTTACCCCTAAGTCCTCTAGGACTATGCCCTTTGTCAGTGGAACAAAGAGAAAGGATTCAACCAGTACTTTGATTAAATAGTAGAGTGTGCTTGTAAAAGTAAAGACTACTCCATTGAAGCAACAAGGTGCCCCACAAAAGAGAAGAGTGAAGGAAAAGGAAAAAAGAGAAAGATACACGAGGGTTGATGAAGAAGAAGAAGAGGAATAAGAATAACCTCTCACAAGAAAAAGAAAACCCAGAGTATCACAAGCAAAAAATAGTGCAAAGAAAACAAGAGTTGACATTGTAGACACAAATAGTGAAGAAGAGCTAGAGAAATAGAAAGAAGGATTCAAAATACATGTGAGGGAGAAGAAAACCAAGTCTAGTAAAGGAGAAAAAGCTCTGGAAGCTAATAAGAAGAATGATAAGTCTTCCCTGATAAGAAAACATAGCCCTTTGAAACTAGAAGCATTGTTTAATGGTATAGTTGAGCATGAAATGTTGGAACAAATTGCTTTCTTATATACCACTGTGGATTACACTGATAAGTCTACAATAGAAGAGGCAATAGTTAGATACATAGTTACATTTGATGTCAACATGAAGGATATTGAAGGCCAATTTCCTAAAGATTTGAAAAATGCATTGCTTGTAAGAAGAGAATAAGCGATAAATTAAGATGCAAAGTTGAGATCATTTTCCTTGGAGAAAGTTAGTGCTACCTTTTCAAATGAGGGTAGAGCTAAATTAGCTCAATTGTATAATAAAGAGTTCAGGACCAAACACAGAGTCACCACACTAATGAACAAAGGAAAAGATGATTTTGAAAGGCTTGGGAATGAAACAATTGAGAAAGTTTCTAATTTGGAAAAGAGCTTAGGTATGACTCCAAGACATGAGCATGAAGCAGAAATGGAGAATGAGAAAGAAGACACCCTTCCGATTGTAGAAGAAAATATTGTTGAAGAAGAAAATGTTGGTAAGATGTAGAAGGATGATACACAAATAAAGCACATCACACCTTGTCTAGAAATAGGAAAGAATAAGGGAAAACTTTAAGAAACCCCCCCTCGGTGAAGGTGTAAAATCCTGGCGAATCTTGTATACTTCCCAATAAAAATATTAATTTTAGTGGCAAATTTTTTTCATTTTTCGTGAAAAAAATAATGTCCATTGGCGAATCTTTTCTAATCACTAGAAGTCTACAGAAAATCCTGGTGAAAAGATTTTTTTTTAAAACCACTAAATTTTTTCCATTGGTGATTAAAATCTATTTTCAAACCAATAAAATATTTCAATTGGCGAATTAAACCTATTTTCAAACCAGAAAAAATAATTTTGTTGGCGATTAAAACCTTTTTTCAAACTAAAAATAAAATTCATTGGTGAATTAAACCTATTTTCAAATGATTAAGAAAAAAACATTGGCGAATTAAACATAATATCAAACTAATAAAAAAAATGAATGAAAATAAAGATTATTTGCCTCATTGTTTTCATCAACCATCCAAAAATCACCTACAGCTATAACAATTTTTTCAAAAAAGTATCTTAACATGCTTCATAACAGAAAAAAGTAACCCTACCCAACTAAAACCAGTTCCACAACTATCTGTATCTACCTTACATATTTCAACAATATTTTCAGCAAGCCAAAAATTTAGTACTAGTCTTGCGTTAATTCTAGAAAAACCCTACAAAAAATACTAATTCAACTAGTGCTACCCGTTTCATAACCAACTTTCCTTGTTACTTTTCCTTTCATCTTCCGCTTCCTCACATTCTGTCCTTTTGCCTTCATACACTTTGCCTCTACTTTCACTTTTGCTTCCATGCGCTTTGCCTCCACTTTCGCATGTGCTATAATTTTTTCCACCTTCATGAGCTCTATAAAGAGCTTCAATGCTTGCCATCCTAACCTTGCTTCTTCCCTACATTGATTTTTAATCTCATCCTCTGGCCAATGCATGAAAGGGATGCATCCTTCTGCCCCTTCCAGTTCCACATTTTCAAAGCCTTCCCGGATGTCAAAACCTTCACCTGGAACTGCCCATTAAAGTATTGATTCTAATCCTTCCAAGAAATCTCTATGCATAATCATCTCCATCAATTCTCTCACTGTGCTTGTTGATTCCCCCAAGTCCAAACCCCATGCTATAATCAAGGAGTATACATCCATGTTAGTCCTGTATCTATGCCTCAAATTTCCAAAGGATTTCCCCAAAATCATCTGCACACTTTGTACCAACCTCCCATTAGTGAATAAAAACATACGCATTAATCTTTGGTCAGAAGCTTCACCATAACATGAGTTTAATTTCCTCATCAAATGCAGAGTGAAGTTGACCTCCATTTGAAAACTCTTGCAGCTACATCACCACCACCACCACTCTTTCAGACTTTTTGTGTGCCTTCTTCTCCACGCCAAACTCTATTATTAACTTCACTAATTGAGGGCTGAGAGGTAATACTTTTCCAAACTCTGCATGTGCTGATCCTAATTACCCATCGATCCTCCAGTCATGTCCACTTGCTAAAATATACCCGTGATCTTCACTTCATAAATGCACCGTCCTTGCCACCTTTCCTACCTTAATTCACCAAAGTTGGGGTTTTGGTGCTTTACCTAACCTTAGTTGCAAGTCTTTCTTGGTCATCTTTGTAGTTGGTGGGTCAGAGGTTTTGAAAACTTTGAAACTTCAAACTTTGGTTCTAAGGTTCCAAATTTCAGCAACCACACGACATTATGGACCACGATAGTTCGATGAGTTTTTGATGGATGACTGTAGTTGCATTCTAGAAGTATATCTCTCAAGCACTAGATTTGTGAATTGAAACCTCCAGAATTACACTAGAACCGTTAGATTTTCAAAAATCAATGGTTGAGATTTTTTTAATTATTTAGGTCTGTTGGTCATCAGGCTCTTGTAACCTTGTTTACTATTTAATATTTCCTAAGTCAGACCAAAATATTTTATGACAAATCCTTAAATCTTAACTCTTTAATCTTGAGGGTCGAGTCTCGTCAACCTAGCGATGTCCCCATTTTAAATTATGCACGTGCATAATTTTTTTTTTAAAAGAAGGATCATTCGATGAATTTTTGATGGACGGCTATAGTTGCATTCTGGAATTATATCCTTGAAGTACTAGATTTGCGAATTGAAACCTCTAGAATAACACTAGAACCGTTAGATTTTCAAAAATCAATGGTTGAGATTTTATTAATTATTTAGGTCTGTTGGTCATCGTGCTCTTGTAACCTTGTTTACCATTTAATATTGCCTAAGTTAGACCAAAATATTTTATGACAAATCTTTAAATCTTAACTCTTTAATCCTGAGGGTTGAGTCTCATCAACCTAGTGATGTCCCCATTTTAAATTATGCATGTGCATAAAGTTTGTTTTAAAAGAGAGACTGTTCGATGAATTTTCGATGGATAGCTATAGATGCATTCCGGAAGTAAATCCTTGAAGCACTAGACTTGCAAACTAAAACCTCTAGAATAACACTAGAACCGTTATATTTTTAGAAATCAATGGTTGATATTTTATTAATTATTTAGGTCTGTCGGTCATCGTGCTCTTGTTTACCATTTAATATTTCCTAAGTCAGACCAAAATATTTTATGACAAAGCCTTAAATCTTAACTCTTTAATCCTGAGGGTTGAGTCTTGTCAACCTAGCGATGTCCCCATTTTAAAAATAACTTTATAGTTTATTTGCATGTGCACTATGCAACCATCTTGTCATCTGTCATGGGCATACCTTTTAAGAACTTGTTTATAAGGATTCAAGTGTTGAAATAAATGTTAATTGTCACATCAATGATAGTGGTGAATTTAAAAATGATAAGTGTGATGTCATACTGATTGTGTTTGTGCTAACTTCTATATATACTTCACCAACTTGATGCTTTTCATATCATTTATAATATATTTGGAATTGCTTTATTTATTCTCTATTCTTAATTTAACTGAGATATTATGGAGTCTTCATGGCATGTCATGCTACCCAAATGTTTTTGGGAGAAAAGAAGGGACGATGCATACGACAGACGAAAGTTGGGTATGGTTTTTACAATTCCTTGTGTGCAGGTTGAGGATGCTATAAGAATAATTGTGGGTAGGGAATGGATTTAGAACAACCCTCGTGCTCTATATTCTGAGGTAGCTTCATCTTTCTTTTCCAATTGCATGAAAATTTTACTCTATAAAAATTGGTGAAGACGCTGGCAATATGTTATTTGCAACCTTTCATTTACTCTATTTCTTCATTGGAGTTGGCGCTGGAGCATTACAATTTTGAAAGTGGGTTAGTGCCCGTTGGTGGAATCTTCAGGAAAGTGGAATTGCATGCTTCTACAGTGCAGGCTCTTGCCCTAGTTAATATGAGATGGGGTCTTCTATGTGATACAAAAATTGAATCATTAAAGAGTCCAGAGTTTTGGAGGAAGGTTTAGGGTGATTCACTTTTCTTCTTTGCTGTTAATTTGTTAAATTCAATTCACGTTCTACTCAAACAACCAGTTGATGGCCTCAACCAATGTTACAAAAACATTTATTAATGAATTGTGTGACGTGTCACGTGTCTATATTTTATTGTACAATGTAACAGTTCTTGTAATATGTACTTTGTGACTGGTTTTTTGGCCAATGGCCACGCTGGTTATGTACTATGTACTTCAATATTTAGCAATAGCTACTTAAATTAAAATTCTTTTCATGGCTCCATTCTTGTAAATCCCTTTTGCTTTGATCAATATAAAAATGTTAAATGTGGCTTTTAAAACTAATAGTAATTATCAACATATAGTTCTGATCATAAGTGAGTGAAATTTATTGTGACTTATTAGTGGAAATTGATAATGATTAAGGTAAAACGAGACATTTAATTCTCTCTTTTCAATGCGTTGAAGTACTCTACCTTTCATTTATTCTATTGAAATCCTCAATTTGGTTGTGGTACTAGGCGATGGTGTGGATTAATGCCATATGAATAGCCAAAGTGATTGATTGGATAAATTTATATTAAAAATTGCATGATGTACTATAGAATCGTAGATGATGATGTCAATAATCTAGTGATTTTGACAATTGACAACTTGTTAGCTTGAGGTACAGTTTGCAACTTTGCATGTAGCCAGCTTGAGGTACCGATTAAGTTGGATTTTTGGTTTGCGTGAATCACAATTATTACTAGTCAATAGTAACTATACACAACCTCACACGTGACACGTGTGAGGTGTACAAGGGACCAGGCTGGTAGTGACACTTTTGGCGGTACTTTTGGCCCATAAGTAAGGATAGTGAGCACAACTAAAATCATTTGTTGAATTGTCATAAGGGTTTTCATTTTGTAGGGTTAATAACTTAATAAGGATTCAAGAAGAAGATGATGTGGTATTATTGGGGATGCTCTAAATTCTCTTGCCTCCAGTTATGTAGTTACAGAGTAAAAGACCAATTTATTTCAAGTTTAGAATGGGTGGAATTGGAAAGAATTTGATTTGGTTCACTTGACTTCTCAGACAGGTTTTGAACCAGGATGAGGGGCTCTAATGGACATAAGTGCTATCCCGATGCATGGAGGCTGCAGGTAGAAGATGGGAGCAGTTTTACTACCCCTCATCGTCTGCATGGTTTCCCAAGAAATTCCCATGCATTTATTTTCAGTGCTCATCTTCTGCATGGGAGTAGTTTTACTACCCCTCATCATCTACATGGTTGGCCAGGAGAGTCTCTTGCATTTATTTTAAGACACCATGGCCTACCAGGCAAGCCCCATGCATTTATTTTTAGTGCTCATCTTCTGCATGGGAGCAATTTTACAACCCCTCATCTTCTACATGAGTCTAGTTCTGAAAGGGGCTAAGTACATTTTGTATCTTCACAACTCCCATTTCCCTAGTTTGATTGGGCCCCCTTTCCCATGCATTTATTTTCAGAGCCCATGGATAACCCAACAAGTCCCATGTGTTTAGTTTTAGAGCTCATGGTTGACCTGACAAGTTCCATTTATTTACAGAGAAACATGTATTACATTTATGTTTTCACCAACGGTCCAACAGAAGCTTGGTGCTTATGCTTACATTTGTATTTGTACTATGTAATAATGTGACATTATAATTCAGTTGTAATAAAATAAATGGTTGTGCTATTAAAATGACATTGTAATTCATTTTATTAAGTCCTTTGCAAGTTAAGTGTTATTAAATTATTAATGGTTGTGCAATGTGCTATTAATGTGACATTGTAAATCATTTTACTAAGGCCTTTGCAACGTTAAGTTTCCGGCCCCTTGGCCTTGATGTCAATCCTAGCTCATTAAAGTTTAAAGAAAATTTAAAACACATGTTTTATGTTTATTATTTATATCATAAATTACTCAATCGTTCGACGAACATTTGTTGTATGGTTGTAGTTGCAATCCAGAATGAAATGCACAGAGCGTTAGGCTTGTGAACTTAAACCTCTGGAATCACCCTATAACCGTTAGATTAGCAAAGATTAAAGGTTTAGAATTTGCTATTAATGCAGGAGTAAATCATTAATGGCTTGTTTTAAATGTTGTCAGCCATGTACTACGTAATTGTGTACTATGTAGTGTGTAAGTAATGAGTAGACATTTTGGTGTCATTCACTTTAATATTAAAAAAAACAACACTTTCTATTGCTAAGTGATTTTATTTTGAAGTTAGAGGGTCAACACACGGGGAGATTTCAGTCTTCAATTTGCTCATTGCAGTGCACCACCTTGTTCTAGGTTCCACAATTCCACTTCCAACAAAGCCATTCCAGTAACCCAGTTTCAATTTTCAACCCAGTTTGAACTTCAAGAATCAAAATTCAAAATATGGGTAAGTTAAAGAATTCATGTGGCTACGTTTCATCGCTTGACATTTCTTAAAATCTTATTTTGTCAAACTTTGAAGTTTAGGTTTAGGGTTAAGAGGCTTAAGAATTAAGAAAAATTAAGGACTAATAGGGAATTCACAAATTTCATATTGTTGATTGTATCAGCATGTCTACCACCAGTACCACTAGAGAAATGTCAGATAAAAAAATACATTATGCAAAATTGCTTAAAACCCCAGGTTTCACTGATGAACACCATGATATTTATGATCCTAAAACCTATGGTAGGCATACCTCAAAACTTAGATTTTCATCTGAGAATAAGGCTGCAAAGAAAATGCAAGTTAATAGTATCAGTGCACCATGGGTAACTGGAGTAGGGCGCATGATGTTACATGAGGTTTTCCCTTGCCCAAAATTTATCATGGTCTGTGCCCTAAATTATGATGATAACAAAAGAGAAATTGTTAATAAAGATAGCAAAGAAGAATTGCTATCCATTAATGTAGAAGAACTTGGGAAAGTGTTGGCCTTGGGGTTTACAACCAAAGAGTTTGGAAATGTCTGCATTGACCTAGAAAAGCTTGCTAGTGATTATGAAGTAGTGGATGAAATGGAGAAAAAATATTTCTTAAATAGAATAGTTCAGGATAGAAACAAATTGAAAGGTGATCATAAGCCTCCTTATGATTTTGATATTTTTAAATCATGGGTTCAAGATATGATTTCCATGCTAGCATTTTCCTCAGACTAGATAGCAATTTGGAAGTGGGTGCAAGCCTCCTTGAAATGGTATATAATATTCATTATCATGTTCGACATGTCAAATATAATTTTATTGGGCACATTGTAGAATCCATGAATAAACAATTTTTAATTATTAAAGGAGGTTCCACCAAGACATTTAGGTTCACAACCTACTTGTGCTATCTTTTTCTATTCAAATTTAGAGGAATGTTTTAGACCAACAAGCTTTAGATTCAACCCTATTGTAATACCGAGGAAAAGAAAATGGCTCCAGTATATGAATGGACCATTGTGATAAGGATGCATGATTCTCGAAGGAACTATAGTCATTTTGTAGACTACTTTTTGGCTCCATTGCATCAAAAAATTACAAATACTCCAATGCCTAGATTGCCTATGTCATGTAGAAACTACATTCAACTAGGAAAAGAAATACAATTGGCTTATTGGTACTTAATGGAAGAATATAATGTGCTAATATTTTATGGATCATAAGTACAACCATACAAACTTTCAATACATGTGACATGAAGGGTTTTTTCTTTGGAATATGTAAGGAAGATGTAGAGTACTGATGAAAGACACTTTAGCGATCAGGGGAAGAAGACATTATTTCCTTCTTTACCTTTTTCATGTGGAGGGATCACATTCGAGAGAAAAGCATTTAGTGTGGCACATGATCTTTTGAATTTTTTTTATTTTGATGCTATCTGTCACTGGCAGTATGATCCATGTGACACCAGTAAATCAATGATTGTGCTCAATAAGAATGTTGGAAGTAGAATTCAACATCAAAGTAAACCCTTTCTTGAAAACTTGAGAAACAAGGATTCTTGGGATGAGGTCAAAGTATCAATGGAGAAAAGTGCTGCTAAGAATGGTATTTCTTTTGAACAATTGTTAGAAAAAATTATGGCATTGCATCGAAAGACAATTAGGAGGTACAATATTTTTTATGAAAAAAGTCATAAACCATCTAGTAGAGTAAAAATGCCAGATTCTCTAGAGAAGGAAGTTACAGAAAAAAACTGGTCACGATAAAAGATTACTGCCTTATGGTCTATGCGGAAGGAGCTAGGTGATCCAAGAGCTCTTGTAGAGTATGGAGATAACGAAGAAGATCTTTAGTTTAGCAAATTATGGAATATAAAGCATCTGGTTGAATGAGAAGATGAAGAAAGTGATGATGAATCTAATGATGATAGGGAAGAAGAAAGCCATGTCAATTTCAAACTTGGTTTAAGTGAGGCCACAAAAGAAACATTTACTACAGGAGCAACCATAGATGAAAAAATGGGTTATGAAGGTGGTCCTTTGGGGTCCCAAAGAAAAGGCCCTTGGATGGTAATAGATGTAGAGCATAGAAAACCAGTTGATAAATCTGGCCTTGGGGTTGGAGGTGAAAAAGTAGACCTAGGGCATATAGGTCAATTTGTTAGAGCTTCAAATCCTCATCATCATGGTTAGACACAGTCACAACTAGGACATGCCCATGGTGGAGGGGTTAGTGCAATTGGAATTGCCTCTGGTGGTGATGGTATTGGTAGTAGTACTAGTAGTGGTCAACATGTGCTACAACAACAAATTACACACAAGAGGCCAACAACACAATATACCACAAAAACACCAAGTGATCAAGGCATACAGAAGAGGCAAAGGATTTTGATAGGTCCAACTCCAAGTCACACTACTAGTGGATCCACCACAAAAGAGTTATTTACAGGTACTCCCCCAATGCCAGTTAGTCTAGCTGCGACATCATTAGCAACTACAAGTACTCCTATTCCTTCGCCATTCAAGTATTCCATTGTTCCTACATCCCCGGGTTTTGATTGCATTGAAAGAAATCAGAATTGAATAAAAAAGAAAAGAAGCAACTGATGGAGAGTGCATCTGCTCTAACTTCAGAGCCTGCAACAACCATGGTATTACCCACATTTGACACAAGTAAAGAAATCATGGAGTACACAATTCTTGTTCCCACAGTTCAAAACAAACCAACAAATCAGATGGCTCCATCTGAATTTGAGGTGAACAATTTTCAATTGGATTTTTCTAGACTCAAAAATACTAAAAAAATTAATTTATCAAAGAAGAAAAATGAATTGGTGTACACATCATTGCTAAAGCAAGATGGAGAGAAAAAAAGGTTGCAGACTCAAATTGAAAAGTTACAGGCAGACCTAGCAAATGTGAAAACAAAGAGGAAAGAAGCAAATAACAAGAGTAATGAATTAGAAAAAAGAATTAAAAAATCTACCTCTACATCAACAAGCAAAGAGGATAAGTAGAATGAGATTATAGTGAATGAATTGAAGAAAAGGCTAGATGAGAGCAACAAGAAATATGATGAGGAAAAATCCACTTCAGAAAAATTAAGACTAAGCATTGCAAATGGAAATGCACAGTGGGAACAAAAATTGGAGAAGGAGAGAAAAATAAATGAAAGATTGGAGGCAAAGTTAATGGAATCAAAAAATGAAATTAAGTCTTGTAAAAAATAAGTTATCTGCATTTTGTAGAGAAACAATGAGGCATATGAAACAAAAGAACTGAGATGAAATAATGCAGGGGATTGATCATTAGTGTGACATGTTTCAATTGATTGATGCTATCAGACATTATCAGAGCCCAGTTTAAACACTTGGTGCTCTAGGATAATGTTGAACCCATTAAGTTGTAGTTGCGTAGGATTTAAGTTTGCGTACCGTGTCTTATGTTGTGGTGTGTATCTGTGCAGGACCATGCCACCTAGGTGAGGTCGTGGTAGAGGTCGTGGCTATGCAGGCGATCGCAGAGGTAATTAGCAGGATTCACCTCCCATTGTTTCCCATGACTTAGATCGTGAGGAGAAATGGGCTTCCCAAAACATACTTGAGGGCGGTGATTAGAATCAAGGTCCACCAGGGATTGGGGACACTCAATTGCATCATTTATTAGAGGAGACACTAGCTCATTTGGGACTGAGGCAGAACAAAGAGCAGGATATTATGGGAGAGAGTGAGGCTCTAGCACAAACAGAGGCAGTTATGGCTACTCATATGAGAGACTTGCTTAGAACTTGTCCGCCTACATTTAATGGCTTAGGTAGTGGATTAGAGGCTGAAACGTGGTTGATAGATTTGAATCAGTGTTTTTCTATGCACCCTTATGCTAGCAACACCAAAGCTAGATGTGCGATTATGCACCTGAGAGATTTTGCATCTACTTGGTGGAGGTTGGAGGAGCAAAAGCTCCACATTGATATTAATACTGTATCATGGGATTTGTTCTTAGAGAGGTTCAGGGTTAGATTTCTATCTCATCATTGGAGACAATGTTGAGGAGACGAGTTCCATGCCTTATGACAGATGGATATGTCAGTGGAACAGTATGAGCATTGTTTTTATGAGCTCAAGCAGTATGCTGGCATAGGTGATGATGAGAGTATGCTTGTACAACATTTCATTAGGGGCTTAAACGCCCAGATCAATGGTGGAGTTTGGGTATTCGAGCTAAAGATTGTGGAGGTAGCTATGGATAAGTCTCAGATTGTTGAGGAGAATTTAGCTATGGTTTTAGGTGGATAGACGGGGGTTCAGTTTGGTAGTGCATCTTCCATTGGTGTTGGATCTCAGGGTGGTTGATCTCAGGCTGCGGGCTTCCCCAAGGGGTATTAGGCAACTGCTAAGGGTGAGCAGTAACAACCTTCACAGTCAAGGCAACAGAATTCTTAGTCCCAACACGGTGGTAGTTGGAAGCAGAAGAAGAGAGATCGGAGTTGGATATGAGCTCATCGTGATCGTTACCATCAGCCTACACAGAGTTTTCAGTCAGCATTTAGTGGAGGTGGTTTCCCATGGTCGAGTGTGCTTGCAGGAGATAGGGGATTCAATAGAGGGATAGGATGTTTCACTTGTGGCCAACATGGACACATTGCTTGACAATGTCCACAGCAGGGCACTTATGGATTTAGTCAGAGACCGGCAGCTTCAGAGCCGACCGTAGGAGATGCAGGAAGATCACATAGGATACTTACCACGGTGGATAACTGCCAGACTGAGCACTAGGGTGCAGTTCTTCCTTCAGCATCAGGAGTTGATCCTCAGGGATAAAGATTCTGAGCAGGTTAGGGTCTAGTAGGATCCGAGGGAGCTTTATCCCTATGTGTTCACAGGCTTCCAAGAGTAAGCCTGATCCTAGAGGGGGAGGATGTAGTGCCCCTCCAGTCGTTGCTACTATGTGTTTAGATTTGTTTATGCTGTTAGACAATATCTTTACTATGATAGATCTTGATACCTTGTTATTATTTTATGATCATTGTCATTGGAGCGATGTTGATGATATACTTTGATGTGATGATACTTTATGTGGTTGCTTATGATTTATGTTATGCTTATGGATTAGCGTAGTTGTTTTTTGGGTAATATTGATGTACAATCATATGATGATTTATTGGTGCTTTATTCTTGTCAGTATTGTGTGACTATATTGGTGAAGGGGACGAGATTACATCACTCGCATGTGAGCGCCCTATGATTCCGCGATTTCTCTTCACGATGTGACTGTTAAATGTTTATATGCATGTTCAACATTCGTTTTGATTGCAGGATTGCAGGTATAGGACATTGTCTCCACCTAGCTTCACAAGTCTGAGTGGTCCATTTTCCCAACGGTAATGTTGATAGGGAGATAGTAACGGGGTTCCCTTGTCAAACCACAAACCCAGTCACAGTGTGTCGTCAGTTCGTGGTTGGTTTGTCGTAGTGTCATGTTGTCTTTGATTGTTTGATAATTTATTATCTTGTGAGATTGTTTGTGAAAATTAATGTTTAAATTTTTTAAATGTTAATTTATGTATTTTAGATTAAAATTGTTAAAAGTTAAAAGTTGTTATTTAATTTAATTAATTTAATTTAATTCGTCTGGTAAAGTAATTTAATCTTTTGATTAAATTTATCTTATTAAATGGATAAATTAATTAATTAAATTAAGCTTGTTGATTTAATAAATTAATTAATTAAAGTTGTTTTGATAAAGTGCATAGTTTAAATTATTTAAATTTATTTTGAAATTAATTTTTTATTTAAATACTAAAAAGGGATATTTAATTAAATGCATTTGTTAATTTTAATTGTGCAAATTTAAATTAAGGAAAATAAGATATTTTAAAAGAATTGTTTTCTTCATGTTATGAATTTTGACTTGGAGTTTAAAAAAAAAATGTTCTTGAGTAGAATGTTGAATTTAGAACTAATGGTTCAATTTTGATTACATGCAAGATAATTTGTAAATGCATAATGAAAATATCTTTGATTGAGAAGATATCTTATGTGACAAGTGTTAGTTAATTTATTAAGGGATTTGATTTGGGATTATTTCACAAAAACAAAATATTGGGATTAATTGGAAGAGGAAAGATTTGTTTTTCACGGAATTGATATAGGAATTTTGTGTGAAGTCTTTTGGTAAAAAAATGAAAAGGCTCTTAGGGAAGTTCTTGGCTGGAATTGTTTTGCACATCTTCTGGAAGAGGAAATCTTTGGGAAAAGCTTGGAAATTAAAATTTGAAGGCTCAACTTCATTCTTCATCAATTCAAGCTTGAGGATTCGGGTTCCTTATTCAATTTGTTTATTTAAATAGTGTTTTAAAAGATTGCCTGTACAATTATGTGGAATTTGTTTTAGTTTTGTGAAATTGAAAGATTGAAGGATCTGTTTAATTTTTAGAGGTTTTGTTTATAGTTTTTTTTAAACCTTTGTACAAGGATTGTTAAAATCTTATATCCTTTGTAGGGAAATGAATTTAAAATGATAGGAAATTTAAAAAAGAAAACAATAGATAATTTAGAAAACTTCTGTAGGATTAAAATGAAATCCTCTGATAAATTAGGGAAAAATGAAATCCTCTGATAAAATAGTAGATTTATACCTGCAAAAAAAAATTATATTAAAAAAAATAGCAGAGATAGAGGGTCACTAAATTAATCATAACTCAAAATTTACGAACTGGGTATGGCTGATTTTTTATATGTTTTAAAAGACTTGGTGGCGCTAAATTTTTTAGAAAAACCTAGATTCGAAAACAAAAGTTATTGAAGTCGCAACATACTAGTTTTATAATTAGTATTGTTTGAAAATGGTAAATTATTTTTAATTAATTAAATAATATATATTTATATATATGTATAATTGTATGTATTATACATATTTAATTATATATATTTAAATATATTTATTTAATTGGCTATTTTGATATAATGGATGTTTTAAATATATATATTTATTTAAATATATTTTGATAATAGATGTATGCAAATGCATGAAATAGACTATTTATAGAAAGTTATAATTTAAAAGAGAAAATTAAATTTAAAGTAGATGTTTGATAATAAAATGATTTTATTAGAAAATTTGATTTTAATTAGGTGCATGAAAATGCACAAGTAGTTATTTTAAGATGAAATGATTTTAAAAGAGAAATGAATATTATATATTATTTGGTGCATGCAAAGCATGAATAGTTAAAATGGAATGAATTTTATAAAGAAATTGATTTTTATTGTTGTGTGTGTTATTGTGAAATTAGAGTTAAACTATTGGTGTTAATTTTCTTATTGCTTGTAAATGAAATGAAATTAAGTTGATTAACTTCAAGTAATGTGTTGATGATTTGATTGGATTTAGGGAATCCAACTGTTAGATTAATTATATGCTTGAATTGCTTATTGGTTGAGTTTTCTTTGTTTGCGTTGTTGGGAAATTGGGATGTTTGGTTTTGTAAGTCTTCCAGAGGAGCTTAGTCTATGTGGGGTTGTTATATGTGTTGGTTCATCTTTTGATTTGCCTTGGGTAGTGCACGTGAATGTTTTTAGTTTGAACACCCAGTTACCATGAACGGGATATGTGATATAGTATAGATACCTAGTTACTACGGACGGGTTGTGAGACCTTATGTTTTAAGGTTGAGATGTGTTATAAGTTTTGTGCACCTTGTATACCCATAGTATTGTGGATTTGAACCTAGTGTTGTTAGTAGGAGAGTGGCTCTTTGTGGGGGTTTGGCGCACAAAGGGGCATCAGGGTAACTCACCTAGGGTTTAATCAAGTGATAATTTAAAATAATTAATGGGGAACTTTCACAGTAATAAAAATAATGAATGCCTCTCTCATGGTTCATGCGCTTATTAAGGCTTGAGATGCGATGAGACACATAGTTTGTATGAGGGTCCGACGGCTGGTAGAGGAAAGCTAGGGTAACCCGGCATGGGGGTCCGGTAGCCTAGGAAGGTTGAGCTAGGGTAACTCATAGCAAATTATGTGTGACACTCTTCCTACGACAACAATTAGTCAGTTTGTGGTGTATAGATGATGTACATGATCCTTGTTATCTGGAAGCAATGTAACCAGTATGTTAAGTTTTGTACTTGTGTTGTTCTGAAATGTATTTTCCTGTGTCTAGGGGTTGTAGGTTTTTCCTTGGAAACTCTTTTACTATCTCCTAGCACGGAGGGAGTGGACCTTCAGGTACCACGCGGTTGGGAGGAAACCGTGCTATTTCTTTCGTTGGTTTCTCTCATCGTTGTTGCTATTCTTGGATAACTTTGTTTGTGGGACATGTTCCTATTTCTTTCATTCATGTTGGTGAGTACTTCTTGATGGAGAGCTCATGTGTACCAGTGGACTTGTTTATTCTTTCATGGACTCTTTTGTATCAGTTGTAGCCTTGTATTTGTATCACTCCTCAAGTGTAATCAAGGAGCACCTTTGTTACTTGTAATTGTAAATCTTATGTATAAACTATCTCATTTGTGAATGAGCATTGTGTTGTAATATGAAATGAATGTAAGATGTATGAAACAATATCACATCTTTTGTATCTTATGTGTTGTAATTTAATGATGATGGATGTATGTACTTTATTTATGAGCATTAAATGCATGTTTAATGTTTAGTTGTATTAGTTAGACTTGTACTTTGTTTAAGTGTTGCCATGATCCTTAGAGAATGTAGGTGTTAGTGTAGCGTCACTCATATGTTTAATATCAATTTTTTAAAAAAAATTGTTCGCTTTCATTTAAATGTGTTACATTCTCTAGGGTTTTGGGGCGGGCATTACAGACATCATAATAAGCTCAACAAATATTTAATAGAGAACAAAAATGTGTTGGTATTATAGAAATCAACAAATCAAATTCAATAAACAGTCTACAAAGCCAGTGACAATGTTTTGAAATCAAAAGGGATTACTAATCGGCTTGATACATCAATGACGTTGTCATCTGTCATTGAAAAGTGTTTGAGAATGCGTGAAACAAAGGAATATTTGCATTTGGTTGTAGACAAGATGAAGAAGGTGGATGAAAAGGTAAGGAACTTCATAGAGCTTGGTTTGCCAGAGGCTTTTGACACAAATGAGCGATTCATTGGAAAAAATAATTTCAGAAAGAAGATGGAGGATGCAAGGAAGATTGATTTGGACCAGTTTCCTCAGAATCCAGATGTGGTGACCTATTTGGATTCCATCAAACCATTGCTAACCTTGAATGAAAAATTGACTGAAGAATCCAAGACAGGTTCCAATTTGAATCATGAATTGTTAACAAATCTTCAAGTCAAAAAGCATCAGTTAGAACAAATGACAATTCCAACACCTGAAGAGTGGAAGTTGCTAGAAAAGGTGATGTAGTGATTTAATTCTTGAAAATATGAGTTTCCAAGTTCCAACTCAGCTCTATGCAAAGTGGTCTTTGAGCAATATTTTGCATTGCCAATTCCTCTATGTATTCTTTCATGTGATAATCAATTTAAAATCTCAAATTCAGACTTCATTAATGTGTTGATGTTCAATTATCTGTATTATTTATTATATCATTTGAAGAAAAAGTCTGGTAGTGGTTTCAACTTCTAGATACACTTTAAATGATTGATGATGTTCATTGTTGTATATGCTACTAATACTATTGTTAATATGTTATTAATATAATAAGCATTGAGTTGAGTGATGAATCACTGAGTACATCCTCAAGTTTTACTTTTAACATAATTAAAATATGAACTATAAGGTGATTTTAATTCCAGGCATCCATAATCTTAGTGAAATTGTATTACAATTCACACATCAATACTCAATCTCCATGACTACTTAGCAGATCCACTAAAAATTTATATGAATTCATGATTTAATGATTTAATCAAGGTACTTTAACTGGTTCATTAAACCAAATCTAGAATTAAAACATACATCAATGCATATTGCATAATATTAATGACAAAGAAGATTAATGAAAGATCATTGATCATATTTCATTAATAATTCATGTAAAATGTTACAGCTGGAGAGATGATAGACTCAAAATAAGGGAGCCAAACAAGCTTAGTCGGTAGTCCTCAGAGTTTTATAACCTTGTTGCAGAGCTAAATTTTCATAACTTCCCGATTCCCCAACTTGGTTGATGGTTCACTTTGTTGAGATGCAAGTCTTTCTTAGTCATCTTTCTAGTCGATCCCATTATGTCGGAGGTTTCAAAAACTTTGAAACTTCAGACTTTGGTTCTAAGGTTCCAAGTTTCAACGACCATGCAACATTATGGACTTATCTTTCCTTTCAAAGGCGCCATCATCTAACACCTCATTGAATGCTATGTATGGACTAATATAAAATATAATATAAAATATAAAATATCACAATTTCATGGATTACAACATAAAATATCATCAACTACAATTTGAATTTGGAATATGATTCATTAAGTGCAATATAAAATAAAATATCATGAAGTGCAATGATTCACAATTTCATTGAATACAATATAAAATATCATCAACTACAGTATGGAACAATGGAAACTGATCCATGAAGTGCAGTATAAATACCTCAAAGCTTCTAATTATCTTCCATTTCCCAAATGGAGTCAGGGTCCTCAAACTGACGTTCATCACTAGATAAAGTAAAAGAGTCGTCTTGAATTTGATTCCAAGTCCTCTCTTCATTTTCTTCAGCCTATGTCTCAAATTCAACATTCATTGTGTGATTTGTGTCAATTTAATTTGTCCCAGTCACACTGCCATTGCCATTGCCACTGCCACTAGTACCCGCATTTGGAATTGGAGTGTTGCACAACCCGATCCTTCTTCTTTCACATGTGGACCTCTAGATTGTGAGTTCCCTTTCAAAAGGAAAATTAGAGACATTATACGCAGTTCCTTTCAACCTCAAGCAATTTTCCAAATTCTCAAGTGTCTAGTTTATTTCTTAACTTTGATTTCAAAAACCCCAATGTACTGAAAAATCTCTCATCCTCCACCAACCCCAATATCATTATTTGACATAAATCAACAAGTTTGAAATATTCTGATATCGAACCACGCAATATTTCACTTTGACCTAAATTTGTGCAAACCTTTTTTATTGATCCTAGTTCAAAGACATTCTCCTTGCCCATGGATTTATACTGGTCCCTCATAGCTGTTGCAAATCTCCTAGATTTTTTTCTAAGCTTAGCTTCATTTAAAATTCCTTCTATTTTCTTCTCATCGTATGTTACACTTTTCAAAAATTGTTTGATCAATATTTTTACTTGATCATTCAAAAATATTTTGGGTTATCTCGATTTTCCCAAAATTGAGGATAGACAATACCCATGGCTTCAAGTATTTCATGTCGAGGGAATCTTTCATGTATCTCTGAGGAAAGATATTTTGCAATTTCCTTCAAATTATCACCAATATATTTAACAATGCCTTTAAAATATTCCTCCTTAACAACTACTTCTCTACTAGAGCACCTGACTATCTTACAATCCTACATTGGTATCTCATATCCACGTACACAGATACATAAGTGCCCGCTTGCATTAAACTTTAAATAATTATCAGGATTATTCAAATCAATAATTTTCCACCACATGAAATAATTTGGGCCATCTTGTGTTAGCTCTAGATATAGATGATCGAGGGCCAAGCATGTATGTTCACATAGATTGTCATATTCATTAATATACGTAGTCCTATCTTGGGCTTTCTTCACAAGATTGTTCATCTCATCCATCATGGGGAGAAGACTAGCTAAAGACAAGAGTGTCTCTATATCGCTTAACCTATGTAAGAGGTTAGGAGCTTTGTCTACTATGTTGCGATGCTTGTACATCACTCCAATCAAGGATTGATATTTTGAAAGAACTCATTGTGCTGGTCCATGCAGGGAGATCCATCTGGTATCGACATACTTGAGAAGCTTGTTTCCTGGTGTTATTCCCTCAGCAGAATTTTGAAATTCTGTGAAATGTTTGGGACTTCGATAGAAGTATGCATGGAGCTCGCGGACTAGATTTTCAACTTTTGATACTAGAGGAAAATTTCTTACAATATTGAATGCTAAATTCATTCTGTGGGTCATACAGTGAATACCAAGCATGTATGGTGCACAAGTAGTTTGTAACTTTGTGCAAACACCGATCCTTTGACTTTGCATCACTGCAGCTCCATCAGCTCCTACACACCAACTTTTTGGCAATTTTCAACTCATCCATACCTACAATTTCATTCAAATATTTCTTGACTAGTTCAAATATATTTTGCAATGTTGAACTATCCTTCGTTTTATGAACACAGAGAAGATGAACCTGACAAATATGTTGTTCTATAGTATACAAATGCATACAGACCCAAGAAGTATTGTCTACTGCAATAACTTCATATAAAGATAATGTAATGAAATTTGACTCTTTTACTTTCTCCTTTAAATCTTCCTTTTCAATTGCAGCAAGACAATTTTCCCATTCCCATCCAACATTTACTAACCAATGTGACAAGGGATAGTGAGGAACATTCAAAAAAGATAATAAACTAGAATATTCTGGGTAGTCTATCATAGGACGCCCTCTGGACAAAATATGAAAAATAACACTCATCTAAATAGTTTTTGACATATTTGTTGCTTCCATTGCTTTTCCAAATTGAGCCTCAAGTGTACCTTTACATGCAACAATGTTCGAAATTCTTTTTTCATGCTCTTCATAATCCGTGACATACCTAACATGAAGACATTCTTCCTTTGATTTCCATCGTACGACTAATTTTTCCTTTCCTTCTATGATTGGTTTTTCATAAACTTTACCAATATGCTTTTCTATAGTGTCAATCTTTAGTTGCAACGTCTTGGATCTTCCACATTTCCAACTACAAATCTTACATTTGGAAAATGTTTCCTTTTCAATATTGTTTGCATTGTCAATCCCCACTAGTACCATGAATGGGTACTTTGACAACCAACCAAGTTGAAAATTCCTTCTCATTTCCCACTCACGCCCCCTTTTTGGTTTGTTTTTCCTTTTCTTGCTACCAACATCATCATCCTCATCCAAGTCAATTATCTCATTTAGGCTAACTGGGCCCAAGGTATCCCTTAGAACATCTTCTGCAGTATTTCCATCCTGATTTGATACATTTTGATTTAAATCAATGACAATATCAACTTGACCTTTCGGTGGCGGTGAGGTATTGTGAATGCTACCAATATTTGGTGGAAGAGTTGATGATGTAGCTCAATCTTGACCTGATGGATTATAAGCTTTGGAAATTCCAAAGTAATACTATATGGTACATCTAAGTTTTTGGCATTTTGATGGCCTCCTAGTCTCTTCACCACCTTGAGAAGCCTAAGGAGTGGTAGGAGTCTCTTCACCACCCTGAGGAGTGGTTGGAGTCTGAGGAGCGACAAGAGTCTAAGGAGTGATAGGAGTCTCTTCACCACTCTGAGGAGCGATAGGAGCCTTACCCTTTCTGCCCGAGTCACTCAACATATTCATCTCTCACTTCGAATAAAAAATGGAAAAAAAATGTCTTCGTGTTTAAGGACAGAGAATAATAATATAAATCCCATTCCCTACTCAGTATCATCTTTAAGACTGAAGCAAGAATGGAAAAGAGATAAGGAAAACTTATTATTATAACTAATAACACTATGAAGAAATGATCACTCACCTTTAAGTCTACATTTTCGGCTTTCGTTGACTTCCGAATTGAGAATTAGAACTTCAAAACCGAAAAAAATGTGTAAGAACAAATGACACTTTTGATTGTATTTATATCAATCCATGATTCCATATTTGGTGAATTCCGCAGGATTTTTAAATGGTATATTAAAAATTCGGCGAATCCCACATGCTTATACAATGATACGTTGTAATTTTCAAGGCGAAATGTGCCCTCAAATGTAATTATTTTTTAATGTTATTGGCGAAATAGGTCCTCATAAGCAACTATTTATAAATTTAAATTGGCAAAATGGGTCTTCACAAGCAACTATTTTTAAATTTTAATTAGTGAAATGGGTCTTGATATAATGTTGTTTTAATAGTATTGGAAAATATGTAGGTGTTTTATTAAATGCTTCCAGGATTCTAGGTGAAAATATTAGTCGGTCCAATTGAAATGCATAGTTTGACAATGGCGAATTTATTTCTTAAATATGCCTCATAAAAAACTCATTGGCGAATGGACATGCATTGGACCTATAGCTCAAAAAATCTGGGTGATTTGGACACCCTGTTGGGTGCGAGAAATTTGCCAATTTTGACTTGGCCGATTCCTAGAATTCGCCAATTGGAAAAGATTCGCCACTAAAGTTTTCCCTAGGAAGAATGCAAAATAGGAAGAAGAGGTTGTATATGACAACCCAAAGATATTTAAGGCATAGAAAATAGAAAATTTTCCTCCTCTGGATAACAATGATAAATCAATTGAAGATGAAAAGAAGACTGAGAATGTGTCCAATACTACTGATAAGGAGAAGAAAGATAAAAAAGCATAAGATAGAATTAGTGACAAGGAAAAATCTGAGAGGAAGAGAGTTGAATAAAAATGTGAAGAAAGTTGGTGAATCTTCTGAAACCTCTAGAGATTCCTTGAAGAGCTTATTGAGCATGCAACTTCAGTTCCAACCAATTGCTTGTGCATAGTTATTACAAATTGTGATGCAACATGGTCAAGTAGATATGGAAAAGATGTCCCCCTACATAAATTATAGCTAGGAGAGGCATTCTATTCCTTCGCTAGAAAGGATATCTTACAAACACATTAGAAGAGTGTGGAGTTGATAGATGAGGCAGTGAAGGTGTTGTGGGAGAGTTTTCCTAGTGCTAGTATTGATAATTCTTTATCTGGTGTGCAAAACCTAAAACTATTGCTTGATTCTTTCAAAGAGTGTTCCAATGGCCTTGAGGAGAAATTGGAGAAGGAAGTGAGCAAGAAAGTGAATGAGAAAAGGTTGGTGGATATCTCAAATAAATGTTCCACTGCATACGACAAAATGCAAAGCAACCTTAAGGATGTATAGAATTGTGTTGAAGAGGCCAAGGATCTATTTTAGTTTTTCTTGAAGTGGCCTAGTTACACTAAAAACATAAAGCATGAGATGGATTCCATTGAGGAATAGATTGAAAAGGCATGGATATGTGCAGGATCATCATGGAAAAAACAGGCCCTTAAGTGGCGAAAAATTTAGAAAAATCAGAGTTAGGCAACTTGACGTAAAAATTTGAATAAGTTATTTATATTATTTTAAAAATATGTAAGAATAGAATATGTAGCAAATTGAATGTAGTTTCTAAACTACTAGGTTTATTTTTTTTTAAAACATCTATTTGGTGAAAATTTGAAATTTCAATGCAGTAGTACTTAAATTTCGGGAAAATAGAAGAAGTAGGTGTCGACCACCCTAACCACAATAAAATGATAATGTTTTTTATAAAATTTTAGATATAAGTAGAGGACTCATGTCTCGATGTGATGCATATTTTTTAAAAAATTCCAAGTAAATAATTCTTTATGAATTTTTTATTACAACTTTTGAAAAATATAAAACTTATATGTCTGACCACCTTAACTTGGTCAAAACTTCATGAAATTCATTTTTTTTTAATCCTATAGTATGTGAAGCATAGAATGTGATGCATGTTTCAGATTCAAAAAATTTGATACCGTTTGAAAGCTATAGATTTTTTTCAATTAGCTTATCAATCAGGACTTTAGTCATAATTCAAATAGAAAATGAATAATAATAATTTACTAAATTCAAAGTAAAGCATAATTTATATTGGTGGAAAGTTGAGAATCTCCTTTAAAAACCCTTTTCATTTCATCAATTTTGGGTAAGAAAAAAGTCGTCAGCCATACACCCTACACATACCCATCATATCGCCACTTTTTGGCCCATCATGATCCTTCACAAACCCGCATCTGGTGCCTATGATCCAACAAAAGATGTAGATGGATCCACAAGATTAGCAATTCAAAATTTGCATGAACAATTCTTCCAACTATATCAATTCTTCCAGCTATAGAAACAAAAAGGAAATACTATAGTTCAGTTTGGATAGCTCAGAGACCAAGTGAATGCAAAGTTCACACCCATATCTAGTGCTCTGAATAATGTAGAGAAAGAAATAAAGTTGAATCCAGTACTATAAGACCCTGTTTCACATGTGATTAATGCCAAACCTAAATTGTTATATGTTTTTCTTGAATTGATATATTGTGGATGATAAATAAGGTGATATTTTCGCAATATTCTTTCATTTCATTTTGACATTATGTTTTATTGTCACCACCATGAAGGTTGAATGCACTTGTATACTATGGAATACAAATTCAAATTTTAAATGGATTATTATATGTTTAAAGTTTAGAATATTCGGCTAACATATAAATGTGATATATAATTCTTACTTATGATCGTGTTGGTAATGTGCAAGAATGTAACAGTGTTAGCATGAGAAGGGAGGACCATCAAGAGAAAATCAAAAGACTTCTTGAGGATGCAATTTGACCCCATTTGGGGACCTAGAAACAAGTAGATTTAATGTATTAGAAGACTAAGGTGGTGAGAGTTAATATTAAAGGGATAATTTATTTATTTTTGGGTTGTGATAGTATTTAATTATGTGTCACATGGCAGTAAGTGGGGTTAGGGGTTAGGAACCCTTATCCAAGTTTGAAACTCGAATGGATCCTTAAATGGGTCTTTAAGGAGGGTTGTTGGTGAAATTCCTTGGTTGGGATGCAAAAAGAAACCCCCTACGTTCTATCCCATAGTAGTAGGGGTCAAGTGGGCATATAATAGTTCCTCAAGGACATGATTTGACCCCTAAAAAGTCCTCATAATGGAAAGTGACGACTTTTGAGGAGAGGATGAGAGGAAAAGATGGAGGGGTTGTCCAAGTGCACGTTTCCTCTTTAATAAGGAAAATAATCTCATTGATGGAAGTAGGTACACTTCACACCTCCCCATTCAAAGGTTGCAAGTTGAAGCTCCTATATAACTTGGAAGGGAAGGAAGAGTGGGGTGTTACCCAATTCTCCTTTTGGAGAACTTTAGTAAAGATGATAGAAAGAATGAGGGGAGGAAAGGAGTCCTTTTGGGAATATAGTAATCCAGATAGCCTAGCTTGGAGAAAAGGAAGGATAAAAGAGTTCAATTTCCTCACTGAAAAGGAAGAGATAAGTGCTTCTTTACTTTCATTTTTTTTCCTTCTTTTCTAATTGTTGTAAGAAAGTGGTATGTTACATTGATCATGGTTGAAATAGAGAGTAGAGAACTTAGATACATAAAATGGGTGCTATGTGATTCTTATTCCTTTGTAAAAAATTGAAAAGACTCCATGCATCATCTTGGAGCTAAGAGACTTCCTTGCTCGGTGGTATGGGTAGAGTCCACGAGGCTCCATGATGCCATTATGGTAGGGTGAAGAGCAAGCCTTGATATGTTGTATGTCCTTCATTGTATTCTTTAAATCTATTGCAATATGGAAAGATAGTGTTGTGTTCTAACATGAAAGAGAATGGAAAAGAGAAAGCTCTTCTTTGGTGGCTTGGTGTTCATTGGAAGCTTTTGTTTTGTGAATCAATTATTGTGTATTAAACCTAAAGCATATACTGTTTATTTCTCATATTTAATAGGAATGTAGTTGTAATACAATGAATTAAATTAAATTGGAAGCTTGGAGTAAAATCTTGAAAAATCACCTTGTAATGGAACCAAGTAATGTATTATGTTGGATTTTTAGAGAGAAGATCATGCATAAGGCTCAAACCATAAGGAAGGAAACTATTCATTGTAATAATTCCATATTTAAAATTTTAGACTTTGTCATTTTTATATTTTTTCCTCAATCATCTAATTAGGTTACAAAAAGGAGGAATAACTTCTTATAAATCAGTAAATCAGCCAAGAAAGAAGGCATTTAGTAGTCATAATAAAAAAAAATTAAGTCCTTTAGGTAAAGATTGGGAGGATATACCTTTATTGGCATTCTAGCCTAAAATTTTACATCTAATCAGGATTTAAATATTCTAGATTAAAGAGATTACAATATAAGGTTTTATAGATATACAAATGAGTAAGGATTATTCAAATAGATACTCATCTATTGTGCAGATGATCTATGTATATCTACATCTGAACCTTAGGGTTAAGCAAGAAAGGAAGAAACAAACAAAAGGGAAATGTGTTTGAATCATCGTTAAGAATGAAAGTTTCCCTTGCCTATTTCTATCCATGACATGAAGATTTTAAAATATCTCGAAACAAAAGAAGAAAAATAGAGGCCAAGATCTATAAAATAAAATTCAAAGAAAAATGATGTAAAAAAAAGAAGTTTTCCAAAGGAAATTTGTCTTTAGGGTTGAATGCCCTGGTTTGATCAAATCAAGTAGAGGTCCATGGTTACTTGGTCATGCACTACCTATTTCCTTTGCTAAAATATATTACTCTCTTGAGCCTACATCAAGTTTACATCATTCACCTTGCACAGAGAAAACGATGGAGAGAAAACTATATAAACTTGGTAACGCATCTAAGAGGCGACATTCTTTCAACACATGCTTCTGTTGGAGCCATCCCATTTTATTTGTCAAGCCCTCTTTTATTTTTTCTCTCTTGGACTTGTTGTCTTCCCTCTCAGACCAAACCTTAGTAGAAAAGGTGAGGACATGTTGGGTGATATGACAAGTAGAGCTTTTGTTGATAAAATATTAAGACCTGATCAAAATGAGTCTCGATCAACCTCTACATATAATAAAATTCTCCTTCATTACTACAAGGCATTGTCCTTCCATCAAATTTCCAGCCAACTCCCAATAATTGCATCTGTTTGTGATAAGGGTGGTACTCTTCTAAGAAAAACATTATTTCTTCATCATCCTCTTCTTCATGAATGAGAGCTCAAAAGACTACACTTGCTATTCCTCTCAATGATGAACACACAACATGCATAAATCTATCAACATCTGAAGGTATGGTCATGTTCTGCTTAGCAGGGAAGTAGTGAAGTTGCGATCAATACTATTGTTGAATCCTCCTTATTGCTAAGAAAGCACAAAGAAAGATGGAGCTTCTTATTGAGTATGTAAGCTCAATTAATATAAACACCTTACGAGACAAGATGGATATAACCACTTCTTGTCAAACTAATAACTATTTTGGTGGGTTTATTATTTGACTAAAAATGAATTTGAACATGTTTCCTCTTACTCAAGTTACACACCAACCTAGTTGATGGCGACCTAAGCAAAGATTGTTTCTAGTCGAATTGTCCTCTCCCATCAGAGCTAGAAAAGACTTCCTGAGGACGTAAGGAATTCCTACAAAATTGTAATTTTGTCAATTGTATCGAGATATTTGCTACCTTGCAACACTAACATAACAGTTTTGTCATAAAGCATACTCATTGGCAATCCTTATATTTACATACATCTTTACAACACCAACACAACAAGAATTGTGAGGATCGATATTTTTTTCTCCAACCTAAAGCACCTTGCAACTAAACTAAAAAAAACCAATTATCCCATCCATAACCCATGAAACTTGACACACACCAAAAAAAAGGGGGGATCAAAGCAAAGAAAACACTGGTAAATAATAGTCAAAGATCGATCTGACATTGTAAATGGACTCTATCACCATTTAAGGAAGGAGGGAGTAGTACCGCTAGAATTTACAAGAAATATCAAGATTTCCTATTTGAAATTGGAGTAATCAAGGAAAATTTGGATGTGAGTTAGCCAATGTGTATTAGGTATCCTGTGTGATTATGAACTTTCATGTAAGGTAAGTTTAATGTTTTTCTATAAGTTACGCGTTGGATTTTTCTATGAGCATCATCTCATTGTACCATGAGAGAAAGAAGTAGCATCCTCAAAGCCACCCCCTCTAACCATCATGGTGTAGCATGTAGGTCACTTCCCAAGAGCTAGGCGGGTTATTAATGCTATTGAAAGGATCAATAACGCCACCCTATCTATGTTTTTCAAGACCTGCTAATATCTAGGAGTACATCATATAATTTCTAGGAAAATCTAAAGGAGTGAGTGCAAGTAATGCCTCTTTTTATTCATTAAGTTCTGATGTCATCATATCGCTTCTCTAACCGTAGCTATAGATATATCACAGCTTAGAATGAAATGACCAGTGGGTGGAAGCAATAGAGTGATGCAAGTGGTCCTTTGCGTGCCAGTAATCATTTATTCTGCCTTTTCAGTGGACATGGTGTACTTAGAGGTCTACTAAATGTTTTCCCAACCCTCCAACAATGCTTCACCCCCACCTAACCAATCTCATGCCAAGCCCATTAGATTTTATGGAAGATTATGAATGTTGAAGTCAGTTTCATTGTCGACCACTATATCATGTCATCATCAATTTTTCTCTTGGAGACATCACAAAATTTTACAATTTCATTGCTTGTATCGACTCTTGATACCCATTCATTGTTTGGAGGCGTAGATGACCTATCTCAGTTCGTGTACCTTGCAACGATGAAAGCATGGTCTAAGTGGACAAAAGAAAAAAAATGGTAACTCGTGTAGGTATGATCATACGCATTTTAGTTCGATGGATATGTTATTATAACTTGTGGAGTTGAACTAACACTTGAGGTATCAATGTTAATTATATTAAAAACAATAATAAATTATCACTTGTGCTATTATTGTTAATAATATTAGTAAATAAGAGAAATAATATTATTAGCTTTGATAACTACTCTAACAAAGCTACATTTAATTAATGAGGGGTGATACTAAAGGGGCGTGGTTTTTAGAGAGTAAAGTATTTTGTTAATTTGATCAATATAATTATAATGCGAATATATATTTTTAAATATGAATATCATTTATATTAATACGTTAACATGTATACAAGAGTTAATATACTTGTTTGTATGTAGTTTTATCCTTTGAATTAAATAGTATTGATATGGGTTCATCAATTAGGTGAAGTAATTATAATCACATTCCCTGTGATTTAATATTACTATGGAGTAATTACATTGTCATTAAAAGGATAAAGCAATATTAGTGACAATTATACCTTCTTGAAAGAAAATAGAAACTATTGATATTCAAATAGATAATAACTTATGTTAATAGAGATTTAGATAAGCTTATGGAAAGTCTAATAATTTAAGAAATGGGAAAATGCATTGTATAAATTAAATTAATTATCATATTAATAATGATAATATTGAAGGTAATATCAATACTAAGTATATCATCTATGTTCAATAGTAAAATGACATCAGGGTAATAGTGTTTAATATAGTAATCCTATTGGTAACCAAGGAGGTGGTGATACTAATGTGTAAATGAGGATTAGGTAGTAATATTAGTACTACTTAGTTTATGGGATAATAATATTACTATTATATTGAAGATTCAATTGTGGGTTTATAAATGGCAATTTTATATAAGTTTGAGGGTCCATAATAATATTATCATTAGTGTTGAAAATATGGTTCAATAGTAATTGGTTTAATGATTTAACAATACTGTTGTCACTTTTAGGACTCTGACTAAATTTGGTTACTGAGTTATTATAAAAGAATAATAATAGTATGATCACGATTAAGTAAGAGTGCTATTATCTTGAGTGAATCATAATTAATAAGTTATATAGAAAATTGTTTCACTTAACTTAGAATCGGCTTCATGGTGGTCCCCAACTCGCATCATTTTTATATGTTTCCCCCGAAACTCTTAGAGTGATAATTAGCTTAATTAAATATTTTTAAAAAAAATAGTCAGGTTTTCCTAATGTTAAATTTTGGGCATGACTTGTGGTATCAGAGCCTAGGTTGCAACACTAGGTACTCTGGGAATAAGATGGGTCTTAGCTAATGTGTATGTGGTCAACATTGAATCACTTTGTAGCAATTAAGTTTCAAAATATCTCCAACTTAATAAATTTTGATGGTCTATCTTGTGGGGAAACATTGGAATCTAATTGCAATTAACCATCTTTATTAAAAAATTTAAAGACACGTGTTAGCCAAAATTTAACCATTCTAGGTATTTAATTAATGATAGGTAACTAGAAAGGAACTTAAACTTGCAAAGGTGAAACCCTCAAGAATATTACCAAGTTTATGCAAGTGATGTGCATGGTAGAAGGTATGTTAGTCCATTTATCAAGTGTTATTGAACCTATCACTATTTGATGCCCCTCTCTTAAACTTTATGAAGGTAGAATGGTTGTTAAATATGGTTATTAGGAATTTTGATGAGTTAGTGAAATAATATGATTCACTTCAATACCTATGATTAAAGGAACCTAAATTCTTCCACCAAAAAGGACATTAAGTATGTTGATAGAGAAGTTGAATTATTGGATTTATTGTGGATAGTAAAGGATAACCTTGAATAATTAAACAAATTATTGTTGATTGTATAGTTTAAGTTTATAAAAGAAATAATTTTTTTCAAGCCTAGAAAATGGGAGTGGTTAGAGACTATTTATTAATTCCTCTTAGTAAACCTTAGGTAAGGTTTAATTTGAGAATCATAGTTTAATCGAAAGAGATGAAGATGGGGTTATTGTCTAATTTGAAGGCAACATAATTAAGGGAATAATAGCTCAACTAAAAAGACCTTGTAATATGATTATCCTAAAACTCCCTCGAGTAACCTTAAAAGAAAGGATTGATTCACCCATAAATATGCCTAGCATGTTGTAAACCTTGTTGTTAGAGCAAGTTTTTTGTAAGTTCCACCTACGAATAAACTATATGTTCAAAAGGTGTACCACACTAGAAACCTCATAACTCTCATTATGTATGCATTGGAAACACCTATATTGTTAATTATAGGATGGGTAAAGAGAATACTATAGATATAATTTTGGAAGTACATAACCCTTGGTTCTATGTAATGATATTTAAATGCAACTTAAGGGTGTGTTAGAATCAATCATGCACTCATACCTTGGACATAAGTAACACATAAGCCTCCTAAAAAGAAAGAATTATCTAAATCATAAGAGTCTCACTATTGAATGTTTGAAATTCTAAGGTGAGTAAATTTATGGTTGGTAGATAAGATTGCATGATTAAAAACATCAACTATTTATTGAAACCTTACATTGTATAGTAAATCCTATGTAGAAAAAAGGGTCAAAACTGGATTTTACCTGGAATTGAAGGATGAAACTTCAAAGTTATTTAGACACTTTTGCAAAACAAATTAAGTACTAAGATTCAAGCCAAAGGTGAATGTGTAGAAGGATTAAACTAAGGTATATTTGTAGGGTTCAATAGATAAGACATTTAAATTATTCCTTGTGTTGAATATCCAGAATACTGAGTGGGCGGGGTGAATAAGTATTCCATAAAACCATTCAAATAAAATCCATCTAAACATTATCACAATTCTGACTGAATCAACAATAGGGAACATGAAAACAAATCAATGCATCAACACACATGAACAACAAGATTTTTTTTACGTGGAAAAACCATGGTGAGGATTAACTCACAATATATTATATCTAGATACAAGATATTACAGGGCTCACTGCCATGACTCACTATCCTTGAAAGGCTCACAACCTGAATACAAAAGATGGCTAACTACCAAGATACAAAGGTTATGGCTCATTGCCAAAAGTATGAACTGATAGAATACACCCTTTGTGTGTAGGGTTCAGTTCCAATGAAGCTCTGAATAAGAAGCACTACTTCTCACAACACTCTCTCACAAATCTATTCTGATCCTCAACTGATAAAGCATTTAGGTTTGCATCTTCACCTTGATCCTCTTCACACTTCACTATACCTCTCTTCCTTCTCCTTCCATATTCACACCTTTACACTTCTCCACACACCACACACCATCATCCATCATACCTTTCCTCTTCAAAGAATCTTATATACATACAAGTATATCTCATTCATCAATTAGGTCAGCCTAATTAGATGAAATAAAAACTATCAAAAACACTCTTGTCGGCACCATATATGATTTAAAACATTTTTTCACATGTAGTGCATTATATCAAGTCGGTGAAGTTCTATACAAAACATTCACAAAGTATATCTAGTCTTCTTAATGTATGTCATATGTTAGGTCAGCCAAGACTAGAACTTAACCATAAAAACTCCAAACCAACATACGATCCTCAAAGAAAATACCTTTTGAATCTAATATTACATCAATTTCTCATCACACTATCATCATAGAGACTACCATTAGAAACACAACATTAGAATGTTCTCCTTAATAAAATTCAGAGTCTCTCACACTAATATGTAGAGCAGAGAAACACCAGTAGAGTACAAAGCTAAACTCTATCAATGATAAATTTATGCTCACAACACAAAAACTTCTCAAGATCTTGGATATAGTTGTCTAAATGAGACATAATAACATGGTTAAGAGATTAGATTCATATCTTTTCTTTTGGTGAATTCCAAACTCAAAAACCAACACACTAGTTCATCAAAAAAGAACACTTCCAATAGAGAATAGCTTCTAGTAAACTAAGTAAGATTCTCGTATAGTTGTCACTGTGTTGACATCAATGAAAACACAGGAACAACCACACAATCCATATACACTTAATGCTCATGTTTCAAGGCTCCATATTTCCAACAATCTCCCCCTTTGGCATTGATGACAACATGCATGTCAAAAACATTTTTTGATATAAGGCAACTAAATACTCCCCCTTTCAAAACTGTTCTTCTCAAAAATGTTTTTCCTCTATCTCTATCCCTCCCCCTTTGGCATCAATGGAAAAGGATGGTGTCTGGTATATATGTGTATGCATCAAGAATTAACCAAAAATATATGAACACAAAGAGAATTGTATTAACCTGAAGATGAGGAACCTTTGAGATTCTTTAGGGTATCCTTCCATGAAGATTTTCCTTCTTCCCATGCATCTTTCACACTTACAAGATTCTTGTGTAATAGTTCAAGATTAGTCAAAGACTCTATACCATCTGCTAAATTATTGGGACTAAGATTAATCTCTGATAGATTACCAATACTATCAAGAGCACTAGATACAAAAATGTGCCTAAGTTTTACCATATCTCTGAGTGCCACAAACTCCCTAATCACTTTTGTTCTTTGATCTTGTAGGGAAAAGAATTTGTCCATTATATCCTTCCTATTATTGATAGCTCTTTCAAGAAGTAAAAGAGTAAGCATACAATCAAATTTTTGTACCTGGATGTATTTCTCTTGCTCTTCTTGATTTCCTTCAAGTTCTTTCAAAGATGTATTCAAAGTAGCTCACACAGGTCATAATCCATACCTCTTCTAACCATATCAATAGCAGTGTGAACATCAGCAATAGAAACTATGAGGTCATTGCTAGGTAGAAAAAATTTGTGACCAATAACCATCATAGCATACCTAATGACTAGATCTTCAATTGTTCTCAAAACAAGTTATTTTCCATCGATGGTTGCACCAATCATCTCAATTATCTCTTGTTCATTCATAGCCTTTCATTTGGGAATTGGTCCAGAGGAACACAAACCAGTTACATCTCTAAATGCTTCTCTGGTGCTTCGTCAATCCATAGTGATTCATCATGAATCTTGCTCAAAACTATTCAAATATACTTCTTATCGAATTTAAACAGAGGGCCTTTCTGCCATACATCCAACTTTTTCTCAACTAGGATTTTGTAAGCATCATGTTTTTCTTCCAATTCATTCTTCCATAGGATACTTAACAAAACTGGTGACATTTCCTCTATCTTACTATAGACAAATGCATAGATATCTTTAGTGGGAAACACTCTAGGAGGAATACAAGAGAATGCACCAACTGATTCTTTCGAAAAAAATTTCAAATGTTTCCTTAAATTGACTTGCAATCTATCCGAAATATTCATAACCTTTGAATTATTCATTCCATAAAAGTGAAAGATTATGGAACAAAAAATACCTCTGTAATTTCCAACAAAGAATAGGATAGATGTCCAACTTCTGGAGCATGCTTTGAATCCACTTTGATCTCTTTTTCTTTCAAACCTTGAAATTCTAAATTGCTCTGGTTTCTCCAAAATTTCTTTGTAGACTTCTCCAAATTCACACATGCCTTTTGAATATGATTTCTTTGATACATCTAAATTTATTTCATTCATTCATAATGCTTTTGCAATAAATGCTTCAAATTGCAGGTAGATTACCTCAAAATTTGTCTGCGCTTCCATCGTTTCAAATTCTACAAACTTCATTCTTCACACATGCGACTGAAAAAAAATCCTTGAATTCGTTACCACATTAAATATACTTTTGTCATGATGTGACATAAGTATCGATGAGGGGGTTTATTATATTTTCTAATAATTGCTCCCCTTAGGCATTGCCTGACTAAAAAATTGACGGGTGTATCTACACCAAAAGTCAGAACAAAAAATTCAGATGATTCTAATTCAACTTGCTTGAATTCTCCTTCCTTTCTCCAGATTCTTTTCATCTCTTTTCTTACTTCTTCTGGATCAATGATTGGTTCATGCTTCTTTTCTAGATAGTTATCTTTTCTCCTTCTGTAGTTATTAGCCAAATATTCTGGATTGCTGCAATCACAGCAAACAACATTCTTCCTTCCATACTTTCTTTTATTCAATCTATATTCGCACTGATTAACCTTGTGTCCAAACTTCTTGCACTTAAAACATTTTCTGGAGAATGACAAAGTATCATTCATTCTACTTTTGTATTCCTTTTCCGTATGACCAAATTTATTGTAGGAATGAAAAACACCATTGAAAGAAAAGTACCTTTGAGCATTAGGTTGTATGATGGGAGTTCTTCTGATATTTCTTTTCTAGTTCTTGATTTTTCCATCTTTGCATTGAGTCTTCTTGTCAGGAGATTGCTTCATTTTTTAACTTTGACCTTCTTCAAACCCTAAACCACTTTTATCCATCGTCAGTCTTTGAAAAATAATCAACTCATCAAGCATTGTAGAGCTTTCCTTGAATTTATACTAAAATATTTTTTCCTTTTCCAAATATGATCTCAATATTTTTGTTTCTTGCTTGAGCTTGACACATTCATCCATCTTCTCTTGAATTTCAACTTGCTAACAAACTTCAATTCTTTTCATTTCTTCTAATTATTGTAGCAGTCCAGTGATCTCATCATGTTCTCTTCTCAATTGATCATAGGAATCTTCATATATTCTCCTTAGATCCTCGATACAACCATTCGCTTCCTTTAGCTTATTCTTCAGATCTTCAATTTCTTCCAAATATCTAGCAGAGATCACTTCCAGAGAAAAAAATTTCTTATATTCAAATTTTGGGACCTTCCTCAAGTTGTTAGGATCCTTCAAAGGAACCAAGCTCTGATACCAGCTATTGAATATCCAAAATACTTAGATGGGGGGTGAATTAGTATTCCATAAAACCATTCAAATAAAATCCATCTAAACATTATCACAATTCTAACTAAATCAATAAGAGAGAACATGAAAACAAATCAATGCATCAACACACATGAACACTAGGATTTTTTTTTACGTGGAAAACCAAAAAAGGGAAAAAACACTATGAGGATTAGCTCACAATATATTATATCTGAATACAAGATATTACAGGGCTCACTGCTAGGACTCACTATCCTTGAAAGACTCATAGCCTAAATACAAAAGATGGCTAACCACCAAGATACAAATGTTATGGCTCACTGCCAAAAGTATAAACTGATAGAATACACATTCTATGTGTAGGGTTCAGTTCCAATGAAGCTCTGAATAAGAGGTACTACTTCTCATAGCAATTTCTCACAAATCTATTTTGATCCTCAACTAATAAAGCAT
Organism: Sequoia sempervirens; assembly: GCA_007258455.2. Classification (NCBI taxonomy): domain Eukaryota; kingdom Viridiplantae; phylum Streptophyta; class Pinopsida; order Cupressales; family Cupressaceae; genus Sequoia; species Sequoia sempervirens. The sequence goes on from VDFB02281492.1 coordinate 975,878,082, forward strand.
TTAGGTTCGCATCTTCACATATCCCTTGATCCTCTTTGCACTTAACTACACCTCTCTTCCTTCACCTTCCATATTCACACCTTTACACTTCTTCTCCACACACCACACACCACACACCATCATCCATCATAACTTTCCTCTTCAAATAATCATATATATATACAAGTATATCTCATTCATCAATTAGGTAGGCCTAATTAGATGAAAGAAAAACAATAAAAAATACTCTTGTCAGCACCATATATGATTTTAAAAAAAAATTTCCATGTAGTGAATTATATCAAGTCAACAAAGCTCTATAGAAAACATTCACAAAGTATATATAGTATTCTTAATGTATGTCATACATTAGGTCGGCCAAGACTAGGACTTAACCACAAAAACTCCAAACCAACATACAATCCTCAAAGAAAACACCTTCCGAATTTTATATTACATCAATTTCTCATCACACTACCATCATAGAGACTACCATTAGAACCACAACATTAGAATGTTCTCCTTAAGAAAATGCAGAGTCTCCCACACTAATATGCAGAGCAGAGAAACACCTATAGAGTACAAAGCTAAAATATGTCAATGATAACTTTCTGCTCACAACACGCAAATTCTCAAGATCCTAGATATAGTTATCTGAATGAGACATAATAACACGGTTAAGAGATTAGAATCATATCTTCTCTTGTGGTGAATTCCAAACTCAAAAACCAATGCACTGGTTCATCAAAAAAGAATACTTCCAATAGAGAATAGCTTCTGATAAACTAAGTAAGCTTCCCGTATAGTTGTCACCATGTTGACATCAATGACAACATAGGAACAACCACACAATCCATATACACTTCATGCTCATGTTGCAAGGCTCCATATTTCCAACACCTTAATAATAATTCTATATAACATCTCTGTGAAGGGACCTTGTAAAAAAAATGAAATTAGAGTTAAAATTAAGACATGTTATTTCTACTTTCCTTGTACCTTGCTATAGACTAAAGAACATAATAGAGAAAAAATATGAAAGGATAAAGATTAGTTAGGAATTAACAACCTATGCGAGTAGGTATTGTCCTTAAAATATGAAGATGATTAATCAATTGTTTTTTTTTTTGTAATGAATTATGTGTGATTTTAGGTAAATTAAGTGGTTGGGAAATTAAAATAGACAAAGATAAATAAATAAAATCAACTAATGTTGTGTTTTGGATAGTACTTGTACACATAAATACAATGGAGAAAACATACAGGTAATCAAAACTTCTGGAATTTTTTACTCAATGTGCATCTTTATGAGGATAGATAAAATGTGATGATTATAACATGTGATTGAATGGTTCAATCTTACATAGTGAAATGAAAGATTTGTAAAAAGATATTAACAAGTTGTGAGAATTATGTTGCCATGATTTTTCATGTGTTTTATGCATTGAGTGTGTTGGAAGAATGAAGAAGGTGACCTTCAAGTTTGTTGTCATTGATGCCAACACTGGTTGGTAACTGGCTAATTAAATTGTGTGTCTATGTTGATCTGGTATTTTGATCCAGAAATCCTCTCAGTAAAAGGAAATTATATGAGTTTTTGATATGCTTCTAGGAGTGTCAATTATGGATATAAACGAGCTTTCAACAATTTTGGTTGATCTGGCTGAGATATCTAAATGATAGAAGTTCAACATTCTTTTGGCTGACAAGGTTAAGAACTACTTATCCCTTATGTGTTACTTATTAGGTCTGGACCAACCTGAATTGTGTTTGTTATGATTTGTCTTGTGTGCCAAAAGGACTTTTGATTTAAACCGACAAATTCACTTTGAATTTTGTGTGTGTTCGCATCCAATCACACCGACATAATTGATGAAAATATGGTTGTATATATATGTGTGTGTGATGGATAGAATAAAGTGTGGATAACGAGTATGGTATACGAGTAATGCGACAAGTGTAATAGTGCAAAGTTACTGATAATAATTGTATACCTGCAACCAAAGCAGGATTTTGGTTTTCCAGAGCTTAACCAAAATTGATCTCTACACTTTGAAGGTGTACTTTTTCAGTTCACTTTTGGCAGTGAGCCATACCTTTTTGTACCTTGGCAATAAGCCATTTTGTATTCAGGCGGTGAGCCTTTCAAGGACAATGTGTCCTACCAGTGATCCCTGTAATATCTTGTAACTGATTATAATATATCATGAACTAATCCTCACCATGGTTTTTCCCATTTTAGGTTTTCCAAGTAAAAATCTTGGTGTCAATGTGTTATGATTCCTTTTATGTTTTGGTTTAATTTTGCACCTAGATGTGGATTAATAATTAGTTAGTAATTAATTGTGTTAGTAGAATACTAATTCACCCCCCCTCTCAGTATTCAATGTATTCAACAATTAGTATAAGAGCTTGGTTCCTCTGAAGAAGTCTTATAGCTTGAGGAAGGTCCCAAAATTTGAATACATGGCTAACAAAAGCTATCATGCTCCTCCAGAAGAAAACTATGGATCTAAGGAACTTCATGCAGCTCTTGAAGAACTGGACAAAAGTGAAGATGAAAAGGAAACCCTAAAAAGAAATTTAAAGGAAGCAAATGAATGCATCAAAAAGTTAAGGGTGAAGCCACAATAGTGGTTTACAATTCAAGTGAAGAAGGAAAACTCACAAAAAATGACCCCAAAGCAAAAAAAGTGATTTTGGGGGTTCGTACGAACCTACTGGTTCAAGCGAACTCATTAGGGGTTCGCCCGAACTAGGGTTCGAGCGAACCCTTTTGAATTTTGGCCGCAAAAGAAAAACCCAAATGCATATTAAAGGGGTTCGGCCAAACCCCCTTGAAGGGGTTCGCTCGAACCAGGGTTCGGCCAAACCATGGTTCGAGTGAACCCCTTTGGGTTCGGCCAAACCCCTAGGGTTTAGTTCGAACCCCCCTTGCCCCTCATCCCCCTCCTGAGACACAAAAAATGTCTAATTTTTTATGCTTCAGAGCTTGGGTTGAGGATGAAAATGGAGGAGTCTTCAGAAACCCATCTCGAATCAGGTAGTCCTCAGAACGAGCTATCCAACAAATATAATTTTAATATCTTTTGATTTTATTATGTATTTATTTTTTTAGTTTTATTAAACATTGGGTCTTCACCGAAAATGAAGGTCTCTATTCTGCACATGTGGAAAAATATCAGATTATCAAAAAAAAATCAAAAATATGAGTGCACTAGATATTGAAGTCCTTGATCCAACAAAAAAAAAACAATTGAATTTTGATATATACAAAAAAAGTTACGAGTTATAATTCACTTAAAACTTGATTAAAGAAAAAATATTAAAAACTATCTTGGAAGCACTAGATATCGAGTTACAAATCTAAATTCAAAAGAATTGAATTTTATCCTTCATGGAAAAAAAGTTATGCGTTATACGGTGCGTCACTTTTAAAAATGATGTTTTCTAAAAAACCCTTTCATGGGAGATGGAAAAAGAAATGCAATCTGATTCCAAAAATTTTGAAAAAAATATTTTTAGAATCTACAGACAAAATGTGATGAGACTCTAGTTTGCATCATCTTCAAATTCCTCATGGTTTAGCCGCTATAGGTGCCCGAATGTGAAGATTTAGTTAAAAATAATAATTTCAGTGTCCAGTTTGGCCAAAAATTGTAAACCACTATTGTGGGATCACCCTTAAGAGAGCAGATCAAAAAGTTCAAGGAAAGGCATAAAGAAGTCAGTGATCAGTTGAAAAAGGATAATGAAGACATTATCGGACTGAAGGTATAAGTAGAAGAAAAGAAATGAGTTGAGGAATGTCAGAAAGCTGAGATTCAGAATAAAATTGATGAATGCACAAATCTTCAACAAGAAGTGATAACCCTAAGATCTAATTTGGAAAAGGTGAAATCTCATGAAGAAAGATTCAAAACAAGCTCTACAAGGCTTGATGAGTTGATTACATTTCAAAAACCTTCTAAGGATAAAAGTGGTCTAGGACTTGAAGAAGGACAAAGCTGAAAGGAAAAACCAATTTCCAACAATGTGGATAATCAAAGGAAGTTTCAAGATAATATTCATCAAATCAAGAACCAAAGGAGCAATACCAGAAGGATTCCTATTCAACAACCTAATGCTCAAAGGTACCCATCTTTTAATGGTTTTTGTTTCTCATGCAATAAACTCGGTCATAGAGCAACAAAATGTAAGAGTGGAATGAACTGAAATAGAATGGGTTAGAATGTTGGATTCTTTGCTGGAAAATGCTTTACTTGCAATAAGTTTGGACATAGAGCTACCGAATGTAGAAGCCAGATAATGAATAGATTTAATGCTAGTAGAAGGATTCAGTATTTTCAAGGCTATTGTTACACATGCAATATCTTTGGACATAAGGCTAATCAATGTAGATCAAGGATGAATACAAATTAGTTTGATCAAAGATATGTTGTGTGCTATAATTGCAATAAACCAGGACATATCTCAAAATTTTATAGGAGAAAAATTGGGAAGAAACCTAATCTAGAACAAAAGAACAAGTCTATGACCAAAGTGGATCCTACCGAAGTAAGAAAAGAAATGGAAAAGATTTGGAGGAAAAAGGTAGAACTTGACAAAAAGGATGAGTCAAATACTTCTGTATCTACATTTGGTGTAGATACCTCTTCCAAAAACTAAACCCAGTAATGGTTTCAGGGGGAGTAGTTACAGAGAAATCTAAAAATCCTGTGATATATGAGGTTTCAAGTAGTGACACAAGGATATGTGATGTGAGTCCTCATTCTAAGGGCATTGGAGAAATCTCTAGTAGAAAATAGGAAAATCTAGAGAATTATGGAACCTTTCTTGGTTTACAACAGTGTTTCATAAAGTATTTATCAACATTAAAAGTTGAAAGGAAATAAATGTGAATTAGGGAAAAATTCATAAGTAATAAAGCAAGAAACTAAGTAAAGGAAAAGCACATAATTTGTGCAATTGGGAAGAAGTAGTGCAAGCTAAAGTGAGTTTGAAGGTGATTCAGAGCATCATACATCAAAACCCTAGTTCTTGACAAGTAGAAAGGGTATTCTTTGTTATTTGAATTATGTGGATTCTAAGTTGAAGGAACTTTTTGTTAAGCTTATTCAAGTTGTTTTGTGGAAAATGGCCACTCCTATTGTTGTGGAAATCTCTGAGATGCCCCAACCCAGATTTAGAAGATATTCATGGAAAGTGTATGAAAATGATCTCATGGGTGTGTTCTCGCACATTTTGAGCCATGTGCTACCCACTGAAGATACAAGAACATACATTCATGGGAAGCTAGAAGAATTCAATCACCAAGAGCTTAAGGATTTATGGGACAGTGAGTTGACGGGAGATGATCTACTACTTAAGCCAAAATATGAAAACCTAGTTCAGATGAAGTTGAACATTTTGAATTGGTTTCCAAAATTTTCCAGTGAGAGTGAGGTGAAGTTTGTTTGTTAGAATGGTCTGTAGTAGGGTTCATAGCAAATTTTTATGGAAAAATAAACCAGGGGTTATTAACGAGGAAATTCGAGCCATAACTAGTCTTTGTGATACTAGATCCATTCTAGTTTTAAAGGCATTGAAGAATGATGCATTCACAAGGCTGAATGGTGCCACATTTGATGGAAGAGCTGTAACTACAAAGTCTATTGCAAACCCTTTTGTCAAGTATGCTACCATCATGATTGGGTAGAAAGTCTATTTCACTAACCGAGTAAATTTTGTATCTACTATGACAATTCACACTACATATGAAATGGTGGTGAAAGGAAAATATTTTGATCTTTGTGAGTTTCTTAGGTTGCAACTTATGGAGAACCTAAGTATGATTAAGGAAATGAAGCATCCTTTTAAATTTGGCACTTTAGTTTTTTTTGTTGTTGTTTTATTTCCTAAGGGAATTACCAGGGAGAAAAGGCATAATATGGGATGGCAACAGGCTCACTGCTCATTAGATTTTTGATCATTTATGCAATCTAGGAGATTTTAGGGCACAAAACAATGCCTTAACTGCATTCTTTGTAGTATTTCAAAATAAAATGCCTGAAAAAGACCGGATTGCAAGGAGTCTAGTGAAGAAGTATGAGAAGGAGATAACATTTCTTGTAACTACAGATGAATGCATTATAGAGGTTGTTGAACCAAAAATTTGATGGATTGAACTACTAGGGTATGAGATTGAAGAACAAATGGTAGAGAGGTACATTGAGATTCTGTTGAGCAGTCCTAAGGACCCCTCTCTACCTAGGCATGGAACATATGAGGAGAAATCTACTAAAGTTCATTTAGAGGCTACCACATCTAAAAGAAGAAAGAAAGTTGAAGTTTTCTTCTAAGGACAAAAATTTCTCCAAGGATGACATAGAATAGCTAAAGGAGGCCCTTGATGAAAGAAAAGCTAAATCTATTGAACTACCCCTAGACCCAAGAAATCAGGAAGACTATCTTCTAGTGCTACACCAGAACCTACCTCCAGTACTACTAATATTAAGAAGGGAAAGAGGAAAGAACAAAGTCCCCATGCATTAGTTGATGTTTCTACCCCTACTGATCCCAATACTCGAGCATCTAAGAGAAAGGTCATACCTCCTACTGCACCATCTACTGCTTTAGGTAAACAAAGAGTAAAACAAAAGGCCAACATGAAAGAAAATTTGAGTGATGTTGTTCAGGAAGAAATAGAACTTGGCATAGAAGAAGAGCATCAGTTGAAAAGAAACAAAAGGAGTATAACCTCCTATGAAGAAGCTAAAACCAAAGTTGATATCTCCATTGATGAGGAGATAGAGGAAGAGGAGGATACAAACAAAATCCATGTACATAAGAAGACTGAAGAAGTCTCATCTAATCCTACGAAGGACATGCATAGATCTCCTCCAGTAAGTGATCATCCATCTTTAGATCTAGGAGCCTTAGTAAACAATATGATTGATAATGATCTCATGCCAACTGTTGAGTTGTATGATAAATTTAATGATGAAGGAAAGGAAACCATCATTAATGCATTTTTTTAGCACATATTCATTTGCAATGTAAAAATGGAGACTATATAGAATGAGGTAACTGAAAATTTCTAGAAATAATTAGTACTCAGAAGGAAAGAGGCTATAAATGTTAAAGATGAGATGAGAAATGATGCTCTAATTTCCTGTGGTTTCACTCTCTCTAAGATAGAAGCTACCAATCTGGTAAAAGAATGTTCTACCAAGTTTAGAGTCAAGTAGAGAGTTAACATGTTTAGGGTCTTCTTTCAAGGAAAACTATACTTCAACTTGTGCTTCCACCCTAGCTAGTTAAGCTATCGTCACGTCTAGGTTATGTGGACTTGACCAAGATTACACCAGGTGAGAAAAAAAAAAGTGGCACTTTTCTTAGCTCTGTCACTCAAGAAGTTGCAGTCATATCAAAAGGGAAATGAATTGATAAATGAAGCTATTAAAGCTCTACAAGAGACAACCCTCGGTATTAAAACAGATAAATCTTTAGCTCCAATTGAAAATCTAAATCTTAAAGTTGACTATGTCAAAGAGTACACATCTAACCTCAAGGTACAGACTGCAAAAGAAGTGGAATTAAGTTTGCTAGAGAAAATACTGTTGTTTCCGCAAGACAAGAGTACAATTGCACGTGATAGGGCTTTCCAAACATTGAAAGAAGTAAGAGAATGTGATGAGGAAGCCCAACTGTTGTTTGTCTATTGCATGAAGTGGCCTGAATCCACTCAAGGTATCAAGGACTTAATGGAATCAATTGAGTCTCAACTTGCAGATACCTCTAGAGATTATAAGCTTGCAAATGATAGAAACTATGTTGGATGGGTTTCTATTACAGATCTTCAAAGAAAAATTTTCATCCTACAGAGGCAGAAAGAAGATGCTATGAGATGGTATTCTCAGCTTGGAGACTTGGTTATGTCCATACATGTCTCTATATCAAATGCGTTGATGGAAGCAAAAAAAATTGAGAAGATGAACATTGTTCCATCCACTCGGAAAGAGGGAGAATAATTTCTGGCCGAATTAGAATCTATGCACAAAACTCTTTCCAGGGAAAAAGGAGTCTGGGATGATGGAAAGCTAGCTTGGGAAGTGATTCTCAAGGAGTTACAAGGTGCCCCCAATTCCTTATTTGAAGTTTTTTTTTCTTTTCCCAGTCCTTTGTCCTTGATGTTAAAGGGGGAGAAGAGGAGAAGAGTCTGTATAAAGAATGTTATGTTATGTTATGGTGTTTTATATGTTTTTGTGTTCTTGTATATATGATAGGGGGAGTTGAGCACATTAGTGAACATGCACAATATTTTGTTTTGAAGCAAGTCTCATTTTTGGCACATGTTGCCATCAATGACAAAGGGGGGATTGTTGGAAGAATGAAGAAGGTGACCTCTAGGTTTGTTGTCATTGATGCCAACACTAGGTTGTAACTGGCTAAGTAAATTGTGGGTCTATGTTGATCTAGTATTTTGATTTGGAAATCCTCATAGTAAAAGGAAATTCTATGAGTTTTTGATATGTTCAGACTTAAGAGTGTCATTTATAGATATAAACGAGCTTTCAACAATTTTGGTTGATCCGGCTAAGATATCTAAATGACAAAAGTTCAACATTCTTTTGGTTGACAAGGTTAAGAACTTCTTATCATTTGTGTGTTCCTTATTAGGTCTGGGCCAACCTAATTTGTGTTTGTTATGATTTTTCTTGTGTGCCAAAAGGACTTTTGATTTAAGCCGACAAGTCACTTTGAATTTTGTGTGTGTTCACATCCAATTAGGCTGATCTAATTGATGAAGGAAGATATGGTTGTGTATATATGTTTGTGTGTGATGGATAGAAGAAAGTGTGGATAAAGAGTATGGTATGCGAGTGATGTGACAAGTGTAATAGTGCAAAGTTACTGATAATAATTGTATACCTACAACTGGAGTAAGATTTTGGTTTTCCAGAGCTTAACCAAAACTGATCTCTGCACTTTGAAGGTGTACTTTTTTAGTTCACTTTTGGCAGTGAGCCATAGCTTTTTGTATCTTGGAAATAAGTCATTTTGTATTTAGAATGTGAGCCTTTCAAGGATAGTGTGTCCTGGTAGTGAGCCCTGTAATATCTTGTAACCAGTTATAATATATTGTGAGCTAATCCTCACCATTTTTTTCCTTCCCATCTTGGGTTTTCCACGTAAAAATCTTGGTGTTAATGTGTTATGATTCCTTTTATGTTTTGGTTTACTTTGCAGCTAGATGTGGATTGATAATTGGATGGTTAGTAATTAATTGTGTTAGCAAAATACTAATTCACCCCCCCTTTTAGTATTTGGTGTATTCAACAGAGTGTGCTTTCCTTGTGATGTTTCAAATAAAAATGGCTAACTAACTTCCTTAATAAGAAAAGGAACCTTCTTTTAGAATTACTTGCATTGATATATTGTGAATATAACAAGCATAGTTGAATCAAAGAGAAAGAATGATATGAATAAATATAGAAAACCAATCTTGATTTTAAAAGTGATGTCAAACACTAACTTAGTAAGAATGGAAGTGTGATGAACCATGTATTGTTGAGTTCTAAGAAGATGGAGTAATATATCTAAGCTAACGTTGCACATCGTCTAGTGATTTTTTTGTACTTATGCAAAGTTAGTAGATGTATCCAAAATTGAGATGAGAAGTGAATACTGTCTAAAGAAAATAGAATGCATTTCTCTTGTTCTATAATATGGTAAATTTCGTAAAGTGTATTGTGTTATGACATGTGAAGTGAAAAAAACCAATAAATGTGTTGTGCCCCAAGTATGAGATACAAGGTATCTGACTTGGGATAAGAGTGAGGTATGTCAAGTACGATCCCTTATGTGTACCCTTTGTGATGGCCCATCGTGTAAGTCATTTAATTGTGAAATAATGTAAACACGATAATTGTAGATGTGTGTCTACTAAATGAAATGTGAAGTAATTCTTTGTGTAAGTCTTGTTCGTATGTTAAATGTGCACCCCTAGTGTACGGCTCCCCTATGGGATTAAGATGCTTGCTAGTGTAAATAGGGGTTGAGGGGTGAGAGAAACCAAGTGGGAACTCCATGGTTTCCCTTAGACGTGTTCCTAACCTACTCCACCACATATGAGAACCACACTTGTTGGTCCATAGTGCAAACCCACTCCTTGATGATTATAACGCATGGGTAAAGGATGGAATTACTTGGACCATATTGATTATAGATTTTAGATGCTTTAGCAATGCAAGGCATTGATACTATGTGGAAGAGTCCACCATGATATTGTGTGATATCATATTTATGTGGTCAGTGACCACCAGTTATTGCATGCTATTATACTTACATGGTTAGAGAACCACCATTCCCCTCCTCCCCTTAGGTGACTTTATCAATGTCACGTGGTGCTCATAATGTGAAAGTTTTATTGTTGATATATGAATTATTGGTAATTTCTTAATTGATGTTTTTTTTATATGCCAACAATGTTAAATTTTACATTTCTTTTATTGGGGGCTATTTAGCCATTTGAAATTTTTCATAATCCATTGCCTCAAGGACTTATTTAATTTCTATTTTTGAATTAAGATTGGAAGGTTGAAATGCAGCTGCAACTGCTCTTTATTTGGTTTTCCTCTAGAATTTATAATTTTATGTTTATTGAAGCATTGGTTCATGATTTTATGTTGCTTGGTTTGAGGCTTCTTATGGTTTTCTAACTGCTGGAAAGTGTGGTGTAATGTGACATTTGTAAAAAATGCCATATCTTGAGGGATTCCCTGGTAGGTTGTATAGGGGAGTAGATGTGCTAGGGAATTATGAATTATTTGAAGGGGTTGTAAATGGGAACGGTATGGGACAGTCATTAATCCATTCTTCCCCTAGTTCTATGATTATTCTTGTTGCACCTTTCCTTGGAGGCTAACCCCCTTACACAACAAGGGCAGGTACCTAGGATATGTATGGAAGGGTCCTTAGAGAAGGGCCTTGAGACCATCTTTCCTAATGGCTATGGTATCCAAAAATATCCATCCTTGTAAACCCCATTTTGTGAGCCTTGTGATGTTAATTATGTGTAATTGTTGTGATGTATGGGTAAATTTTGTGAATAAATGACATGTGAAAATACTTGACTTCTATGTGTGAAACAAAGTGACAAAATAAATTGGGAGTACTATTCTTGGGACATGAATTGATACTGGAATGAAAATATCTACTAACATCATGAGTGATGTTTATGATGCAAAAAGGGAACCTTGAGGGGTGTCTAAGGATGCTACTATGTTTTGGATACATGTTGGTGTAATTGTGAATCAAAAATGCTAATTACATGGATAATTACTAGCATTTGTTACATTGTGAGTATATTGGATAAATGTTCTATGGTGAGAAATTTTGTTCTAATTATTTAGAGGTTTGATGCATGGAAGGGATGTCTCTAATATGTGCTTATAGTTGAGTTTTTTGAATTATTTCATCATGGAAGTAAAGTAATTGGTATGTATAATAGATTATGCACATTTCTATATGGAGGTTATGTTCTAGACCTTAACGACTTCCAGGAGGAAGTCTAAATTAAGGGGAGGGGGATGTAAGACCCTGTTTCACAAGTGATTAATGTCAAACCTAAATTGTTATATGCTTTTGTTGAATTGATATATTGTGGATGATAAATAAGGTGATTTTTTTGTAATATTATTGCATTTCATTTTCACATTATGTTTTATTGTCACCACCATAAAGGTTGAATGCACTCGTATACTATGGAATACAAATTCAAATTTTAAATGGATTATTATATGTTTAAAGTTTAGAATATTCGGTTAACATATTAATGTGATCTATAATTCTTACTTATGATCGTGTTGGTAATGTGCAAGAATGTAACAGTGTTAGCATGAGAAGGGAGGACCATCAAGAGAAAATCAAAAGACTTCTTGAGGATGCAATTTGACCCCATTTGGGGGCCTAGAAACAAGTAGATTTAGTGTATTGGAAGACTAAGGTGGTGAGAGTTAATATTAAAGGGATAATTTATTTATTTTTGGGTTGTGATAGTATTTAATTATGTGTCACATGGCAGTAAGTGGGGTTAGGGGTTAGGAACCCTTATCCAAGTTTGAAACTCGGATGGATCCTTAAATGGGTCTTTAAGGAGGGTTGTTGGTGAAATTCCTTGGTTGGGATGCAAAAAGAAACCCCCTAGGTTCTATACCATAGTAGTAGGGGTCAAGTGGGCATATAATAGTTCCTCAAGGACATGATTTGAAACCTAAAAAGTCCTCATAATGGAAAGTGACGACTTTTGAGGAGAGGATGAGAGGAAAAGATGGAGGGGTTGTCCAAGTGCACGTTTCCTCTTTAATAAGGAAAATAATCTCATTGATGGAAGTAGGTACACTTCAAACCTCCCCATTCAAAGGTTGCAAGTTGAAGCTCCTATATAACTTGGAAGGGAAGGAAGAGTGGGGTGTTACCCAATTCTCCTTTTGGAGAACTTTAGTAAAGATGATAGAAAGAATGAGGGGAGGAAAGGAGTCCTTTTGGGAATATAGTAATCCAGATAGCCTAGCTTGGAGAAAAGGAAGGATAAAAGAGTTCAATTTCCTCACTGAAAAGGAAGAGATAAGTGCTTCTTTACTTTCATTTTTTTTCCTTCTTTTCTAATTGTTGTAAGAAAGTGGTATGTTACATTGATCATGGTTGAAATAGAGAGTAGAGAACTTAGATACATAAAATGGGTGCTATGTGATTCTTATTCCTTTGTAAAAATTTGAAAAGACTCCATGCATCATCTTGGAGCTAAGAGACTTCCTTGCTTGGTGGTATGGGTAGAGTCCACGAGGCTCCATGACGCCATTATGGTAGGGTGAAGAGCAAGCCTTGATATGTTGTATGTCCTTCATTGTATTCTTTAAATCTATTACAATATGGAAAGATAGTGTTGTGTTCTAACATGAAAGAGAATGGAAAAGAGCAAGCTCTTCTTTGGTGGCTTGGTGTTCATTGGAAGCTTTTGTTTTGTGAATCAATTATTGTGTATTAAACCTAAAGCATATATTGTTTATTTCTCATATTTGATAGGAATGTAGTTGTAATACAATGAATTAAATTAAATTGGAAGCTTGGAGTAAAATCTTGAAAACTTACCTTGTAATGGAACCAAGTAATGTATTATGTTGGAGTTTTAGAGAGAAGATCATGCATAAGGCTCAAACCATAAGGAAGGAAAGTATTCCTTGTATTAATTCCATATTTAAAATTTTAGACTTTGTCATTTTTATATGTTTTCCTCAATCATCTAATTAGGTTACAAAAAGGAGGAATAACTTCTTATAAATTAGTAAATCAGCCAAGAAAGAAGGCACTTAGTAGTCATAATAAAAAAAATTAAGTCCTGTAGGTAAAGATTGGGAGGATATACCTTTATTGGCATTCTAGCCTAAAATTTTACATCTAATCAGGATTTAAATATTCTAGATTAAAGAGATTACAATATAAGGTTTTATAGATATACAAATGAGTAAGGATTATTCAAATAGATACTCATCTATTGTGCAGATGATCTATGTATATCTACATCTGAACCTTAGGGTTAAGCAAGAAAGGAAGAAACAAACAAAAGGGAAATGTGTTTGAATCATTGTTAAGAATGAAAGTTTCCCTTGCCTATTTCTATCCATGACATGAAGATTTTAAAATATCTCAAAACAAAAGAAGAAAAATAGAGGCCAAGATCTATAAAATAAAATTCAAAGAAAAATGATGCAAAAAAAAGAAGTTTTCCAAAGGAAATTTGTCTTTAGGGCTGAATGCCCTGGTTTGATCAAATCAAGTAGGGGTCCATTGTTACTTGGTCATGCACTACCTATTTCATTTGCTAAAATATATTACTCTCTTGAGCCTACATCAAGTTTACATCATTCACCTTGCACAGAGAAAACGATGGAGAGAAAACTATATAAACTTGGTAACACATCTAAGAGGCGACATTCTTTCAACACATGCTTCTGTTGGAGCCGTCCCATTTTATTTGTCAAGCCCTCTTTTATTTTTTCTCTCTTGGACTTGTTGTCTTCCCTCTCAGACCAAACCTTAGTAGAAAAGGTGAGGACATGTTGGGTGATATGACAAGTAGAGCTTTTGTTTATAAAATATTAAGACCTGATCAAAATGAGTCTCGATCAACCTCTACATATAATAAAATTCTCCTTCATTACTACAAGGCGTTGTCCTTCCATCAAATTTCCAGCCAACTCCCAATAATTGCATCTGTTTGTGATAAGGGTGGTACTCTTCTAAGAAAAAAATTGTTTCTTCATCATCCTCTTCTTCATGAACGACAGCTCAAAAGACTACACTTGCTATTCCTCTCAACAATGAACACACAACATGCATAAATCTATCAACATCTAAAGGTATGGTCATGTTCTGCTTAGCAGGGAAGTAGTGAAGTTGCGATCAATACTATTGTTGAATCCTCCTTATTGCTAAGAAAGCACAAAGAAAGATGGAGCTTCTTATTGAGTATGTAAGCTCAATTAATATAAACACCTTACGAGACAAGATGGATATAACCACTTCTTGTCAAACTAATACCTATTTTGGTGGGTTTATTATTTGACTAAAAATGAATTTGAACATGTTTCATCTTACTCAAGTTACACACCAACCTAGTTGATGGTGACCTAAGCAAAGACTGTTTCTAGTCGAATTGTCCTCTCCCATCAGAGCTAGAAAAGACTTCCTGAGGACGTAAGGAATTCCTACAAAATTGTAATTTTGTCAATTGTATCGAGATATTTGGTACCTTGCAACACTAACATAACAGTTTTGTCATAAAGCATACTCATTGGCAATCCTTATATTTACATACATCTTTACAACACCAACACAACAAGAATTGTGAGGATCGATCTTTTTTTCTCCAACCTAAAGCACCTTGCAACTAAACTAAAAAAAATCAATTATCCCATCCATAACCCATGAAACTTTACACACACCAAAAAAAAGGGGGGATCAAAGCAAAGCAAACACTGGTAAATAATAGTCAAAGATCGATCTGACATTGTAAATGGACTCTATCACCATTTAAGGAAGGAGGGAGTAGTACCGCTGGAATTTACAAGAAATATCAAGATTTCCTATTTGAAATTGGAGTAATCAAGGAAAATTTGGATGTGAGTTAGCCAATGTGTATTAGGTATCCTACGTGATTATGAACTTTCATGTAAGGTAAGTTTAATGTGTTTCTATAAGTTACGCGTTGGATTTTGTATGAGCATCATCTCATTGTACCATGAGAGAAAGAAGTAGCATCCTCAAAGCTGCCCCCTCTAACCATCATGGTGTAGCATGTAGGTCACTTCCCAAGAGCTAGGCGGGTTATTAATGCTATTGAAAGGATCAATAACGCCACCCTATCTATGTTTTTCAGGACCTGCTAATATCTAGGAGTACATCATATAATTTCTAGGAAAATCTAAAGGAGTGAGTGCAGGTAATGCCTCTTTTTATTCATTAAGTTCTGATGTCATCATATCGCTTCTCTAACCGTAGCTATAGATATATCACAGCTTAGAATGAAATGACCAGTGGGCGGAAGCAATAGAGTGATGCAAGTGGTCCTTTGCGTGCCAGTAATCATTTATTCTGCCTTTTCAGTGGACATGGTGTACTTAGAGGTCTACTAAATGTTTTCCCAACCCTCCAACAATGCTTCACCCCCACCTAACCAATCTCATGCCAAGCCCATTAGATTTTATGGAAAATTATGAATTTTGCTCTTGGGGACATCACAAAATTTTACAATTTCAGTGCTTGTATCGACTCTTGATACCCATTCATTGTTTGGAGGCGTAGATGACCTATCTCAGTTCGTGTACCTTGCAACGATGAATGCATGGTCTAAGTGGACAAAAGAAAAAAAATGGTAACTCGTGTAGGTATGATCCTATGCATTTTAGTTCGATGGATATGTTATTATAACTTGTGGAGTTGAACTAACACTTGAGGTATCAATGTTAATTATATTAAAAACAATAATAAATTATCACTTATTCTATTACTGTTAATAATATTAGTAAATAAGAGAAATAATATTATTAGCTTTGATAACTACTGTAACAGAGCTACATTTAATTAATGAGGGGTGATACTAAAGGGGTGTGGTTTTTAGAGAGTAAAGTATTTTGTTAATTTGATCAATATAATTATAGTGTGAATTAATATTTATAAATATGAATATCATTTATATTAATAAGTTAACATGTATACAAGAGTTAATATACTTTTTTGTACGTAGTTTTATCCTTTGAATTAAATAGTATTGATATGGGTTCATCAATTAGGTGAAGTAATTATAATCACATTCCCTGTGATTTAATATTACTATGGAGTAATTACATTGTCATTAAAAGGATAAAGCAATATTAGTGACAATTATACCTTCTTGAAAGAAAATAGAAACTATTGATATTCAAATAGATAATAACTTATGTTAATAGAGATTTAGATAAGCTTATGGAAAGTATAATAATTTAAGATATGGGAAAATGCATTGTATTTAAATTAAATTAATTATCATATTAATAATGATAATATTGAAGGTAATATCAATACTAATTATATCATCTATGTTAATAGTAAAATGACATCAGGGTAATAGTGTTTAATATAGTAATACTATTGGTAACCAAGGAGGTGGTGATACTAATGTGTAAATGAGGATTAGGTAGTAATATTAGTACTACTTAGTTTATAGGATAATAATACTACTATTATATTGAAGATTCAATTGTGGGTTTATAAATGACAATTTTATTGAGGCTTGATGGTCCATAATAATATTATCATTAGTGTTGAAAATGTGGTTCAATAGTAATTTTATCTTTGGTTTAATGATTTAACAATACTGATGTCACTTTTAGGACTCTGACTAAATTTGGTTACTGAGTTATTATAAAAGAATAATAATAGAATGATCACGATTAAGTAAGAGTGCTATTATCTTGAGTGAATCGTAATTAATAAGTTGTATAGAAAATTGTTACACTTAAATTAGAAGCAGCTTCACGATGGTCCCCAACTCACATCATTTTATATGTTGCCCCTCAAACTCTTAAGAGTGATAATTAGCTTAATTAAATATTTAAAAAAAAAATAGTCAAGTTTTCCTACCGTTAAATTTTGCGCATGACAAGTAGCTAATACTTTGAATGAAGGAGAATAAGTCCTCGTGGAGTTTGAGACTTAAAATTGCATGCTTGGGCTAGCCAAGAAAGATTGTGAGGATGAAAAAAAGGATTGGGAAGCACACCTTACAAATTTGCAAATGTCATACACTTCTTCTAATTGATTTGTGCATATATTTTTCTATTTATGCATTTCAGATTTTATTATATATATACGAAAGATATTGGATAGTATACTAGTGAAAATTTTGATTAGTTTAGATGGAAATCACTATTAAGGGGAGTTCATTTGATTTTTGAAGAAGTTTGTTACTATCATCCATGTATGAAAGGGGGCACAAAGAATAGGAAATATGTATGTGCCCTTTACCCTTGATGTCAAAGGGGGAGAAGATATGGAGAAGAGTTGATTCACGTTTCCATCAATGACAAAGGGGGAGATTGTTGGAAGTTTGAGGAGATTGTCATTGGTATGGTTGTTGGCAACATGAGCATGAGCTTATATAGTGTTGTTATTTGTTGGATGAAAATTATGTAATCAACTTTTCGATAGATTACACAACTAGGACTTCAACTACAACTATGTGAGATATGAATCTCTCCTCTCAGAAAAGGGGATGTGCCCTTCTTACTGTTGACGGATGTGATGGTAAACAAATAAAGTAATTACAAAAAGTACACAATACTTACGAAGTGGGGGGTGTGTTACATTCATCCTTCTCTCTATTTTCAGAGAAGATGTTTACAATGCTTCACTATTGGAAGTTCTCAATTCTTAATAACTTTAAACAATCAACTAGCAGTAATACCAATACCTCTATCTTGTCAAAGCAAAGCTTAGAGATATACCAGAAGTAATTAACAATAAACAAGTAAAATAAAGGGGAAAGCTCACGAAGGCACAAAGTCGTTTCATAGCTTTATCAATGGTGGATTTGTGATAGGTGTATCGTTTGTCGCATTAGAAGCAAAAAGTCTTCTTAGATGCAGCAATTCCTCGAACATCATGAACAATTACAAGCGCAAAATCTTGTAGATCATCCAACCAAAATATCCAAAGAGCATGAATAATTACAAGCGCAAAGTCTTGTAGATCATCCAACCATAGTATCCAAAACACAAATGTACATCTAAGTAAAAGATGTAACATAAAGTTTACATGAATTGCTTAGAGTCTTTCAAATATCACTTACTAATTACCACCAAAAGAGATCAATTCACAAGACTATCGAATCCAACACAAAGTCTAGCTTGCAATCTTCTTCTTTATTGATCAAATTTTGTTCGCAAAGTATGAACACAAAGTTTCACAATTTGTTTCAAAAAGGGCAGCACTTCGTTGAAAAATACTAAAAGATCCTTAATACAATAGAAATCCCTCATATTTATAGAAAGAGGGATGAGCAAAATTAGGAAACTAACTTGAGAAAATCAAGGAAAGTTAGGTGAGCGATTCAAGGAGATCTCACCTAACTTTGACCAAAGTCAAAGTGTAATTTGTTTTCAAAAGATTGCATCTTCGAACTTGGTGTAATTACAATTTACAAAAAGACGTATAAAATGTCAGGAAATATTTACAAGATGCATAAAAGGATGCATCGAAAATGTCTAACACTGGAGATCAAGAACCTTCATGTTTCCTTGCTTTGGGCACGGAAGTCTTCGTATTTCTTCCTAGTCTCCTGCACGAACTTCTTATCCGGACCAACGGTGTAATCCACAATGGTGTGAATTCTCATGATCGATCTCATGGCAGATGAGTGAACCTTCTTGCACCTATCAAGATGCATTTTTAGGTTATCCAATGTGAGCCTTGTATCACAAATGACATTCAGAGAGGTTTTTGAAAAGTCTGCGCTGTCAATCATCTTCATGATGGCTTCCTTGAAGATATGGGGTATTTCTATGGCTGGTAGGAAGATACAATTTTCCTCAAGAAGTTGTCCTGGCAACTCCTTGATACCTTTTTTAGGAATAACACAATGCCCTTCGACATCTTCCTGTACTTGGGGGAGATCTTCGGTAAGAGATTGAATCACTTGAATTCGGTGTTTCAAAAATTCTCTTACCTCAATGAACTTTTTTTTATCAGGAATTACCCCGGCTTCCACCAATTTACTGAGCTTTACCTACTTCATCTGTGACCATGACAGCAGGCACTTTTCCATATCTCTGCGCTCTTGGGAAAGTACACTTTTTTCTTTATCAAGCTCTGTGGTGAGCTTGGCCAACAAAGTAGTTTTCTCGTACGCAACAATTATGATTTGAGATCTGTGTTCTATGATCTTCTCAATGAAATCATACAACAACCTGCCTTTGGAGGTGAACTTCTTAGCTTTCTTGACAGCTGGGTCCTCAATACTTACCACTGCCAGTGGTTGCGCATTAGTTGGAGATCCTGCAAGTCTCTTTACAACAGTGGCATAATGCTTTGCCCTCTGTTTGTACATATTGCGAGCTTGCTCCATTTTATCTAGTCTTCTAGCCAAGATGTCCAATGTCACTTGTGCATCTGCCTTTGCAGTTTCATTGGTAACCTTGCCAAGCTAGACTTTTGTTACCATGTAGTCCTCCATATTGACATCTCCTTCTCACGGTGGTATGCCAATCTCCACATACTTGTGGCCAGTCTTGTCCATGTTTATCCTTGAGTATACTTTTTCCTTTTTCTTCCCTTTAGCCTTTGGTGGAACTATCTCTTCGAGGTTGAGCTCTTCTAGAGAGATCATTTTCTTCTTCTGCTTCGATACTTGAGATATCATCCAAGGGGGAAGGAAGGAGGTGTGAACTTCTGGATTCACTATCAACTCAGTCGTCATTGTCACTTCTGAAGTCATTGTCACCTCTGAAGTTACCATGGGTATCGTGATAATAGGAGAAGTGCCTGTCATCATTTCTCCTATAGACTGCACATTGAACTGATCACGCATTGACTCATTCATGAACTAATTGAAATTAGTTTCAAAAGTAATATCATACGTTGGTGAAGACAAGCTAGGAATGGATGATGGAGGACTTGACAGTATATCAACTGTATGAATGCTTGTCACCGAGGGAGTATCAATCAGGGTTGATGCTATAGGAATAGTGGATACCTCTACTGCAGGAATGCATGTGGTAGGAACGGGTAATGAGGGAACAGGAGGTGGAGGGGTACTCGAATTTGGAGGGGTATGAGGAACATTGGAAATCACAAGCGATGACGTTCTGGGAATTTCCTCAACTACATTCTCAGGTGGAGACATAGTTCTTTCTTGATCATGCCTGGGATCACCCTCTTGTCTCTCCAATTATGGTTCGCCTTGAAAATCACTTCATAATCTTCTTTAGACTCTTGTCCGCTTTCAGAAACATTTTCTACATTAGAGTCTGCTTCTATTAAGTCTTCATCTTCAGCGGATTGGTCAGTGGAAAAACCTTCTTCATCAGAATCTATCTCTTTTGAAACAACATTTTTACCTTTAGAGCGAGAGGGATCAGATTTCATGGTTTCTCCTTCTAGGACGGTCTGCCTGTATCTTTCTTGCCAATAGTAAACTTGATCATGGGACCTACTCATGAAGAAGTGGGAACAACCGCTGATTTATTTTTCATGCAGAGTTCTTGTTGTCGGTGAGCTTCTGCTTCGGATTCTTCTCCTTCCAAATTTGTTCTGAAACTTTTCATTTCAAAACCATGCTTATGTAACCATTCTGCAGTATTGGATAGGATTGGTGCCAATCTCTCTCTCATGCTAGTACATTATTTCCTAGACCATTGAATTGTGGGCAACAACCTTTTAGAAACCTCTTGTTCATCATAGACAACATTCGTGATATCGCCAATATCTGTAAAATCCTCTGGTAGGTTAGCAATATCAAGGTCTCTGATATGTTGCATGGTCAACCTGCAATAATCCATTATGCGAATGGTTTCTTCATCTCTGCAATCAGCCCAAATGTCTTCAAAACGATACTTGTGATGATGACCCTTTTGCAATTGCCTTTTGATATCCTGGTAATCAAAATCAAACCTATACCTGTAGGTCCTGATTGTCATGATTTGCATCTTAGCATAAAAAGATTTGGCTTTCTGTATAGTTGGGATAGTATATATGCCAATTTTTAATGGGAACTTGAATCCACGCTTGTGATTATTTCTTCATTCTTTATGTACTAAAATCAACTGTCTGCACATCTCCATGAGAACCCACTTGTCCGAAGGATATCGTGGCAGCATGTAAGGGCAACCAGTGTAGCACCCTACTCTCAAATAAGTAAATGTTGGGAATTATAGAAATAAGCATCCAACTTTACTTACCGCCTTATAGGCCTCATCAGATACCCTTCTCCTCTTGAGAGCTAGATCAAAATTGAAAAGCAAAGGTGCGAAGAAAGCATCAATAATCCGCCTGAAATGATGAAAGCTTTCCTTCAATTCTAGTTGATTGAAGAATTTATACACATGTACCAGCCTCTAATTCCCTTTTGTGGATAGACCAGGAAATTTCCTCATTATAGCTACTACGTACACCAGATAAGAAGTCATATAGAATTTTAATGTAGAAGGTGCATTGATCAGTTGCTCATGTATTTCATTGCTAATCTGTTTTCCCTAGTCAATGTGAACTTTTTGTCTTCTTATAATCCTGATGTATTCATACATCCAATCATGAAAAGTGGATGATTCAGGAAAGCCCTTCACTCTGCTTAAAAATTTGATCATATCTTTGACATCATCTTTGAAATCACTTCGCAGGAGTCCCTTTGGACATCTGGAAATAGTTTGTCTAGGCTTCTTCAACCATTGGCTATTTATTAGGTTTTTAGCCTTGTTGGGATCAATGTCAAAGACTTCTTGTGCTTTTTGTATCGAGATGTCAATGTACTTCTCCATTTGTGGAACTTTAAACACAATATCAAAGAAGTCAAGGTCGAATCTTAAAATCTCGTTCCCAGAAGAATAAATCACACTTCTACTTTCCCTGATGTAGTGGGATGCCACTTGAAGGAAAAATTTTGTATTGTGTGTAGCAGTAGGGAACATAGCTACCAAATGTAGGTTACTATGTACAATTTCTCTCATAGGATCAGGAAGAGGCTTCTTCTCAGTTTACTCTACAAAATCAACCAAGTCTTGATGGCCAACCTCTGTGTCTTTTATTTCTTCCACCTTGGAGACCACTACAGTTGGCGGATAGACACCTTGATATTTATATTTCATTTTTCCTTTTGCTTTTGAAGAAGACGGAGGTTTTTTGGAAGTCATCTGAGAGCAACTGAATCTTTGATTGATCAACTTTGAGGGTTTTGAAAAGAGACTGCAAGATGTGGAATCAGAACAAACATTAGTCATTAAATAGCATGGGAATGCGTGAGGTGAGAAACGACGATGAGCAAGCGTGGAGTGGATGACAAGGAACGTAAAATGATGCACAAAGTGGAAGGAGTGAGGTTCAGGATGAAACTGGAAAGTTTGAAGTGTTTCAGGGAAAAATTGTGAAAAGTGTAAGGGCGCTAAAAATCAATGCCCTTGCATTTTGAGGAAGCTGACTTTGGTGCAGGGGCGCTAAAAATCAGCGCTCCTGCACTTCTCAATGTTAGGGAATTTCTCATGATGTTAGGGCGCAATTTTTTAGCACTTCTACATTTGGGGACAACAACTTGGTGTTATGATGCAGAATTTCAGCGCTACTGCATTTTGTGGCATGGAGATTGACGTGATGCAAGGTTGAATGAAAAGTGCACCATAGTTTAGGAGTAGAACTTAGTAGTAAAAATGAGTTTCTCATATGAAGAACCTATGTGCATCAACTTCTACAAGAAAAGAGAAGAAGATAGAGATAGAAGGGAGGAATGCACAAACAAAAACCCCTTGGCGATGACAAACAAGAAACTGACCAAAAGAAGAAAGCCACAAATGCGTGATGAAGAGAACTCATGCGCGAGCATGAGAAAGAGCATGAGGAAAACACATTTTTTGAGAACACAAAAATGTGAATTAAAAATGTATTTACAAATCATAATAATTTTAAAACGCACTCATAAAAGGAAGGGACAAAGGGAGAAAATAAGAAACCATACCTGAAACAAGAAATGGAAACCCTAGCTCGACCAAGAAGGAGCTCTTACAAAAAACGCATTTTTGGAGGAGGTAGATGCAGGCCCAACAAAGAGGAATGAAGTTGAAGATCACAAACAATGAAAATGAAACAATAAAATCACTTTTAAGTGATTGGGAAACACAATAAATCTAACTCAAGTCGCTCAATTAATTGAGGCATAAAAAGTGGCATGATAAGCAAAAAATGCAAATAACATGAAGAAGTGCGCCTGAGCCAAAAATTGGCCAAGTCTGGCAACCATGTGTAAGAGCGCACTTTTTTAGCACTTTTGCACATTTTGGCAAATCACTTTCATGCAGGGGCACTGATTTTTGGCACCCCTACACTTTCAACACTTAGTCAATTTTTTGGCTTGTGAGCAGGAGTGCACTTTTTGAGTGCAACTACATATTTCACAATTTAACTAAGTATGAACAGTGAGACTTCGCGAAGGAGCTTGTTTCAAAGGTTTTCACGAGGCAAACATAGGGGGATGTTCAAACTAACTGTTTGAGGCTTTGGAGCACATTTCAATGTGGATTGAAAATCACCTCGTTTTGCGTGCTTGAACTTCACGAACCTAGGAAACAGACAAGTTTCGTAGGGGGGTTATCCATGAATGAGCATTGCTAGATTCTGTGATAACAGCTGGCTCCTTCTAGGGATCTTCCTTCAACCGTTCTTTGAAATGACTGAAAGGAGAAGAACTCCAAAATTCAAGTGCCTTTATCCATTGGGCATGGAGTTAGGCAACGACGACGACAACAACGTAACTTAAAACATAAAGACTCAAAAGGACTTAAAAATAAAAAGTATTTACATACCAATGCCAATTACTTTACTGTGTAAAGTGCTTGAGATGTTGCTCGTTGTGAGGAAGGGAAAATGGTGTTCCATCTCCATATGCTAATAAGAAACTATTCTCACCGTGTAACTAATATATTTGGAAAGGTCCTGTCCACAGTGAGTCAAATTTCCCATGCATACCTTTTGGTTCTCTTCATTTGTCCCACAAGAGAATGAGGTCACCAATTTGAAATTCTTGAGACTTGGATTTTTTGTCAAAAATCTTCTTTACTTGGTCTTGGTGTTCTGCAATGCGGTCAGCTACTTGAACCCGGTTCTCTTCCAATTTGGAGAGATACATGATGCGCTTATCAATAGAGTTGTCAAACGTCTCATCCTCAATGGCCTTAGCTAGTTTGAGGGTTGGTAGTTCTAAGGTTATAGGAATCTCGAAATTCAACCCGTACAAGAGTTGAAAAGGAGACATGCCGATTGCTCACTTCGGAGTTATCCTATGTGCCCACAAAGCGTCGAACAAGGCCTTGTGCCACAAACGTTGATTCTCATCTACTAGCTTAAGGATGATAGTCACCATATTTTTGTTGCTAGATTCTGCCTGACCATTACCTTGCGGATAATAGTTAGAAGAATGTGACAAAGTTATGTCGTGCTCAAAACAAAACTCAGTAATCTCGTTGGACGAGAAGGCAGAAGCATTGTCAGCAACGATCTTGTTCGGCACACCGAACCTGGAAATAATGCTTTCCTTTAAGAAATTGTACACCATTTCTGAAGTAGCACGCTTGGTAGGTATCGCTTCCACCCATTTGGTGAAATAGTCAGTAGCAGTCAAAACATAGATGTGTCCTACACTTGATGATGGATTAACTGCACCTATGAAGTCGATCCCCCACTACTGGAAAGGTTCTTCGATCACAACAGGTTTCAATGGAAAAGACGCCAACCTGGGTCGGCCAACAAATTGTTGCCACAATTCACACTTACGCACCCAAGAGTACGTGTCCTGAAAAAGGGTGGGCTAGTAATTCTTCGCTCTTAGGATTTTGTGAGCGATTACAGGCCCCGAGAAATGTCCGCCACATGCCAAGTCATGATAAGATTTCAGCAATTTTTGTTGTTGTTCCTTATCAACACATCTGAGAAAAGTCCCATCCATTGCACGCTTGTACAAGCCATTGTCCCATAAGACAAAATTAGTTGATTTCAGCTTGATGGTTCTCTTTTCCTTTGGAGTCAAGTGATTGGGGCATTCTCCATATGTGAGGAAATGAGAGATGTTGGAATACCATTCGTCAGTGGTACTAACAAACAATACCATTGGGAGTGTACTTGGATCCACCTCTTCCTCATCTGAAACTTCATCCTCTGAAATTTCTTTATCTGGATTATTTTAAGCAATAAGTTGACAAAGTCCACGTCCACGTATCAACTTAGTGGGTTTAATTTCCAGATCATATTCCTGAATCTTGGCAATCCAATTGCCTCTTTTTGTTCCGAATTCCTATTGTGTTAGGATAGACTTAACAGTCGAATCCGAGACTAGAACCTTGACATGGCTACTTAGGATGTAGAACCGAAAATGCTTGACAGCTTTGACAACTGCGAAAGCATGCTTCTCCATTTGAGAGTATTTTAGTTCATAATTTTTCAGGGGGCAGCTCATGAATGCGATGGGAGATTCAAAGCCTTCATTGTTTTCCTGCACCAAAATTGTTGAGTGTATGCTCGAAAGCATAACTATACATGACAAAATATTTGGTGTAGTTGGGGCAGACCAACACAGGCATGTGAGCAATGGCCTCCTTGATATCATCAAACGCTGCTTTCCCTTCTACCATCTAATGGAATGTGGCATTACCCTTCATCATATTTACAATATGACGAGTCTTTTCAGCAAAGTCCAGAAGAAAGCTCCTTAAGAAGTTTACCTTGCCAAAGAAGGAATGGAAAACTTTATTGCTTGACGGCAGAGTGAGAGATTTAATTCCATTGAACCTTTCCAAGTCAATCTTGATTCCCTCTGTAGATACAACATGACCAAGAAGTTTACCTTCTGTCACCCCAAAAGTTGACTTTTTGGGATTTAGGGAAATACCATGCTGACGACATCTTTCAAGAGTTTGCCTCAAGTGGTAGAAATGTTCATGACGTTGCTTAGAGAAGACCGTGAGATCATCAAGATACACCACGATGAACTTACCCATCACATCGCGGAAAGCGAGATCCATGGCATGTTGGAATGTGGCGCTAGCATTGATCAAACCAAAAGGCATCTTGCGATATGCAAAGGTTCCCCATGGCGTTGTGAAAGCGGTTTTGTGTTGATTGCTTGAATTAACTTCAATTTGATTGTAGCCAGAAAATTTGTCAAGCATGGAAAGCATCTCGGATCTGGTTACATTTTGTAGGACTTGGTCCATCACTGGAAGTGGATAATTGTCTTTGAGCAACAATTGGTTTAGA
Organism: Sequoia sempervirens; assembly: GCA_007258455.2. NCBI lineage: Eukaryota > Viridiplantae > Streptophyta > Pinopsida > Cupressales > Cupressaceae > Sequoia > Sequoia sempervirens. Next base: position 975,904,590 of record VDFB02281492.1, read on the forward strand.
TTTCTGAAATCTACACAAATGCGGATTTCACCATTCTTCTTATGAACGAGGACGATATTAGCTATCTAGGTTGAATGATGGATAGGGAATATTATTTGTGCGTTTAGCATCTTTTGAACTTCCGCAAAAATTGTTCCAGAGATCTTGGGATTGTACTGCCTCTACTTTTGTTTGTAAGGAAAAGCTCCAACCTTCAGGGGAATATCATGTTGTACTTCTTTAGGCTGAAATGATTTTAGATCTTCGTATGAATATGCTAAGAAATCAATATACTCTTGTAGTAGCTGAGAAAATTGTCTTCTTTCTTTGGCCGTGCAACATTTGCCAATGTTCACCATCCTGGGGTTAGCTTCAGTTCCCAGATTAATCTATTCCACTTCATTAGATGAGTTAGAATCTGAGAGTTTCTTTTTCACGTGGCGATCATGCTTGTCAAATAGATTTTCTAAGGATACTAATCCTTTGGCAATCTTATTTCCTTTGAGTTGCAAATATTCTTCACCCATAACAGGGTTCATATTTGACACAGATTCTCGAGGCAGAGAATCACTACCTTCGAAATACAACTCATCAAAATTCTCTGTTTTCTCCAGAAAGGCAATGATCTGATGATCATCATTGAAAATTTTCCAATTCTCCAAATTTTTAGGGACACTTGGGCAGAAAACCAGCTCTATGGTGTAGGTAGAACCTTGAAAGTATTTGTGTGGCACTAAGAGCATGGCGGAGATTGCGAGGGAATCAACTATGGTATTGTATTCTCTGGGAACAACAGAGATATCGAAAGCTTCGAATTCCTCAACGGAATCCCATACTAGATTACGATAATGCCTGAGTCTGTCATTCTTTATATTTGATAAAGATTTCTTACTTGACATACTATCAGCTTGGCATCACCTTGTGCATGGAGATTTTTTATACCTTTCTTCAATGCAACTTGCATTCCCAATAACAAGGCTTCATATTCAGTGGTGTTATTAGTATTATCAAATTGTAACTTGAAAGAGAAAGGGAAAAACTTTCCTATTGGAAAAATAAAAACCATTCCTACTCCAGAACCAGTCGAAGAGCAACTACCATTAAATTCGAGCAACCAGACACCGTTGGGATCACCAATGCTAACAGTGTCAAAGTCCAAAGCTTCATCATCTTACGAGGATTCACGGTCGGAGATAGACAAATCACCTGATGATGACTCATTTGAAGTGGAGGAAATATCATCATTTTCTGACTTATTTTGAGTCGAGGATTCACCCACCTCATTTGTTTGTAGATAGTAAGTTCCCACACTTGAGGATTCGAACAAGATCTAAGCTCTAGGATCATCTGATTTGGCAACTGAAAACTTTGACTCTTTTTCAGGAACCAATTTTTGCATCACACCTTTTATGGGTATTCTTGCTTTAGACTTATCCATGCTTAGTTCTCTTCCAACATCTTTGCAGAAATTACGTCTGAGGAGGATTCCGTAGGATACTGGTACATTGGCCACAAGGACCGTCATTTTTATTTTCTTCTTCCGGTATGCGATGAATGCATATTGCGCATCTTTGATCCGGTCGATCAATGGCACTTTTTTATTCTCCATGGAGAAACAACGACTGGAAGTTTTGGTCATCTCAAGGCTCAAGGTAGTGGCTACTTTGGCAAGCATCACGTTGTCAGATGCACCAGAGTCTATAACACAATTACTCAACTTAAAACCATTTACAAGTAGGGAGATGAAAAACATATCAATGCGTCTGAAGGCGGTTGGAGGATTAGATACAAGGTTACTCTGTGTCATCTTGGGTTTAGGAGTAACAGGGGTGTCAGGAGGTGTATCTTGACTTGGGGAAATTCTTTTTTCATTAACAAACTTGACAAGCCTGTCAAATTGGTCGGGGTTGGCTTTGAGGTATTCAACCTCAGACATTTGAACCTTGGTTTTCTTGGTGTGGTCAATAATGTCAAAAGCCTGGAAATAATTTTGTAGGATGGAAGTTGTAACTTCACTGATTGGTTTTACAAAAGGAACACTGGTCTTTGGAATGAGAGGGTTAGCTTTAGGAATAACGGGAGTTGATGAAGAAGGGTGAGGTGTACTTACTTGTGGATTTGCTGCTTTCTTGGGTTGCCAAGGGAGGGGAGACCCTCTTTTGGCGATCGTGACCAGCGGCTTTTCTTTTTCAGAGACAGTAGCAACTTGAGCTTTATCAAGCTGATTTTTTTGATGCTGCATAAAAATAGCATAAGTATCAGTCACCAATTCATCTTCTTCTTCTTGCTCCACCATTTGCAAGTAGCTAATCTTGGAGTCACCAACCGATTCAGTTTCTTCTTCTTGGAAAAGATCGACATTTTCTTCTTTAGGGTATTCTTGTTGTGCATAATCATCTTGTTCAGCCTCGTAGTATCCCGCGACATTGTTAGCGGGTGGGGCTTCCAGAGAAAGCCTTCCTGGGGGCGCTGGGAGATGATTTTGATTTTTTTTGCCAGTGTAATTAGGGAAAGTCCTCCTAGGGACATCCTTGTAATTGCTACTTAACTGTTATTGTTTGAAACTTGCTTTTTGAGAGACAAGACTTCATTTTCTAGCCTTTGGACCATGGGATCTATGAAATTTGAGCTGGCACTAGGAGCACTAACATTAGATGCTGAAGACCCTAAGGCTTGCATCCTTTTGTTTCCGTTAGTTCCCATTCTGATTTCTCCAGCAAGGATCATGTCGTCCTCCAGGCTAGTAGCCAGTTGCTGAGCTGCTTCAACATTAACAAGATTTTCCCTACGTAAGTAGAAACTCACTTTGGGTAGTTGTGTGTTGATAAAGAAGCGCTTCAGGTTATGATCCATCGGTCTTGCATCATTTGGGATCTGCGTCACCAATTTATTAAATTTTTCCATGAACTCGCACATGGGCTTGTGAGCTTTTTTACGCATGGTGGTGAGTTGCGCCAATAAAGCATGTGAATCTTCAGTAGGTTTAAATATTTCTTCAAACTTAGTGCGAAGAGAGGCCCAATCGGTGACGGAGGCGTTAGGAAGAGTAAAGAAACATTCAGCTGCAACCCCTTGAAGGGATTCAATGAACAATATTACAGAAACATCTTCATGCTCAATGCCAAGAATTCCACAAACAATGTAGAATGCGGATATGTGCTCATTGGGATGTTGTTTACCATCACCTTGAAACTTTAGGAGATGCTTCCTGGATACGCGTGGTAGCTTGTGCAAAGGTGCGGCCAAACAAAGGGGACCAAAAGCATTTCCCTATGGTCCGGTAGGTGGTGCGGCCATAACTGGTTGCATAACGGGTACCTGAACAGGACGTCTACGGTAAACAGAACAAACACTTGGGAGAGGAGATCCTTGGCTATGCGGAGGGTAGCTTACAGCATGTTGCAGTGGTGACCTTACTTGTGGAGGAGTAAATGGAAAATTACGTTACAACAACTCTTCATAAAGTGGATCTGCTACTCCTTGAGCCCTCAATCCTCGTGTATATATCTGGTCTGCCAAAATGTAGATCTGAATAAGATGGAGATTATAAAGTGATAATATACAAAAGAACAATAAGAAATAGGAAACTTATCTACCTCAATCAAAAGTGTGAGGCTTAGATTGCGTATGTCGTTCCCCAGTAGAGTCACCAAAAAACTGTTGGGTGAAAATTATGTAATCAACTTTTTGATAGATTACACAACTAGGACTTCAGCCACAGCTATGTGAGATATGAATCTCTCCTCTTAGAAAAGGGGAGGAACCCTTCTTACTGCTGACAAATGCGATGGTAAAACAAATAAAGTAATACAATGTACACAATACTTACGAAGTGGGGGGGTGTGTTACATTCATCCTTCTCTCTTTTTTCAAAGAAGATGTTTACAATGCTTCACTGTTGGAAGTTCTCAATTCTTAATAACTTTAAACGATCAACTAGCAGTAATACCAATACCTCTATCTTGTCAAAGAAAAGTGTAGAGATACCAGAAGTAATTAACAATAAACAAGTAAAATAAAGGAGAAAGATCACGAAGGCACAAAGTCGTTTCGTAGCTTTATCAATGGTGGATTTGTGATAGATGTGTCGTTTGTCACATTAGAAGCACAAAGTCTTCTTAGATGCAGCAATTCCTTGAACAACATGAACAATTACAAGCACAAAGTCTTGTATATTGACCAACCAAAATATCCAAAGAGCATGAATAATTACAATTGCAAAGTCTTGTAGATCATCCAACCATAGTATCCAAAACGCAAATGTAAATCTAAGTAAAAGATGTAACACAAAGTTTACATGAATTGCTTAGAGTCTTTCAAATATCACTTACTAATTACCACCAAAGGAGATCAATTCACAAGACTATCGAATCCAACACAAATTCTAGCTTGCAATCTTCTTCTTTATTGATCAAATTTTGTTCGCAAAGTATGAACACAAAGTTTCACAATTTATTTCAAAAAGGGCAGCACTTTGTTGTAAAATACTAAAAGATCCTTAATACAATAGAAATCCCTCATATTTATAGAAAGAGAGATGAGCAAAATTAGGAAACTAACTTGAGAAAATCAAGGAAAGTTAGGTGAGCAATTCAAGGAGATCTCATCTAGCTTTGACCAAAGTAAAAGTGTAATTTTTTTTCAAAAGATTACATCTTCGAACTTGGTGTAATTACAATTTACAAAAAGACATAAAATGTTAGGAAATATTTACAAGATGCATAAAAGGATGCATCGAAAATGTCTAACACTGGAGATCAAGAACCTTCATGTTTCCTTGCTTTGGGCATGAAAGTCTTCGTATTTCTTCCTAGTCTCCTGCAAAAACTTCTCATCCAGACCAACGGTGTAATCCACAATGGTGTGAATTCTCGTGATCGATCTCATGGCAGATGAGTGAACCTTCTTGCACCTATCAAGATGTGTTTTCAGGTTATCCAATGTGAGCCTTGTATCACAAATGATGTTCAGAGAGGCTTCTAAATAGTCTGCGTTGTCAATCATCTTCATGATGGCTTCCTTGAAGATATGGGATATTTCTATGGCTGGCAAGAAGATACGATTTTCCTCAAGAAGTTGTCCTAGAAACTCCTTGATACCTTTTTCAAGAATAACATGATGCCTTTCGATATCTTCCTGTACTTGGTGGAGATCTTCCGTAAGAGATTGAATCACTTTAATTTGATGTTTCAAAGATTCTCTTACCTCAATGAAATTTTCTTTGTCGGGAATTACCCTGACTTCCACCAATTTACTAAGCTTTATCTGCTTCATCTGTGACCATGACAGCAGGCACTTTTCCATATCTCTGAGCTCTTGGGAAAGTACACTTTTTTCTTTATCAAGCTTTGTGGTGAGCTTGGCCAACAAAGTAGTTTTCTCATCTGCAAAAATTATGATATTAGATCTTTGTTCTATGATCTTCTCAACGAAATCATACAACACCCTGCCTTTGGAGGCGAACTTCTTAGCTTTCTTGATAGCTGGGTCCTCAATACTTACCACTGCTAGTGGTTGCACATTAGTTGGAGATCCTACAAGTCTCTTTACAATAGTGGCATAATGCTCTACCCTCTATTTGTACATATTGCGAGCTACCTCCATTTTATCCAGTCTTCCAGCCAAGATGTCCAATGTCACTTGTGCATCTGCCTTTGCACTTTCATTGGTAACCTTGCCAAGCTGGACTTTTGTTACCGTGTAGTCCTCCATATTGACATCTCCTTCTTCGCGCGGTGGTATGTCAATCTCTGCATACTTGTGGCTAGTCTTGTCAACGTTTAGCCTTGAGTATACTTTTTCCTTTTTCTTCCCTTTAGCCTTTGGTGGGACTATCTCTTTGAGGTCGAGCTATTCTGGAGAGATCATTTGCTTCTTCCACTTCGATACTTGAGATATCAGCCAAGGGGGAAGGAAGGAGGTGTGAACTTATGGATTCACTGTCAACTCAATCATCATTGTCACTTTTGAAGTCATTTTCACCTCTAAAGTTACCATGGGTATCATGACAATAGGAGAAGTGTCTGTCATCATTGCTCCTATAGACTGCACATTGAGCTGATCATGCATTGACTCATTTGTGAACCAATTGAATTCAATTTTAGAAGTAATATCATATGTTGGTGAAGATAGGATAGGAATGGATGATGGAGGACTTGACAGTATATCAACCGTATGAATGCTTGTCACCAAGGGAGTATCAAGCAGGGTTGATGCTGTAGGAATAATGGATACCTCTACTGTAGGAATGCATGTGGTAGGAACGGGTGATGAGGGAACAGGAGGTGGAGGGGTACTCAAATTTGGAGGTGTCTAACGAACACTAGAAATCACAGGCGATGACGTTCTGGGAATTTCCTCAACTACATTCTCAGGTGGAGACATAGTTCTTTCTTGATCATGCCTAGGTTCCTGTTGATCACCCTCTTGTCTCTCCAATTCTGGTTTGCCTTCGGAATCACCTTCAGATTCTTCTTCAGAATCTTCTTCAGACTCTTGCCCGCTTTCAAAAAATTCATCTGCATCGGAGTCTGCTTCTGCTGAGTCTTCCTTGTCACCGAATTGGTCACCGGAAGTACCTTCTTCATCAGAATCTATCTCCTCTGAAACAACCTTTTTACCTTTAGAGCGAGATGGATCAAATTCTATGGTTTCTCCTTCTGGGATGGCCTGGGTATCTTTCCTGCCAACAGTAAACTTGATCCTGCGACCTCTTCGTGAAGAAGTGGGAACAACCGCTGATTTATTTTTCATGTGGAGTTCTTGCTATCGGCGAGCTTCTACTTCAGACTCTTCTCCTTTTGAATTTGTTATGAAACTTTTCATTTCAAAACCATGCTTATGTAACCATTTTGTAGTATTGGATAGGATTGGCACCAATCTCTCTCTCATGCTAGTACTTTCTTTCCTAGACCATTGAATTGTGGGCAACGGCCTTTTAGAAACCTCTTGTTCATCATAGACAACATTCATGATATCGCCAAGATCTGTAAAATACTCTGGTAGGTCAACAATATCAAGATCTCTGATCTATTGCACGGTCAACCTGCAATAATCCATTTTGTGAATGACTTCTTCATCTCTACAATCAGCCCAGATGTCTTCAAAACGGTACTTGTGATGATGACCCTTTTGCAATTGCCTTCTAACATCCCGGTAATCAAAATCAAACCTATAAGGTCTGTAGGTCCTGATTGTCATGATTTGCATCTCAGCATAAATAGATTTGGCTTTCTGTATAGTTGGGATAGTATATCTGCTGATTGTCAGTGGGAACTTGAATCCACACTTGTGATTATTTCTTCGTTCTTTATGCACTTAAATCAACTGTCTACACATCTCCATGAGAACCCACTTGTCTGAAGGATATCGTGGCAGCATGTAAGGGAAACTAGTGTAGCACCCTACTATCAAATAATTAAATTTTGGGAATTGTAGAAATAAGCATCCAACTTTACTTACTGCCTTATAGGCCTCATCAGATACCCTTCTCCTCTCGAGAGCTAGATCAAAATTGAAAAGCAAAGGTGCGAAGAAAGCATCAATAACCTGCCTGAAATGATGGAAGCTTTCCTTCAACTCCAGTTGATAGAAGAATTTATACACAGGTACCAGCATCCAATTCCCTTTTGTGGATAGACCAGGAAATTGCCTCATTACAGCTGCTGCATACACCAGATAAGAAGTCATATAGAATTTTAATGTAGAAGGTGCATTGATCAGTTGCTCATGTATTTCATCGCTGATCTGTTTTCCCCAGTCAATGTGAACTTTTTGTCTTCTTATAATCCTGATGTATTCATACATCCAATCATGAAAAGTGGATGATTTAGGCAAGCCCTTCACTCTGCTTAAAAATTTGATCATATCTTTGACATCATCTTTGAAATCACTTCGTAGGAGTCCCTTTGGCCATCTGGAAACAATTTGTCAAAGTTTCTATAACCATTGGCTATTTATTAGGTTTTTAGCCTTGTTGGGATCAACATCAAAGAATTTTTGTGTTTTTTGTATCGAGATGTCAATGTTCTTCTCCATTTGAGGAACTTTAAACACAATATCAAAGAAGTCAGGGTTGATTCTTAAAATCTCGTGCCCAGAAGAATCAATCACACTTCTTCTTTCCTTGATGTAGTGGGATGCCACTTGAAGGACAAATTTCGTATTATGTGCAGCAGTAGGGAACATAGCTACCAAATGCAGGTTACTATGTACAATTGCTTTCATAGGATCAGGAAGAGGCTTCTTCTTAGTTTGCTCTGCAAAATCAACCAAGTCTTGATGGCCAACCTCTGTGTCTTTTATTTCTTCCACCTTGGAGACCACTACAGTTGGCGGATAGACACCTTGATATTTATATTTCATTTTTCCTTTTTCTTTTGAAGAAGATAGAGGTTTTATGGCAGTCATGTGAGAGCAACTGAATATCTGATTGATCAACTTTGAGGATTTTGAAAAGAGACTGCAAGATGTGGAGTCAGAACAAACATTAGTCGTTAAACAGCATGGGAATGCGTGAGGTGAGAAACGACGATGAGCAAGCATGGGGTGGATGAAAAGGCACGCAAAACGATGCACAAAATGGAAGGAGCGAGGTTCAAGATGAAATTGGCAAGTTTGAATTATTTCAGGGAAAATTTGTGAAAAGTGTTCATTTTGAGGAAGCTGACTCTGGTGTAGGGGCGCTAAAAATCAGCGCTCTTGCACTTCTCAGTGTTAGGGAATTTCTCATGATGTTAGGGTGCACTTTTTTAGCGCTTCTACATTTGGGGACAACAACTTGGTGTTATGGTGCAGAATTTCAGCGCTACTGCATTTTGTGGCATGGAGATTGGCGTGATGCAAGGTTGAATGAAAAGTGCGCCATAGTTTAGGAGTAGAACTCAGTAGTAAAAATGAGTTTCTCATATGAAGAAACCGTGCACATCAACTTCTACAAGGAAAGAGAAGAAGATAGAGACCCCTTGGTGATGACAAACAAGAAACCGACCAAAATAAGAAAGCCACAAATGTGTGATGAAGAGAACTCATGCGCGGGTGTGAGAAAGAGCATGAGGAAAACACATTTTTGGAGAACACAAAAATGTGACAATTAAAAATTTATTTACAAATCATAATAAGTTTAAAATGCATTCATAAAAGGAAGGGATGAAGGGATAAAATAAGAAACCATACCTGAAACAAGAAATGGAAACCCTAGCTCGACCAAGAAGGAGCTCTTACAAAAAATGCATTTTTGGAGGAGGTAGATGTGCGCCCAGCAAAGAGGAATGAAGTTGATAATCACAAACAATGAAAATGAAATAATAAAATCACTTTTAAGTGAATGGGAAACACAATAAACCTAACTCAAGTCGCCCAATTAATTGAGGCATAAAAAGTAGCACGATAAGTGAAAAATTCAAATAACATGAAGAAGTGCACCTGAGCCAAAAATTGGCTAAGTCTGGCAACCATGTGTAAGAGCGCACTTTTTTAGCACTTCTGCACATTTTGGAATATCACTTTCATGTAGGGGCGCTGATTTTTGGTGCCCCTGCACTTTCAACACTTATTCAATTTTTTGGCTTGTGAGTAGGAGCGCACTTTTTGAGTGCAACTGCATATTTCACAATTTAACTAAGTATGAACAGTGAGACTTCGCGAAGGAGCTCGTTTCGAAGGTCTTCGCGAGGTGAACATAGGGGGATGGTGAAACTAACTATTTGATGCTTTGGAACACATTTCAAGGTGGCTTGAAAATCACCTTGTTTTGTGTGCTTGAACTTCACGAACCTAGGAAACAGACAAGTTTCTTAGGGGCTTATCCGTGGAACGAGCACTGCTAGATTTTGTGATAACATTATTGATGTCAACATTATGGTTTGAATAGAAGTCTACATTGAGGTAAAATTGGTTGGTGAAGCATGAGTGAGCATGGAGATGGTAATCCAACATAGAGATGTACAGGTTTTTCTCTTGTGCAAAATAGATGTGTTGAATATTTGACTAAGTCCAAAATGCAGTTTTTAGTGTACAAAGCATCAATTTTTTGGTTTGCATTGGTTCACATTGAGGTATTTTTTTCTATAGTTCTAGGGAAATTTTTGTATGTATTTGAGGACCTTAAATCCAAATTTTTAAGTATTTATGTCCTCAAGTGCAAAAGTTATGGTTGTCAGAATATTGGGTTTGCTAGTAACAATATAATCAAAATAGAGTGCATATTTGGATTGGTCTGCATTTCACCGCAGAAGCATATTTGGTTATGTAGATTTATGGGAGTGTTGAAAGGTGTTAAAATGGTGTTTATTCCAAGTGGCGTGTGTTTTGGTGGTCTTTGTGTCAGTTTGTGGATAATAAGTTGGTGTATTTTGGTGTTGTCTTACCAACAGTGTCGACCTAACAAGTTTGGGGTCATACAGAGTTAAAAGAAGTGTTGATCAGTTATGTGGGAGCTATTATAGGTCCATGCCGACCTATTTGGATGTGTTACAAGTTTTTGTGTTTTCAAAAGTGTGTATAGTTTGATCTTGAGCCAATAAGTTATTGTTTTATACAATGCATCTAATTAGACCAATCTAATTGATGTTGTAGGAGTTTACGGATGTAATGGGTATAAATGCAAGATCATTTTGGTATTGTAGAGTGATAGTGAAGTTGGTGTTCTAAATTTTGAATACAAGTGTGTCAGTGTGATGTGAATGTAGAGAAGAGCAGGATGTAAGAACAATGTAGCATAAAGTGTGTTAATGAAATTTTTTTTGAGCTTTAACATAACTATATTTTTAGAATATTTTAGATACATTTGTGGCAGTTTAGATCTTGGCAGTGTGTCATCCCTTCTTCTATCTTTCTTTCATTATGTGGATAGTGAATCCATCGGACAATGAATCCATCTGGTAGTGAGCCTATTTCTAATATGTTATGACCAATTATAATATACTATGAGCTAATCCTCACCATGGTTTTTCCCTTTTTAGGTTTTCCACGTAAAAATAGGGTGTTCATGTGTTGTCTCTAATGATTTCTTTCATGATTCCTTTCCTTACTGCAATTTGAATATTATGTGTGGAATTAATTTTTAAATGCTTAAGTGGTTTCAAAGAATTCTAATTCACCCCCCTCTTTGTATTTTGGGTGTTCAACAACAGATATTATAATCATTTCCCCAAATCCGCAAGATAAGAAACTTTAATATAGAGAAATGTGGAGCAATCTCATTTCTCCCAGACAACCTTTTTCATAGGTACACACATTGGTGAACACAACTTACATTGTTGTATGATATAGAACCTACAACTTTGGATATAATACCTTTCATCATCACATCCAAACTACACAAGCATATCTTCAACCATGAAGAAATGCATAGCACAACATTGAATACCATTCAGTCACACTGTAATCTCTTTTATTCAAATTTTCTCAAAATCACTTGGAAACCAAGTGAACCAATTGCAACTACAACACTATCAAGGCATTTTAAAATATATACAACATCTAAAACACTTCTTATTAACCACAACACATCCATACTACCAATGATCTCATCAACACAAGTAGGCTCCAACAATCTCCACATTTATACTAAAAGTTGACAACAATGACAACACCAACAACATTGTGTTGACAACACTAACAACTTCAAGCTTCCAATAACAACAATGCTAGGGGTTGACATCAATGACAACACCAACAAGATTCCAACAAATTTGTACATAACATTCCAATTTTTTCATTTAGTTTTGTGCCCATTTTGAGATAATGTCCAAATATGTTTTCATAATGACATGTCGCATGATTATGTGTTAATATAACCAAACTTGGATTGTAATTCAATGTCCACTTTTTTATGTATTAATTTATTACATGTGTTTGGAAACATTATATATATATATATATTGTATATATATTTATATTGTATGGTGTGATTTTGAGTTGGTCTATTTATGAAATATGTGCTCCATCATTGAGGTCATATATTTTAAAACATTAAAACCATATAAGGTGAATTGACAAATTAAGAAAATAAATCATAAATATATTCATCATTACTTCTTTATCCAATAATAAGATCTTCAAGCATGTAATGTCTCATAGGTCACCTTTTTCTTATAGTTCTTACTAATATCTAATTATTATAATTACAATTTAATCATATCTTTAGATTAAATAATAAAATAAAAAATTATGATATCAGTATCATTTAATTAAAGTGATAGATAATTTTATATGGCCAATTCAAAATATTTTAATGAAAGATTAATATTTTAATTCAAGAAAATGAGTTAGATCATGCTTTAGGAGAAAGTCATGATTTTCTTGAGGCAATATATTTACTTTATTGTGTTACATTAAATAATATATTGTATATCTTACTACACCCTAACAAACATTAGCGATCTATAAAGCCCATTTGGTGGGAGGTGGTGATGGTGATTATGCGGTACTTCACCTTAGATGGTAGGTTCTTTGCCATTTATGGTTATCATTTCATGCTCCTCAACCATTTTAGACATAATAAGTTGGTGGTGTTTCCTTTTTATCTACTCTTGTCTCTGGAAAATGGCATCCTAGAGTTTTGAAAGAACCCCAATAACCCCTATATGCATGAGGGGTTAATGCTCTTGATTACAAAACATATCAAAGATAAGTATGTAATTGAAGCTCCCAAAGTGAACAAAGACCGTAAGCTTAAGGATTTTCCCTATGATTTTGAAATGGGCGATGAATCTGATGATTACTATGAACAAGAGGATGTTGAGTCGGATTCTTTTTGTAATGCCCTAAAATTTAACACTAAAATACAATTGAGGTTAAAACACAAATTTCAAATTTTGATTTCAACACATGACTAACTTGCAAAATTTCATTTCCAATGCACACAATTCTTAAAAGGCATATCAACATTTGACCAAATATAGATTATAAAATTCAGTTAAGTGACTAAATTGCTTAGGCAATCCTAATAGGGTTTCAAGTGGAGACATGGAAATCACATCATCGAGATAGACTTAATTAGTCCTACAAACACATTCATGGTCAGAAGACATAATCAAGCCACAAACTATGCTAATACAATATATCAATATTAACACAAGGTAATGAAAAGAGAGCAAACCCTAGGGACTAGAACTAATTCCTCAAGGGCTCGTCTATGATGGGCTTTCCTTCATATATATTTCACAGATCATACTTGATTGACCAACAAAACACAAATCATCAAGGTTTGGTTCACAACTAGTTTATCACCAATTTGGTTAATACAAGAAATGGACCATAATGGGAAAATTATTATAGGTCTCTAAGCAATCCTACTTGGTTGGAAACAAGGAGCAACATGGATTCTCATTTATGTTAACTTGTATTCCATCTATCTACTCACATAGTCGAAGACTTTAAAGGTGCAATTATTTATAATGTTTGACAATATTACTAAATAATATTTCATAATAATAGAATTGATATTTCTAAAACATTTCAATAAAAGCATGGATGTAGATGAGTACAAAGTTTATTCCTACAATTATAACTTCACAAACAGTACAAATCATTTCCAATCAAACTAATAGCTACTTAAACTAAGGATTTGTAAATTTGTTACTATTCAATGCCCAAGGATTAATGTATATAGGGTAATAATTAAATTCTAACTTGATATCAAAATTTTATTGATTAATCAAATTTAAATAAATACTCCCCTTTATAAATGAATAATAAAAAATGAAATAAGATCATATGATACCTATTGATAAGAGAAATGATACCTAAATCAATTTACTATTAAATTATCAAACTTTTGATTAGCAGTTCTACATCATGTAATAAATACCCATTTAGTGATAATAAAATTTATACTAATTCATTAGGTAACTATCAATAGGTAGATATCTATCAAAGGTTTGTTTTCCTATTAAATAGGTCAAATCAAGTGTTGCAACGATGCAATAAGAATATGCTGGCAAGCGACATAAAATGAAGATTTATTGTTACCAACATGATAACAATGTGAGTTTTAAACCTAGGTAATGAGTTTATTTGGAAACTAACTTCATTTTGAGTTCTTTCAAATATATGATTTTTTTTGTTGAGTTGTACAATTTGAGATTTTAATGAGTCATTAAATATGTTAAAGATTGGTACCCATACACTAATTCAAGGGAAAAATGTGAATTGAGCAAAGTCATTTAGTTCCTTATGTCAATATCAAAGCTATATACATATTTATTGGTATTGATAGTGCCAGTTTTTTTACAAGGGCTGTCTAATAATCTTGTGCATTTTTATTTGGAATTGGCAATGCCACTATATTAATAGGATGGTGTTAAAACTTTCTCATTTTCATTTTGGAAATGGCACACACTTTGTTGGTAGAACTATGTTTAAAATCCTATTCATTATTATTTTGGGTATTGACAATGCATAGATGATAGAACTGAGTTTTAAATTCTACGCATCGTTTTTTGGTATTAAAAAAGCCATTATTAAATAGTACTATATTGAAATCATATGAATTACTCATGGCATTGATGGTGGTTTAGTTTTTGAAAGAACAATACCTAAATCTAAGCATTGTTTGGTATTGATTTCGAATACATTATAACCTATGTTCTCCTTTAAAAATTATCTCTATTATAATAGATAAATATGTATTTACACAACTACATATGTATGTAGAACGCATACATATATACAAATGCAATTACATGTAAAAAAAAAAAACTAAGAATGTATCATATAGAAAATCCTATTTACAGTAAAAGCACGTAAGCAGAGGGGCCTATAAATTGAGTTAGAAACTCAGATATTTATAGAGGCCATTAAAGTGGATAGTTTTAAATTATTGGACAGGACAGAAATGTTTGCAACCATCAGTAAAAACAACCACAAATGAAAAAAAAACACACAACACAGAACCAGTGTCTATCATTTAACAGATAAAAACAAAAACAGAATTATTTTAGAATGAGGTAAACCACGATTCAAAAAGAAAAAACATTTGTTTGCAGATACAAATAAGTATTAAGTAGGAAAATAGCAATACATGAGAATCACATAACCAACACTTTCATTTGATAGGTAACAACAGGCTTGCTTTAGAATGCAATAAAACACAAACAAAAGGAAATTAACCCATATATAGATTATCATCTCTTCCATATTGAAAATCGAGGCAAGTGACTTACCTCATGGTTCTACACTTCAGCTGCAAGGAAAGACATACACAAATGGGCCTGTTGGGTAATCCCATGGTTACTCCAGGATTCATTATGCAGGTCAACATTTTCAAGCACGACACACAGTCAAGCTGGGTGCCATCCGTTATTATCATTTCCCATATATTGGGGTGATCTTTAACCATCTTTTGATTTGAGACTTTTTGCATCCCTGATATGACCACTCTAGATTTAGTTAAGGAGGGGTTGGAGGGAGAGGGGATTATAAATTCTAGAGGGGTTTTCACAACAGCTTCTATCACAAAGGATTTTAACCATAAATTAGAGGGTCGAGTAGTCAGATTCTATGACTCGGGAATGTATTCTCAGTAGATTAATCCTTCCAAATTAGGACTTCATTTTGTTGGGTGATATACTGATATCCTTAACGATGACATCCAAGTAGGTTCTGCTATTATGAATTGCCTTCAGCAAGAAGTGGAGTAGTTGCACCTCTTTCTTTTCTTTTCCCATCCAATTCAACTCTAAAATTCTCAATGTGGCCACTTCTCTTTCTCATGGATCTTAGAGGCAGTCGACTGTCACTTGGGAGGAATATATGATCAGTTCAATTTACATTAAAACTTATTCTAAGTAACTGGCAGCTGTTGTAGGGAGTTTGTATCTCTTCTAGAGAGTAGCGCGCTCACTTCCCAGAAGCTCACAACCCACTTGGAGCTTTCTTTCTCATGGATCGACTGTAGAATGGCATACAAACTGTAATTTCCTTAGTTGATATAACTCTTTACTCTGTAAATTTTTTTGTTATTATAGTTTTTTTTCTAGAAATGGGGCATCGAGCTATCGTTTTTCCCTAGGTCAATTCGCCTCAACCAGGATTCTAAGAAATTGAAAGGCCATCCCAAGGCCCTTGCTACTAGTCGTTTTCGGCCAGCTTGGTCTAATAGAATAATGACCCTGAAGGTCGAGATAACGTGGTTGGAAAATCCATAAGAGGTAGAAATGTCTAACCATCCTTGAGATAACAATTTAAAGAAAACAAAGATCGAAACAAATAAAATGGAGATTGCTGCAGTAAAATTCATACTTCTCTTAAAGTAACTGACTAATTGAGCTTCAACAGTTGGAGAGTCCTTCCAATCTCCATTTTTTATAGAACATAAAATGGTAGTTTAAGTTTGACCCATAAGTCAAATATACAGTCAAAACCTAAGTAAGGTTTCATTTTGTTAGTCTAAAATTTATTAACACTGATATGTTGAGAGCCTTATTACGCATCCCTTGTGTGAATATATTATAACCTAAATCTGATATTTGTAGAAGACTTGAATCATTAATTCTTAAACAATCTAGAAAATAATAAAGGGGAAGAAGTATTGATTCAGAGAACAAGTGGAGTAAGAATTGAATGACCTGTAGCACTGGTGTATATAATTTGCACCACTTATCTAAGTCCATCTTCACTTGTCTTGGTGAAAGTAAGTTTGGAGGATTGGACTCCTACACCAAAAGAGTGCTTGTATAATCCACCCACTACTGAAAAACTCACCCAAGACTATGGATAAACTAATGCTTTTCTAAACTGTGGTATCTTTTTTATCGTCGTTTCACTTTACATGATTTTGTTTCACAATAACGATATTGAAAAACTGGCTCACACCATTAAATGGTAAATTTGGAGCTGTGGTCAGCACGTTATTTTCCTGTCATCCCCACCATGAAGAAAAAAATAAACGTTATATTAATTTGCTTCTGATGACTCTCAACTTCCTGATGAATCTGAAAGCATTGTGCTTAAATCGACACCATTATATTGTATTTAGATAGCCCAGCCTCTCTGATCTAAGCTATTGCCTTCCCTTTAGCACGTCTCCTATGAAATATGATGTAGAGAAGAGTGAAATTCCCCCCACTGCTTTGATAGTCACACCAATAAGTATCCCCATGATTAGATCTAGATTCTCGGTTCCCATTTTTCTAGTGCTGTGAAATAACTGCCAAAACTAGAGCCATTCCTTTTGACATCGTGTTATTCATTCTCTTCATGTTTTTTTCTTAACACTACTACCAAACCCAACTCCCTCCAAACTATCCACCCGATACCTATCATTCCCCCGAGACATTGAAGGCAAGCCAAATCCCCATAAGGGAGACTGAATTTCTGCATTAATTCTTCTGTGTCTTCATCTTCATGCAATCATGGTCACCTCGTGCTCTCTTCCCCATACTCTTTCATAATGTCCTCTTTATAATTCCTTTACTCAAAATATCATGGCGTGATTTTTGAGGCATGGCGTAAACTTGTAGTTGAGGGAATTGTCTATGCAGCCCTCAAAATAGTCATTTGACCGGATTTATTAATTAATTAAAAATAAAGATAAGTGTATTCTTTATTTTTTAATTAATTAATATTTACAAATGACCGTTTTGAAGGTTGCATAGACATTGCCGTAGTTGAGCATAGAGTGTTGACTATAAAATCTTTCATAAATTTAATGCTTTCTAGAGATGGTGCAACCAAGACTTTAACTCATAGACTTTCTTATTTTTTTTAGCTTATCAAAATGAAGATTCATCACTACTTGTTTATTTCTTTGAAATGAATGCTTGGATATTATGCAATGATATCTTAAAAACTTGACAAGGCATGCCATCTTGAATTAATTGAGATGGTGGGTGGAAAATGAACCCGTCATTATGATTTATCATACCCACTCAATGCTCCCAACTTTCAACATTTATTCTAGATATTGTTGTTTTAAAAGCCAACATACAAGAACACTCCACCATAGAGGAATTCAATAGGAAAACATGTAAATGAAGGCCTTGTTATTATTATTCGAGGATGATAAAATTACCTTACTCCACAATTAATTGAGTTACCTCATTGATGGTCACAAAATAGTTATTTTAAATGAACCATTTTTTTAACTTTGTGCCAACAAAGGTTTTCACCCTAGTAACACCACTAAATGACATAATATTAACATCATGGTTATATTCATTAAGACCACTCATTATGTTACTACTGATTTTTATTTAAGTACCACTTCTTTGAAAATGGGTGGTAAAAACAAATAGCTTTTGGAGACTAGATGAGATCCTACTAAACTAGGGTGCATGACCCTATATGCTTTAATGAAATAACTTTCTTTCTCATTTCTTGAGCTCATAAACAACAATTTATGTTTATGACAATAAACTAAAAGAATAACCAAACAAATCAAGTACTATGCAACTTTTAAATCCACCTAAGCACAAGGGACAATCATGATTACTATGGATAGGAATTCTATGTGAGGAAGAAGGTTTCCTTACCAGGTAGGGCCTTACACTTTTGAGGAGTACTTTGGACCCCAAGAAGACTCTACTAATCTATTTAGGAAAAGAGCCAAGAAAGAGGCTTCCCCTTCCTAGTTTGGTAGTTCGCACACTAGTTTGGAAATTGAGGTTTCTCCTTTAGTTGGGTCCAAGAGTAAAGGCTCAGTGAAGGTGAGGAAAGGGAGTTAGAGTTCAAATAAGGTGGAGTTGTCCCTCCCTTCTAGAGCAAAAAGGAGGATTCTAGCAGGGGAAGGTGAGAATAGCAGGGAAAGGATTTTGTAATGAGTAACATGTCTTTGACTTATAGATCATGTACTATTAAGTTTCTAACCCCTTTACACTTTTGTACTATTCAATAAAATTGGCATTACCCCCCATCTTTATTTGAGTGATGTATATCTAATATATTAAGTATCTTATATATCTTTTATCAATTATAAAATAGTTTGGACAAGGATTAGTTTATGGACTAAATTTTTTGGTTGTTAATGTTGGATGTTGTGGATATGGTTGCTGATATGTGGTTGTCATTGATGTCAACACTATTAGCATTTGGTGTATCAATTGTTGTATATGTTGAGGATATTGAGAATATTGTAAGAGAAAATGTTCTATGTTCCTAGTGGAACTGTGCAGGTCACGATGGTGTCATGTTCTATACGTTGAAGATTAGTTGACATGGATTTAAGGGTTTATTATTGAGTTTATCTAGATCATCTACCGGAAGTTTCAGAGGTCCATGTGAAGTTTTGAGTATGTTGTGGTCTGACAGTGTCTTGCTAGTCTTTGTCAGTGTTCCTAAATGAAGATTGTGTGATTCTGGTCATATTAGTTGTTGCAGATGCTTCTCTGGTGTTTCTTGGTGCTCTCAAATGTCTCTAGATCATTCTCTATCTTTGTGGTATGTCCACATTAATCAGTGAGCTCGTGGATGAAGATATTTTATGGCGCATGTTTGGTTTTTCATGTTTTTGGCCGACATGTTGTTGGTAGCGGTTGTGGATCTTCGAGGTGAAATTAATTAAAGTCTTTCACATTGGAGATGTTAATTTGGGTCTCCACTATGTTGTGGTTGACCTTGGTGAATTCACATTAAAAGTTTATTTGTAAATTTGGGCCGACATTCCAAATATATCTTATTTTCTTGGCCGACGAAGTAGTGATGGAATCTCATGTAGCGGATCTATAAGGGTGATTAGTTCATTGATGTAGATGATGCTTCGTGTGCTCCTATGTGTGTATGTGTGGATATCATTCGATTGAAGAGTAGAGTGTGAAGAATATTGTGCGAAGTGTGAAGAAGTGTTGAGCTTAATTGGAACTGTAATCAGGCTTGTGAAGAAGCTATTTTCTCAGTTCACATCTTCGATGGTTTTAATCCAAACCCTATTGTTGGACAGTGAGTCCTCTTTTGTAATTGAGCAGTGAGCTCTAGGTAGTGTTCCTGAATGCATGTGCATTCTCCTTATTATTTCTTTTTATACTTCTAACAGAGTATAATCTTGTGGACTAACATCCACCATGGTTTTTCCCCTAACAAGGTTTTCACACAAAAATCTTTGTGTTATTTGTCTCTCTGATGTGTTAATTGCTTATTCATCAGATCCGAGATTAAGGTTAAGTTAAGTTGGAAAAGTTTAAATTTCTGTGACAACTAATTCACCCCCCCTCTTAGTTGTCTATCCATTTTTTTCCAACTATTGGTATTAGAGCTAGTTCCTCTGAAGAAGTTTAATAGCTTGAGGTGATCCGGGATGGCAACATTCAAAAGGACAATCTTAGATTTGATGGTGTTAACTATTCACTGTGGAAGATTAGGATGCAATGTCATTTAAGGTGTATTGGTGAAGCCTTCTAGAAGATCACAAGAGATCCATATATTATTCCTCATAATGGCCCCTCTATTGCTGATGAGATCAAAGATGTTGAAAGTAATATTAGGGCTATTGAAGCTTTGGTGAGTGCCCTGACAGATTCAGAGATGGCTAATGTGGTAGGTCTACATTCAGCTCATGAGATTTGGACGAAATTGGAAACTTTGTATGAAGGAGATACATAGGTGAAGATAGCTAAGCTACAAAGCTTGAAAGGCAAGTATGAAAATCTAAAGATGGGTGAAGATGAAAATATCACTTCTTTTATGCAAAGAGTAAATGAGATAGTGATGGGTATTAAATGTGTTAGTGGTTCTGTGGATGAGGATGAAATTGTGGCTAAAGTACTTAGATCCTTGCCTCCCTCCTACAAAATGAAGGTTCATGCTATTGAAGAGTTCAGATCAGTAAACAAGATGACAAGAGATATGTTGATCGGGAAGCTTGTTGCTTTTGAGATAAGTGAATTTGGTGAATCTACACTAAAGACTGAATCTGCATTCAAGGCTACTGTATCTGGAAGTAATAGACAAAGATATAGTCGAGGAGAGAGTTCTAGGAAGGTATCCAAGTATGATGAAGAATTGAAATAGCTTGAACATAAAGAAAGAGAGGTAGAAGAACTGGAAGCACTGATTGCAAAGCAAGAAGGAAAAGGAAAAGGTAAGTATGAAGATGTATAACCTATTAAATGTTTTTCTTGTAGTAAAATAGGTCATTTTGCATCAAGATGTCCTGAAAGAGTTCCTAGATCTAAGCCTAAGAAGTCTAGATTCCCAAAGAGATGCTACTTTGCTGAAGAAGCAATGACTGATGATGAGTCTGATAAGGATAATGGAAAAGAAGATGATTGGGCTTTCATTGCTACCATTGAAAATAATCCTGTGGCTACTGAATCTACTAAAGATGAAAAATCTCTTGCAGCTCAAGTTGAAGAAAAACATGAATGGGTCATTGATAGTGGATGCTCACATCATATGATTGGTGATAAAAGAAAATTTGTGAGTCTAGAGAAGTATGACGGTGGGGTTGTAAGATTTGGAGACAACAATGCTGGTGTGATTCATGGCAAAGGATCTATTTGCCTTGGTGGTAAGGACAACACTGATGATGTCCTCTATGTTGAAGGCCTGAAGCACAACTTGTTGAGTGTTGGATAGATGGTTCATAAGGGATATGATCTACAGTTCAAAGATTAAAGATGCAAGATACAGGGAAGCTCCGGGAACATGATTGCAACATGAAAACAAACAAAAGGTAACAGTTTTCACTTGAATACTACTAATGGAAGTTGTCTGATTGCTCAAGTAGATGAAAGTTGGTTGTGGCATAGGATATTGTGTCATGTAAACTTTGACAACATTATCAAGATAAGTTCTACTCAAGTAGTAAGAGATCTGCCTAGATTAGTGAAGCCTACTAATGTGATCTGCAAGGAATGTCAGATGGGTAAACAGACTAGAGTCTCTTTTCGAAGCAAATAGTTTCATTCAAATAATTTACTGGAGTTGCTACATATTGACCTTTGTGGTCCCTCCGGAGTCAGAAGCATTCATGGAGAAAGGTATTTTATGTTGGTTATTGATGATCACTCTAGAATGATTTGGGTTTCCTTTTTGAGAGAAAAATGTGAAGCACTGGAGAAATTCAAATGTTTCAAGGCTATGGCAGAAAATGAGAAAGGTCTGAAAATCAAGTGTCTGAGATTTGACAGAGGTGGTGAGTTCATTTCTAAGGATTTCAACTCTTATTGTGAAGAGCATGGTATTAAAAGATAGTTATCTGCTCCTCGAACCCCTCAACAAAATGGATTTGCAGAGAGAAAGAATAGAACAATTATGGATGTTGCTAGAACCATGATGATGGAAGGAAATGTGTCTCAGATGTATTGGAGTGAAGCGGTAAGCACTGTTGTGTATACCTTGAACCGGGTAAATGTGAATAGCAATTTTGGTAACACCCCTTATGAGTTATGGTTTGGTCACAAGCCTACTGTTAAGTATTTTAAGATCTTTGGAAGCAAGTGTTATATCAAGAGAGATGATGATATAGGAAAATTTGATGCTAGAAGTGATGAAGGGATCTTCCTAGGTTACTCCACTAAGAGCAAGGCATACCGATGCTATAACAAAAGACTGAGAAAGATGGTTGAGAGTGAAAATGTCAAAGTTGATGAGGATTCTGTCAAATCATCCAGACAATGCAGTTATGATTCAAATGAAGACAACACAAGCCAAGTAAAGAACACTCAGACACCGAATCTACTTTAGATTATTCCATATGTTCTGGTGAAGCAACCTCAATTTGTTTCGGTAAATCAAGTCAGTCAAGAAGCTCAGACAAGGGCAAGTGTAGAATAAAGATCAAAAGAGTCAGAAGTCTGAGAAAGTCCCAAAACTCCAAGGTATGTAAAGCTGAATCATTTTGAAAATTAAATCATAGGAGATAAGAGTAAAGGAGTGCAAACTAGAAGAAAATTGTAGAAGAATATTGTCTGATTTCCAAGATTGAACCTAAGAGTGTCACTGAAGCCTATCAAGATGAACATTGGTTAGAAGCCATGAAGGAAGAGCTGACATAGATTGAGAAGAATGACACATGGTTACTAGTTCCTAGGCCTAAAGAAAAAAATGTGATTGGTACTAAGTGGGTATTTAAAAATAAGCTGAATGAAGAAGGTGAAGTGGTCTGGAATAAAGCAAGACTGGTATGTAAAGGTTATTCTCAAATGGAAGGTATTGATTTTGAAGAAACCTTTGCCCCTGTAGCTAGAATTGAAGCTGCGAGATTATTTCTTGCTTATGATGCACATAAGAATTATAAAGTTTATCAAATGGATGTGAAGTCTACATTTCTGAATGGAGAACTAGAAGAAGAAGTGTACATTAAACAACTGGATGGATTCTAGCTAACAAACAAGGGAGATATGGTTTGCAAATTGAAGAAATCTCTGTATGGACTTAAGCAAGCCCCTAGAGCCTGGTACGCTAGATTGGGCAAATATTTACTAAAGCTTCAATTCACTAAAGGTACTACTGATAGCAACTTATACTTCAAGTTAGATCATGATAAGGAGTTGATTATAGAAGTTTTTGTTGATGACATCATTTTTGGAGGAGATGATAATCAATGTATGATTTTTGTTGATGAGATGAAGAGTGAATTTGAGATGAGCATGATTGGTGAGATAAAATTCTTTCTGGGATTGCAAATTACATAGTTGGACTAGGGGATATTCATATCTTAGTCCAAATATGTGAAAGAACTACTAAAGAAGTTTGGAATGGATGACTCCAAACCTGTTGGTACTCCCATGGTGACTGGATATAAGTTGACACAGAATGATGATTCTCCAAAGGCAAATAAAACTTGGTACAAGTCAATGATCAGTGGATTTCTCTACTTAACACAGACTAGACCAGACATTATGAATGTTGTATGTATGGTTGCTATATTTCAAGCTGATTCGAAGGAATCACATGTGACTACTATCAAAAGAATTTTTAGATGTCTAAAAGGAACAATTGACTTTGGACTTTGGTATCCAAAGGATGATGATCTTACTTTTTGTGCATACACTGATGTAGATTGGGCTGGTGATGTAGATGACGGGAAAAGTACTAGTGGTGGTGCTTTGTTCCTAGGGAAGAAGCTAGTATCTTGGTTGAGTAAAAAGAAAAACTTAATTTCTCTATCTACTGCTGAAGCATAATACATTGCTACTGTGAATAATTGTACTCAAGTGATATGGATGAAACAAATGTTGAAAGATATCAGGGTGATATATGAAGAACCTATTGCCATATACTGTGACAATTCAAGTGCAATAAATATCTCAAGGAATCTGGTACTACATTCTAAGACTAAACATATATCAATCAAGTTTCACTTCTTAAGGGAGAATATGAATGAGAAAGAAGTCAGATTGGAATATGTGCCTACCAAAGAAAAAATTGTAGATATATTTACTAAGCCTTTGCCAAAGGATACTTTTGAGTATCTCAGAGGAATGCTAGGGATAATTACCCCTCCTGATAAGAACTAAATGATGAATTTTCTTGCATCAATCTGTGAACTTCATTGCTATACTTTGATCTGGATTGATGTTTTTGTGGCTGCTACTCAGGAGGAGTAGTCAGATGTGCAGATATGTGGTTCAGAGTGTGTGCATGGAAAGGTCATTGTTACCTTTTCCATTGATGTCAAAGGGGGAGAAGTGCATTGTGAAAAATCTTTGTGGAGAGAAGTTCAGTTGAGAGGAGTAGTGCAGAAGAAGTCAGTTGGGTTGATGGTATTTTTCACATCATGTGTTTCCATCAATGCCAAAGGGGGAGATTGTTGGATGTTGTGGATATGGTTGTTGATATGTGGTTGTCATTGATGTCAACACTATTAGAATTTGGTGTATCAATTGTTGTATATGTCAAGGATATTGAGAATATTGTAAGAGAAAGTGTTTTGTGTTCCTAGTGGAATTGTGTAGGTCATGATGGTGTCATGTTCTATACGTTGAAGATTAGCTGACGTGGATTTAAGGGTTTATTGTTGAGTTTATCTAGATCATCTACTGGAAGTTTCAGAGGTCCACGTGAAGTTTTGAGTATGTTGTGGTCTGACAGTGTCTTGCTGGTCTCTGTCAGTGTTCCTGAATGAAGATTATGTGATTCTAGTTATCTCAGTTGTTGTGGATGCTTCTCTATTGTTTCTTGGTTCTCTCAGATATCTCTAGATCATTCTCTATCTTTGTGGTACATCCACATTAATCGATGAGCTCATGGATGAATATATTTTCTGGTGCATGTTTGGTTTTTCATGTTTCTAGCCGACATGTTGTTGGTAGCGTGTTGTGGATCTTCGAGGTGAAATTAATTAAATTCTTTTCTTATTGGAGATGTTAATTTGGGTCTCCACTATGTTATGTCTGACCTTGGTGAATTCGCATTAAAATTTTATTTGTAAATTTGGGCCGACATTGCAAATATATTTTATTTTCTTGGCCGACAAAGTAGTGATGGAATCTCATGTAGTAGATATATAAGGGAAATTAGTTCATTGATGTAGATGATGCTTCATGTGCTCCTATGTGTGTATGTGTGAATATCATTCGATTGAAGAGTAGAGTGTGAAGAAGATTGTGCGAAGTGTGAAGAAGTGTTGAACTTAATTGGAACTGTAATCAGGCTTGTGAAGAAGCTATTTTCTCAGTTCACATCTTCGATGGTTTTAATCCAAACCCTATTGTTGGACAATGAGTCCTCTTTTCTAATTGAGCAGTGAGCTCTAGGTAGTGTGCCTGAATGCATGTGCATTCCCCTTATTATTTATTTTTATACTTCTAACAGAGTATAATCTTGTGGACTAACATCCACTGTGGTTTTTCCCCTAATAGGATTTCCACACAAAAATCTTTGTGTTATTTGTCTCTCTGATGTTTTAATTGCTTATTCATTAGATCTTAGATTAAGGTTAAGTTAAGTTAGAAAAGTTTAAATTTCTATGACGGGTATGTGTAGGATCATGATGGGCCAAAAAGTGGCGATATGATGGGTATGTGTAGGGTATGTGGCTGACAACTTTTTTTTAACCCAAAATTTATGAAAGGAAAAGGGTTTTTAAAGGAGATTCTTAGCTTTCCACCAATATAAATTATGCTTTACTTTGAATTTAATAAATAATTATTGTTTATTTTCTATTTGAATTACGACTAAAGTCCTAATTGATAGGTTGATTGAAAAACATCTATAGGTTTCAAATGATATCACATTTTTTGAATCAAACATGTCACATTCTATGCTTCACATACTATAGGATTAAAAATAAAAAATGAATTTCATGAAGTTTTGGCCAAGTTAAGGTGGTTAGACATACAAGTTTTTATATTTTTTAAAAGTTGTAATAAAAAATCATAATTAATTATTTACTTGGAAAAAATTACAAAAAATCATGCATCACATGGACATGAGTCATCTACTTACATATCTAAAATATTATAAAAATATTATCATTTTATTGTGGTTAGGGTGGTCGATTACTTACTTATTTTTTCCCAAATTTAAGTACTGCATTGAAATTTCAAATTTTCACCAAATAGATTTAAAAAAAAAAAAACCTAGTAGTTTAGAAACTACATTCAATTTGCTACATATTCTATTCTTACATGTATTTTTGAAATAATATAGATAACTTATTCAAAATTTTATGTCAAGTTGCCTAACTCTGATTTTTCTGAATTTTTTGCCACTTAGGGGCCTGTTTTTTCTATGATGATCCTGCACATACCCTGACAATTGATTCACTCCCCCCTCTCAATTGTCTATCCTTGTTTTCTCAACAATTAACATGTATGGAAATGGCTCTTTGGGATTTGTTTGTATGACTATGTTTTATTGTGAATTCAGTATTGTTTATTTTGTAAAATATTCAACTTATTTTAATTAAAAAATGTCCTAAATCAATAATATTTCAAATCCCATTAAAATTGTCATTTAATTTCAATCTAAATAGCTTTTATTTATTTATTTTTAGTATTATTTTGGTGATACTTATAATTAGTATTAGATGTTAATAATTTTTATAAGTGATTTTCCATATATTTTAGTAAAAAATCCATATGAAATTCTTCCAATATTGATATATGACTAATTGAATAAATAAACACCTATATTATAAATTAAAAAAAAAATTACCTTAAATTGTTGTTCAAGTCTCATAATCAAATACCACCATAGTTTACGAAGATAAAATATGTAGAAATTCATATCATTATTCAAAATTTGATACATAATTTATAGAAACCAATAGATTATTTTTTATTATTTGGTGGATAGTAATGTGAGAAATATTTCAAGAGTGAAAACTTGATACACCAACTTTCTCGTAAGTGATTTGAGACTACATAGCCCTTTTGAGAAAAAGTAATGGTCTAGAACATTGCTTGGAAAGGCCAAATAATTTAGGGAAATTATTTCCACCACATTGTGGTTACAAATTTGTAAATATAAGAACCACACAAAAATACGTGGTATCTTTTTATAAGATTCCTAGACTTAAAATTGTTAAGAGATTAAATGTGATAAAATGTTAAATTCATATTAACATACATTTTATATTCTAGAAATTAAAACAATCCAAAGCAATTTATTTGAATTAAGTGAAACCATAATGGTATATAGGATTCACTCATCTTAAGAAAAAGGACATCTTGGCTAGGTTAGTTATGGAACCATGGTTTATAGGTAGGATCAACATGTCCATCAATTAGTGAAAAAATAAAGAGAGGGTTCCAATTTTTAACTAATTAGGATTAACAAATATCTTAAGATTGGAACTACCTAAGTTTTCTTAAGCATTTAAATATTTTTATCTTCCTAATATGATCCTTGCAAAAAAATCATTTTCAATAGCTCTTTTGGATATGTTGGGTTAGGATTTCTATTGGCTTGGTCTCACAACCACATTCACATATAGATAGAACATTAGAGATATTACTCAATTTTTAAAACACATTCTCAAAATAGTTGAGAATTAAAGATAAGTTCATAGAGGTTTAATATAACCATTTAGATAGATCCCTACAAAGATTCATAGCATTATTCTATAATTGAATAAATAATTCGATAAGCATCCATATAGACTAAAAAGAATTCCTTCACTATTGCTTTAGTATTGTTATCATGGAATCTAGCAGAGCTCGATCCATAGATAACCAACCTATGTCAAAACTTTTTTGTTTCATAGGTTCGTGGTGTTCAAGCACACAAAACAAGGTCATTTTCAATCCACCTCGATATGTGTTCCAAAATCTCAAACAGTTTGTTTGGGTGTCTTTCCCCGTTCGTCTTTCGAAGAGCTTCGAAACAAGCATCTTGGTCAACCTCCAAATTTTGGGATTTGTGAAAATTGGCAAAAGTGTAGGAGTGCTGATTTTTTAGTGCTCCTACATGTTGAGGTTGTGAAAATTTTCTAAGTCCTTAAAGTGCACAAGCGCTAAAAATCAGCGCTTGTGCATTTTTGTCAAGTTCAATTTTTGGTGCATAAGCGTTGATTTTTAGTGCTTGTGCACTTTTTCTTTTTACTTAGTTTTCTCTATACATGGCGGTGATTTTGGTCTCTTGTGCACTTTTCCCAGTTTTATGCCACTTAATGTGCCATAATTAATGCGTGACTTGTGTTTCATATTTTTCACTTTAAATCAATTTTAAGTGATTTTAGGTTATGTTTAGACTCATTCTATTTGTTTTTCTCCCATTTCCTCTGCACGTTGGTTTCTTCCTCAACCTCTTTTGAGCTCGTGCTTTGGGATCTCTTCACCATCGTTCTAGGTTTTTTTGCGTTTTCTCAAGGTATGTCATTTTCTTTTTATGGCGTTTCTTCTATTCGTTTGTTTTCAAAATCTTTGAAAGTTTTTGTTTCCATCTTCTATCAAATGTTTTATGAGACTTAGATTTTGAATCTTTTCTTCCTTTTCGAGTTCATCATCTCCCTCGCCATGTCAAAACTTTCTTTATTCTTGTTTTTCACCTTCTTGATGTCACACCCTATTCTCTATGCCTTTTTTTTAGGGTTTTTATTTTTAAACGTTAAGACAATATATTTTAGGTTGAATACACTCAGGCCTTTGTTTCTCTTAGTAATCCTTTCAAGTTTTCACGTGTATCATTCACAGTGGTGAAGTTTTGAATCCATACATCCAAGGATGTATGAATACGTTTCATTGTGTTTGAAGGATTCATTCTTCATGTTTGAGCGATGTTTTTCACCGCTCTAACACAAAATCTTCACAGGCATTCAAATGTCATGGCGGTGAAAAAACCTGCTCTCCCACTCAGAAGTTGTTCACTAGACTCCCATGTAGGAGTGGTGAAAATCACCACTTCTAAATGGAGTGGCTTCTCACCTTGATGATAGTGTTGAATAACCCCGCCCATGCACTTCACCATTTTTCTAAGTCTGAGAACATGTCAAGGCGTTGATTTTTCAACACCTTGACAAAATTAGCAATCTTACTCAAAGAACATGTAAGGGTGTTGATTTTCAGCGCCCTTACATCTAAAATTACCTCTTTAAGTGTAGGAGTGATGATTTTCAGTGCTCCTACACATTTGGCAGTTTTTCCTTAAACACTTCAAAATTGCTCCATTTTTGCTTCGGACCCCATTTCTTCACTCTCGCATCGTTTTCCATGCCTAGTTGCTCATTCCATGGTTGCTCAACATCGTTTGCTTGTTTCATGCTTCCCAATGCTTCTTTTTCTACTAGCATCTATTGATTCACCATCCTTGCAGTTTCTTTCTAGATATCCTCAAGTGATCCTCAAGGTGACATCTTTGATCTAGTTGTTTCTAGATGACAGCCAAGAAGCCTCCATCGTCTTCTCAAAAAGAGAACAAAATGAAATATAAGTACCAAGGTATTTTTCCACCTACAGTGGTGATCTCCAAGGTGGACGAAATAAAAGACACTGAGGTCAATCATTAGGATCTTGAATACTTCGTAAAAAAGACTAAGCAAAAGCCTCTTGAAGACTCCCTAAGAGCCATTGTACACAACAATCTACATCTAGTGTCCACATTCTCTACTTTTGCACACAATACAGAGTTCGTCCTCCAAGTTGAATCCCATTACATTAGGGAAAGCAGAAGTGTGATAGACTCCTCTAGATAGGTGATAATGAGACTTGATCCCAAATTCTTTGATATTGTTTTCAAATTTCCACACATGGAACAATACACAGAGATTTCTATTCAGTAGGCATGAGAAGTCTATGACTTAGATCCCAATAAGGCTAAGAACTTGATTAATAGTTAGTGGTTGAAAGAACCTAGGAATTTTATCTCAAGATGGTCGAAAGGGCTTCCATGAAGTGACTTCAAAGAGGATGTCAGGGACATGATCACTCTCTTTGGTAGGGTCAAAGGCTTATCGAAATCATCTCATTTTCAGGACTGGATGTATGAATACATTTGGATCATATGGAGAAAGAAGGCTTATATTGACTGGGGAACTCAAATTAGTGATTAGATCCATGAGAAGCTGATTAATGTACCAACCACTTTGAAGTTCTATATGACTACTTATTTGGTTTATGTCGCAACCGTGATGAGACAATTCCCAGGACTTTCTACAAAGGGGAACCAACACTCTATACCAGTGTACAAGTATTTCTATCAATTGGAGTTGAAGGAGAGTCTTCTCCATTTCAGGAGGGTCATAGATGCTTTATTCATACCTCTGCTATACAGTTTTGATCCAGCTCTTGAGAAGAAGAGAGTGTCAGACGAGGCCTATAAAGTGGTAAGCAAGGTTGGGTGCATATTCTTACAATTCCCAACTTTCACTCACATGAGGGTAGGATGCTACATTGGGTGCCCTTACATGTTGCCCAGATATCCCTCAGACAAGTGGATACTCATGCAGTTATGCAGACAACTAATTTCAGTTCACAAAGAACGAATGAGGATTCACAAACCAGGATTCAAGTTTCTACTGATGATTGGTAGATATACCATCAAGAGTGTGCAAAAATCCAAATCAGTCTATGCAGAAATGCAGGTCATGAAAATAAGGACCTATAGATACAAATTTGACTTTGATTTTTGGAATGTGGATAGGAAGTTGAAAAAGGGTCACAACCACAAGTGTCACTTTGAAGACATCTAGGTTGATTGCAGAGATGAAGAGGTTATCCAAAAAATGGATTATTGCAGGCTAACCATACAACAGATCAGAGATCTTGGCGTTGTTGACCTACCAGAGGGTTTCATAGACCTTGGTGACATCATGAATGTTTCCCATGATGAAAACAAGATTTCTAGGAAACCCTTACCTACAGTACAGTGGTCTAAGAAGGAATGTGTCTCCATCAGGGAGAGGCTTTCTCCCATATTAGATAACACTATAGAGTGGTTACAGAAACATGGTTTCTAGATGAAAGCCTTCAAGACAGAGTCTAAAGGAGAAATGCCTAGAGTAGAAGTCAACCAAGAAGAGTAAAAGCCTTCAAGACAGAGTCTAAAGGAGAAATGCCTAGAGTAGAAGTCAACCAAGAAGAGTAACTCTGCACAAAAGATAAGCAAACAACTATTCCCTCTTCTTCCCGAAGAGGCGCTAGAATAAAGTTCACTGTTGGAAAGAAGGATATGCAGGAAGTTGAAGAAGAAGAAGCCATGAAATATAAAACATCTCACTCCAAAGGAAAAGGGCCCATTTCTGAAGAGATAGATTCTGAAGAAGAAGAAAATTCAAGCGAAGAATCTGTTGAAGAAGAAGATTCTCAAGAAGAAGAATCTGATGAGGAAGAAAATTTTGCAGGAGAACAAAAGTATGAAGATCAAGAAGGTGGTCAAGAAGGTGAACAAGAGTCTGAAGAACAAGAAGGTGATAAATAGGAACTCAGGCATGACAAAGAACAAACTCTGTCTCCACATGAGAATGTTATTGAAGACTTTCCCCAAACGTCATCACCTGTAACTTCAAATGTTCCTCACACTCCTCCACCACCTTTTCCTACATCATCTCTTACCACATCTACCATACATGTAGTGGACATCTCCATTCCTCCTACAGCATCAACCGTACTTGACACTCCTCCATCAGTTTCAAATACACAAACGGTTGATATTTTGTCAAGTCCTCCATCATCCATTCCTAGTTTTTCATATCCATCTTATGACATCACTTCTGAGGCCGCATTCAACAGGTTCATGAATGAATCCTTGCATTGTCAAATTGGTGTGCAATCTACTAGTGTAGTCATGACAAACACTACTCCAATTGTCCCCATACCAGTCATTTCTATAGAAGTAGTTGTGACAAAAGAGTTGAAAAGTAGCTAAGAAGCTCACACTTCCTCTCTTCCCCCTTGGTTGGTATCTCAAGTATCAAAGAGGAAAAAGAAAATGATCTCTCCAAAGGAACTCAATATTGAAGAGATAGCCCCTCCAAAAGCCAAGGGGAAGAAAAAGGCAAAGGTACATTCTAGACTCCATGTTGATAAAACTGGCCATAAGTTTTCAGAAATCCATATACCACCTCAAGAGGAAAGAGATTTAAATATGGACTACACTATAACAAGAGTCTAGATTGGAAAGGTCATGAATGAAAGTGCAAAGGTAGATGCAAAAGTAACCTTGAATGCACTGGCAAGAAGGCTTGACAAAATGGAGCAAGCTCGAGACATGTACAAAAAAAAGGTCGAACGATATGTAGTTGTTTTGAGGAGACTTGCAAACTCTTTAGGAAATATCCAACCCGTGGCTATTTAAAACCTTGAAGAACAAATAGTACAGAGGGTAGCAAATTTTTCCTACAAAGATAAAGCATTGTATGATTTCATTGATGAATTAATACAAGATGGTTCACAGGTAATAGTTGTTGCAGATGAGAAGGCCACACAAATAGCCAAGCTCAAATCAGAGCTTGATAAGGACTCAAGAGCAAAAAGAGATGGAAAAGTGCCTATCATTTTGGTCACAAATGAAACACTTGTAAAGCTCAGTAAATTGGTGCAAGTTGGGGTAATTCCCAACAAGGAAAAATATGTAGAGGTAAGAGAATCACTCAAGCACCACATCAATGTAATCAAATATTTTATCGAAGATCTTCACCATGTTCAAGAAGATGTCGAAAGACATCATGCTATCCTGGAGAAGGGAATCAAGGAGTTGTGGGCATGCTTCTTGAAGAAAACCAGATTTTCCTCCCGGACAGCGAACTTTCCAAGATCTATAAAGAAGTCGTCATGCAGCAAGTTGAGGATGCCAAATTTTCATAAGCCTCAATACATGCCACTTAGGAGATATGACTAACTCTTGATAATCTCAAGACACATCTTCACAGGTGCAAGAAAATTCATTCATCTACCAAAAAGTTGATCACAAGAGTTCATACCCTTGTAGATTACACAGTCGGTCCAGATGATGCATTCCTCCAAGAGACCAAGAAGAAGTATGAAGACTTCTACGCCCAAAGCAAGGAACCATGAAGACTCTTGATCTCCAGTGTTGAAATTTTTGATGCTTCCCTTTATGCATCTTGTAAATAGTTTTTGACATCTTAAATGTCTTTTTAGCAAATGTAATTACACTAAAAATATGAGATGTATTTTCACAAAGATAGATTACATTTTTGACTTAGTCAAAGTTAGGTGAGATTTTCCTAAATTAGCTCACCTAACTTTCCTAATTTTACTCAACTAATTTCCTAGATTTTCTCTTTCCTCTCTTTTATAAATAAGAGGGATTTCTATTGTAATTTTTACCTTTAGTATTTTGCAACGAAGTGCTTCCCTTTTTGAAGCAGATTTGTGAAACTTTGTGTCCATGTTTGTGAATGAAATTTTGATCAATAAAGAAGAGAATTGCATACCAGACTTTGTGTTGGAATCGATAATCTTGTGGATTGATTATATTGGTGGTGATTAGTAGATAAGATCTGAAGGGCTTCAAATAAATTTATGTAAACTTTGTGTTACATTCTTTATTTGAATTTACATTTATGTTTGGTTAACTATTGTTGAATGATCTACAAGAATTTTTACTTGTAATTGTTCATGTTGTTTGTGGAATTGTTGTATCTAGAAGACTTTGTGCTTCTAATATGACAAACAGTACATCTCTCACAGATCCATTGGTGAAAAAGCTACGAAACAACTTTGTGCCTTCGTGAGCTTCCTTTCTCTTTTTATTGTTATTTTTATCATACTTAGTATCTCTATGATTTGCTTTGATAAGATAGAGGTATTGGAATTACTACTTGTTTTTAATTTAAAGTTATTTTGAATCAGAACTATCAACTGCGAAGCATTGTAAAACATCTCTGAAATAAGAGAGAAGCATGAATGTGACACACCCCCCATTTCGTAAGTGTAGTGTACATTTTGTAAATACTTAATTAGTTTTACCTTAGCTTCTGTTAGTAGTAAGAAGGGCACCTCCCCTTTCTGAGAGGAGAGATTATATCTCACACATCTATGGTTGAAATCTAACTTGTGTAATCTATTGAAAAGATGATTACATAATTTTCACCCAACAATTTTTTGGCGACTCCACTGGGGAATGAATTATGCAATCTAAGCCTCATGCTTTTGATTGAAGTGAATAAGCTTTCCAATTTATTATTGTAGTGTTGTATATTGTTATTTTTAATCTTCATCCTATTTAGATCTACATTTTGGTGGATCGTTCAGATATACACAAGGATTGAGGGCTTAAGGAGTAGCAAATCCACTTTTTGAAGAGTTATTACAACGTAATTTTCCATTTACTCCTCTATGAGTAAGATCATCATTGCAATGTGCTACAAGCTACCCTCTACGAAAACAAAGATATCCTCTTCCAAGTTTTTGGTATGTTTATCACAGGCGTCCAGTTCAAGTACCTGTTGTGCAACCAGTCATGGTCACACCACTTGTAAGACCATGGGGAAATGCATTTGGTCCCCTCCGTTTGGCTGTACCTCTGCATGATCTTCCACGTGTTTTGAGAAAGCATCTCCCAAAGTTTCTAGGTGATGAAAAACAACATCCTAATGAAAACATCTCTGCCTTCTACATCGTTTGTGGTGTTCTCAGCATAGAGCATGAAGATGTTTCTATAAGATTGTTCATCAAATCCCTCCAAGGGGTTGCAGCTAAATGGCTCTATACTCTTCCAAATGCTTTAGTCACCAACTGGGTCACTCTTCACACAAAGTTTGAAGAAAGATTCAAACCTGCTGAAGATTTGCATGCTTTATTGGTGCAACTCATGACCATGTAGAAAGAGGTTCATGAACCCATGCACAAGTTCGTAGCTAAGTTCAACAAGCTGGTGATGCGTATCCCAAATGATGCAAGACCCACAAATCACAACTTGAAGTGCTTCTTCATCAACACTCAACTCCCCAAAGTAAGTTTCTTCTTACACAGGGAAAATCTCACCAATGTAAAAGCAACTCAGCGATTGGCCACCAGTCTTGAAGACGATATGATTCTTGCTAGAGAGATAAGGAAGAACACCAATACCAACAAAAGGATGCAAGCATCAGGATCTTCAACATCCAATGCTAACACTCCCAATTCTAGTTCCAACTTTACAGATCCCATGATCCAAAGGTTGGAAAATGAAGTCTTGTCTCTGAAGAAGCAAGTTTCCAACAACAACAACTACAAGGATTTCCCAAGGAGGACTTTTCCCAATTATGTTGGAAACAAAAATCAGAATCATCTCCCAACACCCCAAGGAAGGCTTGCTCTAGAAGCCCCACTCGCTAATAATGCAGCGAGATATTATGAGGATAAACAAGATGACTATGCACAGCCAGATTATCCCGAGGAAGAAAATGTCAATCTCTTCCAAGATGAAGAAATGGAATCGGTTGACAACTCCAAGACTAGCTACTTATAGATGTCAGATGAAGATGACTTAGTGACAAATACGTATGTTGTTTTTACGTGGCACCAACATAATCATCATGATAAAGCTCAAGTTGTTGCTCCACCAACAAAGGAGAAGCCACCAGTTACAATTTCCAAAAGAGGGTTTCCTCTTCCTTGGCAACCCAAGAAAGCAGCAAACCCACAAGTAAGTGCACCTCATCCCCCTTCATCAACTCCTACTGTTCCCAAAGCCAATCCTCTAGTTCCAAAGACCAGTGTGCCTTTTATCAAACCAATCAGTGAAGTTACTTTTTCTAGTTTACAAAACTCTTTCCAATATTTTTACATTATCGACCATGCCAAGAAAACCAAGGTCTAGATGTCTGAGGCTAAGTACCTCAAAGCCAATCCTGACCAATTTGACATGCTTGTCAAGTTTGTCAAAGATAAGGAAATTACCCCAAGTTAGGATCCACCTCCTGATGTTCTTGTTGCTCCTAAGCCCAAAACACCACAGAGTAACCTTGTGTCCAACCCTCCAATAGCCTCCAGATGCATTGATCCATTTTTCATCTCCTTACTTTTCAATAGCTTTAAATTAAGTAACTATGTTAAAGATGCTAGTGCATCTGACAATGTGATGCCTGCCAAGGTAGCTATTGCCTTAGGCTTGGATCTGACCA
Organism: Sequoia sempervirens; assembly: GCA_007258455.2. Classification (NCBI taxonomy): domain Eukaryota; kingdom Viridiplantae; phylum Streptophyta; class Pinopsida; order Cupressales; family Cupressaceae; genus Sequoia; species Sequoia sempervirens. Next base: position 975,940,960 of record VDFB02281492.1, read on the forward strand.
AAACCTTCAGCCGTTGTTTCTCCATGGAGAACAAACAAGTTCCCTTGATCGACCAGATCAAGGATGTGTAGTATGCATTTGTTGCATACCTAGAGAAGAAGATAAAGATGACGATTCTAGTAGCTGATGTACCAGGGTCTTACAGGATCCTCCTTGAACGCAATTTTTGTAAGGATTTTGGAGGAGAATTAAGCATGGACATGTCTGAAGATAGAATACTAGTGAAAGGCATGATGTAAAAATTGATTCATGAAAAGGAGTCAAAGTTTTTAGTAACCCAATCAGACAACCCAAGAGCTTAGATCTTGTTTGAATCTTCAAGCGTAGGAACTTACTATCTACAAACATAAGAGGTTGGTGAATCTTAGACCAGACATGAGTTGGAGAGCGATCATTCTTCCTCAACAAAAAATGAGTCATCATCAGTTGATTTGTCTATCTCAAATCATGAAACTTCATCAGATGATGAATCTTCAGATTTTGATACTATCAGCCTTGGTGACCCAAATGGCATTTGGTTACTCAAGTTTGATGGCAGCTACTCTTCCACCGGTTCTGGAGCAAGAATGGTTTTTATTTCCCATACAGGAAAAAATTCCCCTTTCTCTTTCAAATTACAATTTGATAACACTAATAACACTGTCGAATATGAAGCTTTCCTATTAGGAATGCAAGTTGCACTAAAGAAAGGTATAAGAAATCTTCACGCACAAGGTGATACCGAATTGATAGTATATTAGGTAAGAAACTTGTACCAAACATAAAATGACAGACTCAGGCATTATCACAATCTTGTTTGGGATTTTATTGAGGAATTTGAGGCTTTTGACATATTTTAAGTTCCAAAGGAATATAATACTAGAGCTGATTCCTTAGCAGTTTTAGCCACACTCTTGATACTACATAAATACTTTCAAGGTTCCACCTATACCTTTGAGTTGGTTTTTCACCCAAGTGTTCCTGATAATTCATAGAACTAGCAAATTTTCAATGATGATCATCAAATTGTTGCCTTTTTGGAGAAGGAAATTTGTTTGATGAATTATACTTTGAAGGAAGTGATTCTCCACATTGAGAATCTATGGCTGATATTCACCTAGTTATGGGTGAAGAATTCTTGCAACTTAAAGGGAATAAAATTCTTAGAGGATTGGTATCTCTAGAGAAACTCTTTGATAAGCATGATCTCTATGTCAAGAAGCAACTCTTGGAATCTGATTCAACTAATGAGGTTGAACAGATCAACTTAGGAACTAAAGCAGATCCTAAGATGGTAAACATTGGCAAGTGTTGCACGGTTGAAGAAAAGAAACAATTTACCTAGTTTTTATGAGAGTATATGGATGTCTTAGCATATTCATATGAAGATCTGAAATCCTTTCGACCAAGGAGGTGCAACACAATATTCCTCTCAAGGTTGGAGCATTTCCTTACAAACAAAAGCAAAGGCAATACAACCCAAATATTTCTGGAATGATCCTTGCGGAAGTTCAAAAAATGTTGAATGATTGAATAATATTTCCTATCCATCATTCAACATGGAGCAAATATTGTTCCCATTCGTAAGAAAAATGGCAAGATCCGTATCTGTGTGGATTTCAAAAATCTTAATCAGCTTTCACTCAAGGATAATTATCCTCTTCTAGTGATGGACCAAGTTCTACAAAACGTAACCAGATCTAAGATGCTCTCCATGCTGGATGGTTTCTCCGGTTACAATCAGATTGAAGTTAATTCAAGTGATCAACACAAGACGGCTTTCACAATGCCATGGGGTACCTTTGTGTATCGCAAAATGCCTTTTGGCTTGATAAATGTTGGCGCCACATTCCAACGAGCTATGGACCTGGCTTTCTGTGATGTGATGGTTAAGTTTATCATGGTGTATCTTGATGATCTCACAATGTTCTCTAAAAAGCGTCATGAACACTATTACTACTTAAGGAAAATCTTGGAGAGATGCCGACAACATGGTATTTCCTTGAAGCCCAAAAAGTCATTTTTTGGGGTTACAGAAGGTAAACTTCTTGGTCACGTAGTGTCCATAGAGGGAATCAAGATTGACAAAGAGAGAGTAAACAGTATCAAATTGCTTACTCTGCCATCAAGAAAGAAGGCTATCCATTCCTTCTTTGGAAAAGTAAACTTTCTGTGAAGGTTCCTTCCAGACTTTGCAGAGAAGACTCATCATATTGTAAATATGATGAAAGGTAATACCACTTTTCATTGGACGACAAAAGGTAAAGCTTTGTTTTATGACATCAAGGAGACCATTGCTCATGCGCAAGTGTTAGTCTTCCCTAACTACACCAATGAATTCATCATGTATAGTTATGCTTCCGAGCATACACTTTCGGCGATTCTGGTGCAAGAAAACAATGAGGGTTTTGAATCTCCAATTGCATTCATGAGTTGTCCTCTAAAGAATTATGAATTGAAATACTCCCAGATGGAAAAAAATGCTTTATATATGGTCAAAGTTGTTAAACATATTCAGTTCTACATTCTAAATAGCCATGTCAAAGTTCTAGTCCCAGATTCAACTATTAAATCCATCTTCACATAACAAGAATTTGGAATGAAAAGAGGCAATTGGATTGCAAAGATTCAGGAATATGACATGGAAATAAAACCTACCAAGTTGATATGTGGGCGTGGACTATGTTAGCTTATCGCTGAAAATAATCCTGATGAAGAAATTTTAGAAAATGAAGAAGTTTCAGAAAATGAAGAGGTAGATTCAAGTGAACTTCCAATGGTGTTGTTCGTCAGCACCACCGACGAATGGTATTCCAATATCACCCATTTCCTTAGATATGGGGAATGTCCTGATCATTTGACCTCAAAGGAAAAAAGAACCATTAAGCTAAAATCAACAAACTTTTTCTTATGGTACAACGGTTTATACAAGCGTGCATTGGATGGGACCTTATTGCGATGTGTTGATAAACAACAACAAAGACTGTTGAATTCATACCATGACTTGGCATGTGAAGGACACTTCTTTGTGCTAGTAACCACTCACAAAATCTTGAGAGATAAGTACTACTGGCCCACACTCTTTCAAGATACGTATTCTTAGGTACGTAAGTGCAAGTTGTGTCAATGGTTCGTTAGCAAGCCAAAGTTGGTTGCTTTACCCCTAAAACCAGTTGTGATTGAAGAACCTTTCTAGCAGTGGGGAATTGACTTCATCAGTGCGATTAATCCATCATCAAGTGCAGGACACACTTATGCCCTAACTACAATTGATTATTTCACCAAGTGGGTGGAAGCAATTCCTACTAAGCATGGTACTTTTGAAAGGTGTGCAGTTTCCTGAAAGAAAATATCATTTCCAAGTTTGGCGTGCCAAAAAAAATTATTGTTGACAACACTTTTTCCTTCTCATCAAACAAGATCACTAAATTCTATTTTGAACATGGCATAACTTTGTCACATTCTTCCAACTATTACCCACAAGGTAATGGCCAGGCTGAATCAAGCAACAAAAATCTGGTGACTATCATCTGCAAGCTGGTAGACGAGAATCAACATTTTTGGCACAAAGCTTTGTATGACGCTTTGTGGGTAGACATGATAACTCTGAAGCAGGAGATTGGTATGTCTCCCTTTCAACTCTTGTACAGGTTGAATGTCGAGATTCCCATAACCTTGGAACTTCTAGCCCTCAAATTGGCTAAGGCCATTGAGGACAAGACTTTTGATAACTTTGTTGATAAGCGTGTGATGTATCTCTCTGAAATGGAAGAGAATCGAGTTCAAGTGGCTGACCGCATCACAGAACACCAGGACTAAGTAAAGAATCTTTTCAACAATAAGGCCAAGTCTTGATATTTTCAAATTGGTGATCTTGTTCTCTTATGGGAAAAATGAAGAGAACCAAAAGGTATGCACAAAAAATTTGATTCATTGTGGACAGGACCTTTCCAAGTTCACTAGTTGCATAGTGAGAATAGTTTCTTGTTAGCATATGGAGATGGAACACCATTCACCCTTCCTCACAGTGGGAAACATCTCAAACACTTTACACAGTAAAGTGATAGGAATTCAAATGTAAATATTTTTACTTTTAGTCCTTGTGTCTTTTCCTTTTAAGTCATTTTTTCATCGTCACCTGAATCCAAGCCCAATGGATGGATAAAGGCACTTGAATTCTGAAGTTCTTCTCCCTTCATTCATTTCAAAGAATGGTTGAAGGAAGATCCCCAGTAGGAGCCAATCGTTATCATGGAATCTAGCAATGCTCGATCCATGGATAACCCCCCTATGAAACTTTTCCATTTCATAGGTTCGTGGTGTTCAAGCATGAAAAATGAGGTCATTTTCAATCCACCTCGATATGTGCTCCAAAATAACAAACAATTCATTTGGGTGTCTTTCCTCGTCTGTCTTTCGAAGAGCTTTGAAACAAGCATCTCTATCAACCTCCAGCTTTTGGGATATGCAAAAATTGGAAAAAGTGTAGGAGTGTTGATTTTCAGCGCTCCTACATGTTGAGGTTGTGAAAATTTTCTAAATCCTTAAAGTGCACAAGTGCTAAAAATCAACGCTTGTGCATTTTTATCAAGTTCATTTTTTGGTGCACAAGTGCTGATTTTTAGCGCTTGTTCACTTTTTCTTTTTACTTAGTTTTCTCTATACATGGGCAGTGATTTTGGTCTCTTGTGCACTTTTCCCAGTTTTATGCCACTTAACATGCCATAATTAATGCATGACTTGTGTTTCATATTTTTCACTTTAAATCACTTTTAAGTGATTTTAGGTTATGTTTAGACTCATTCTATTCATTTTTCTCCCATTTCCTCTCTACAATGGTTTCTTCCTCAACCTCTTTCAAGCTCATGCTTTGGGATCTCTTCACCATCGTTCTAGGTTTTTGCATTTTCTCAAGGTATGTCGTTTTATTTTAATGGTGTTTCTTCTATTCATTTTTTTTCAAAATCTCTAAAGGTTTTTGTTTCCATCTTCTACCAAACATTTTACGAGACTTAGATTTCAAATATTTTCTTCATTTTCAAGTTCATCATCTCCCTTGCCATGTCGAATCTTTCTTTATTCTTGTTCTTCACATTCTTGATGTCGCACCCAATTCTCTATGCCTTTTTGTTAGGGTTTTTGTTTTTAAATGTTAAGACAATATTTTTTAGGTCGAATACACCCAGGCCTCCATTTCTCTTATTAATCCTTTGATATTTTCACGTGTATCATTCACAACAGTGAAGTTTCGAATCCATACATCTAGGGATGTATGAATACATTTCATCATGTTTGAAAGATTCATTCTTCATGTTCGAGCGATGTTTTTCACTACTCGAACATAAAATATTCACAGGCATTCAAATTTCATGGCAGTGAAAAAACCTACTCTCCCACTCAGAATTTTTTCACTAGACTCCCATGTAGGAGCGGTGAAAATCACAGCTCCTACATGGAGTGGCCTCTCACCTTGATGACAAAGCATTGAATAACCCCGCCCTTGCACTTCACCATTTTTCTAAGTCTGAGAACATGTCAAGGCGCTGATTTTTAGTGCCTTGACACAATTAGCATTCTTACTCAAAGAACATGTAAGGGTGCTAATTTTTAGTGCCCTTACATCTGGAATCACCTCTCTAAGTGTAGGAGTGTTGACTTTTAGTGCTCCTACACATTTGGCAGTTTTTTCCTTAAACACTTCAAAATTGCTCCATTTTTTCTTTGGATCCCATTTCTTCACTCTCGCATCATTTTCCATGCCTAGTTTCTCATTCCATGCTTGCTCAACATCGTTTGCTCATTTTACGCTTCCCAATGCTACTTTTTCTACTAACGCCTGTTGATTCACCATCCTTGTAGTTTCTTTCCAAATATCATCAAGTGATCCTCAAGGTGGCATCTTTGATCCAGCTGCTTCTAGATGAGAGCCAAGAAGCCTCCATTGTCTTTTAAAAAAGAGAAAAAAATGAAATATAAGTACCAAGGTGTTTTTCCACCTATAGTGGTGATCTCCAAGGTGGATGAAATAAAAGACACTGAGGTTGGTCATCAAGGTCTTGAAGACTTTGTGAAAAGGATTGAGCAAAAGCCTCTTGAAGACTCTCTGAGAGCTATTGTACACATCAATCTACATCTAGTGTCCACATTCCCTACTTCTGCGCACAATACAAAGTTTGTCCTCCAAGTTGAATCCCATTACATCAAGGAAAGCAAAAGTGTGATAAACTCCTTTGGACAGGTGATAATGAGACTTGATCCTGAATTCTTTGATATTGTTTTTAGAGTTCCACACATGGAAATCGGCATACTACCTCAAGAGGAAGGAGATGTAAATATGGAGGACTACATTGTAACAATAGTTACATTGTAACAATAGTTCAACTTGGCAAGTTCACAAATGAAAGTGCAAAGGCAGATGCACAAATAACCTTGAATGCACTGGCAGGAAGGCTTGACAAAATGGAGAAAGCCCGAAACATGTACAAACAAAAGGCCAAACGATATCCAGTTGCTCTAAGGAGACTTGCAAACTCTTCAAGAAATATCCAACCCATGGCTGTTGGAAACCTTGAAGAACTAGCAGTATGGAAGGCAGAAAATTTTGCCTCCAAAGGTAAAGCATTGTATGATTTCATTGATGAATTAATACAAGATGATTCATAGACCTAATAGTTGCTACAAATGAGAAGGCCACACAAATAGCCAAGCTCAAATTAGAGCTTGATAAGGAAGAAAGTATTCTTACTCAAGAGAAAAAAGAGATGGAAAAGTGCCTATCATTTTGGTCACAAATGAAATAGGAAAAGCTTAGTAAATTGGTGCAAGTTGGGTTAATTCTCGAAAAGGAAAAATATGTAGAGGTAAGAGAATCACTCAAGAACCACATCAATGTGATCAAATCTCTTATCGAAGATCTTCACCATATTCAAGAAGATGTTGAAGGACATTGTGCTATCCTGGAGAAGGGAATCAAGGAGTTGTTGGGCAAGCTTGTTGAAGAAAATCAAATTTTCCTCCAAGCCATCAAAATTTCCAAGATCTACAAAGAAGCCGTCATGCAGCAAGTTGAGGATGCTAGATTTTCAAAAGCCTCAATACATGCCACTTATGAGATACAACTAACTCTTGATAATCTCAAGACGCATCTTCACAGGTGCAAGAAAATTCATTCATCTACCAGAAAGTTGATCACAAGAGTTCACACCCTTTTAGACTACACAGTCAGTCCAGATGATGCATTCCTCCAGGAGACCAAGAAGAAGTATAAAGACTTCTACGCCAAAAGCATGGAACCATGAAGACTTTTGATCTCCAGTGTTGAACTTTTTGATGCTTCCCTTTATGCATCTTGTAAATAGTTTTTGACATCTTAAAAGTCTTTTTAGCAAATGTAATTACAATAAAAATCTGAGATGTAGTTTCACAAAGATGGATTGCATTTTTGACTTAGTCAAAGTTAGGTGAGATTTTCCTAAATTAGCTCACCTAACTTTCCTAATTTTACTCAACTAATTTCCTAGATTTTATCTTCCCTCTCTTTTATAAATAAGGGTGATTTCTATTGTAATTTTTACCTTTAGTATTTTGCAACGAAGTGCTTCCCTTTTTGAAGCAGATTTGTGAAACTTTGTGTTCATGTTTGTGAATGAAAATTTAATCAATAAAGAAGAGAATTGCATACCAAAATTTGTGTTGGAATCGATAATCTTGTGGATCGATTATATTGGTCGTGATTAGTAGATAAGATCTGAAGGGATTCAAATAAATTTATGTAAACTTTGTGTTACATTCTTTATTTGAATTTACGTTTATGTTTCAAGGTTAACTATTGTTGAATGATCTACAAGACTTTGTGCTTGTAATTGTTCATTTTGTTCATGGAATTACTATATCTAGAAGACTTTGTGCTTCTAATACGACAAACAGTACATCTCTCACAGATCCATTGGTGAAAAAGCTACGAAACAACTTTGTGCCTTTGTGAGCTTTCATTTCTCATTTTATTGTTATTTTTATCATACCTAGTATCTCTATGCTTTGCTTTGATAAGATAGAGGTATTGGCATTACTGCTTGTTTTTAGTTTAAAGTTATTTTGAATCAGAACTATCAACTGTGAAGCATTGTAAAACATCTTCTCTGAAAAAATAGAAGCATGAATGTGACACACCCCCGCATTTCATAAATGTAGTGTACATTTTGTAAATACTTAATTAGTTTCACCTTAGCTTCAATTAGCAGTAAGAAGGGTGCCTCCCCTTTCTAAGAGGAGAGATTATATCTCACACAACTATGGTTGATATCTAAGTTGTGTAATCTATTGAAAAGATGATCACAACTTTATAGAGACAAAATGTTTAGAAACTTGTAGCATCAAGGAACATTTGATACTTACATTTAAAGTTTTAAATTTCAATTAATTAATCTCCAAAAATATTTTTATGTCTAGAAAGAACCTTAATTAACATCCATTATATTCCATGATACAATTATGAATGATTCACCAAAGAAATATATTGTAACAAGTCCGAAGAGCTCAATTTTTTATTTCTAGTGAACTTTAAAACTTTTTTTCTATTATAAAGCGTCACATTGGAACCAAAAGATATTACCTCTCCACAAGACTTATTCTTGCTAAATATAGAATGGTGTAATCAAAATAATTATTTCAATAATAACACTAAGATTTATAATGGAATCATTAAGCTTTATCATTCACTTTTATGTTGTGTATTTTCATTGATCTTTAGTTTGTTTTTTGTTTTGAATTTGAAATTTTTTAATGGGCCTTATTTATTTTCTCATCCTTAATCATATATTATGTTGTATTTTATATTTTTCCTTGTCATTATTTACTGTGTGTGAGTCTCCTTGTTCTTTCATTCTTATTTCACCTTCTATATTATTCATTTTATCTTGTTTTGTGTCTTAAATATGTTCTTTCATTCTTATTTTGCATTCTACATTATATCTTATTATCTTTACACATGTTTATGATTACAAGATATTATCTATGTAGCTTAAGTTACCTACTTATTTTTAAGTTTCAATAATATATTATTATCCTCACCTCTAATTCCTTAAATATATTTTTCATGTAACCAATTAGAGGTGTATACCTTATCACTATTGTTCCTCAATGGTATGATTAAATTTTATAATAGAATCTCTCAAATTCTTTAAAAGTTGTAATTTATGAGTATATTTAAGTCATGTTATATTAATATGATTCTTGATTAGTAAATTAGAAATTTTGATCTAAAATTAATTTGTACTAAATTAGTTAGTAAATTATAATAATTAAGTTAAATTGTAATTTTTATATCGATTGTAAATTAGTATAAATTAGTATTTATTAAATTACATTAATTCATAAAATATTAAATTATAATAAATTTGTTAAAAATGTAACATGTGTACATACAATATAATCATTAGTAAGAACCATATATATTGATTTTTAAAAAAATAGATGGATACAAGTGATATACGTGCACATGATAAATATATATCACATAAAAAATTTATAATGCATAAGTGTATGTACATGTGAAAAATATCTATCATGACTCAAAAAATTATGTGTGTTCTGACGAATGGATTGAACATCACTCTATCCAGGAGTACTAAAATCATGTCCCAAGTCATATGTAGAGCCTTGTACATAAAAGTATCCATGCACATGTAAAATTATATCTACATACATTCATGATTATATTTTTTTAAAATTGAAATGAAACATGAAATGTATGCATATACATAACTTATCTAATTTCAATTTTATATAAGAGCTTTATCTAGAATCCACCTACATCATGTAGAGTATGCTGATTATTACTAAATAGAAGCATGAGCTAGTACTAGAACCTATGTACACATGCATGTAAAGTTAGAAAACTTGTGGTATATAAATTTTATTTGTACATGTTTACATATTAAAAAATTAATTGATGTAAAACTATGTGTACTTAAAAGATAGGTGATTTATACCTCATGGTGATGTATTAGATCACCAACATATTTCAAATATCCAAAACCTACACTAAAAAAATTCATTATCCACCTAATACATAGGATTTCAATCAAGAGTTAGCTCACATGTGATCCATTTTATGTTGATATACCAAAAATTTATAAATTGTAAATAAGAATTAAGGGACATAGTAGTACTCGTAGATGGTGCCAACTCTAGTTCACTAGAATAATTTTACCATAAAGAAGCCTACCAAATGATGGTGGTGGAAAATAAAGTGTTACCTCAACCTAATCAAAAACCTACTAAGGGGGGCTATAGAATCAATTTGAACATTTTGATGTCCCCTTGAGCACTATGTGGTTAGCTAACCATGGCCCCTCTATCTATCAAAATAGCATCTAATATATCTTGACACAACATCAAGTAGGATCTCATACTCTATGTTGATAAACTAGTATTTATCTAATAGATCATGGGTGATATATGCACTCAACCTACATAAATCATCCTTCACATTCATTCGTTCCACATCACACATGGTGATACTATATCAACATGAATGAAAGGATCATAACTTTGGTCCATATAGCCTCAATAGGAGGAATGATAATATGTGGATTCAATATCAGATGTCAACAAATAAACCTCATTGGAAATAGTGGTTATACTCTAAAAATGCCACATTTGGAGGGGGTGTGTGCTAGCTCTATAGATGATCCAAATTCCAAACATTTTGGAAGAACCAAAAGGTTTGGACCAATTAATTCCCTCTTATTCATTGGTGGTGGTAAATATACTCATCTATATTGAGGTTTGTTGGAAAACCTACCTCTCCCCTATCCAACATGTCTATGGATAGATGTGTAATCAAAATCTAAATTTAAATGCATCTCTACATATAATTGTTTAAAAATATATAACGTCATCTTATCATTATGAGCTCATCTATGATTAGTTACCAACCATCTAAGATAAATAAGTGGATCTTTGAACCTAGTGATGGAATAGGCCCACACTCTCTCTTGTCCCATATAAAAAGGGAACATGTTGTGAACCATTTCCAATGAAATATCCCTACTCATGAATGGCCATTTTTCATGGCTAGAAGCACTCATATCAAGTGATGCATAGAATTGGTCAATGATAATGTCATCATAGGTGTTGTATGACTAAATTATCTTGATCATACATGTAATCTCACCTCTGATAGTGACTAACATGTCTCTATTTAACAAGTTTGAGGTATTATGTATATGTAATGTCATAGAATTGCACCTAGGGAAAATTCCACATTTTAGCACTTTGCCTAGCATTTATGACACCCAAACACATTAATGAAAAAAATCCCATGGGTCAAAATTTCACAATTCTAGGTCCATGTGGACCAATGGTGAAGCAATATTAGCCTAATGGTCCACATTTCCTAAAAACTGGCGCTTTGGATGCCTACATGATGCACGAACGTCTGCGCGATGTGCTAGCATCCTAGCGGTTTTCTGAGTTTGAAATGAGGAATCTCGAATCTTGACTCTTGACATGTGTCCCAACATTCAAGTTTTCAGGTGTAACGACTCTTTATCGCCCTTTCATGCAACAAAACCCCTCATTTTCTCTCATTTTTTGGGTTCATTCATTCACTCAACCTTCTCTCTTCAACTTGACTCTTGAAGCTCTTCCATTCTTGACAACAACACTTCTACAAGTGAAGCTCTGCTAGGTCGAGGTCCTTCTAATAGACAAAGCTCTCTAACAAGCATTCAACAATGCATTCATGTGTTCAAGAGGGTGTCAAGGCCTATATGTAATGCTCTCTCACTCTTTTCTATTTGTAAATAGGTTAGATCTTTGTTCATTTGCTACTCAGTGGTGTGGGTTCTCTTCCTGAAGCAGGGTTAGCTTTCACCACTCCTTTTGTCTATTTTGGTTACACTCTCTTTCTATCTGGCTATTCATGGAGGTGGGAACACCAAAGTGAGGGTTTGACTGAGGCAAACCCTTATACAACCCCAACATTTTCCCTCATGTTCCTTGTGTGTAGGTTGTAAAGTAGAGCTTGTAATGAAGACTCAGACATCCAGTTGTTAGTAAGTTTTCCCCAAGTTCTCCTTATGTTTTCTCATAGTTTATGTTCTTTATTTTATCATTCTCTTAAGTAGACCTCAGATATGGGTTAGGTAGTGAAACCCTATTTTACCCACCTGAGTTCCTGATTTCTTTGTTGCTCGGGACACCAGCGAACCATTTCGACACTAGTGCACCATGTTAGCATCCTGAATTCACGTTGTTGTCCTTTGGCCAAGAGCTCCTCTATCAGAGGCAAAATATAGAAGCTTCACTCTCTCGAGATCTGAAGTAGTCTTTTCTGATAGTTAATCTGTACAAGCTTTCTTTGTAATTTCTTCATTCAACTTATTTTGAGGTGGATAAGGGTAGTTCATTCCTTGGGATTCTCTTGAGAATGAAGGTACTCGTGTGCAATGAATCCCCCTTATCTCACGTTTTGGTGAACCTGACGTGAAACATTTTGGATCTATTTTTACAATGTTTCAATATCTATGATAATGCTTTTTCTTAGAAGTATATTCCTCTATTTGTAAATCTTCTGAACAAACCTCTTCTTCACAGGTTGAAGAGTCGGTAATAGTTGTAGTGGTCTTTGTGGCTTCTCCGAGCCCTTAGAAACCCATCATTTACTTGACACCAACTAGCCCTTCTCCAAAGAAAGATCATTATGTCTATGGAATTTCATATCATGATGATTCTCCAAATTTGTATTCAAGGTTTGTAAAAGCTATGGAATCTCCTTCTTACAATGTTGTTGGCCACACATATAATACAAGAAGAAAAAAACAAAATTTGGATCAACAACCTTTTGTTCCTACTTCTTAGCCTACTCAAGTTCCTACTTCTTTACTACCTTCTCAACCAAGTCTTCCTTCAACACCTAAACCTATGACTAAAGCACTAGGTGATTATGATCTCATCAAGCAACTTTGCGTTACTATGGCTAAAATCTCACTTTGGGGTTTACTTCAAACCACTCTAGTTTATCAAGAAATGCTTTAGGAATCCTTGCAGAAGTTTCTGTTGCCTACCTCCGCTAGGCCAATAGATGTTAATGCACTGATGGCTCATATTAGTGCGGATTCACCAAATATTATGTTCTATTTACAAGAAATCCCACCTCTAGATGTACAAAAGAAAGCAAATCCTTTGATGATTATAGTTGATATTAATACTATTGGTATTAGACGTACCCTCGTTGACATTGGTTAGCTCTCAATGTTTGTGGTATCAATTTATTGCCCAAGTTTAATGTTGATTCATCTTCATTAGTTGCTTCTTCTTTGTACATTTGTGGGTTCGATAATGTTGGCTACTAGGCTCTAGGAATGATAATATTTCCTTTGTAGCTAGGCTCTGTTACCTTACCCACTTTGGTTTATGTGATTCTTGGCCCTTTACCTTACAATATTCTTTTGGGGAGACCCTGGATTCATGCTATGGTTGTTGTGAATTCCACTCTACATCTTTCTCTAAAGTTTGTTGCATATAATCAAGTAGTCACAATCAAAGCTAACCCATAAGTTTTTCACCTTTGTGAATTAGCGGCTACTAGTCGGGCTTCAGTTGTTTCCACTCTTAAAAATTTTATTTTGTCTTTAAATTTTGATTCTATGACATGTTCCTTAGCGATACCCTCTGTGGAGGTTCTCCTTGAAGCAAACATCATTAAATATGAACCACCTAAAGTAGAAATTCCTAAGTCTTCACTGTCTACTTCTTCTAAAGCGAATGCATTCCTTGGCGAAGACTGGGGGTCTTTGGAATTCTCTTAATTCTTTATTGGAGAATACAAAGTGAGTCCCACTCATCTAAAACTTATGATAACCACGAATTCCTCTAATTAAAAAGCAGACAACACTCACATTGAGGAGGAAAACTATAATCCTATTCAAGAGACCAATCTTTCCCCTTTTAAGGAGGATAGTTCTGCTCTTGCAAAGGAGGATAATGTTTGCGAATCGAGTAAAGGAGATGGTTGTACTCTCATAGATGTGTTCAATTTTCACTGGTGGAATGAAGCTCTCTACATGGAACCACTGCCTTTCAAGGTTCTACAAACTCGCTATGGTTTCAGATATAGACTCGCTTATCAATATGGCTATGGGTGAAAAGGACCTGGACGTATTGATCAAGGAATCTAAGTCACTATCTAGTTCAAGCTTTGTAAGCGCTCTCTAGATTTGGGATGCTCTATTGAACAATCTAACCAGAAACCTTGGTGGAGTGTTAACATGATTTCGGTTGAACCACTTAGTTTGGTCCATCCTGAACTAATAGAGGATGGGGTATAGGCTGAGAAAGTCCCTTTAGATGTTTTATCTTTGGATGAAGCACTTGAGGAATTCTTAGGTTCCTACTCCCCTTTTCCTCCTTTCCATCACAAAAGATGATTCCCGTATTGCCTAAATGAATAGGAGACCATAGCCAATGTATAGAGCATTGATGAGGAGGACCCTCTAGCCAATGTTGAGGATGGTGTCTCAATATCGCATCCTGGAGACCATAGTTCTCTCCTTAAGGGATATAATACTAAAGTCTCTATGGATCCTAAGTCTTCTAAAAAGGTGATTAATATTGGGAAGTTCCTTTCTTCAGAAGAAGCTAAGGAATATTTTGATCTTCTACATTCTCATCCTGATATATTTGCTTGGACATATGAGGACATGCCCAGTATTGATGAGTCTATAGTGGTTCAAAATATTGTCTTATGTCTCGAAACCAAGCCAGTTAAGCAGAAAATCCAAAATATTAATCCCAAGGTCACGTTATTGGTTAAGACTAAGATAGAGAAGCTGTCGAAAGCAGGCTTTATCCATCAAATCGACTACTCCCCATGGATCTTGAATATTGTCTCTGTTAGTAAACCTGATGGCCGTATTCGTATATGCATTGAATTTTGTGATCTTAATAAGGCTTCCCTTAAGGATGATTTTCTTTTACCTAATATAGACATAATTGTGGACTCAACTGCTAGCCATGCCTTGTTGTCTTTCATGGATGGTTTCTCGAGTTACAATCAAATTCATATTAATCTAGAGGATTAGTACAAGAAAACCTTCACTGCCCATTAGGGGACTTTCTATTATGTGGCCATTCCCTTTGGGTTAAAGAATGTGGGAGCAATTTACCAATGGTCTATGACCCTAAGATTTCATGATTTCATTCATAAGATTCTAGAAGATTATGTTGACAATATCTTGGCGAAATCTATAACCCATCAGGATCATGTGAAAAACCTTCATCTTATTTTTGAAAGAATTTGACTCTATAAGATGAGACTTAATCCTCTTAAGTGTGTCTTTGGCGTAGACACGAGAAAGCTTATAGGATTTATAGTCTCTCATCATGGAATTGAAGTTGACACAAATAAGATCGATGCAATTGTTAACATGCCTCCACCTAGGAATATTACCGAGTTGCAAAGTTTACAAGGGAAGATTCAAGCAATTTGAAGGTTCATATCTCAATTGGATGATTATACCCTTCCTTTCACTCATTTTTTAAAGAAATATGTTCACTTTATATGGAATGAAGAGTGCCAGAAAGATTTTGAGTCAATAAAAACCTCTTTGGCTAACCATCTTGTACTAATGTTGGCTATGCAAGATAGACCATTTTTGCTTTACCTCACAGCATCACCGAATGCTTTGGAATCTTTGCTTGCTCAATATGATGATGTCAGGAAAGAGAGAGTAGTCTACTACATTAGTCATGTCCTGGTTGACTATGAATTCTATTATTTGTCCATGAAGAAGCAATTTCTTGCTCTCATATTTTCTACACAGAAGCTGAGGCACTACCTTCTTCATGTTGAAACACATGTCATTGTAAAAAGTGACCTTCTAAAGCATTTTTCTCCAGTACCGACCTTTCTAGGAGGTTAGTGAAATGGGTGATGTTTCTTTCTTAGTGTGACATAAAGTTTATTACTCAAAAGTCAATAAAGGGTCAAGCAGTTGCTGATCGATTGGAAAACGCTCCCTCGCCTCACTCCTTCCCTGGTTTGGATTTATTTCCTGATGAGAAAATTTTTGTAATCAATTATGACCTTGAATGGAAAATATACTTCGATGGGTTGAGATATCAGACTGACTCCGGAGTGGGTGTGGTTCTAATATCACCTGAAGGTAATTCGGTCCCTCTCTCCTTTCGATTAGACTTTCCTTGTACCAATAACATCACTAAGTATGAAGCTCTCGTTGTTGGCTTGCATGCCACAATCACACTAAAAATAAGACATCTTTGTATACTGGGTGATTCTGAGCTTATTGTGAACTAGATTACGGGAACTTATCAAGCCAAGAAAAGTAAGTTGTCTCGACATCAAGACCTTGCTTTGTCCTTGCTTAGAATGATTCTCCTCTTTCACAATAGATAGTGTCCCTAGGAGGGAGAATCGACATGTAGATGCCATGGCAAGTGTTGCTTCCTTGGTACCTTTGGATGAGGATACGAAAGAATACCACTTCATGATTCAGGTCCTTCAATCTCCTATTGTTTCCGATCAGCCTGAATTTAATGATTTTGTGTGTTCTCACATAGACTTGGAAGAATGGTTTTCTAACATTTACAACTACCTGAAGAATGGAAACTTTCCTGATGATGCGACGAAAAATGATTGCACTTGTATACAAAAATTTTTCAGTATGTTATGTTGTCTTTTCAGACGTTCTCTATCATAAATATTATAACGTCTTGCTTCTTCAATGCCTCACTAAAGAGGAAATACCCCTTTTCCCTTAAAGAATCCCATTCGGGTTCTGGGGGTGGAAACTTTGGTGGTAAATACATAGTGAGTAAATTGATACACATGGGGTACTTCTAGCAAATGATGGAATAAGATTCCTTCAACTTTTTTAAGAAGTAAGCAACATAGTCATCTAATTCATGCACCTACACAAGAGTTACAAAATCAGACCTCTCCTTGGCCATTTGCAAAATGGGGGTTGGACAAATATCACTTCCTTCCTCTAAAGGACATGCTTTTATTATCACCGCTACAGATTACTTCACAAAGTGGGCCTAAGTCATCCCACTTCAATCCACAAACACTGAGGCTATTTGTATTTTTCTTTTAAACAACAGTATTTCTCATTTTGGATTTCCCGCTACACTTGTCTCTGACAATGGTACGCCATTCAAGAACAAGGAAGTAAAGTAATTCCTAGAGAAATTTCACATTCAACATAGATTTTCTACACCATATTATCCTCAATCTAATGGCCAAGCAAAAGCGTCTAACAAGACTCTTGAGCTCATTCTTCATAAAATAGTTAATAAACATGGTAAGGATTGGCATATTCAATTAACATACGCTTTGTGGGCCTATCGCATGAGTAGTTTTACGGCGATGGGAATGACGCCTTACAACCTCATGTATGGTGCCAAAGCTATCATGCCTTTAGAGTTGAAAATTTTGTCTTTGTGGGTTTCCCTTGAAGGGTTAATTGATGATGAAACTTACCGATCCAATTGTTTGCATCAGCTAGAGATGCTTGATGAGTGTCCATTACAAGCCCTTGATCATCTTAAAGCTTATCAATGATCATTATCCAGACAATATAATCAAAGTGTACTTCCTAGAACTTTCAAGGTAGGTGACCTAGTTCTCTATGAGAATCAGAGAAATGTAAATGCACCGCCTAATCAAAGGGGAAAATTCAGTCCTAATTGGTTGGGCCCTTACATTTTCATCTCCATGTATGGTTCAGGTGCCTACAGATTATCATCTATGGATGGAACACCTCTAAAATAACCTAGTAATGCAATGCACCTTCACCGATACTATGTGTAGTGTCTAATGTGTCATATGTGTAGTGTTCACTCTTTAAGGGTTGTAGCATTACATATGTTGACATTATTCATTAACACATTATGAAATTTTTTTGTGTTATGATGTGATCATGTGTGTGTGAGAGAGAGACATACATACATGTATCCTACTATAATGTGTATCTATGCATTACATTATATATTTTAGGGAAGTTAGATTATTATTGTATTTAATCAACATACATCCATGTGTGTTCAATAAATCATAATAGCATATAATGTAAACATACATCCATATACATATATAAGATCCATAGCACCAACATACATGAAAGTAAGGAACATACACATCAAAATATACAATTTCATGGCATAAAAATTGGTATCTCATGTATATATGTATAAATATCAAATGTCATGTACATGTATCAGGCTAGTGTCATCAAAAAATAAGTGGCTACTGAATATGTGTATCAATGTTTGTACAAAAAAGATCTACAATATATTTATTGTGACTACAAAACTGATGTACAAACTAGAGGCTCTCTATGGCTGGGGCATGTGGCTCTCAGAGCTCTCTAGCTCTAGTTGTGGCCATGGCCGAGGCTACATAGTGGTGAAAAATCTAGAGCAGTGTGAATGTGAGGCTGACATAGTTGCACACATCCCCCTGATCTCTCCTTGAAGGGAGCATATCTGCATATAGTCCTGGATGAGCTCTTTCTACAGTTGCTAGTCACCCATCGGGATCACGGTTGTCGCTTGTCCCATGAGGTCATTAAGGTAGCTCTGAAGGGTGTCACACACCTATGCAGCGACATCATTCCTCATCACGACTGTGTCTCGCTCTGTGAGTGTCATCCACAACTCCCTTGACAACTAGTCGCGCTACCCTCAAAACATGGTAACATCAGTTGCCCTTTGTACAATCTCCACCTGTGCCTCCTCCTATGCAATCCTTAGACATGCCACTGGCTCGAAAAGGTGGACATGGCGTCCCACTGAAGGTGATCAATATGCATCAAGGAATGCCCCCTAGATCAACACAACAGGGGTCACCTCTGATATGCATTGGGTGAAGAACCCAGTCCATCCCCGAGTTTCCATTGCAAACACATAAGCAGAATATACATCAGTATCATAAAATGTATAAAATTGAAACATGGTGTATGTATACATGAGATGAAAACTAGAAATAATGAAATGAAACAATATAAATAACTGTTATACCTAGGTCCTTTGGCTTCCAGAATGGGTTAGGGGGAGGAGGTGTGCTCAGTCCTGCACCGTCGGTGATAGGAGTTGCCTCAAATGCTATAAGGGCTAGTGGTTCCAATGAGAAAGGAGTAGCTAGTGGAGGGGAAGACATCCTCCATCACCTCCTAGGTCTCCACAACTCCGCTCTAGCCTCCTCAACCTGCTGTTGCTCCTCCTTGCCATCACTACCTCTATGCCTCCACCTCTACCTGGGTGGTTGTGGTGGCATGTCCCCTATAATTTGGGATCCCCTTTAGAAGCCTCTGCTAGGAAAAATGGGGTGGGACAATGTGCTTCCCACCATGCCAAAAAATCTTGGGCCATGTTGATGCTATCTAGTGTCCCCATCGGTGGTAGGTCAACATCGTCAGTGTCATTGTTAGAGAGATCCACATCTGCTAGGGTAGGGCGCAGATGGTCCTCAGGCATCGATGTGCTCTACATAGCTCGGGTGTGTGTGGGGACAAGAGGGGGAATGGTATGAACCTGCCTGTGCTATCGTATGACTTGACTCCAATAATACTATATGATAACAAAATTTGTGCACCCGAGGATGAATTGGTCGCGTTGTAGGTTTTGGAGGAACCTGCGATCATCAACCCACCAAAAATACTGGTAGGGTCTCCACCTAATCCTGTCTAGCATCAAGGTATCAAACTATAGCCACTAGAACTACAAATCATCGTGCCTCCACTATCGAGTGAGCTCATACCAATGGGTCATTAGGAAAATGTAGTTCTACACCTGTGGATACCCGTCTGGCCTAGTTCACATGATGTGGATGAAATCCCACACATGAAGGAGTGTGCACACGGTTAGGTTGCGGTACTCATAGTGGACCTACCAGTTGAGCTCCTGGTAGAGGTGCACAAGCATGTTGTGCCTCCATGAGAAAATGGTTCACCACTCCATCATCGCCTGAATGGTGTGGATGAGACCCCCATGGAGGTGAGAGCCTCATACATTTATGGTCACCCACATGGTGACAATAACCACCATGATGCGACATAGTAGAGGGGAAATGGTTCAAGCCTGGCCGAACCATCGGGTGTAGATATGCCTGGTCCCGTCTTTGTCGTCTATTTGGCTAGAGTAGTATCGGACTCCATCCAATCACTCCTGCATTGAGTGTGTGTCATCAATCGCCACCCATCGGTGACAGATGGGAAGCCCGAGGATATGGTAGACATCCTCTAGTGTGATCATCATCTCTCCAGTCAGTAGTTGGAAGCTATAGGTGGTGGCATCCCACCTCTCCATCAATTCCATCAACATGCAGTCATGATACAACATCTTTGGCATGGTATATACATGCCATAGGTTGACCCATTGCAAATGGATGATCTAATCATTAGTGAGTCAATCCATCTGATCTTGTAGCAGGTGAAGCACCCACCCTTTGAGATGCTCCCTAATCTCTGGATAATCCTATGAAAAAAGAAGTGTGTGTCAATACATAGCCAATTACGAAAAATCTAAGTTAAAAATATTAAAGGATGCATGCACACCACACAAATTTCTATGAGCCGCGTAGGTGTCCCTATTCGCCATTAATGACACAGGGACGACAATGTGCCCCTTGGATGCTAGCGCATCCTCAAGACGCCAACGCCCATCCTAGATGCCAGTGCGTGCCAAAGATGTGTGCCCATGCCTAGGATGCTTGTGCACCTAAAAGTCTAAAAAAGTGTAAAAAGTTACCAAAAAATGCTAAACAAAGAGGTTTTGAGGCCTACCTAATTGACCTCGACGCCCTCGACAATGTATGCACACAGTTGGTCTAGCCTCAGATCCTCGTAATCATGTCTTCTTGACATTTTGATGATTTTTCTCTCACAAAAGTCAGCAAAATCCTTGTGGTGAACAGTGAAAATGACCCTTCTCAAGCCAACTTAGGTATATGTAGGCCCCTCGAGGCCCATTTTCCCTGGATTTTGTGGCTCCCTGGTTTCTCTTGATTTTACCCCACCTCACTAGGGGAAAACTCAAGAGGGGGCATATATTCACCTCTTCAACATATTTTTTCTTCCGAATCACCAAATTTTTCTTGACAATTCTTCTTGTCATTGTAGCTTCTTCCAATTTTTGGAACTAACTTAAAATTGAGTTTTGTAGAATAAAATTTTGCATCATTTTTCACAACCAGTCTTGCACTTCTTACTGAGTTTGGTTGTTGGGGGGAACCTTCAGTACTAGCTAGCTTGATTGTAGTAACCTCTGTGGTACCTTCTTTTGGCACGCAAATTTGTAAAATTTCAAGTTTGGGTGAAATTTTTTCTTCTCTACTTTAGTGTGGTTGATTTTTTGCAAAATCGAGCCCATTAAAGTGGGGGAAAAATGTAATGTCGTAGAGTTGTACCTAGGGGAAATTCCACATTTTAGCACTTTTCCTAACATTTATGACACCCAAATGCATTAATGACAAAAATCTCATGGGTTGAAATCTCACAATTCTAGCTCCATGTGGACCAATTGCAAAGCAACAGCAACCTGATGACACATTTCTCAAAAATTGATGCTTTGGACACCTGTACAGTGTGCAGATGTCTGTGTGGCACGTTTGGCATTTTTTTGAGTTTGAAATGAGGAATCTTGAATCTTAACTCTTGACACGTGTCTCAGCAGTCAAGTTTTTAGGTGTAACAACTCTTTTCTGCCCTTGCATGTAACAAAATCCCTCATTTGCTCTCATTTTGGGGGTTCATTCATTTACTCAAGCTTCTCTCTTCAACTTGACTCTTGAATCTCTTCCATTCTTGACAGCAACACTTCTACAAGTGAAGCTTTGTCGGACTGAGGTCCCTCCAACAACCAAAGCTATCTAGCAAGCATTCAACGGTGCATCTGTGTGTTCAAGAGGGGGTCGAGGCCTATTGGTAAGGCTCTCTCACTCTTTTCTATTTGTGAATAGATTAGATATTTGTTCATTTTCTACTTGGTGGTGCAGGTTCTCCTCCTGAAGTGGGGTTTGTTCTCCATGGAGGTGGGAACACCAAAGTGGGGGTTTAACTGAGGCAAACCTCTATACATCCCCAACATTTTTTCTCATTCGCGTTGTGTGTAGGTTGTAAAGCCGAGCTTGGAGTGAAGACTCAAATGTCCGGTTGTTAGTAAGTTTTCCCCAAGTTCTTTGGTTTTCTCATAGTTTTTATTCTTTATTTTATCATTATGTTAAGTAGATCTCAGATCTAGGTTAGGTAGTGAATTAACTCTGTTTTGTTCGCCCGAGTTCTTGAGCTCTTTGTTGCTCAACATGCCAGTGCACCATTTGAACACCAACACGCTACGTTGGCATCCTAAATTCATGTTGTTGTCCTTTGGCTGAGAGCTCCTCTATTGGAGGCAAAAATATAGAAGCTTCACTCTCTCGGGATCTAAAGTAGTCTTTTCTAATAATCAATTTGTGCATGCTTTCTTTGTAATTTCTTCATTTGGCTTATGTTGAAGTGGATAAGGGTAGTTCGTTCTTTGGGATTCTCTTGAGAATGAAGAGACTCGTGTGCAAAAAATCCCCCTTATCTCACAGTATAGTTTGGTCTAGACAATGCAATGTATTATCTAATCTCTAAATGGTGTTAGAATATATATTACTTATATGAACATGATTAGACTTATTAGATTGATGAGAAGTTTGACCAACCATATCTAATTATCGACATAATTAAAACAAAAAATTACATTTTGATTTTGAAACTAAATTTAATTTAATTTAAACACATAATTTAAAACTTATAAACACATGATACAAAGTTGGATTCAACAAAATCCCACAATTTACTTACATTTTCAATTTCATCTAGCTCACTAGCTAAATAAAATCAATTAAAAAATAATTTTTCAAAACATGTGCAATATAGATTCCTATCACTAATATGCATCATAAATTTGTCTCTCACTATAGTTCTAAATTATAAATGGTGAGCATTAAACACAAAATATTAAATGTTAATCCTAAAAATTATTTTTAAAAATCCTTGACTATGAGAAATATCAACCTTGAATGTAAACCATAGGCTCTAAAAATTGAACTATAAAAACTAATCTTTAAATGTTGAACCCTAGGAATTGGCCCTTTAAACCTAAATAATGAATCATACAACTTAATTGTAAGTGTTAACACTAAGCCTTTAACATTATACATTGGACAAAAACATTTAATAAGGAATGTTGAACACTAAACCTTCAACCAAGAACCCCAAAAACTAAACATTTAAACCTAAAATTTTTACATTAAACTCTAAACCTAACCTTTAAAGCTTGAACCTCATGCCTTAATTCTAAATGATGAATGTTGGATCCTAAATATTAAAAATTAGACATTATAAGTTGAATGGTAAGCCTAGTTTTATGAACCCTAAATCTAAAGCAATAATTTTAAATACTAATCCATAATATTGAATTATTAATTTTAAAACTTTAACTAAGAACCTAAAATTTAAAACTTTGAGACCTCTACTCTATACCTTAACCCCTAAAGGTTTAACCATATGGATTAATTCTTGACAAATGAGTCTTGAATCTTGAATTCCAAACAATAGACAATATATGTTAAATGTTATAACTAAAGTTGAGATTCAACCTAAACCTCAAGCAATAATTTTAAACACCAAACCAAGTAAAATTTGAATAATAAATGATAAATCTTCAACCAATAACCTTAAACCTTGAAACTTAAACTATACCTTAAACTCTATACCCTAACCCCTAAATTTTGAACCCTATGTATTCAATATTAAGCCCTGATCCATGACTAATATACATGCATAACACATTAGTTATTATTTAAATATTGTTTGCACATGAATTATATGTTAAATTTACATCTAGAGGTCTATTAAATCACATTAAGGTTGATACACCTAATGATGAGTTTAGAAAGTATTTTCTTAAAATGATAATGTATTTAATGTCCCTCTTCCCATTGATAATTAATTTCATTTTTAAAAATTAATTTATTTATGATTAGGAAACATAATATATACTAATTTGATCTAGAGGTTCTTAAATTATTTGAAAAATATTAAATTAAAAATTTGTTAGAATTTCTACTTTTTGATGCATGTGTTTAGATTATGTATCTAAATTTATAAAATATACACCAATTTTTATTGTTAGACATGGTAGAGTATGGCTTGAGACTAGGGCTACACCATAAAAGGATAGAAGAATAGGAGGATGACATATAGCCTCAAAAATAAAATTAATAAGTAGATTTTACTAAATTAAGGGGAAGGGTGGAAGAGTGTTGTTTCTATTGGATTGTTGTTTGGAATGGTATGAAATGTGTTATAGCATTTTTGGGGGAAGGTTTTAAGAAAGTGTGGCAAACAAGATTGAATAATTAAAGTACCACATGCAAGAAAGAAGGAAATAAATAAGGAAAATTTAATCTCTTGAAATCATTTTGTGTGATAGAGAAAAATTATAAAGTTTTGTAATCTCACCAAGCTAACCAAAATTCTAAATATAAATATATTGAATATGGTTAATCTAAAATCATTTATTGAAATGTTAGTTTTATTTTATGATTATTAATGTAAATATATTCCTAACAAGAATGGAATTGTAGGAAATACTTTCTAATTAGTTGTTGAATTTTGTTTGGTTATAATACTATTTGATTCATATGTTTGTCTTATATGGTCATGTTAGTTTCTAATTGGCATGTCAGAGACTTGTAATATTTGAATATATACCCTCTACCCCTATAGTTATAGTGAAAATGTTTATTTTTTTGGAAAATGGTGCCTATGACATTTGGAGATATGAATAAGTTAGATTGATAGGATGATTTAAAAATTATATTGGGAAATCTTAGAATGTGTATAAAAACCCTAAATGTACATGAGGATGTAATACTACAAAAATAGTAGTCTAGTAATATATTTGTTCTTGTATTAGATTATTATTATTTATGCATGTGTGTGATCTCTTGAATATCCATATTGTTCATGTGTGTATCATATTATCTTAATTTTCTAGTTATAATCCTTTTAACAATAAGACCCTACTCCTATTGACCATTAGTGATGAATAATGTTTTTGTTATGTAAAGTAGGTGGGAAAAAAATCTGAATGTGGAGGAAATGTGTGTCATATTATCTTAATTTTCTAGTTATAATCCTTTTAAAAATAAGACCCTACTCCTATTCACATCGTAAGAGTGGGAGATGATAGTGTAAATGATAGTATAAAACCATAAAATTGAGAAAGGGTAAAAGTTTGTCTATGAAGGGAGAATTCTTCTAATACCATGTATAGATTTTAGTGCAATTAGATCTCCAAACTTTCTTAAAGGTTCCCCATTGTGCTTGCTAAATTGAATTCTCTAGCCAAGGAATATTTTTTGATGTTTTACTTAGTTATGAGACATTGTCGATAGCAAACACATCATCCTCTAAATCTAAATCATCTTTCAAATTTGAAAGTATGTGGTTTAGGCATCCCCAGTTCTTGGACCTTTTGAAGAATTGGTGGTTTAATGCTCCCTATGTACAGGGCTCCAAAATGTTCCAATTTTATGAAAAATTGAATTATTTGAAACATCAAATCAGAATTTGGAACAAACAAGTGTTTAAAAATATTTTTGAACAAAAAAATGTTGTGTTCAAGGAGTTAACAACAATTCATGAGCACATAATTCAAAATGTTTTGGATACTGCTTTATTTGAAAAACAAAAAAATATCCAAGAGGAATGGGAAGAATTATGTGCAAGAGAAGAAGTGTATTGGAGACAAAAGTCTAGGGAATTATGGCTAAAAGAAGGAGATTGGAACACAAAAAAATTTCATGCCTCTGCTCAAATAAAAAAAAGTAACAAAGTCAATTCAGTCAATTCAGGAGTCTTCATCAGACAATTGGCTAACTAAGGAGGAAGATATTATTAAAGAAAGTGTGAAATTTTTTTTAGAGCTCCTTTCTGCTCCCCACACCATGCTTCCAAAGTAAATTATCAACAAGAGTTATTAAACACAATCCCACATCTTATCAACTTAGAAGACAACGAAAAAATCTTAAAGCCTTTTTCCATGGAAGAGCTCAAATCGGTGGTATTCTCTCTTCCCCCTGACAAGGCTCCTGGCCCGGATGGGTTTACAACATTTATTTTTTAGAAATGTTGGGATTTATTATGTTTTGAGCTCCTTTGGGCACTTGAGGAATCCAGAAGAACAAGCTTCATGCTCAGAAAATTTAATGTAACTAACATTGCAATATTGCCAAAAGTTTCATAACCTAAAACATTTGTTGATTTCAAGCCCATCTCCTTGTGCAACACAATATATAAAATATTCACAAAAGCTATTTATATGAGACTTCAACCGATCATTCCAAGGATCATATCTCAAGAGAAAGGTGGGTTTGTGCCAAGGAGAGAAACGTCTGAAGGATAAATTGTTGCTCATGAGGTCCTACATTCAATCTCAACATCCAAATTGTCATCTTTCATAGTTAAACTAGATATGATGAAAGCCTATGATAAGGTTGATTGGCAGTTTCTCAATAAGGTACTGGAAAGATTTGGTTTTTGTTCTCACTGGCGTAGATGGATAAAGTCTTGCCTATCTAGAGAAAATTTATCAGTAATTATAAATGGTAATCCCACTGGATTCTTTAATGCTTCACAAGGGGTCAGACAAGGTGATCCTCTCTCCCTATTTCTCTTTATAACTATGGCAGAAGCTTTAAGTCGCTTCATCCTCTTGAAACATAATGAAGGCTTATGGAAGGGAGTGCAGATAGAATATTCAAATACATTGGTTACACATTCTCTTTTTGCTGATGATACCCTACTTTTCAATAAATCTTTATTATTGGAGGCAAAGTAGGTCAAAGAGGTTCTCAACAAATATTCTTCAGCTTCAGGGAAAAAAGTTAATCCAACCAAGTCCAAGGTATACATTCTAAACACCCCAGAGGATCTTAAGGAGCAAATAGTCACCACCCTTGGTTTCCAAGAAGCGGAGTTTCCTTGTACCTATATAGGGATCCCTTTCTTTAAAGGCTCTAACAGGGTGCATTACTGGGATAAGGCAATTAGCAGGCTTAAGGCAAGAATTTTATTATGGAAAGCATGATGGTTATCTCTTTGAGGCAGAATCCTTCTAATTAAATCAATGTTATCATCCATCCCCAACTATTTCCTTGTTGTCCTCAAAGCCCCTACTTCGGTAATTTGGGAAATAGAGAAAATAATAAGATCTTTTCTTTGGAAAGGAAATATAGATGGTCACAAGAAGGTTCCTTTGCTATCTCTAGTGAATCTGGAAAGAGGCAAGAAACAAGGAGGGGCTGGAATCCAGAATCTCACATGGAGAAACAAAGATTTTGGAGCCAAGTTAGCATGGAAAATGTACAACAATCTGGATGCAAAATGGGTTAAAATTTTACAGACTAAGTATCTAGATAATGCTCTTCCTTCAAGAATCCTAATAGTTGCAGACCCTCCAAAGGGTTCTGCCATTTGGAATTTCATACTTTAGAGTAGGCAACTTATAACAAAGTATACATCCTAGGAAGTGAATAATGGGAAGAGTGTTAAGTTTTGGGATGACTCGTGGAACGAGAAGCCACCTTTGGCAAACATTCAAGAGTTGCAGGAGGTAAGAGTTATCCTTTCTGAAGCTTGGGGAGAAAATCTATTAGACTATGTGTATCCCTTGAGTCCTATCAATGGAAAAGTGGTGTGGAGAAAGCCTAAAGTAAATATCTTGTCACCTCAGCAGTTGGTGTTATTCACTAATGTTATGAAAGAAAGATCAGTATATTTATCTGCAAAAGTAGATAGAATCATATGGGAAGCTTCAAAAATAGGATCCTATTTTGTGAAGGAAGGATATTCAGTTTTAAGTCAATCCAACCATGTTTCACAACAGTAACGTTCTTTTCTCTTCTGTTGGAACAGTAAAGTTTTACCAAAAGTAGGGGGTTTGCATGTCTTGCTATTCAGAAAAGGATTTTAACTAGTGATCGTTTGGTTAAGTTAAAAATAGCAGATATGTTCAAATTCCCTTTATGTGAAGAAGAATTTGAAACAGTGGATCATCTGCTTCTCCAGTGCAATTTTGCATTCCAGTGTTGGAACTTTGTAAAAGAATAGCTTCAAATTAATATCCCTCTACCAAACACAATTTGGGATCTTTTCCAAAGTTGGACACTTTTATACCAGTCCTCTTTCTTTGCTTGTATTTGGTACATTGTGCCAGCGATAATAATTTGGAACATATGGTGGGAAAGGAATTTGAGGATATTTAGGAAAATAAAATCTCCAGTAGCCTTAACATTGTTGAAAATTGAAAAGGAGATTTCAGAAGGAGTTAACTCATGTGTGTAGAGAGAAAAGCAAACAAATTCATTGTTTACAAGTTGGGACAGTGATATCTCAAAGAATTGGAAGAGTATTAAGTTACCATTTGATGGTAGCTTGTTTACAAATGACTCAAATAAAGTTGACAGGAGTCTAGTTAAATGGGCCCCTCCATAGCAGGGCTTTGTAAAAATCAATTTTGATGGGGCATCTAAGGCAGATGCAGAAAAGTCAGGGGCAAGAATCTGCATTAGAAATGAGACAGGTAAAGTTTTAGCAGTCTCTTCAATCCACTTAGCTCATGGTTCGAACAATAATGCAGAAGCTCAAGCCTTGCTACTTGGGTTAGAATTGGCATCAAAATTGGGTGTTGCAAACATTCACATTGAAGGTGATTCTTTGATTGTTATTAATGCATGTAGATCAAGAAGGGTTCACAATTGGAATCTAAATTACATTTTAGAGCAAGCATGGTCTTTGTTAGATGGTTTTAGTGCTTCTATAATTACCCACACAGACAGGGAAGGAAATAGAATAGTAGATTTCCTTGCCAATCTTGGTTGTGAGAATAGAGAAATACATGCCTTGCATGACATGAATCAGATAAAAGACATTCCTCAATTATTTGACCTAATACAGCAAGAGCTAAATTGAGTCTGAGCTGGAATCATAACCTTGAGTCACTGCCAACGTGGATATTGAAGGACTTTTCAAATCTAAGATATGCCTAAAAGATAGACATGTGGCTTGTGATTCTCTCGAGGTAATGATGAATTGGTAACTTTCAGAGTTGTTCACATTAGAATAAAGGAAGGTTCGTATCAGTCATCAAAGGCCATGCTTATCAATTGTTGTTGTCACATTGTCTGATTTCTGCTCCAGTCCTTTCAAAGCACCTAAGAGTCATGTGTTTTCTCCTTTCATTCTGTTATAATGATGAATTGAAATGCATTATAAGCCACCTTCTTTTTAAACATTCAGCTAGCACGAGTCGGCCTTGTAATGGTACATAGGGGAATTAATTTTTCAACCATCATGATCCTTTTCATGATGTTCTCGTATTCCAATTAGGAAGGATTTGGCATTAAATAGGCATTTAATATTATTATTTGTACAATTTCGTTTAACAGCAGCAAGGCATTTTGAGGTATTATAGCATTTCTATTTTAAGAGTTGGAAACTTCGCCTTCCACTGTAAGCTTAATGATGTATCATCCTTGGAACCTAAGGGTTTTGTTACCAGCTAGACCGTGGGAGCGTCCATTCGAAGAATACCTCATGCGAGATGCTCTGCAATCGATGTTCATCATAAACAATGTGAGAGTAGAAGATATTATTAGAATTATCTTGGGTCAAGAGATTACCAGTCTGAAGGCACACCATCTCATCTACCCATCACAGGTGATCTCCATTTTCTTGTCAAATGCTCTCGATTTCATTCAGTCACTGGTTGAATTGGAAGAGCTAGCTAGGAAATATGTTAAAGTCTAATTTATTCTGGATAATGCAATACCCTCTGGTGTTCAAAAATATAATTTCTTTGTTGGAGTTGGTTTATCAAAGGGCTCTTCCCTAGGGATTTAGTGCAGAACAGGCAGTGTTATGAAGAGTTTTTTTATGCCATTAAGTTGGCATTATAGTTTAACAATGATAGCATATTACTATGAGCCTTAAGGAAGCATCAGAGGCACACTTGTTCCATTATGGCTCTGGAAATAAAAGAGAAATAATTTGCATTGGCCTATCTCCATGTATTTAACATGCCTCCTCTTCAGAATGGTGTGTTGCTTGACCTTCAACTCGGGGTTAACCTGTCAACTCACGAGCAATATGGGGCAATCAACCAACTCATGGTGTCAATCGGCCAGTTTGTGTTCAATTTGGGGCAAACCAATCAGTTCATGGTCATTTCCAAGCTCAAAATCAGGCTCATATGGCTCCAACCCTAGGGTTTTCCAATGCTCAAACTGGCTTTCCATTGGTGGTTGCATCTCCATCACCTTCTCTTTCCAATCAAAATAGGGCACTTGTTTGTAGCAGAAGATTCTTTGAGAGGGGTCTTCAATTGGTTGAAAATTTAGAAAGGAAAGATGAAAACTCGGTTAATGGGGAGTCAATGAAAAGTTGATTTTGTCTCAGTTACTCAATTTCGTGGGGGATTCAAAAATTGTAAAAGGTCAGGGGTTTTTTCAAATTTTGCATAGGATTTAAAATTGTAATCTGTGGTGGGCGTCCACACTTTTCAGGTCTTAATCTGTGACATGAGGTCACCTCCTACGAGGTCTAGTTCAATAGTTGTTTAATTTTGGGCTATAAATGGAGGTTTCTTATTGTTCTTCCTGCCAGTATGCCCTTTGAACTAGTTTTTGTATACATTTATTTATTAAATATAAATTATAAGTGGCTCGCCACTTTTTGCTTACAAAAAAAAAAAAGGATGGTACATAACTAGATGGCTTGGATGAAATACTCAAAGGTTTAGCTATTTCTTTGTAAGGTATATTAATTTGTAATAGATAAGAAATATTTAAATGTACAATCCATCTTTATCTATTTAGAAATAGGATATGAGGTTTTGGAGTTTAGGTAGGTGTTTAGATCTCTTTCTCTAAATTAGTAAATTCCTTTTGTCTTCATTAGTTGACATGCGAGCTTTTTGTCATAGAACTAAGTATTCTCTAATCATTAATTAATTTTTATGGTATCACCATGCTCACTATATGATATTATCTAATCCAATCTATAAACTTCCACTCTATCTATACTCCATAACATATATTTAAGTTAATTTGTGTAAAATTTTATTTATTTAATAAACTATCTTAAATAAACCTTATCAATCTTTTTTATTTTTGTTACTTCAAAAAGGGTATCCAACCTTAAAACCCAAATTACATTTTTAGATATATGATTAATTTTTATAGCTAATTTTTCATCCATATTTAGGGTTTCTTTAATTTATCCTTTATTTCTAGAGTTTGATAATTGAATATATTGCATGATTAATCTTACCCACCATTGGTTTTCCTATGATTATACTTTTTGGAATATTTTGTAGATCTAATTTAGGATTCATATATTGGTCCATAGAAAAATAAATACCCCTATAATGTCATTTGATTCTTCTTTCTAGTGTTTGCACATGTATTGTATATATAAATAGAAAACCATAGATACTATAGAATTTTTTTTCTATACTATGGATCCTATTGTCCTCTATCCTTGAATTTTATCTATTCCTTCATCATTGATAATGAAATGTTTAAAATTTTACATTTGACCCTATTGTTGTTGATTCAATCACGACTTTTAGTATACTAATTATGGAATTGCATTGTCCAAAAAAATATTGTATGATTATATATGTTATTTTTTCTCTTTTGTGGACTTACTACACTTCCTTCCTTACTATAAACTCTTACTTCACCTCTTTTCTTAGTGCAAACTATTTGGATGATAGTTGTAATGATATAGCTTATGTTTCCTTATATTTTAGATAGATCGTAATAATCTTAATTTTGGTGATATAAATTGCGATAATATATAAATGTATATATTTATGTATGTATATGTATGTACGTATGTATATATATACATATACATACACACACACATATATGTATGTATGCATGCATATATATGTGTATGTATACATGTGTATGTATGTATATGTATATATGTGTATATATGTGTATATATATGTATCTATATGTATGTAAGTATATGTATATATGTACGTATGTGTATATATATGTGTGTATATATATGTATATTTATGTATATATGTATGTATATATGTACATACATAAATAAATAGATACATATATACATATATATTTATGTGTGTAAATGAATGTATGTATATGTACACATTATACACATACACATACACATACATACATATGTATATATGTATGTATGCATATATATGTATATATGTATGTATGTATATATATGTATATATGTATATGCATATATGTGTGTATATATATATGCATACATATATATATATATGTATATGTTGAAAGTTTGGAGATATTGGAATCTTGAGTTGTGTGTGAGTTGCTTGGGTGTTTTCATTGATGTCAACCCCTTGTATGAAGAGAGTGTTGGAATTTTTCTAGTGTTGATGATGTCAACCCATAGCATTGGAGTTTTTGGAAACCTGGAGTTGTTGGTATTAATGTCAACAAAATGTTGTCGGTGTTGTCATTGATGTCCTACTTCAATTTAGTTACAGAGGTTGTTGTCCTAACTTGTGTTTGAGGAAATTGCTGTAGTTGGAAAGTGTTGCATGTTGTAGATGTTGTATTTGTGTTGCAGAGATGTTAGTAATTTTGCTGATGAAGTTGGTTTACTTGGTTTCCAAGTGCTTTTGAGAAAATTTGAATAAAAGAGAGTTTAGTGTAATAGAGTGGTGTTCAGTTTTTCTCTCCACATTTCTTCATGGTTGAAGATATTACCATGAAGTTTGGATGTGAATATCAGAGGTGTTTAAAGGTTTCATATTCAGAGTTTTAGTTCTTGGATCATTTTGCAGTGGAAGATATGTTTGATAGTATGTTTGTCTAGTGAAATAGGGTGTCTGGGAGAAATCAGATTGCTTTGCATTTCTCCATAGTGAAGGTTTTGGCATTGTGGATCTTGGAACATTCTTATAATTATTTTATCTACCTTCCCTTGAAGTTTCAAGTGATTTGGTGCTTCGTAAAGTTGTTTGGTGTGTTGGATGTCTATGATAGTATGTCTAGTCACACAGAATCAAGGTGTTCTTGAGTTTTAGGTGGTTGTAGTAGCTATGCAGAATATTCTAATGATGCTGGAATATTTTGAGTTGTATGGATATTGTGGAGTATTTTTGTGTGGTTTTCAAGATGTTTTTAGACCTTGAGAGGTGTGTTTGGAGTCGCTTGTTAGTGTTACTATAGGTTTGGCTAACCTAGAGCACTAGCACTAATGGCAAAGGTTAATTATTGTTTGAGGAAGTATTGAGAAGAGTTTTGGTGTAGATTTGGGTCCCAATTAAGTAGTGGCATGGTTTGGATTCACTTCTTTATGTTGTGGAAGTGTTTGGTGATGACCTATTTGGTGTTGCACAATTGAGGTGTGTAAGTTTCCTTAAGGCTGACCTAATTGAGATTGTTTTTGGTTGTGGAGTGTATAAATGCAAGGTGAATTGTTATGTGGAAAAAGAGGAGAGTGTGTGATGTGAAAGATGCAAATCTAATCAAGTGTGATTATCTAAGTGTGAGCCTTAATTCCTATGACTTTCTAATGCAATGAGCAGAAGGTTTCTACATTTCAGTTTGTTTGATGAGTTATTTGTGCTTCAGTGGAACTGTACCTTTGACATATGAGAGATGCATTGTTATTCGTTCAAATTGGTAGTGAGCCACCCCTTCTTCTATTCTTCTTTCTTTTGGATAGTGAGTCCATTAGCAATGAGACACCGGTAGTGAGCCTTTCTTTATCTCTCTAGGAAGTGATCCTTATTGTATTCAGTGTTGCAATTCATATATTAGTGAGCTAATCCTCGTTGTGGTTTTTACCTTCTTGTGTTTTCCATTTAAATCTAGTGTTCTTATGTGTTTGTTGTGTTTGCATTACTACTTTACATGTTTACATTATGTTAATGCATATTAAGGGTTTAATGGTGGATAAGGGTTTAAGGGTTGATGTAGATATGAATGTCAATGAGGGTTTTTGATGTTTTAAAGTATACAAATGATTCACCCCCCTCTCAATTTTCTTGTGCATCTAACAATTGGTATCAAATCTATTGTTCTCAAGAAGAAGCTTAACCACTTGAAGTAGATCCAGATGACGCATAGGAAAGGTGTCAAAGCTCCTTTGTTTGATGGAACAAATTTTATCTTTTGGAAAGTTGGGATGGAGTCATTTTTGGTTTCTCTTGGATTTAGAGTTTGGTAGTCTATTGAAAAATTCTATAATATTCCTTCAATTGGTCTAACAAGTGATGATGAGATTAAGGATTATGAAAACAATGAAAAATAAAGGAATGCAATCCTGAGTGGTCTTTCTGATTCAGAACTTGGAAAGGTGATAAGTCTAAAGTCTTCTAAAGATATCTTGACAAAGTTGGAAGGTATCTATGAAGGATATTACAAGGTCAAACAAGCGAAGATGTAGAACTACAAATCCATATTTGAAACCCTAAGGATGTCTGAATATGAAGATATTACTGCCTACATGCTCAAAGTTGATGAATTTTTCAATGCCATCAATGGTCTTGGTGGAAAGTTGGATGAAAGAGAAGTATTGAAAAAGGTATTAAGAACTCTGCCTAAAGCTTATAGCCCTAAATTTTTTGCTATTGAGGAAACTCATAATTTGGATAATTATTGTAGAGATCAAATGTTTGGTTATTTAACTTATTTTGAAATGAGAGAGTTTGGTCAAGATACTACAAACAAAGAAACTGCTTTTAAATTCTACAAAGTGGAAAAGGATGATGGATAAAATCTAGATGATCTTGATGAGGTGAAAGAAAACTTTGTGAGGAGATTGAAAAAGGGTACTGGAAAATATAGAAGTAAGCTACCCTTCAAATGTTTCAATTATGGAAAGATAGTTCATTATACATCTAAATGTCCAATCAAAGTTACTAATGACAAACAAAAGGATCATAAAGGTAAATTTGTCAAGAAAATTTATTATGTTGAAAAGGACAATGGTGTATTTGATGATAAAGAATTAGATTATCCAGATGAAGGAAGTGATGAATGCTTGTTCATGGCTTTAAATTTTGGAAATAATTATACTAATCTTAGAAAATGTGTGAAGGAAAGTGCTCTAGAAATAGGTCATAACATTGAAGGAACTATGTTGATTGCTTTTCATGCTAGAGAGGAGAAGAATTACTAGATTGTTGATAGTGGATGCCCAAATCATATGACAGGTGATAAGAGTAAGTTTGTTAAGCTTGAAAAGTATGATGGTGGTCTTGTTAATTTTGGTGATGATACATCTATTAAGATCTGTGGAAAAGGTCCAATTAGTTTTGATGGAAAGAATAATACAGATGATGTTCTTTATGTCAAGGGTCTCCAGCATAATCTTCTAAGTGTAGGAAAAATGTGTAGAGAAGGATACGAATCTAATAAATTACCTTACATTGAAGAAGAAAAGGTTGAAGATAAAGGAAAAGAGTTGATGGTTGAAGAGGAAGAAGCTCTGAAAAAGAATCCTAAGACTCTCAAGTATGTGCAAAAGAATCATTCAGAAGATTAGATCACTAGAGATAAGAGAAAAGGTGTGTTGACAAGAAGAAAAGTTGTTATGACAAAAGAAAAAGTAATTTTTTGTTAACTTTCTGAGGTGGAACCAAAAACAATGATTGAGGCATGCAAAGATGAGAATTGGATCAAAGCAATGAAGGAAGAGTTAGAATACATAGAGAAGAATATGACTTGGGAATTAGTCCCAAGACCAGAAAAAAAGAATGTGATTGGTACTATGTGTGTATCCTAGAACAAGCTAAATGAAGATGGAAAAATTGTTAGGAACAAGGCTAGAATTGTGTGTAAGGGTTACTCACAGGTTGAAGGTATAGATTTTGAGGAAAATTTTGCTCTAGTTACAAGAATAGAAGCTATCATGATATTTTTAGCTTTTGCAGCACATAAAGAATTCAAAGTTTATCAAATGGATGTGAAGTCTACATTCTTGAATGGTGAATTGGAAGAAGAGGTATATATTGAACATCCAAAAGGTTTAAAATTCTCAAAAGATACAAATATGGTATGCAGATTGAAGAAATCATTATATGGACTACAACAAGCTCCTAGAGCTTGGTATGCAAGGTTAGATAAGTACTTGTTGCAACAAGGATTCAAAATAGGTACTAAAAATAGCAATTTGTATTTCAAAGTTGAAGGTGAACAAATCTTAATTGTAGTAGTGTATGTTTATGACATAATATTAAAAGTAAATGAAGGTACATGTAAAAGGTTTGCAGAAGAAATGCAAAAAGAATTTGAAATGTCAATATGTGGGGAGATGAATTTCTTCCTTTTTTGCAAATCAGTCAATCAAAGAAAGGTATATTCATATCACAATCAAAGTATATTAAGGAAAATTGAAGAAGTTTGGAATGGATGACTCTAAACCGATATGTACTCCTATGACTACTAGTTGTAAGTTGAGTGAGAATGATGAATCTCCTAAGATAGATCAGAGCAAGTATAGATCAATGATTGGTGGAATATTATACCTTACTGCTACTAGATCAAATGGCATGCATTTAGTTTGTCTTGTGTCTAGATTTCAAGAAGATTTCAAAGAATCTCATGTTGCAGTAGTGAAAAGGATATTTAGATATTTGAAAGGAACTTTAGATTATGGTTTATGGTATCCTAAGGATATTGAGTTCTCCTTGAGTGCATATATAAATGTAGCTTGGGTTGGATGTGTAGATGACAGGAAAAGTACGAGTGGTGGT
Source organism: Sequoia sempervirens (assembly GCA_007258455.2). Classification (NCBI taxonomy): domain Eukaryota; kingdom Viridiplantae; phylum Streptophyta; class Pinopsida; order Cupressales; family Cupressaceae; genus Sequoia; species Sequoia sempervirens. The sequence continues at coordinate 975,977,776 of VDFB02281492.1, forward strand.
GCTTTATTTCTTGGAAACAAGTTGGTTTCATGGCTAAGTTTAGAAGCATGATTTAATGTCATTATCTACTACAAAAATAGAATACATTGGAGTAGCATCATGGTGTACACAAGTTTTGTGAATCAATCCAAATTTGAAGGATATCATAGTTTCATATGATGAACCTATTCCCATAATGTGTTACAATACAAGTGTAATAAATATTTCAAATAATCTAGTAATACATTCAAGAACAAAACATATCTCAATCTAGTATCACTTCTCAAGAAAGAAAGTTGCAAAGAATGAGGTGAAGTTAGAGTATGTGCCTACTAATGATCAAGTTGCTAAGATTTTCACAAAGGCTCTTCCAAAAGATAATTTTGAGTATCTTTGAGAGAAGTTAGGGGTTATTTCCCTTCCTTCTTTCAACTAGATTCATAAGTATGTGCATCTATTTGGGAAGCATTTTAATATAAATTCTTGGTCTTAGAATGATGTTGAAGGCTACCTCTTAGGAAGATTATGTAGCAATGGTTGCTAGAGTGTGCAGTAAAGAGTGAGTGCATTTGCTTGTTGTTGTTGCAAGTGGTGTATGCAGATAATGTGCAGGTTTTTCACTTTGAATGTTGCAAATGGGAGAGAAAAAGAGTACAATGCAGGAAAAAGAGTTGGATGAGTCTATGGCCCTTTTCCATTGATGTCAAAGGGGGAGAGAGAATCTAAAAATCATGGAGAGAGAATCTAAAATAAATCTAATGGAGAGAGTTAGTGTAGAAGTGAATATGGTCTAAAGACATAGGGGGAGAGAGTATGGAAAAAAAAAATTGAGGAGCAAAGGAGGAAAGTGATCTAGAGAATAGGTGTTGTTGGTGTTGTAGGAGAAGTCTATGAAGAGAGAGGATGAAGATTAAGAGTTGTCCTTGTCAGAAGGATTACTTCTTATTGTAGTATTGTTGTTGGTTGCTTTTGTTGTTGATGGTTTTTCAAAAAGAAGGCGTTTCCATCAATGACAAAAGAGGATATTGTTGGAAGTTTGGAGATATTGGAAGCTTGAGTTGTTTATGAGTTGCTTGGGTGTTGTCATTGATGTCAAACCATTGTATGAAGAGAGTGTTGGAATTTTGTTGGTGTTGATGATGTCAATACCTAGCATTGGAGTTGTTGGAAGCCTGGAGTTGTTGGTATTAATGTCAACATAATGTTGCTAGTGTTGTCATTGATTTCCTACTCCAGTTTAGTAGTGGAGGTTGTTGGCCTGACTTGTGTTTGAGGAGATTGTTGTAGTTGGAAAGTGTTTCATGTTGCAATGTTGTAATGTTGTAGTTGTGTTTCAAATATGTTAGTAATGTTGCTGATGAAGTTTTTTTGCTTGATTTTCAAGTGCTTTTGAGAAAATTTGAATAAAAGAGATTTCAGTGTAATAGAGTGGTGTTCAGTGTTTTGCTCCGCATTTCTTCATGTTTGACACTATGTATGTCTGGTGAAACAGGGTGTCTAGGAGAAATGATATTGTTAATGTGATGCAAAATATGTGAATGTGATCAAGTGTGATGATTTGAGTATGATCCTTAATGCCTATGACTTCCTAATGTAGTGAGAAAAATGTGTTTACATTTCAGTATGTTTGATGAGTTGTTTGTGCTTTAGTGGAACTGTACCTTCGACATATGAGAGATGAATTGTTAGCAATTCAAATTGGTAGTAAGCCACCAGTAGTGAGCCTTTCTTTATCTTTCTAGGCAATGAGCCTTATTGTATTTGATGTTGCAATTCATATATTAGTGAGCTAATCCTTAATGTGGTTTTCCCTTCTTGCATTTTCCACATAAATCTTGTGTTCTTATGTGTTTGCATTACTACTTTACATGTTTACATTATGTTAATGCATTTTAAGGGTTTAATGGTGGATAAGGTTTTAAGGGTTGATGTGGATCTGAATGTTAATGAGGGTTTTGATATTTTAAAGTAAACAACTAATTCACCCCCTCTTAGTTGTCTTGTGCATCTAACATTATATATGTATATATATGTATATTAATATAGATATATACATGTATATATACATATATGCATATATATATTTATATGTATATGTGTATATATATATATATGTATATATACATGTATACATATGTATGTATGTATGTATAATTTTTTATGTTTATATATTTACATTGCACATATATGCAATGGTGACATAAATTTACTTCACAAAAATGACATTATTTTATTTCATGATCTTGCTTCTATCATGCCATGAAAACATTGAGTCCATGGATGTATGTGATTTGCATGAGTTTCTTAACTCTATAAATTATGATTATCCTTGTGATTATTATTATACTAAATGGAGTTTTATTTATTTCATCTTTATTTATTCTCAATATTATGATTAAGTTGTTATAAATTAGTTAGAAGGGGGTAATCTAGAATTATTACTTTACAAAGTGTTCAATAAAAAACAATATAAATCACAAAAAGGGATTTCTTATCAAACCAGTATTAATTTGGATTATGATTTGAAGAACAATAAATTTTTACTTTATTAATCCTAAATTAAGAAAAATAAACTCAAATGATCATGATAAATCATCTAAAAAAAAATAGGAGAACAAGTTTAGATGTTCTTGAAACTTCCCCAAATAATGTAAAACCTTTTTTAGAACTTTTCAAATAATGTTAGGTGGCATATTAGTAAGATATAGAAGAAAGAGAGCTAGAAGAACAAAATTTGTAGACTCACCCAAAATAACTCTAAAAAAGAAGCCTCTTCCTAAGTTATCGCTATTAAATACTAAAACCCTCACCAAAAAACCAAAATCATTGAAGGATAGGAAGAAAGAACCCATCAAAGAAAAAGAAGAATAATGCATATATTTAACCTTAAGTACTCACTTTTAAATGTTGCATAGAAATTATTTCTATGAGTAGATATTGCTTAGTTATTTATTTATTCAAGTAATAAATGGTTAATATAGATTACTTCTTTTATTATAAAAGATACTTATACTATTTTTAGATGGGAAATTTATTACAAATTCTAGAACAATGATTGTTAAATTATTAAATCATCTTGATTATTGTTCTTTCACTAATGTTATTAAAGTTGTTATGCATTAAGAATTATAGATTCTTATGAATTATTTATCTAAAGGATTTATTTATGCTAGATATAGCTTTTAAAACCTAATCAAAGAATGGAAAACAAAACTAGCAGCCTTCAATATTAATGATGCCTCTAGTTCACATTTATGGGTGATGCCATCATGCTTGAACTATTGTACATATAGCCTAACACAAGTGCAATAATGAAGTATGTGGCATCATCATTATAAATCACTAGGGAGAAATAAGGGAATTTTATTGATTAAATCAAAAGGAATGGAAATCCCCTTTGGATCAAAAAATTTAAAAAGATAAAAAGGAAATAAATCAAATTTGTTAGTGACAACATAAAAAAATAAAGTAGGAATTTCCTATGATACAAATGTTACTTAAATTTGAAGCTATATTTATGTTGATGTATGAATAGTTTGATTTATTATGAATTTAAAAAAAAAAGGGTCAAGGGCAACACTTGTTACTAGGAAATAGGTTTAGATGAATGTTATTAGGAAAACAAAAAAATGGTAAAGTTGACCATTTTTTATTCATGCTTCCCTTCATGGGTAGTAGCCATAGAGGAACTGTCTAAGGAATAAGAACCCTAGAAAGGATTGCATACCCACTTTAAATAGTTCACATAAAACATAAACTAGAAGATATAACTACATAGTTTATGCCTTGATCTCATTCAGAAGTAGGGTATGTAAGAAGTCTAGGAAATGAAGGATGCTCCTAGTACTCAGGCATTTGGGAATAGGGATTAGGGCAAGAGAGATCACCTAAACACTTCCAAAAAGATAATTAAATATACTGTCAGCTATACTCGAAAGAACCCCACATGGATTGCTTGATTCCTTAAGGCCTTAGGCCAAATTTTGGGGTGGGTTTCAAGCCTAGAGATATAAATTATATACCCTTGATGATAGAAAAATTGAACTACACTTCAGTAGGAAGTGTGGTCCTTAGGGAAGTGACTCAGAATTTAGATGATATTGATGAGTCTAAGACTCTAGACAAAGCACATACCTATCATATGATAGATGCTTACCTCATTTTAGGTGGATGACTAATCCAATTATATAGATAGATGAATTCATGTTCTATATGAATAGATGATTAGTTAATATTCCATGTTGACAAATACCTGTCTTGTATGGATATAAGTTCTTGAGTATTCTTATGAATGAATATTTGAATATTTAAGAAGGAAAAAAAATAGTGGTGTTTTTGGGTTAAAAATTATTGGGTTATTACATGTGGTATCAAAGCGAGGTTTGAAAACTAGGTGTCGAGCTTACTACAACTCATGCAATTGAATAATAATTGTATGAAAGTTATTTGAAAAACATTTTTCTCAAAGTTTAGAAGAATACTAATATGAGAATAATTAAATAGGAATACTAAATGGCAATAGGAAGAGCAACTCACGCTAATGGCAGCCGAAGGCCAAGAAGGGATAATAACAACGAACAACAAGCCCAAGGGGGTAATGAAGCTAGGATTAAAGAAATAATAGAATTTCTAACTGAACAAAGGGATTAGATCAACTCTTTGGAGGGTGATCCCACAATAGTGGTTTACAATTTTTGGCCAAACTGGACACTGATTTTTTTTTTTAAACTAAATCTTCACATTCGGGCACCTATAGCAATTAAACTGTGAGGAATTTGAAGATGATGCAAACTAGAGTCTTGTCACATTTTGTCTGTAAATTCTAAAAATATTTTTTTCAATTTTTTTGGAATCAAATTGCACTCTTTTTCCATCTCCCACAAAAATTGGTTTTTTACAAAAATAACATTTTTAAAAAGTGACGCACAATCGTATAACACATAAAAAAATTTCCTTGAAAGATAAAATTCCAATTCTTTCAAATTTAGATTTGTAACTCTGATATCTAGTGCTTCCACTTGGTTAGATATTTTTTATTGAATATGTTTTCTTTAATAAAGTTTCAAAGTCAAATAAATTACAATTTGACATAACACGGTATAACACAACTTTTATTGTATGTATCGAAATTTTTTTTTTTTGTTGGATCAAGGACTCCAATATCTGGTGCACTCATATTTTTTAAAAAAAAATTGATAATCTTCTATTTTTCCACTTGTAAAACAAAGATTTTGTTTTCGTGAAAAACCTATATTTAATAAAACTTAAAAAGATAGATAATATAATCAAAACATATTAAAATTATATTTGTTGGATAGCTCATTTTGAGGGGAACCTGATACTAGTTGGGTTTTTGAGATCTCCTCCATTTTCATTCTCAAATCGAGCTTTGAAGTGCAAAATTCTCAGCAATTTTGGTGCCTCAAGGGGTGAGGGTGAAAAAATGAGGGTTTGGTAGAACAAAAAAATAATGTTCAGTTGAATAGGGGTTTGACCGAACCCATTCAACATAGAATAAAAAAATTGATTTAAATTGGGTTCGACTGAACATTCTAAAGATGTTTGGTCGAACACCTTCTTTTAAAAATTAATTTTTAATATTAATATAAATATTAATTATATTCTTTTAAAATGATGACTTGAGAGAAAGATATGGAGGGAGTGGGGGTAGGTGGCAGGGTTTAAATTTGATGGCTATATGACCGTATTTAGAGATTTTTGTCGTAGAATACAATCAAAATTTTAAGAAGATTGTATCAGATAAAAGGAGATATTTTGGATAGACTGTCAAAATTTATATAGAATTATAATGATATATATGTTTGATTTATATATAATTTTACATACACTAAGGTATATCATAATGTTTTAAGGGCACCCTTGAATAGATAA
>VDFB02281492.1:975983746-976050863 GCA_007258455.2 Sequoia sempervirens
GTAGGTTAAGCTACACGATAGTGGGGTGTTGCACTTCAATTATTCATTAGAAAAAACAAACTTGAGCAATAGGGAATATTAATGAACAGAAAATCTTGGAATCTAAGAAATATATTTTGCAGAAAACATATAACTTAACTTTCATGAGTTGTTAAGTTTGTAATCTTTATTTGAATTTGAAAGAGTGGAGAGTGTAACGAAAACATACAGTTGCAAGAAAACCGTATAGAAGTTCTGCGATCTTCCCTTGTTTGGTGTGTTTTCAGATGTGTATCTGATTGCAATGGAAGAAACTTGGCATCACACTTTCGTAGCATATCTGACAATTGTTGTTTCCAGCTTTCCAGCCCATATAATTTGTTATTCACATTTTGAATAATGATCCAGCGGCTCTTCACAATTTCTATTTTTGGAAAAGAGGTTTTTGTTTCTTTTCTTTTTCTTGTAAGAGCTTTGCTAAGAATATTTTGTAATTTAAGATTTGGACAAAATATAGAGATTGGATAAGATGCCAATGTAACTATTTTTGGAAACCTTTTAACATATTAGGACAAGGAACTAACAACCATTTCAGAGTGAGTTATTATTATTATTAAATAATGAAATAGGTATTATGTTAATTTGAAAAGTTTAAAATATATAATATATTATAAAAAAAAGTTGGGTGGAGATAGTCATATGTAAAGTTTGAGTAAGGTGAAACCTTATATATATTCAAAAAGAAAAATAAAGTTGTTAAGCATCAAGAATTATGGAATCAGTAGTAAGAGGTTGGTCATAGTCATTTGATTTCCACACATCCAAATCTTTCTAGCCATCAAGAATAGGCTCCTGGCTAACAAGAGCACCCTGAAGATTATCTTCATTAGTTTGCACTTTGTAGGGAAGTTGAGAAGTGACCTTGGTAGGAGAAATGCTTAGGTTGAGCCAAGAGAAAATTTCATTGTTTGGCCATCCTAGAGCTCCTCTAGAATGGCATTGAGGAGAAGGTGGACATTGGCAAGAAGACTGGGACCAACCATGACCACTATGAGCATAAGATTTGTGCTAAGAAGAATTATAATTATAAAGTCCACAAGTATTCTAACATCTAACATGTCAATGCCTTTGAATAGGGAATTGGGCCCTATTAGGACATGATGTTGGTGGCACTTTGGCAACCATACAACCTGAGCTCTAAACTAGTGTTCAAGAAGAACTTGTAATTAGGCAGCCTCAAATGCAACTTTATTAGCTTGTATTTGTATCTATATTAACACATTGGAATATATCATAAAATATAGAATACAATGAGAAATGTATGTCAATAGTACAACTAGCAAAACAAGTAGAGTTTATATCTTTCCAAATACTAAATAAGATTTTCATTCTAAAGGCATATCAAATCTAAGTATTTTAAGCATGAGTTTTAGGATGATCTCTTAGAAGTATCATATGCCAAGAAAAAGGCTCAAGCTTAAAGAGCTTAAAAAATCATGAATATAATGTCAATTCTTTTGAGCTTTAAGACAAAACTCGAATATGGTTTGAGAGTTTCTAGATTTCCATCAAAGGGAAACAAGGATTGGAAATACCCAAATGAATAAACATGGATACAATAGGAAGGTCTTATTAAAGAATGCACTAGACAAAGTGAACAAGCTTTGGCTCAACAATAGTTTACCAAATTGTCTAAAATCTACAATGCCAAGTACTAGTTGAGGACTAGAGAGCTCATATGTCACTAAGGTTTTATGTACCATATATATATATATATATATATTAACACATTGGAATATATCATAAAATATAGAATACAATGAGAAATGCATGTCAATAGTACAACTAGCAAAACAAGTAGAGTTTATATCTTTCCAAATACTAAATAAGATTTTCATTCTAAAGGCATGTCAAATCTAAGTATTTTTAGCATGAGTTTTAGGACAATCTCTTAGAAGTATCATATGCCAAGAAAAAGGCTCAAGCTTAAAGAGCTTAAAAAATCATGAATATAATGGCAAGTCTTTTGAGCTTTAAGACAAAACTCGAATATGGTTTGAGAGTTTCTAGATGTCCATCAAAGGGAAACAAGGATTGGAAATACCCAAATGAATAAACATGGAGACAATAGGAAGGTCTTATTAAAGAATGCACTAGACAAAATGAACAAGCTTTGGCTCAACAATAGTTTACCAAATTGTCTAAAATCTACATTACCAAGTACTAGTTGAGGACTGGAGAGCTCATTTGTCACTAAGGTTTTATGTACCATATATATATATTGAAATCCAAGAATAACCTTTATGATGTTGGTAATTATGAAATGGTGCATTAGGATACCGTTTTTAGTCCCTCCTCTATAGTTTGAAGCTTGTAACCCCTTAATGGTGCAATATTTCCACATGAATGGAATTGATTATTTTTTAAAGGATTCAAAATCCTAATTGGCGAGTTTATACTTCACTTTAGCTTTAGGCCAAGAATAAAAATTTATGGTGGTTCTTGAAAAATATTTGGGAGTATCTTAATACCTCTATTAAAAAAAATCAAAGAATGGACCCAGGAATGTTAAACTAAGAGGTTTATCTTAGCAAGTGATTACAACAGATCACCAAAGAGATTGTTGATTAATAAACAAAATAATCTTGAATCTATTTCCATTCTAAAAAAACTAGGGCTTAATAACTTCTCAAGCTTTCTAAATACTTTTGATAATAAAAGTGCCCTAGATCTAAACAAGATTTAGCATTATGAGAATTAGAGTGAAGACTAAGATTTCTCTAGCTTTTATGTTTACTTGACACTCTTTTAGAAATATAGTAACAAAGCAAGAATTTCCAAACTTCACCTCCCTCAAGGAATTTGATTAGCTATTTAGCACATAATGTTGGCCCTTGACATTATATATCAATAAGACCAAGCCTTCTATCACTATGTAGGAGGCAAACAATTTTTTGTGCAAATCTATTAAAACATTTACCTTGATCTAAAGAGGCCCTTAAGAAGTCTCTAAGATTTTCCTCTAGATTTTGGTAAGAAGATTTGGAGGCAGTTGTAAACCTATTTTTTACCTACAAGAGATAGTGATTTAGTAATCCATTAGGTCAATTATTTCCACCTAAATAAATAATAGGCTGCCATAGAGTGGTAGAAGAATCTTGGAAGGTAAAGGGGATGACTAAGAATCTAAAGACTTCTCTAGGATCTACCCACTTCCAACCAAAGGAGTTGAACCTTACCAACTTAGAAAAAACTCCTAGATAATTTAGTCTTTTTCCATTGAATTCTTAAACAAAATGCTATAGAGAAGGTATCTAGGTATTGAAGCACTTGTTTGACATTGTTCTCATCCCTAAGGAGGGAGAAACAAATCATCAATAAAATAGTCATTGAGAAGCTATTGAGGATAATTGGTGTAGTGTCATAAAATTGCACCTCGTGGTAATTTCACATTTGCACATTTAGCCCGCTGCATTTATGGTGCCCTGTCGCATTAATGACAAAACCTTAGGAGTTGAAATTTCATGATTTCAACTTCATAAGAGACAATGATGAAGCATTGGTAATCTGATAGCTCATTTCTTGTAAAGTTTTGAGTAGGACACACGGCGTGTTAACATCCTCAAACTTTCTAAGTTTTAAATGAGGGAATCTCACATCCTTTACCTATGACACATGCCATTACGGTAGAATCACAATTGTAATGACTCTTCCTGCCCATGCGCCTCACAAAACTCCTCTTTTCACTCATTCTTTCATTCATTCTCACTTTGTCTCATTCGATCTTGCTCTCTTGCTCTATTCTCTTCTACATCTCTTCTTTCTTGCTCTCCAAAATGAAGTTTTTCCAAATTCTTGTCTTATCAACAACCAAGGCTCTCTTGCAAGAAAGCACGTCTCGTCCATCAAGCTAAGAGGGAGCCATAGATTGTTGGTAACACTCTCTTGTCTACTTTATCTCATATATTCACAACTATCTACTTGTCTTGTCTATTTTATTCATGATAGGGGTTCTCCTCCACAGTGGGGTTTATTTCTATCACGCGTCTCATCTATTACATTTCATATCAATTTTTCTACTTCTATCTATCTGGCTATCCATGGAGGTGGAAACACCAAAATGAGGGTTTGACTAAGCAAAACCTCGAAGCAACCCCAACATTTTTCCTTGTCCTTTCTGTGCGTGCAGGTTTTTAGATTCGAACTGGGTGTTTGCAGATTTCAATTTTTTATTTCCTAATTTGATAGGGATGACAACATGGGGCACATATGTCCCTATGGTGCACTGTTGTTTTTTTACTGCGACTTTGTCCTTTTGGGGGTAAAATCTGTAAGTCCTAAGATTTTTGCTTATGTAATTTATATCTTGTAATTCTATATCAGTTTCTGTTAAAGAGAAATTTTATCATTCTTACTCTTAATAGTTTAACATTTTATTTAATAAAATCATTGCAATATTATTCCTTTCACACTTTGTCACTTGAGCTTGTACTTTGAGGCAATCAAGGGCTATTCACTCCTTGTAGACTCTTCTTTGTACTAGAGACTCAAGAATAATGAATACCATCTACATTTTTGGTGAACACAATGTGAACCAAATCGTGTCGGATCTTTTTCTTCAAACCTTCAATGCTTTTGATAATGCATTCTCTAAAGAATATTTTGATATGTTGTATGATTCCTTAGATAATTTTTTAGAGGTGTCTCCTTCTATCTACAAATCTACTGAACAAAATTCTTCATCACAACCGTCTTCTTCTTCATAAGTCGAAGAGTCTGTGAATGTAGTTGTAGTATTTGCTGCCCCTCAAAGGTATAAGAGACCCATAATTTATGTGAATCGGACTATCCCATCTCCTAAAAGAATTCATTCTATTCGTGGGGTTCCTATCACTAATGACACACCAAACCTTTACACAACAATCATGCAATCTAAGGCTCCCTCCTATAGAGCGGTAGCCCATACTTACAATACTAGAAGGAATCAACAAAATTTAAATCAACCTACTTCTTTACTACCTTCTCAACCAAGCCTTTCTCCAACACCTAAACCTATAGCTAAAGCATCTGGTGAGTATGATCTTGTTGAGCAACTTCATGTTACTCTTGCCAAGATCTTACTATGGGATTCGCTTCAAATTGCTCTTGTTTATCAAGGTATACTTCAAGAAGCCTTGCAAAAGATTCTCTTGCCTTCTTCCACTAGGCTGATGGATGTGAATGTGTTGATAGCTCATATTCATATGCATTCACAAAATATTACGTTCTATCCACATGAACTCTTGCTTCCAGAAGTACAAAAGCAAATGGATCCTCTAATGATAATAGTCAACATTAATAACATTGGTATTAGGCGTGTGAGCTCATTGATACTAGTTTAGCTCTCAACGTATGTAGCATTGACTTGTCTAAAATTAAAATTGATTCATCTTCTCTTATTGCTTCTTCTTTGTATATTTGTGGATTCAACAATGTTGGTCGACAAGTCTTAGGCATGATAATCTTTCCTTTGAGGTTGGGACCCGTTACCATACCCATCTTGGTTTATGTTATACCAAGTCCTTTACCTTACAATTCATTCTCTTGGGAAGACCCTATATTCATGCTTTGGGAGCAACCACTTCTACTTTACATCGTTCTATAAAATTTGTTGCTAATAACAAAGTAGTTACAATCAAGGCCAACCCTAATGCTATACACCTTTGTGAAATGAAAATTGTTGGTTGAGCCTTGGTTGCTTTTACTCTTAAGAATTCTATTCCTTCATTATCTTCTAATTCGTTGACATCTACTTCCATAGTGTCTATTTCAAAGGTTTCTCCTAAGATGAATGTCCCTAAGGAAGATTGTCCTGAAGCAAGGAATCCTAAATCTACCCCTTCTACTCATTTTGAATCGAATGCATGTCTTGGTGATGATTGGGGGTCCTTGGACTTTACCAAATCTTTTATCAGTGAGTACAAAGTAGATCCTATCCACCTATACATTTTGATGATCTCATACACCTTTTTCAAGAAAGCTAATTGTCCTCCCGCTAAGGAAGGCAATCATGCTCCTGCTAAGGAGGATGATTGTACCCCTATTGAGGAAGATAGTCATGCTTCTATTAAGGAGGCTAGTCTTTGTATTCCCGTTAAGAAGGATGGTTGTGATCCTATAAAGACGTATGATACCCATATTTGGAATGATGCTCTTTACATTGATCCTCCTCCTTCCTAGGAATTGCAAACACATTACAACCCTAGTTTTAACCTTCTTTCTAAATATGGTTATGGGCGTAAAGGTTATGGGTGTAACAAGCAAGATATTCAAGTATACATAGAGTTTGATCTTCATAAGCGTAACATGACACTTGGATATCGTCATACAAAATCTAAGAGGAAACCATGGTTGAATGTCAACATGATTTTTTCTGAACCTCCTCTTGAATTAGCTCATCCTAAATTTATTGAAAACAAGGTAGACTCTAACAAATTTCCTCTAGATGTTTTCTCTTTAGAGGAAGCATTGGAAGAATTCTTAGGTGCCTACTCTCACTTACCTTCTTGTTGCCATAAACAATGATTCTCGTATCACTCAAATAAACATGCATACTTTGGAGAATATGTTATGAGCATTGATGAGAAGGAACCTTTATCTAATGTGGATGATAATGTTCCTATATCTCGCCCTCAAGACCATAGTACCCTCCTCAAAGGAGATACTTCTAATGCTTTCATGGATCCCAAGTCTATGTAAAAATAATTAAGATTGGAAAATGTCTTTCCTCGAAAGAATCTAAACAAAATTATGATTTTTTACATTCTCATCTTGATATTTTTGCTTGGTCATATGAGGACATGCCTATTATTGATGAGTCCATGGTGATCCACAATATCATTCTATGTCCTGATTCTAAGCTTGTTAAACAAAAGATCCGTGAGATGAATCCCAAGGTTGCTTTATTAGTCAAGAATGAGATATAAAAGCTCTTGAAAGATGGTTTTATCCATCCTATTGACTATTCTCCTTGGATATTGAATATAGTCACCGCTAGCAAGCCTAATGGTCATATTCGTATTTGTATTGATTTTTGTGATCTCAACAAGGCTTCTCTTAAGGATGATTTTTCATTACCTAATATCGATATGATTGTGGATTCAATTGAAAGCCATTCCTTATTTTCTTTCATGGATGGCTTCTCAGGCTATAATCAGATTCATAGTAACCTAGAAGATCAGTATAAGATAGCCTTCACTACCCATTGGGGTACCTTCTACTATTTAATGTCATTTGGATTAAAGAATGTTGGAGCAACTTACCAACAGGCGATGACTTATTTTTCATGGTTTCATTCACAAAATTCTAGAAGATTATGTAGAGGACATCTTGGCTAAGTCTACAACTCATCAAGATCATGTTGGATATCTCCATCTTATCTTTGAAAAAATTTGACTCTATAAAATGAGACTAAATCCTTTGAAGTGTGTCTTCAACGTAGATGTCAACAAGATTTTAGGATTTATCGTTTCTCATTGTGGAATCGAAGTCGACATAAATAAAATTGATGCAATAGTTAACAGGCCTCCTTTGAAAAAAATCTCTCAAATACGTAGTTTGCAAGGGAAGATTCAAGCAATTTGTAGATTTGTATCTCAGTTGGTTGATCATACCCTTCCATTTATGTGTTTTTTGAAGAAACATGTCCACTTTTGATGGAATGATGAGTGTGAAAAATCTTGATTCAATCAAAATTTATTTTGTCAATCCTCCTATCTTGATGTCGGCTATGCAGGATAGACATTTTTTACTTTATATCTCTACATCACCTCATGCCTTAGAAAATTTATTAGCTCAACATAATGATGATAGTAAAGAAAGATCAGTTTACTACATTAGTCATATTCTAGTTGATTATGAAACTTGATATTCTACCATGGAGAAACAATGCCTTGCTCTCATTTTTGCAATGCAAAAGTTGCAACATTATATTCTTCATGTTGAAACCCATGTAATTTTGAAATGTGATCTTAAGCATTTGTTTACTACAACCAATCTTTTCAGAAGGTTGGAGAAATGGGTAATGTTTCTCTCTGATTTTGACACCAAGTTTGTAACTCATAAAGCAATTATTAAAGGTCAAGTTGTTGTTGATTAGTTGACAAAAGCTCCCTCATCTCACTCCTTCCCTAATATAGATTTATTTTTGGATGAAAATCTCTTTGCAGTAGACCATGTGAACCTGTATGGGAGATGTACTTTGATGGATCAAGATGTCAAACTAGCTCCAAGGCAAGTGTGGTTTTAATCTCACTCGAAAGTAAGCTAGTTCCTATATCCCTTCGCTTGGAATTTCATTGCACTAACAACATCGTTGAGTACGAAGCTTTAGTGTCAGAAAATGTACTCCTTTATATTTTCACACTATCTTTGGGCCCCTTAATAAATTGGACTTAATAAAGCCTCTAATTGGCCCAATTATGCATTTAAATGTCTAATTAATCTTGTTTTCCGAAAGGGAAACTTGTATTTAACAATTGTAAGCATTAATTAAATTTCCTTGAAATTGGTGTGTCCTAGGTTTGGGACCTAGGACCCATTTTCCCAAGGGCGAATGGGTCCCCATTAAGTTTAGGACCCCAATTTTTAATATGATTTTGGCAACATTTTTATGATTCAAATTCAATTTTCAATTGTTAGCTTTTGATGATTAATTTTTGGTAAATTAGAAAATTACCTATAAATACAAGGTCTTTTTATCAATTCAAATCCTAGAGCAAGATAGAAAGATTATCCAAACTTCGCAAGAGCTAAGATTATTGTCAAGAGCATTTAAGAAAAAATTTCTCAGTCATTTGTTGCAGCATTCAAGATCTCAAACATCATGTCAAAGTTATCATCATTCATGCATGTTTTTGGAGCTATTATTGTGATGTAGGTTTCAAACATTCAAGTCAAGATTCAAGCATCAAGATCAACATCCAATCAAGTCATTTCATGCAATATCAAGACCTTGGAGAGTTGTGTTAGATTTCAATCCTTCAAGGATCTCCATTTAAGGGTTTGGTGAGTTGCAACATAGCATTGTTCATTCATCATTCCTTTCATTCATGTTTCATTTCATTTCAAGGTTTAATTTCCAAAATGGGGTTTGAATAAGGCAAACCCCCATTCACCAAAAAATAAACAATTTTTCCCTCTCTTTGAGCTTACAGATTTGCAGGTGGAGAAGGATTGAATATTGATCAAAAGTGAAATTTTGCAAAGTTGTCATCAAAGTTGTCAAGCCACAGAAACTCACTTGCAGAATTTAATTCCAAATTTTTGACAGTGAAATCCAAAGGAATTGAGAGTGCAAATCCAGGAGCAAAGGTCTGTAAAAGCAAATTTTGGATCCCTATAGCAAGACCCATTCACCCTAGGGAAAACCTATCCTAGGAGGACACTCAATAGGAGCTTTTGGTGACAGGTGGATAAATTCATATTCTTCTAAGATCTGTTAGAACTTTGTTGATTATGATAAATTAAATTTTTAAATTGATGATTCATGTTTAACATTGCATAATTGCATCCATTTGATATTTTTCATTTATCTCCCAAAAGTGCATTTCAAGTTGATTTACCCCATCCTCAATCATAAGGAAAACAACAAGATCTCCATTAAGATTGACTCATATAAGGGTTGAAAGTCAATCTTTCCCTAGGAGATCTCTTTGTCCCAATGAAAGTAGGGAAATAGGTACATTACCCCCATTCAAAATCTACCTCACCTATTCCCTTCATTTCATTTTGGTGAACCTAACATTATAAATCAATTTTTTTGAAATTGGAGTCCATTCAAACCCTAGATCTAGGATTTGCAATAGTTTTCATTTCATTTAGGATTGTTAAAATTGCATTAGTTTGCATCTCATTTAGGGTTTTAAGTTTGCATTTTGCATCCTTTAAAATCTAAAAAATTCCAAAAAATTGCATGCATATTATATTGATTTTGCATAGTGTAGACACTTAAAAATGTCATGAATGATATCATGTACTCAAATCGGATATACTAACATCATTTCATCCTCAAACCCATCCTCTTTTCGCTTAATTGATTAAATTATCCTAGCTATTTAATTAATTGCATCATTTTCATCTAATTAATCTAATTGGGTTAATTCAGCCCCTCTTGTGCTAACATTTCATCTTATTAAATTGAATAAATCAACTTATTTAATTTAATCCCTAAGTCCTCTTATTTAATTAAATAACCCTAAGTTATTTAATTAAATATCATTTCACTTTCCCCTTTTTCATTAAATCATTTATTTAATGAATATCATTTAATTCGCCTAACTGGCACAATTAAAACTTTGTTTTAATTATCAATTACTAATTTATCTAATCCCCCCACTTGCAAGGGAACATTCCTTAGGAATATTTCTCCTTTGCACATTCCTACAAAAAGGGAATATTCCATGGGGAATATTCCTTCCCCTTTTGCACATTAAGACTTTGTTTTAATTTGCTAAATATCTAATTTTCCTCACCTATGAGAATATCCCAAAGAATATTCTCTCTCTTCACTGATTTGAAAAAAGGAATATTCTCCCTCAAAACAAACTTACAAGACTTCTTGTGCAAGTTTTGAATGTGTGATTGTTTGGAAAAATATGAACCCTTGATTCTTTCCTTGATCCATGTGATCATTGATTCTCATCCATTGATGAGAATCCACGATCCATGCCTCCATCTTCCTTCATTTTTGACCATTGATTAACCTTTTTAATCTCAACCCTTCATTTCTCATTTGTCCTCCTATAAATAGGTCACTATGTGGAGACAAATGGATCCATCTTTTAAGAGAAAACTTATATTGTTAAAATAACTTTCACTTGCACTCATATTTAGCACTTATTTAGCATCTTTTTAGCTTAATTTAATTTCATCATTAGCTTAGCTTCCATTAATGGCTTCCATGGTAACTTAGGGTTTTAATATTTTTAGCTTAAACTCCATTTAGATTAGCTTTGCATACACCCATATCGATCATCTTAGCATAGATCATGTTAAAATAGCTTGCATCATATTAATTTAGCTTTAAATCATGTTTTCATGCACATCTATCATGGGTTTCATCGATTATCTTCAATAGAATCGATCAGAATATGCTCATTTATCCATGGGATTGTGAAAGGGTCATCATTCCACATCAATGAGACACCACTCCCCCAATAGGATAAGTTTCAATGGATTAGATTAGAGGTTTATCAAGCTTTCATATTGTAATATGCTAGTTTTAATGGCTTCTTGCCTTTGTTTAAATTGAATGATCTCTATTGGGACTTATGTTTAGTGGCTTGAATATACTTTGAATCCTCATGGATCAAGTGTAGTCAACCCATAATAATCCGTTGGTCACACATAGTATTTGCATATTAGTGTACTTTCAGGCATTTGCATTCACAAATTTGTTCAAAATTACATTTCAAAAAGTATCAATTTGTTCATGATTTTTAATTCATTTCATTTGCAATAGGGCACCTAAATCTAAAAAAAATTGTCATTGAAACCATAGTTTGTAACCTAAAACAAGAAACCTTAGCACTGAACCTTAGACTCAGATTTAAATTTTTGCAAACCCTTACCTAGGACCCATTCTCCCTAGGGAAAATAAGTCCTTGTACAAGTGCTTTTTCAAATTTCTAAGCAATAATTTATCTCTATTTGCTTCATTTTGATCTGCTGTTAATTATGTGTTTTAATTTTAAAAATTAGAAAATTGTAATTGTTTGCATTAGGTTCAATTTGTCAAATTGAGTGCATTGTTTGAAAATAAAAATTGGGATTAAAAGACATCATTTTTCATAATTTCTTGCATAACATAATCAGTATTTATTAACTTGTTTTATATCTAAAAATCACTATCTCTTTGACATACTTGCATTGCATTGCCTATTTTTGGGTGTTTGTTGCATTTATCTAGTGCCTATTCGTCATTTTGGCTGCACTTAGGTTTGATGAAACTTTTATGAGCTTCAAAACTTGGTTTCCTATTACCAATACTGTAGTGAGACATAGTTTGAGACTCATGCCATCCCACGCTACTACATCCGTCATGGATCTTTAGTTTTCCAACTCTTTCATTCATAGTGTTGATACTAGTCAACCCACTATGGACCATAGCTTTGATAACTCATTTCCCATGACCACCCTACCCACAACCAATGTGATTGATGTTGACACAATGGTTGCTAATGCACCTCAAGAAGAGCTAAAACAAATGGATGAAGATTTAGAAAAAATGTAAAACTTTGTGAGTGTTGAATACATTGTTGGTACTACAATTCCTGTCATAAATAACATAAGGAAAATGCTTGATAATGAACAACGAATAGAGATTGTATGTAGCCTAGCTCACATTATTGATAAACATGTCCCTACAATGGCTAGTTGTGCTCAAACTTTGGGGTTCACTCAAAGTCAAGGTGGAAATCCAATTCCTCTTTCCACAACTATGACCTCTATTCAGAGATAGACTAATCCAATTGTTACAACAAAAAAATAACCCACTAGCAATGTCAATACAATCTTAGGTATTTCCATTGGGAATCCCCTTAGCTTTGTGCATTCAAATCTCATATCTCCTAATCCATATCCCCTCACAAACTTACAATTCACTTGTCCTCTGAATACATATACACCTCCATCTCACAATACAACCAATGATGATGTCCTTAACCAACTTTTGCAAAATGTTTCATCCCTCCAACAACAAATTACCACATTGAACAAAAGTCAAAATGGCCAACCTTCACAATATGTCATCAGAAACCCTTTATCCTTGGATATATTGAGAGCACAAATACCACAAGGCATAGAGATTCCTAGATTTGAGAAATATGGTGGTAAAGGAGACCCTAGTAACCAAGCCTCAACATACACAACCTTATGTAGTGACTTTATTTTTGAGGATAAGTTCATGGCTACACTTTTCCCTAGATCCTTGAAAGACACTGCCTTGGAGTGGTTTTGTTCTTTACCAAATAAATCAATTCATTCATTCAATGAACTTGTTGATTCCTTTCTTAACCATTTCCAAGTGCACATGGGTCCCAAGATGACCTTAGCTGATTTAATGCAATATAAATAAAAAAAGGATGAAAAGGTCATTGATTTCATAGCACGATACCAATCTCTTCACTCACCTATCAACATTAAGATTCCTGATGCCAACCTTCAAAGAATGTTCATTGAAAAATTGCAAACCAATATTCAAGAAAAAAATTGGGATGATGAAATTTTCATTCTTTACAGACTTGTGCACAACCCTTCATGACTATCAGAATTCGGTTAGTCATGTCATGAAGCAAAAGCTCCTTCTAACCATCTTGAAAAGTCTGAAGTCGTGCCCCATAACAATTTCCAACCATTCAAGAAATAAAGTAAGGGATTTTTACAACTAAATACACCTTAAATAAATCAACATGTTAACTCCCAAGTGGCTGCCATAAAAATGACAAATCCATATCCATTTAGGGAAAGGAGTAGACAATTTCCCCTATTACCCAATACCCTTCACTCCATTATGTTGTGACTTATAAGAAATAACTTAGTTACCTTACCTCCTATTATAGCCATTGATAGCACTAAGCCCTTACCTCCAAACTTTAACTTGAATGCCTTTTTCCATTATCACCGACAAAATAGACACGATACAAAACAATATAAGTGTCTTAAATATATTGTGCAAGACCTCATTGATTCTAACCACATCCAGATTGGTGGTGTTAATGATCAAGCCAACCAAAATTTACAAATCTTTACCAACCCCATGCCAAATCATAATATCTCTTTTGTGAAAGGTACTGATACTAAGAAAGATGTGATGAATGTTGACAAAATTCAAGATACAAATAATGACAATATGAATGAAAATGAAGGAGACTTAGAATGTGTGGTCAACTTCATTGATGTGCAACCTTGTAAGGGACAAACAAAAATTCCCCTTGACATTGCTTTCTCACAAAATGACATAATTAGACATGCACCTGATGGTCCTCTTTACATCGTCGGAAGAATCAATGACAAGCCTACTAATGGGATATTAATTGATCCTGTGTGTGTAGAGAATGTGATCATCGAGGAATTCTTATTTGTGCATGAGATTTATCAATATTCTTATGAACAACCGAAAGAATGGATCAAAACACATATTTGGTTGCCCTATGATAGGTTCGATCACTCTTCCTTTAAAAGTTGAAATGAAAGAATTAAATGTCTCATTCTCTATCATCTGATCATCAAACCAATTCCATGTGAAGCTTGGTTACCCATGGCTACGCTCCATGGATGTCATCTTGTTGGTAGTGCATAAATTCTTAAATTTTCCATTTGGTAATGATATATTTACTATGCACCATAGTGGCTTTAATCTTGTGTCT
Source organism: Sequoia sempervirens (assembly GCA_007258455.2). Taxonomy (NCBI): domain Eukaryota; kingdom Viridiplantae; phylum Streptophyta; class Pinopsida; order Cupressales; family Cupressaceae; genus Sequoia; species Sequoia sempervirens. The sequence continues at coordinate 975,998,131 of VDFB02281492.1, forward strand.
TCCCGCGGGAATTTATCATTGGATTTCTTTTGGATTGAACCTATGGAACTTATTAAGCCTCACGAGGACTTCTTTTTCAAATCTTATCAAAAGTTCAAGGAAAAGCACATAGAAAAATTGTCCCTTAGAAAAATGCCTCAACACATGATTGAGCTTCCTATCATTGATGAAACCATGATTGAACCAAAATCCCTTCCAAGTAACCAAGACCAACCCATGAAAAATCATTTTCCTATTTCCTATAAAATACCAAGAGATAACAATGTAAGTCTTGTTGTGCCTCCTAAGATCAAACAAGTTTATAAAGCTAAAGAGAAAGTGGTTGAACAACCTCCCATGGTTCCCTTTGTTCCTTCCTTGCGGGAAGAAAATAAACCAATGGTTGATAAACCTACTCCTACACAATCACAACTTGAAAATTGTGCAAAAAGAAATAGAAATGCTAAAGAGCGTACATGCGTCAAGATTGTGCTATTGCTCATAAGATAAAAGAAGAGAATAAAACATAAAATCAAGATTAAACACCAATTGAAACAAAGCATGATGATTCTCCACCTTCACCAGAACAACAAACACATGAAAAATCAATGGAAATTGTCATTAGACCTCTTGTTGCACGATTAACTTGGATGATGATGATGATGAGATTGCTAAGATTTATGAGGAAGTGCATAATGAGCTAAATTTATGGTTTTCCTCTTCCATGAGCTTAGATGATAAAAACCATGATGGTCCTCCTATAATGAGTGACTCACCATGTGTTGAACCTGGTGATGACCCTAGAACAATACTTTTTATTGTCGCTTACGCTAGTTATCTGCCTTCTACATAGATGAACAAGATTGGGTGTGGATGACCTACTATAGGTTGACTCACATGTGCCATACTAGTCTTCTCTTTGTGTTCTTGTGATTGCATGTGCGTAATGTGATCCCCCATATAGTGCTTCTTGGAGTGTATTTATATGTCTGTGAGCCTACTTTGGATGACCCTTGTCACTCTGTTGGTGCAAGGATACAAAGGAAGCAAATTTGTCGTGACATTAGTCTATTTGTATCTACATTCTTCTATCTATCGTACACCTCATCTTTTGTCTTGTGTTTTCTTTTTGGGGATGACACAAGGCATTGAGACATTTAGGTCTCTTCCATGTTGACCCAAAATATTCTCTTTATTTTCACTCTCTATGTGTCATTCTTCCTTTGTGCTCGTTGTTTCATGAGTCATTTGGGGAATGATGACAGTTCCAAGCTCGATTATATCACTGCAACAACGAAAAACACTGACTCTAGATCCATGAATCCCTTATGTGTTATCTTAGGATTGCATATGGGAGGAAAAAATCCCTTTCATGACGTAGCTCTATTCGGAAACATATGTTTTACATAGGGATTTTTGAATAAAGCTCTCATGTATTGGAATTTCTTGTGTTCTACTTTAAAGCAATTTCTCACAATATGGTGCTTAGTAATTTCTATAAAGTGGGGGCATACATGTCCCTACTCATTGTTTGCTTCAAAGTGTTGTCTTCTTACTTCACATGACGTGTCTTCTTGGTGGTGTCATTGGGTTTGATGTCCTTCAAGATTGTGACCTTTCTTGGAATATGACATTCCTCTTAGTGGTAATGCTACAGATTACATTCCCTAAGTTATGAATCTTTTATCCTCAACAAGTCCTCTCTTGAAGACATTAAGCATGATGTTCCCTAAGGTGAGACCTTTCATGAACTAAGAAAAACCCCTTTGAATATCCTATTGCATGTACCAAGGCCACCAAGCATAACACAACTTGCTTGCTAGTGGAGCCTTTATGTTTTTCATGACCACCAAACATAAGACAACTTTCTTGCCAATGGAGCCTTTTCCATGAGTTCCTAGCATAACATAGCTTGCTAGCCTTGTGACCATTTGTGTGGTGCCTTATCAAATTTATTAGGAGGTATAACTTTGATATGGTTAGTACAATTGGAGCCTGTAGACTTGGCATGAATTTCTCATTAGCCACTTTTTAGGGCTCACCTAGTGGATAGCGGATTTCAATAGCTCGTATGAGTATATAATTTTTGCATAATGGACAATGGGTTTCCACTTGTAAATTTTTTTTTGACAAACAACTAAGGCTTGATCCATACTGATTGGAAAAATAGTCGAGGCTTGATCCACCCCTATTTCTCTTCTCAATAAATTTTGGCATTGTATGCTTGTGTATCTTGTCTTGCTGGTGCAAATAGGCATGCGTCTCTTTGTGCCTTTTTTGGTTTGTCATGAGATCTTATATTTTGGGGGCTTTATCATCCTCCTTGATCTTTGTTGTCTTATCTTTCCAATAGTTGTACAATTAGACCTCTCTTGATGCTTGTTTGACTACTTTAGTGTGAGTTTGAATGTAGGGCTAAATGTAGTGTCGGAAAATGTACTCCTTTACATTTTAACACTATGTTTGGGTCCCTTAATAAATTGGACTTAATTAAGCCTCTGGTTGGCCCAATTATGCATTTAAAATCATAATTAATATTAGTTTTCTGAAAGGGAAACTTGTATTAAACAATTTCAAGCATTCATTAAATTGTCTTGAAATTGGTGTGTCCTAGGTTTGGGGCTTAGGACCCATTCACCCCCCTTAAGTTTAGGAACCCAATTTTTAATGTTTTTGGCAGAATTTTTATGATTCAAATTAATTTTCAATTGTCAACATTTGATTTTTATTTTTTTGGAAATTGGAAAATTACTTATACATACAAGGTCTTTTTATCAATTCAAATCCTAGAGCAAGCTAGAAAGATTATCCAAACTTCACAAGAGCTACTATTATTGCCAAGAGCATTTAAGAGTATATTTCTAATCATTTGTTGTAGCATTAAATATCTCAAGCATCATGTCAAAGTTATCATCATTCATGGAATGTTTTGGAGCTAACATTGTGGTGTAGGTTTCAAGCGATTTCATGCAAGATCAAGACCTTGGAGAGATGTGTTATATTTCAATCCTTCAAGTATCTCCATTTAAGGGTTTGGTGAGTTGAAACATAACATTGTTCATTCATCATTCCTTCCATTCATGTTTCATTTTATTTCAAGGTTGAATTACCAAAACGGGGTTTGACCAAGGCAAACCCCCATTCACCAAATAAAAAAACAAAATTTCCCTCTCTTTGTGTTTGTAGATTTGTAGGTGAAGAAGGATTGAAGATTGATCAAAAGTGTAATTTTGTAAATCTTTCAAAGTTTTTCATCATTTAAGTCATCAAGCCACAAAAACTCACTTGCAAAATTTAATTATGACTTTTTGACTGGAAATTTGAAGGAATTGGGAGTGTAGGTCCAGGAACAGAGGACTATAAAAGTAGATTTTGGATCCCTATAGCAAGATCCATTTTCCCTAGGGTGAATCTATCCCAGAAGGACACTCAATAGGAGCTTTTGGTGAGAGGTGCATAAATTCATATTCTTCTCAAATCTACTAGAATTTTGTTGATTTCGATAAATTAAGGTTTTAAATTGATGATTCATGTTTTACATTGCATAATTGTATCCATTTGATATTTTTAATTTATCTCCCAAAAGTACATTTTAGGCTAATTTACCCCATCCTCAATCATAAGGATAAGGGTTAAAATTCAATCTTTCCCTAGGAGATCTCTTTTTCCTAATGAAAGTAGGGAAGTAGGTACATTACCCCCATTTAAAACCTACCTCACCTATTCCCCTTCATTTTAGGAGCCCTTATTATTGTCTTGTGTACCATGATGGCACTAAACATTAAACATTTTCACATTCATGATGATTCCAAACTTATTGTAAATCAAATCATGAGAATGTATTAGGCTAAGCAGAGTAAGCTATCTCAGTATCGGGATTTGGATTTATCCTTTCTTGATCATTTTTCTTCTTTCACGATAGACCATGTCCCTAGGAGAGAAAATCGACATGCGGATGCAATGGCGAGTGCAACCTCCCTTGTATCTTCGGATGATGGCATAGAAGAGTACCACTTTGTGGTTCATATTATCCACTCTCCTGCTATCTTGGATTAACCTAAACCCAATGGTCTAGTGTGTTCTTACATAGAATTGAGGGAATGGTATTCTCACATTTATAATTATTTGAAGACTAGAAATTTTCCCAACTATGCAACTAAAAGCGCTTGCACTCAGATACGAAAACTTTCAGTCTAATACATTATACTATCTAATGTTCTTTATTGAAACTCATATAATGGTATTCTTCTTTGATGTCTCACTAAGGCTTAAATACTCCTTGCCCTTCAAGAATCCCATTCGAGCTCTAGGGGTGGAAATTTTAGTGGTAAATCCTTTGTGCGTAAATTGATTCACATGTGATACTTTTGGTAAACAATGGAGAAGGAAGAAGTGTCCTTAATATAAACATCATAGTGATCTCATTCGGGCTCCTACATAAGAGCTTCAAAATCATACCTCTCCTTGGCCATTTTCAAAATGGGGTTGGATATTATTGAAAATATCACCTCCTTCTAAAGGACATACCTTCGTTATTATTACTACTAATTAATTTATGAAGTGGGTTGAAGCTGTTCCACTTCGATCCACTAACACTGAAGCAATCTGAATCTTTCTTCTAAACAATATCGTTGCTCATTTCAAATGTATTCTACCTATATTTTTGAAAAAGGTACTTCATTTAAGAACAAAGAGGTGAAGCAATTCTTGAAAAAATTTCATAGTCAACAGATATTTTCTACACCATACTATACTCAGTCTATTGGCCAAGCTAAAGTGTCTAATAAAACTCTTGAGCTAATTCTCCAAAAAACAATGAATAACATGGTAAAGACTAGCATACTCAATTGATGTACGCCTTGTGTGACTATCACACGAGTGTTTGTATGGCTACAAGTACAACCCCATACAACCTCATGCATGGTGTTGAGGCTATCATGCCTTTAGAGTTGGAAATTTTGTCTTTGCAAGTTTCTCTTAAAGGGTTAATTGAGGATGACACTTACCGTGTTGAATTTTTAAACTAGTTGGAGTTGTTTGATGAGCATCAATTACAAGCCCTCCAACATCTCCAAGCTTATCAACAATCTATTTCTAAGCATTACAATCAAGGTGTTCTTTCTCAAATTTTCAAGGTGGGTGATCTTGTTCTCTATGAGAATAAGAGGAATGTAAATGCACTACCTAATCAAAAGGAGAAATTCAACCCTAATTGGTTAGGTCCTTACATAATCACCTTTGTGTATAGTTTTGGTGCCTATGGACTATTTTCTATGGATGTAATGCCTCTAAAAGAACTGGTCAATGCAATGCATCTTCGTTGGTACTATGCATAGGGTCTATGTGGCATGTGCATGATATTCATCCCTCAAGGATCGTAGTTCATTATGCTATGAAATTTCTTCATTGACACATTATCTTTTGTGTTATGATGTGAACATATGTATGTAATTAATTTATTTAATTAAGAATTATATATATACATACATGTGTTTTATTATGCTATGTATCTGTGTATTGCATTTGATTAACATCTTTTGGTCAGAAAAATAGATCATCATTGAATTTAATTAAGCATACATCTAATGTGTGTTTATTAAATCATGATAGCATCTAATCTAAACATACATCCATAAACATAAATCCATCACATAGCCATACATGAAAGAAAAGTACACATAAGAACACCATGATGTCGGTCAAAATCTCATATATATATGTCAAAAATGTCATGCACATGTATCACACCACTGTATCAAAATGTGTTAATTGTATATATGTATATGAATCTTTACATAAACAATGTTATACATCCAAAAATGATATGGTATACAAAAATTTGACATATTCCAAATTGGGCCTCTAGCCCCTGGGTGTGTGGCTCCCTAAGCGCTTTAAGGTAGGTAGTGGTGGAGGAGAGTGTTGGATCAACACAATGGAGTGCAACCGATGTGACCATGACACAAATGCAGTATGTTATTGTAGTCCTCATACCTCACCTCGTAGCTCGACTACGTCCTCTTGAAGCTTTGCAATCCACTCTTGCAGTGAAGCCTCCCATTCACGAGCATGTTGTAGCTCCTCCTAGAGCTGCTACACTTGGGGATTAACAGACGCTATCTTCGTTGCCTCTACTTGCCTACCAAGGTCATCAACATGATTCTATAGAGTGTCATATGCCACTATGAAACTCTTAGCCCACATCACGACCTGGTCTCGCTTGATCAATGCGGTAAGGAGCTCTGTTACTCGATAATCCTATTGCCTAGTCATTGTGGTCAGATCTGCATTCCTCTAGATGACATCCTCTCACATCTCCTTGTATTTCATCCTCAAGTGTGCGACAAGCTTGAACAAATGGGTATGCCACCCTACTGATGGGGTCTTGTATGCATTGAGGATGATCCCTTGGATTTGGATGGCTGGGGTCACGTCTGATATGCATCGCCTGATGAAGGTGATTCACTCATGTGTGTCCACTGCAAACATAGAGAATGTGGATTCTATTAGTACCATATCATACAAAAAAATTATATATATGAGAAAACTAAAATGAAATTACTGAAATGAAACAACGTATGTCACACTTGTAATTGGGTCCCTAGCCTTCTAGTGTGGATCAATGGGGTGCTATGCTTGGCCCTACTGCTACCACCGAAGGGGGTGCAACCACCTGGCTTGTAGGTGGAGTCAATGAGATGGGGATCTCCGGTGGGGGTGATGACACCCATCGCCACCATCTTGGCTTCTCTATAGCTCTACTTGCCTCTGTCTCACCCTCCTCACCATCGTTGTTGCTATTGTCGTGTTGAGATCCTCACCTACTGACCCCAACACACCATCATCACCTATGGGTAATCCCACAATAATGAGTCCCACTTTTTGGCCATAATGGACATTTATATCAACATTTTTAATTAGATCTTCACCTACTGAGACCTATAGTAGCTAAATTGTTAAGAAGTTGAAGACGATGCAAACTAGTTATTTGTGGTGATTTATGTGTAAATTCTAAATTATTTTTTATTTTTTAAAAATAAATCATGAATATTTCAACATCTCTTTTAATAACTAGTTTTAAATAGTAAACAAATTTTTTCAGAAAGTAACACTTATGTTGTCCAACATAACTTTTTTTTAGAAAGGATAATTTCTAATTTTTAAAATATAGATTCTTAACATCAATATCTAGGGCATGGATATTTTTTTATAATTTTTTGCTACATATATATTTTTTAATTAATTTATGAAGTCATTGTAACTATAATTTGGACATGGGTGTGTGTCGTCTAGCATAACTTCTTGTGTATATTTGGTGAAACAAGGACATCAATACCTAGGGAAAAGGTATTTTTGATTTTTTTTATAATGGTTTACTATTTTTCCACCTTTGTAGAATGAAGAACTTGATGTTCGCTAAAAAACCTATGTTCAGTAAAAATTGAAAATTGAATACATGATAAAATGAAAACATATCAAAACTATACTTGTTGGAAAGATCATTTTGAGGACTACGATCTTGCAAAATATATTGTCAAGTACATCTGAAATTCCAACTTGGGGTTTGAAACTAAATTTTATGAGGAAAATCTAAAGTAGAAACCAAAAGTTCCATACTTAACTCCTTCGTTCCAAGGTTAAACCTTTACTCAAAGGCCCCTTTAAGTGAAGATGGTTGCGTAAAAAGATCTTTTTATGGCGTATACCTTCACTTGAAGGTGCTTGCTTGCACACATTCACTTGAAGGTCCTTGGCTCAAAGGTGCTTTGTAAAAATGTCCCTTCTCCCCCAAAAAACATCAATGTCCCAAAAGTGGGACTTAGTATTGTGAGATTACCCCTATTGGGGCACCTGTTGGGAAAATCAGTTGAAAGGACTAAGGGTTAATTGCCATCATCCAATCCATCATCATTGACTGTGATATTTGCAATCGTCAGATGAGGTCAGTCTCCCACTCAAGCTACACTCCTATGGGACCATATGTACATCAGAGTCACTAGGGGAATAGTCTGAACTTGCCTGAACTATCGGGCCACCCGATGCTAGTAATACGGTACTATGCTATGGTTTTGACTAACCTGCCAAGATTCTATCATGTTGCACCTTGTACAGTTGCCTCCTGTCAGTCGACGAAACCCCCATCCACCTATATGGGTTCCATTTGATGTCACATGCTCGTAATGAATCTATTTGTAATTTCCAAAATGCTACATCATTATACCATCAATCACACACCAGGGGGTATGTGTGTGCCACGGGCGTACCATGTGCTAGGTCGAGGGGGAACTCAAGTGGCCTGGTACAATAGATATTCTCAAATGCCCACACCTATAGTAGTGTGCAAATGGTGAGGCTATGATATTCATAATGTACATAGCACCTAAGGTCATGGTAGAGATGCGCTAACATACTTTGTCCCCAGGTGAAAATTGTACCCCTCTCCTCCATCGTGCAGATGCAATGGAAGAGGCCCTCATGAAGGTGTGAGCCCCATCCATCCATCATGATGCATAGGGTGATAGTCATGATCATAACTCGATGCACAAGTGACATCACCACCCACCTCTTCTTGAGCCAATGCACGTATATATGCTTGGATGTCTCCTCCGAGATGACTCCCCTGAGATAGTACTATTATGTAGCCTAGGCATCCTACATCTCCCTACCCTCCTCGTAGGATACATGTTCTCCCCAGATGGGTAGGCCCATGATTTGGTAGACATCCTCTAGGGTAATTGTCATCTCGTCTATTGATAGGTGGAAGGTTAATGTATTGACATCCCAATGCTCCATGAGTGCCATCAACATAGGAATGTGATATCATATCTTTGGCATGGTGTAAACCCACTAGATGTTGACCCATCACAACAAGTTTTGGTTGTTCAGTGTGCATGTCATTGTTGCGACCACACAAAAATGATAGTATTGCTCTGTCGACATGCTCATGGATCTCCGACCACTCCTACAAAAATGCAAAATATCACATCAACATATTCTACATCATGAAAAACTCTCTAACTCTACATCACAAAATTCTTATGTTAGCCTCGAAGACTAAAGTGTGTTGCATAGACGTCTATGTGGACACACGACAGTGTGTGGGATGGACGCCAGTGTGGTCGAAGGACGTTGAAGCATTGTCAAAATGACAATGTGACAGTTTAACACCTTCACACTATCCAGACGCCTTCATGTCATCTAGATGCTTGTGCTGCTTGGGGAAAATGGAAAGCTAAAAAAAAGACAAAAATGACAAGTTGGGTGGAAATTTTTTCGTGCCTCATTTGGTTTATTGCTCCTTGCTACTGTTGCACGTTCGAAGTTGGTTGATACTGGGAGCTACGTAATCTCATTTTTGAGGCATTTTGTTGACTTCTCTCTCACAAAATTTATAAATTCCTCATCATGAATAGTGAAAATGACCCTTCCATGGGCCCACCTAAGCATATATAGGCCATTTTTTCCCATTTTTTAGGGAAAATATGTTCCTTCAAACCTTCATGTTTTCACCCCATCTAGCTAAGAGAAAAATAGGAGGGGCCATACATTCACCTCTTCATCATATTTTTCTTCTGAACCATTGGGTTTTTCTTAAGCATTCTTCTCGCCATGGTAGCTTCTTTCAATTTTTGATATTGACTTGAATTTGAGTTTTGCAGAACGAAACTCCATGTCAAGCACTGTAGTTTCCTGCTGAGCTCGAACACTGGGGGCATCATCAGTATTCACTTGCTCGACCTTTGTGGACTCTATAGTATCCTTTTTGGAAAATCTATAAAATTTTCAAAAAATTAATTTTGCACTTATGTTTTCTTAAATACTATACACTGTAGCTGACTTTTCTTAAAAAATTCAACTCACTAAAGTGGGGGAAAATGTAGTGTCATAAAATTACACCATGTGGCAATTTCATACTTGTGCATTTAGCTCACTGCATTTATGGCACCCTACCACATTAATGAAAAATCCTTATGAGTTGGAATTTCATGATTTCAACTTCATAAGAGACAATGATGAAGCATTAGCAGTTTGATACCTCATTTATTGCAAAGTTTTGAGTAGTACGCTTGCACGATGAGTGAATGTTCGTGTGGTGCGCTAGCATCCCCAAAAATTTTGAGTTTTAAATGAGGGAATCTCATGTCTTTTTCCTATGACACACGTCATTGTAGTAGAATTGTGAGTGTAATGGATCTTCCCACACATGCGGCCTCACACAACTCCTTTTTCACTCATTCTTTCATTCATTCTCACTCTCTCTTATTTGATCTTTCTCTCTTGCTCTATTCTCTTCTACATCTCTTCTTTCTTGCTCTCTACAGTGAAGCTTTGCCAGATTCTTGTCTCGTGAACATCTAAGGATCTCTTCTAAGAAAGCACATCTCATCTATCAAGCCAAGAGGAAGCCATAGGCTATTGGGAACACTCTCTTTTCTAATTTTTCTCCTCTATTTACAACTACTCATCTCAGCTATTTCTTCATGATAGGGGCTCTCCCCCATAGTGGGGTTTGTTTCTATCACACATCTCATTTATTACATTTTATGTCAATTTGTCTACTCTCTATTTGGCTTTCTGTGGAGGTGGAGACACCAAAATGGGGGTTTGATTGAGGCAAGCCCCCAAATAGCCCCAATATTTTTTGTTGTCCTTTATGTGTGCAAGTTTTCAGATTTGAAGAACTGGGTGTTTGCAGATTTTAGGTTTTTATTTCCTTATTTGACAGGGACGATAGTGCGAGGTGTAGACATTCCCATGATGTGTTTTCATCTATTGACCACAACTTTTTTCCTTTTGGGGGAAAAATCTATAAGTCCTAAGCTTTCTGCTTCTGTAATTATATCTTGTAATTCTATATTAGTTTATGTTAAAGAGAAATTTTATCATTCTTGCTCTTAATAGTTTAATGTTTTATTTAATCAAATCATTGCAATATTCTTCCTTCTAAACTTTTTCACTTGATCTTGTACTTTGAGGTGATCAAGGGCTATTTTCTCCCTGCACACTCTTCTTTGTCCTAGAGACTCAGGAGTAGCGTATCCCCTCCTTTACAATTGGGAAGAGCACTACCGTTGAATAGAATATATGGAACAACATGAACTAGAATATATTATAAGCCTTTTATCATCCAAAACATAAGGTAGGAGCAATGAGGTATCCTTGTTTAATGAAATAGAAAATACAAAAACTAGAAGATTGATGATCACTACTAGTACAAAAGCATAAGCAAAAAAGCATATCGATAGACCACAAGAATTTGGGACCAAAGTATAAAGAATGAATCATAACAAGAATGAAGGGTGTAGATACTTGAATCTACCCATTCCATACTACACTTGAATTTACCCTATCCTTGTTGTATAAGAGGAATAATGGGAAGTGATAAAAGATTGCAATTAAAGAAAGTAGGGTTAGAAAACATCAAGAACCCACAAAAGAAAGATCAATTAAACCCATTAACCAATGAAGTTGAATATAATGAATCCATGAATAAAACACAAATAAGTCTAATGTAATTATAATTTTAAGATCTAAATACTCAAAGACACATGCAAACCTTGTACTCCATTGTTTGGAATTATACTAATTTGATATGTGGATTGCTCAATTATGCATAACCCATGTTTCAAAAGCTTGGTTGATGATAATCTTGATTCACAAATGTTGATCAAATGCTCAAAACATCATAAAGAAATGCTCTCAAAATAATATCAATTTCTCATGATAATTGTGAATGAATTTTATGAAGAGGACTTGTTTTATAGAATTGTAGGAGATTTAATCAACAATAGAGATCAGAGGATGAAGATAAATGGATGAGATTAGATAAAGAGATCAATGGTGGAGGATTAATGAGAGCTTAATTAACTAAAAATATCTCCTAATTTCAAGGAAATTAATTTGGGATATTTTGGAGGGAAGATATTTTGAAAAAGGAATATCCCTTTTTGAAAATAGAATATGTCGTGTGCAAGTTGGAGGAAAAATTAGTAATTGAATAATTAAGAAATCATTTAATTGTGAGGTGAGAGGAAAATTAGGATTTAATTAATAATTGAAATTATTTAATCATGTGTATGAGAGGGAAAACTAATATTAATTAAATATATTAAATTATTTATTTAAGATGGGAAGATAGAAATTCTAGTTTAATTAAATAATTCAAAATTATTTAATCAAAGTGAAAAGAGGGAAATTGCTAAATTTTAATGAATTAATCAAATAATATAAATCATTCAATCAATAGAGGAAAATAATGAATTTAATCAAATAATTAGAAATTATTTAATTAAAATTGATGAATTAGGAGATAATTATGTAAAATAGTGAATTATGAGTGTGTGATGCATTCAAACAATTTTAGGTGTCTACACTAGCCATTAATTAATTAAATATTTATTATTTATTTAATTAATTTATCCTTCACCTTTATCCCCCACTTCAATTAAATAAATATTTAATTAATTAATTAATTTATCCATTACACTTATCCCCAAATCTTCCAACTAAATTAATTAATTAATTTAGGCTAATTAACCCCCACCACCTTTTCCTCCATTATTTAATTCCACTTTATCCCTCAATCCTTGTCCATTTAGTCCTAGCCATTAGATTCATTCACATGAACCACAATATACTTGCCATCATGTGACAAGTGTCTCTCTCACATGACTATCTAAGAGATTTTCTAGATAAACTAAATCTAAACACTTACCAAAAAGTCAAACTAACTTTTCATCCCATCCATCTATTTCATACTACATCTCCAAATCCTAGTCATTCACATAAGGATATTTTCCTAATCTATTCCTAAACCTCATCCTCATTCAAATTTTGATCCAAGACCTAACCCTCATTCAATCCCAACCATCCATCAACCAATCTATTTTGACCCTTGATTTTACCTTATGGAAATTCTATAAATGAGAGGTCTCTCACCCCATTTGGGCATCTAGTCTTATCATACCCTTATGATGTTGAATTTTATATCTACTTCTTCCATAGCCTACCTAATCTTCCATTATCTTAGTTTCATGCTACCCTTTTGATCTATCATCCTATCATCATATTACTGGTTTTATAAGAAACCACATCCCATCAATACATCAAAGGAGAACATCAAGAGAGTGTTGGGTGAAAATATTCTTCAAGCTAAATCTGAGGAGAAAGAAGTGAACAACGTAAAAGATTTGATTATTACATTTGAATCTTTATGTCATTTCCTTTGTTCATTTTTCTTGTCTTTATTCTCGCATGCCCGATGGGACTCCCATACCTATTTAATTCTTATTTTAAATTTTTTCTAACCCCATCTTGTTGGTTTTTAGTTCTTTAATGTAGAAAAAAATCTAGAGCTAACTTTTATAGGTTGAAGGCAAAACCTTAGTTTTTAAATATTTCATCATATGTTTCAAATGACTATGAATTTTTCTACATTTTTATAATTGAAGGTTGTGGATGATCTTAGGATGTTACAATAAAAAAATATGTTTATATCATTAATATTCAATGAGTTTTAATCATTTTATCATTTTTCACTAGAGCATAAAGATTAAGAATGAACCTTCTCATCAAATTAATTCTTTCGATGAAACTTTCAATCCTTTCTTATGGTTGGGGAGTGGAAAGGAAAATATGGACTCTACTCTTTTTAGATCAATGGCCAAACCTTCTTTAAAAATAATATGTCCACGTAATTTTTCTTGGTTAGTGGCAAAGACACACTTGTCTAGATTCAAGGAAATACCATATTCCCTACATTTCTTGAAGACTTGTTCAAGGTTCCTAAAGTGATCACCTGCACATTTTGATTTTTTTTTATGTCATCCAGGTAGAACAACACAAATTATCTTATTCCGCCCTAAAATTCCATATCCATATCCCTTTGAAAGGTAGCATCAACATTGGTTAACCCAAAAGGATTCTTGCAATAAGCAGAGGCACCCCATTTGGTGGGTAAATGTTGTCTTATATTGATCAAATTCTTGGACTAAAATTTGGTTATAGCCTAAGTATCCGTACAAGAAGGAAAATCTTTCTAATCCACTTACCTTTTGTAAGATTTTCTCTATAGAGGGGAGGGGATAATGGTCTTCGAGGGACGACTTCATAGATCCATGCTCAAGGTCAAAATAGAGATATCATGATGCCTCCTAATCAAGGAATATATGTAACCACATTCTCCTTCCCTTCAGTGTAATGAACACTAAAGTCATACTCATACAAAAACTCGATCTAACGATGTTGACCATGAACATAAAATTCATACTCACAAAGAAATATAGGCTTGAAGCATAAGAAGGTGCATATGAAGGAGCAACCCTAGAATAGTCATCATTAATAACCCATGAGTAGAAAATTTTAAGTTGTAGTAGGAAAACTATCTTAAAGATGATTTTCTATCATTAAAAAAAATTGTCCTAAGAGAGGAGAAGAGAAAAATCACATGTACCTTTGTTACCAATTGTTACACAACTTGAGATGTTTTCTTAAGGCACCAACAATAGATATATTTGTAGCAAAAACTAAATTTTATTTATGATAATATAGTTTCCACCTCAATATATGAGGAAAACCTTGAAGAAAGAGGGAACACCAAGTCTAAAAAAATTATAGTTCTTCCACAAAAAATTCTTCAATGAAATCCAACCCTTTAATGTCTTGCATCAATAGTTTGATTTATCAATAAAAGTTGATGAAATACCAACTACAAGCAACAAATGCATAACTACAAAACTTCTTTCAAGTTTATTAGGTTTGTATTGTAAGAACCAATATCAAAATATCATTGACAATGATACAATTTTTTGTCTCTCAAACATGTATCTCCCTAATTCTTAAACCCTAGCACCAAAACCTAAGCCTAAGGAGTGTCAAAAAAGGTGATGGACAAGACTTATCCTCTGAAAATGGAATGAATGAACTGATTTCGATGAGTGAGTAAACTTACCTTCACTTTGGCCTTAGAAAGACTTGAGAGGGTGTTCCTAGAGGTATCCTCAATAAGAAATATATAAAATGAAAGATGGATAGGACTAAACTAGCAACAAGTATACTCAATGTATGCTCACCCCAAGATTTTTCACTAGGCCAAAAACCAACTAACTATTTATATCATATTATTAATTTGATAAGTACAACCTTGCATATGCACCCAAAAATAGAAACATTATAACATCCTCACAATTGAATCCACTTAACATTTCATACACAAGTGTAAAGTGTATGAATGGATGACATGATTCAAGATAAAAATCTTAATAGTTTGAGCTCACTTAGAATAGGGCCTACTTTATATCATTAGATCATGAAAGTATGTGGAACCTTAATCTAATCCCAAACAAGTAAGGATAGAGATGATTAAATTGAAATATTTTTTGTCCTTGATGTCCAAGACTAGTACCTACTCCAATAGGAAAGAGAGTCACAATATATAAGGAAGAAGAGTATACACTTATAGAACATAAATGGAACTAAATGTGTACATAAATACAAATAATAAAAAACACTTCATGTAATAGAACATACTTAATAATCCATGTTAGTGCTGCAAGAACACAAATAAAATAAAAAAAGACCATTACAAAAGAGTTTACAATTCATTATAATCTAGTACACTTTCATCTAACTCTTGTTATATTCATTCTAGAAAATGTATTAAGAGAGGAACCAAAAATAAGTTCAATCATCCCCTTGAATAATCATAAACTACCATGGAGACATCTATTTACACATGCATTTTGTTGATTGAATACCCTTCCCATGATTAAAAAATATCATGTCCTCTTCTATACCAAGCTTGCATTAGGTGATGACCTAAACGAATTTAGACACAATTTGCAACAAGGAAATTGGCTCAACAACCAACTGTTATTACATATTTTAATCCTTGTATATGTAGCATTAATTTACAATGCAATTTACTTGCCTCATCGTGTTCCAAGGGTCACATTCTAGTCAAATAATTTAATGTTCCAACACATCTATCTACACTGAAATCTTCCTAGGATCTATAATTGAATTTCCTAGGCTAGCAAAACATTATTTCCATAGTCAAAAGAGTAGCTAGTACTTATTATAAACATATGACAACTAGGGTTTCATTTAGGCATTAATAATTCACACCCCTTTTCATCAAATTCACATGGCCTTGTGTGTGGATATGTGCATTTTATGGGATCAAAGGTACTTTGGCATGATTTGAGTGATTGGATAGATCTATTGTAGTCAAATTTTCAAGCATTAATGGTGTGACTTGGAACTTGAATGGTGGGGTCTAGGGTTTTCAATTCCTAAATGTTACACAAATAATAATATTGAAATTCTAACATCTCGGGTTTCAAGGATTTTTATACCAAAGGGTAATTGAGATGAATGAGGCACAAGGAAATTGGTGTTTAATGTTTCATTCATATGACTTTCAATAGGTATGATAGCATTAATATTTTTGAAGTTCCTAGGATGCTAGGTGCAAGGGGAAGAGAAAAGTTCATGAAGGTCTAAGAGACAAAGAACAAAGAAATAAGAAGACCCGAGGAATTGGGATGTTAGGGAACAACCTTGCAAGAGGGATGATAGGATGAAAAATCATAGGCTAAGAGAGTAAGGAACGATGGGGGTTGGGATTCAAGGAAACAAGATATCAAGTACCATAAGAGGAAGTTGAGAGAGGGAAGGAAAATCCTAAAATCCCATAAGAAATAGGGAACATGAAAGAATGAAAGCAAGGAATGAGGTTATTGAATCCTTCAAGATCAAATCAAAAGGGGTGAATGGGAATTTTGAAATCCATGGTAAATAAGTGATCATGGATTGAGAATTCCAAGGATGGGATTCCAAGGACCTGGGGAGCCAGGGAAACAAATGAAAAGGATGCCAATTGTGAACCCCAATCCTAGACCTACATGAACACAAGAAACAAACACAATGTTAGATCAATATGCAAGTTAGAACTAAGATTTCCCATGAAATTTATCTACAATGCTCAAAATAGGAAATGAAATGAAGAAAAAAACAAGAAAAGCTACTAAATGCTATTGAAGAATGCAAACTCTTAATCCCATGGGAGAATTGGTGCCAATTTGATGTGGAAATTGGCCCTTTCCCAATCCCTTACAAGCTTGATGATGATTTGATGAAGTTTGGATGCTCCTTGGTTGAATTCCTGCATAACCTAGCTAAGAAATGATAAAAATGGATGAAGAAAGGATGAACTTGATAGGAAGATGATAACTTTGGCTTCAATTCTCCTCCTAAATGAGCATAATGATTTTACATTGATTGTGGCTCCTTCAACAAATAGAGAAGGCCTCTATTTATAGAAAGAAGGATAGAGGATTTGAAAGATATGGAGGATGTGGGACAAAACATAAGCCAATGATAAAGCGCCACTTGTCATCATACTAATGGACAAAGGTTGAGCACATTTTGGAGAATGTGCAAAGAGGGGGGAGATTCAAATTCAAAAGATGGCTTGAAGGATGAGGTGAAAGGTGAAGTTAATGCCACATGGCTCAAGAAAAGGACATGTAATAGGTTTTAAATGCTTTGTTGGATGTACAAACCCTTTTGGAGGGATTTTTCAAATTTGGGGAATATTCCAACCATTGATGCCTTTTTGAGAGAAAATAGATGATTTAATAAATTGATAAATTGATTTTCATGAGCAAGTGGCAAAAGCTAGAGGATTTGATGGATTAAGATTAGCATTAATCAGGATTTGTTTAATTTAAAGGAGATTAGCTGATTTGACCATTTTGACTTAGATTTTAGGATTGATTTAAATCAAAATGAGAGGAATATGATTTAGACTTAATTAAATAAAGATTTTGATTATTTAAGTAAAAGGGGATAAATTTATTTAATTTAAATGAGATGACCTTAGAGATTAATTAAATAAAATGAATTATTTAATTAAAAGGGAGATGATGAAATAATCAGATAAAATTGATCTATTTAATTAAGAGATGAAATTTGATGAATTTAATCAAATAAAGATTATTCGATTAAATGGTTAGCAAAGGAGATGATTAAGGAAAAATTGGTGTTA
Source organism: Sequoia sempervirens (assembly GCA_007258455.2). Classification (NCBI taxonomy): domain Eukaryota; kingdom Viridiplantae; phylum Streptophyta; class Pinopsida; order Cupressales; family Cupressaceae; genus Sequoia; species Sequoia sempervirens. Next base: position 976,016,159 of record VDFB02281492.1, read on the forward strand.
GTAGATCAGGATCAGGTGCATGTATATTTTGCGTGTCTACATTTTGCCCCTCTTTGAAGTAATGTACCTGCTATGTTGGTTCAAAGAATAAACTTATTGAGATCAAAAATTAGAATTTCTTTAATTTTTTCAGATGCCCCATTGCTGCCCCAGCGAACAAATTCATGAGCAAGTGGTAAAAGCTAGAGGATTTGATGGATTAAGATTAGCATTAATCAAGATTTGATTAATTTAAAGGAGATTAGCTGATTTGACCATTTTGACTTAGATTTTAGGATTGATTTAAATCAAAATGAGAGGAATATGATTTAGACTTAATTAAATAAAGATTTTGATTTATTTAATTAAAAGGGGATGATGTTAGCTTTAAATCAAATAAAGATAAATTTATTTAATTTAAATGAGATGACCTTAGAGATTAATTAAATAAAATGAATTATTTAAATAAAAGGGAGATGATGAAATAATCAGATAAAATTGATCTATTTAATTAAGAGATGAAATGTGATGAATTTAATCAAATAAAGATTATTCGATTAAATGGTTAGCAAAGGAGATGATTAAGGCAAAACTGGTGGTAGTAGATCAGGATTAGGTGCATGTATATTTTACGTGTCTACTTTTTTCCCCTCTTTGAAGCAATGTACTTGCTGCGTTGGTTCAAAGAATAAACTTGTCGAGATCAAAATTCAAAATTTCTTTAATTTTTTCAGATGCCCCACTGCTGCCCTAGTGAACGAATTACGTCAGTATATTGCCCCCTCGAGAGATTGGGTGAAAAGTTCAATTTGAGGGTCTATCTCATGACAAAGAGGTTCGAAATTAGTTGAACTCAAATATTTGATGTAGACAGTCATTGACCATGGGTAGCCTCATGTATACTTTGATATATCACACAAACTTGGATATAAATGTTAGTAAAGATAGAAGAATAAGAAATGAGATGGATGACAAGAGGATACAACAAATCCATGAAGCATCAAGACTTTATTAGAGATGATGGATGATGATGATGATGATGATCGCTTGTCAAGAATTGGGATTTTAAAAGGGACTATTTACCTTATTGTTTGATAACACACATAGATATGATGCATCAAGGTATAGACAACCAAGATGGCATTGTACCTAGTGAGATGGAATTGGACTCGACAAATAGATAGGAGTATTCTTATTCACACTTGACATATGAAAACCTTGCTAGGATGCTCCTAACAAAGCAAGTATTCGCTAAGGTTATAAGAACGTCCAACAAGCATAGCAGACAAAAGATAATGATCGATGCCCCATTCATTTCTCTCTAAATCATTTTGATTAGACATCATCGAGAGGTCATTGGAATGAGGGAAATAAGATAAATCAAAAGAAAATATCAAGTACACAAACAAGCCAATGTTCTTCATACCTCTAGCCAAAGGGATGTGTTTTTCTTAGGATAAGTTTCCAAAGTGATTGCCATTAGATAATGCCCATTGTAGGAAGGATGCATCCTACGACATATTAGTGGATGGTGGCAAGTTGATAGGTTGTTTGAAAGGCTGTTGATATAAGGTTGATTGACATTTGAATGAGCAAGAGTATGATTTTGCATTTAAAAGTTTGTTGTTTTGATTTTGATTTTGCATTTGAAGCTTGCTTTTGCAATTGTTGTACTTGTTTCTATTTGTGTTGCCAAAGGATGAAGGTGATGATTGATTTATTATGGATGATTGATTATTGTGGGTGAAGCGAAATGGGACAAATAGATTTTTTAAATATTTGGATGTTTTTGGTGTTTTGAAATGTTTTGAGGCTATTTTATGGGTTTTTTCGAGATTTTACAAATGTTTTGATTTTCCAAATTTTCAAATGTTTTTTGTGTTTTTATGAGATTTTATGAATGTTTTTGGATTTTGTGTCTCAGGGGCTGATTAAAGATTAGCCTTGCCTACGTTTAAGCTTAGAGACGACGTAGTTCGGATAGCATATTTTTGACATTTTATGTTTTTAATGAGTGTTTTTGGATTTTGATATGATTTGGATGTTTTTGGATTTTCTTGACCAGTTTTTTGAATGTTTTTGGATTTTGATATGATTTTTCTGAATGTTTTTGGATTTTTCACACGATTTTGACGATTTGGATAAGGATGTGTCTGATGATATCAGTGCTCTGTTTTGGGATTTTTTTGAAAACCAAGCTAAGGTTGATATATCTAACCGATGGATTGATGATGATAACATTGTTGAGGATACACAACAATGCAAGGATAGTGTTAAGCAACACAAGGCCTAGGAAGGATATCCTGAGATGATGAGGGATTGATGATGATAACATTGTTGAGGATACACAACAATGCAAGGATAGTGTTAAGCAACACAAGGAATGGGAAGGATTTCCTGAGATGATGATGGATTGATTAGTTTTAATTGATAAGGATTTTGAAGCTTGATATTGGAACAAACTTGTTTTGAATGATTTGATGTGACATTTGAAGTGCAAATTAGATGCAATTGATATTGATTGTTTGGATTGATGTTTGATGAAAGATGAAGCTTGATAAGGAATGTCTTCTCGTCAAAATATGCCATGGGCTAGTGATTTGGATTTTTTCTCTCAAATGTTTGACCAATTTGATTTTACGTTTGTCAATGTTCGGATTACCACATAAGTTGGAAGATATAGATCAAGATTTATTCCTAAAGAAAGATGTAAATATCTGCCCTCAGTGTCTAGCAATGTTTGAAATGTCATGGATGGATGCCTGGATGGGTGTATGGATGGATGGATATGGATTATCTTGCAATAAGATAAGGTGTTCGGATAGAGGATGGTTATTTGGATAATGCTTCATGGCTCAGATAACGTTGGGTAGGATAGGATCAATGAAAATGACCCATGTCAAGATGTTTACCATAAGCAAGTGTAAAGTGTGCACCAAACTTTTTCAAGATTAAGATAACTTGGACTATGTATGTAGATGGATGAAAATGGATTGGATAAATGGTTCATGGATGAATGGATTTATTATGGATAAGATGGATGGAATGTTGGCTTTATTATGGGTGGAATGAGATGCCTCCACCCGAACTGGCACACGTAGATGCTCGATTCTACACATGACGTCTGCTTGCCAAGTTTTCATTATGGTACTTGTTTGAAGCCCCACCAGTGGTTTTCACTAGAGGACGTTTTTTTTTCTTTACTGTTTTCAATCATTTTTAAAATTTTTTTTTGGATTTTTGGATTTTTGGATTTTTTGGATTTTTCTAAAAGATTTTAAGCTCGTGCTGAACCACTTAGTGGTGTTGATGTAGATGCTTCTGTCATAATGTGCCATCGATATCCTTTTTGAAGAAGTTGCTTTGCCAAGATGCATGCACTTGAAAGCAACTTTTGAGATTCCTGATTTGCTTTGTTGACATCGGAGCTAACTTTGTCTTTATGCACACATTGCAATAGAGTGCCTTCTAAATCATTATGATGAAGGGTGGCTACCAATACATGGTCAATGTGAGAATTGGATATCATGCGTGGAGGCATGGATGGAGTGTGTTTAGGAATAAAAAGATGGATTGGTTGATAATTTGGGACCTTTGACTCTCCAAACTTGGGAAGATGAGCAATGATGGGTGGATACAGAAGTGTGCATGGAATTAGGACCAACTGCTTGATACACTTTGTACGTCACTTGAAAATCCCCCTTTTTTCTTTTGTGGACATCTTTGATGGATAATTTTTCCTTTTTTTATTTTTCCCCATAGTTTCTTTGACTAATGGAGTTTGATAGGGATAATCTTTCTTTGTATTCTTTGGTATCCATTTGTATTTGATTTGTCCATTATGCTTCTCAACTTCTTTTTCTTTGATAATGTTCTTTGTGCTTTGATTCAAATCTTTCCTTTGATGTTGGTCCCAATTCATGGATGGGGAGATGGGTGGATGAAGATTCATGACATGGCTGGTTGTAGTATTGGCCTCGGTTTCATCATAAGGATTCTTCATGCTCCCTATATTGACGTTTTCTTGAGATGAAGTTGCCCAGTATGGTGGTAGTAGCACTTTTGTTCCTTGATTCTTCTTGTTTTGAGATGTCTTGTTCAATAAGTATTTTATGATAAACAACCATTGTAGATGGCAGTATTTCAATTTTCTACTCTACTGACTCCAAAATATCCTATTCTATCGGACCTGTTTCCTTGAGTGGATAATGTTGGATATCTTCATACATGATGTCCTTTGTCTGAATTTGGGATATATCTGATCTTGATGTTGACAACTCAGTTTGACTATAGGAATCAATAACTTCCTATTCAAGAGTAAAGGGATCTTGTTCTAAATGAAGATCATCTGCGTGTCCATCCACAAGAAGCATCCCATGGGTAGATGGAGGAGTATGTGTTATATGGATATGATCATCATTTTCGGTATCTTGTATAGATAGGAGACTGTCCATTAGATCATTGTAGTAGCTTAGAGATACAAATTATTGATCTTGATTAATTTTGGAAATGCTTTTGACATGCTTTGGATCAAGTTCTTGACATGGGTCAATTTCAAAGGATGGATTGCTTATAAAGGGTTCTTGGATATCTTTATTAGACATGGGAATTGGCTCAATATCCTCTTGATCTTTGAGTGGACTTGGATCAAATGTTGAGTTGAAGATTCCTTCAATATCTACAACCATGAGGTTGAAGGATTTCAAAATGTCTTGGAAAGGACCATTTCTATACTTTGGTGAAAGATGTTGATCATGCTTTGGAATGAATTCTTGAGTTATGTCCTCTAACTCATTAGGTGATGTAGAGACATTTTCAACATGATCATTGGTCGAATCCTAGTCATTGTCCCCAATAGGTATCATTTTTTGATCAATAAGGTCTTGGATTATATTTTTGAGCCGAATGCAATTTGATGTTGCGTGTCCCTTTGTTTTGTGAAAATCACAATGGTGCTCCTCATTATACCCTGGTGGTTTAACTAGGGGTTCTTGATAGTTCTCATATATGGGGAGTTTGATGAGATTTTCTTGTACCAATTGTTGTAGGACTGATTTGATTGGTCTCCCAAGTGTGTATTTTCGTTTGTTACCTTGTGAGATTTTTACCTTAAATTGACCTTGTGATGATTGATCTTGGTCCAATGAATCAACTAATTTTGCAAGTGAAGCAAGTTGATCTAGCAAAATTTGATCCTGATTTTGATTTTGACACCCTTGATATAGCTGATTTGGCTTTTGTTCAAGCAGATTTGGAATGTATGTTGGTGGTGTTTGTATGGGATCATGGACAAATTGATTTTGGAAAATGTTCTAATTTGGGATGTTGTTTAGATTTGGCATGATGGGTTGAAATTGAACATTGTTGTGGTTTAGGTAACTTTGATTTTGCATGGTGTTACCTTGACTTGGATCAATACATAGAGTCATTAACATATTGTTTGGACTTTGAACAAAATTTGTATGATTTGTACACATATCTACCCCAAAGTTTACCAAGTGTGAATTTGAAATGTTCATGTTTGGTAAACTTGTATTTGGTATATTCACATTTGGCATGTATGGATTTGGTGGGATGATGTTGTTTTGTGGAGGACTCATGCATTGGGTGTTCGGCTAATAGATTTGTAGGTTTGGACTTGGATTTAAATATACCATTGGGAAAGGTGTTCCAAAATTTGGATTGGGCATACTCACATTTTTTGTACCATTGAGGTTTGTAGGAGATAATGATCCTATGTATGGATTGTATAAATGTGAGTTTTGATAATCAATTGGCATTGTAAGGCTTTAATAGTTTGGTTGACTTAGATCACTCATGATGTATGGAGCAAGTTTATACTCCATGTTCCTCTTGTGTTTTGACCTTATTGAACTCTAAGGGATTTAGGACCAATGATGAGATGAAGGATGAAAGGGGTGAATGATATGGGTGTGAACTTTTTAGGAAATTTGGATCAATGCTAGACTAAGGGTTTGATTTTGATTGGTTTGATTGGATAATGAACTTATAAAACCTAATATGTTAGATGTTATCTTGGGATGAACTTGTTCAAAGGGGTGATAATTTAACTAAGTGTGTGAGGAAGGATTCATCCAAACACACCTAACTAAATAGATGATTTTGATTTGGTTTTAAGGATGAACCCAAGTGTAGTTAATGATGTTTCCAAAGCTCTAAAGTTGTTTGTGATATGGAGATGATAAATGTTTGGATGAATGAAGTGCTGGTTTTGATCCTAAATGAACCTAGGGAGAACCTTGTTTACAAGACCAAGATAGTGAAGAACATGCTTTACCCTATGAGTAATTCAAACCAAAAGACCAATGTTTGCATGGAAAACTATATGACCAAAAGATACCAAGCACATGTGTGGGGTTCAATTTGTATTTTATCTTTTCTTAATGGATTCTTTTTACCACAAACACTTTTTTTATTATATTTTGAATCTAGATGTCTAATGTCTCAAATTCCCTCTTATCCCACAAAGTGTGTTATGTGGAAATCAAGGAAAATCAAGGAAAAATTTACCTAATGTTGACTTTAGTAGAAGAAAATTGAGATAAAATCTAAATGCTTAGAAGCCTCTAAGGATGAGAATCCCAAGGGCAAGCAATAGCACTTAAATTCTGTCAAAGGATATTTGCTTCTCCTAAAGGGTTTGGAATTTGATGCTCATGTTGAATGTTTGTTTTCCCAATGTTTATGATCAAGCAAAGTGTTTTTGATTCCAAGAACATGAAAAACCCTATGGATATGAAAGATAGTATTTGTTGAGTTACCACTTGGATAAATTCAGCTACGCCTACTCTTAGCAGATGATTAGATGCTTGACCACACAGACTCCCCCTTATAGTGCACTCACTTCTCAGGTCAGCCAAGCATCAGTACCCATGAAACTCCCATGGCATACTTCTCATCTCTACTAAGAGCTGTAAAAACGTGGGACGGCTTTAGGATGACCGTTCTTGTGCCAACAAATAGATCAAAGATTTTGGCCTTTCTAAACAAGAGGTTCTAGTAGGGGCATTCCGTTCATGGGGAATCATCCATGCAGCAAGAGAGCATTGCTTTCCTTCTCATTGGAATAATCCTCATGATACTTTCCTTTCCTCAATTACCCACTTATATACCGATTGGAAGTCGCTTGGCTTAGCGTGTTCCCGGTTGGGTCGTTCTCTTGGGTGATTACTTTTTTCCACAAGGAAAGCCCTCTAAGATAAAACAAAAGTGAGTGAATACATCCGTAGTTTGATCATTCCTCATTTAGAAACAAGGAGAGAACACACGTGATATATTCCACTCACACTTGCAAGATTCATTCAATTTTAGTTCCAAAATGAAGTGTGAAGGCAATCATTACACAACCCAATATCGCCAAAAGCCTTTTGATTCTCAAGATTGTCGTGAGGTGTGAGAGAAGCGCATACGTATTTTTGATGATGTTATTTTTTCTAAGTGATTACAAAACAAAGATGCACATGTTCATTTTAATCCCTTTCAAAGCAATGATTGGATACTTTTTAAGCACCAAGATTGAAATGTGAAGTTTATTTGTTTAATTGTTAAGCCCAAAACAAAATGTAGTAAGTTGCCTAAGGTTCTTTTTAATCCCTTTGATTTTTCTTTTTAAGCCCAAATGAAAATTATTGAGTCCTAAAACTTGAAGCTAACAAAGCCTTAAGAATGGGATTATAATTGCTCCCAAAGTGTTTAAAACCACTTGTTACAATCATGTGATAATTCTTTTTCTTTGACTTCCATGCTCCATGATCTTTTAAATCCTACAATACAAGCTCCAAATGTTAGATGAAATCAAGAAACAAGAAGATATGAGGGTTAGATAAATGATTAAGCATAAAAACCCTAAAATTTAGACCAAGTTTCATTGTGATTTGACATTAGGTGAAAATTTGAAAATTTTAACTCTATAAAAGTTGAGAAACACCTACACCATTGGATAGCTTATGAAATTTTACCCCATTTCAAAAAGAAAAGCTCTGAAAAAGACTAGAAAATGACCAAGATATGACCATTTTAAGTTTGAGTGAAAAGGCAAGAAAGCAAAGGCAACATTGTTTGAACTCAAGGCAGCGGCATTGTTTGGACCAAGTGGTGCTATTTGAGGATTTGAGCGGTGCTCTGGTGAAACTAGCGGATCTTTTTGGAAAAAAAAAACCACATATGCATCACAATTTGTCCCAACAGCGCTGTTTAACCTGGGAAGACAAAAAACATAAAAAAAATAGTGGAATTTCTCAAAAAAATGTGTTAGATTCTTTAGATTCGCCCTCCTTCTAACACAAAAATGTGAACCCCAATCCTAGACCTACATGAACACAAGAAACAAACACAATGTTAGATCAATATGCAAGTTAGAACTAAGATTCCCCATGAAATTCATCTATAATGCTCAAAATAGGAAATGAAATGAAGAACAAAACAAGAAAAGGTATTAAATCCTATTGAAGCATGCAAACTCTTAATCCCATGGGGGAATTGGTGCCAATTTGATGTGTAAATTGGCCCTTTCCCAATCCCTTGCAAGCTTGATGATGATTTGATGAAGATTGGATGCTCCTTGGTTGAATTCCTACATAACCTAGCTAAAAATGATAAAAATGGATGAACTTGATATGAAGATGATAACTTTGGCTCCAATTCTCCTCCTAAATGAGCATAATGATTTTAAATTGATTGTGGCTCCTTCAACAAATAGAGAAGGCCTCTATTTATAGAAAGAAGGATAGAGGATTTGAAAGATATGGAGGATGTGGGACAAAAGATAAGCCAATGATAAAGTGCCACTTATCATCATGCTAATGGACAAAGGTTGAGCACATTTTGGAGAATGTGCAAAGAGGGGGGAGATTCAAATTCAAAAGATGGCTTGAAGGATGAGGTGAAAGGTGAAGTTAATGCCACATGGCTCAAGAAAATGACATGTAATAGATTTTAAATGCTTTGTTGGATGTACAAACCCTTTTGGAGGGATTTTTCAAATTTGGGGAATATTCCAACCATTGATGCCTTTTTGAGAGAAAATAGATGATTTAATAAATTGATAAATTGATTTTCATGAGAAAGTGGCAAAAGCTAGAGGATTTGATGGATTAAGATTAGCATTAATCAGGATTTGTTTAATTTAAAGGAGATTAGCTGATTTGACCATTTTGACTTAGATTTTAGGATTGATTTAAATCAAAATGAAAAGGGGATGATGTTAGCTTTAAATCAAATAAAGATAAATTTATTTAATTTAAATGAGATGACCTTAGAGATTAATTAAATAAAATAAATTATTTAATTAAAAGGTAGATGATGAAATAATTAGATAAAATTGATCTATTTAATTAAGAGATGAAATGTGATGAATTTAATCAAATAAAGATTATTAAATTAAATGGTTAGCAAAGGAAATGATTAAGGAAAAACTGGTGTTAGTGGATCAAGATTAGGTGCATGTATATTTTATGTGTCTACATTTTGCCCCTGTTTGAAGCAATGTACTTACTGCGTTGGTTCAAAGAATAAACTTGTCGAGATCATAATTCAAAAATTCTTTAATTTTTTCAGATGCCCCACTGTTACCCCAGCGAACAAATTCATGAGCAAGTGGCAAAATCTAGATGATTTGATGGATTAAGATTAGCATTAATCAAGATTTGATTAATTTAAAGGAGATTAGTTGATTTGACCATTGACTTAGATTTTATGATTGATTTAAATCAAAACGAGAGGAATACGATTTAGACTTAATTAAATAAAGATTTTGATTTATTTAATTAAAAGGGGATGATGTTAGCTTTAAATCAAATAAAGATAAATTTATTTAATTTAAATGAGATGACCTTAGAGATTAATTAAATAAAATGATTTATTTAATTAAAATGGAGATGATGAAATAATCAGATAAAATTGATCTATTTAATTAAGAGATGAAATGTGATAAATTTAATCAAATAAAGATTATTCGATAAATGGTTAGCAAAGGAGATGATTAAGGCAAAACTGGTGTTAGTAGATCAAGATTAGGTGCATGTATATTTTACATGTCTACACCAATAAATGAACTTCCAAAAGCCTACAAACTTAGGACTAAAGGAAAATAGGAAAAATAGGGACTAGAGGGAAATGAAGGAAAAGGGACACCAACACATGGGAAATTTTGAATCTCCAACAAATAATAAAAAGCAAGGATTTAGGGAATTCAGAACTTGAGGGAACGAAGGAAATAAGAAATTTGAAGGCCTAAAACCTAGGGAATCAAGGAAACAAGGAAGTAAATGAAAATGTACTAAGGTAATGAAAACCCTAAAAACCTACCCAAGGTTGGAAATTGACTCAAACACCCTCATGTATATATTTTTTTGATATTTTTCTTATATAGACACATGATAAAGTGTGAGGGGAGGAAAAGTACACCACCAAGGACAAATTTAACTATGAGCACCATTTTAAAGAAAACTTTGATTGGTTATTAGTAATTGATCTAGGTGGATATTTTCACCAAAAATTGAAGTGTTCAAAATTCTCTAGAAATCTTCACCATGTTGAATCTCTCAATGAAACAAACCCAACACAACTTGAACAGAGTTGAAAGGAGTTCGTATGCTCAAGATATGCTCAATCAAAGTTGGGTCAAAATAAGGGCACCAGATGTAGAATGATAGGTCAAAACAACATCATGTCGAAGAGCTCATGACATGATCCAACGTCACTCGAATCACCTCAAACAAAGCTCGTACACAAAAGATATGCTCGGTCAAAATTGAGGGTTGACCATGCTGATTGGGCAGTACAATGATGATGTCAGCATGCTGACATGGCAGGAATGATGACATGGAAGATCCCCTTGTGGACACGTGGCAGGTTGTTGTGGTAGTATGACATTACACATGGATGAATCGCAGGTTGACACGTGTCCTCAGATAGGAAAATGGAATGGTACCACATGGACCAATGGGTAGGTGCCACGTGGTACCCCTATCAACTTCTATCTGTTCATTGGTTTGTTCAAAATATTGGCAATGGGGTTTGAACCCCCAACTTGTGTTACCCCAATTTGGGCACCTGTCATTGCACCATGAGTTTTGGCATAAAAATATTTCGTATCGGTTGAATTTAAAGAAGGTAAACACCAAGTATGGGGGTTTGGTGGTTTGAACTGTTGATCTTCCCCTCTGTAATCTTTGGCCATACCACTATGCTAGTGCATTTTTTGTGATTAGAATATGACAAAAGCAATATTTAGAAAAGATAAAAGATGGTGTGGAATGAAATGAGGGCTTGGGTTAAACCGATCCCCCATAAATTTAAACTATGAAACCTTTTAAAATTGTAAATAGCCCGATTTAAAAGATTATGAAGGGTTTTTAAGGGGTTAATAGAATTTTTAAGGGGGGTATTAAGATTTTAAGGGTTTTTTAATTGATTTTTAAAAATCCTAGATTAGGAGATATGGAGGATATGGGGAATATTATTTTTTTAACCCCCATATAGCATGTAAATTGTATAAAAGGGGGGGTTAATAGCTTGAAAGGGCATGATGGAAATTAGGAGAAACTTGACAATGCAATTTTATTCCAACTCTATGCAATTAGGAGCTTGAAGCCACGTAATTGTACTTGAGTAAGGGGGATTTTTGTCTTCATTTTATTATCACTCAAGAAGAATTTGTAAATATTTTGGAGTAAAATTGAAGGATCGATCACTCCGTTGGAGAGGGACCCGAAGACGTAGCCTTTTGGCGAACTTCATTATCAATTTGTTATCTTTGTCTTCTCTTCTTTGTTCTCAAATTTCTATTGTTTTAATCATTTAATGTTTTTTAAAAGCATTTGAAATTAAGCTTAAGACATACATTTAATTTTTTACATAAAATTAACATTCACTAGTAGTTGGTATCTATAACACCATAAACCTACAAGCTAAAACTCTGTCTCATATATCAACATGATGTTAGTTTAAAGCAAACAAATAAAATAGCATAATGAATAATTGAAATAATCCATTATGCTTTACAAATAAAATGACAAAACAAACTAATTGAAATCTTAAAAAAGCATAATGAATAATTTATTCCATAGTGGATTGGTGCTTCTGTGGAAATAAGCCCTTTCCCAATCCTTGCTAAGCTAAATGATGAAAATGATATGAAAATACTATGAAGATTGTGGAAATGATGATCAAGATGAAATGCTAACTTGCATGAGTTGTGGAGGATTAATACAATAGAGAAACTCTCCATTTATAGCCAAGAAGGATAAAAGAATGCCAAACATGGAGGATGTGGGACTAAAGATCCACCAATGACAAGATGCCACTTGTCAACATGTGAGAGGTTGAGGAATGAGCACATTTTGGTCAATGTGCCAAAGAAGGGGAGATTTGAAATTTGAATTTGATGACAAGATGAGTTAAATGCTAAGTTTGACTTGTGCAAGAGACATGTAAGAGCTCTTAAATGCTTTGTTGGAAGGACAAATCCCTTTTGGAGGGATTTTCAAACTTGGAGGAATATTCCCCAAAGATGCCAAGTTGAAAATAAATAAAGATTTTAATAAATCATTTAAATATATTTTAATGTGCAAGTGGCAAAATCTAGAGAATTTTGGAGATTATGATTAAATTAATCAAGGTTTAATTAATTTAATGAGGGATTAGGTGATTTGACCTATTTGATTTAGATTTATGGATTAAAATAAATCAAAAGGAGATGGAAAATGATTTTAGATTTAATTAAATAAAGATTTGATTTATTTAATGATGTTAGTGTTAAATCAAGTAAAGATGGATTTATTTAATTTAAATGGATGACCTTAGGAGATTAATCAATTAAACTTGATTTATTTAATTGATCAGGAAAATATGATTTAATTAAATATGAGGAATGCATGATGTTAATTTCGTATGTCTACATTTTTCCCCTCTTTGAAACAATGTACTTGTTGTGTTGGTTCAAAGAATAAACTTTCCGCGATAAAAATTGAAAAAAATTCTAATTTTTTTGGATGTCCTAGTGGAAAGAACACTGGTACATTGCCCCCTCGAGAGATCGAGCAAAAAGATTTGATTTGAGGGTGATCTCACAATAAAGAGGTTCAAAATGGATGGTTATGATGATGATGCAAATGAGATGGTTTTAAGATGCTTAGAATAACCAATCTATATTATCCTAAACAAATTAAAATAATGATGTAATGCATGTGAGATGGATGAGATGGATGATGTGATATGCTATGATTATGAGATGTATGTATACTAATGGTTTGTGGATGCAATATGGATGCATTGGTGATGTTATGTTAGCACAAAGAGAAGAAAGAAGAAATGAGATGATGACAAGAGGATCCAACAAGTCCATGATCTGACAAGACTTTATTAGAGATGATGATAGATGATAGATGATGTTTTGCTTATCAAGGATTGGGATTTTAAAAGGGCTACTTACCTTATGTTTGATAGCACACATAGATACGATGCATCAAGGTATAAAGAACCAGGATGGCGTTGTACCTAGTGAGATGGACTTTGCCTCAAAAAATAGATAGGAGTATCCTTGTTCACACCTGACATACGAAAACCTTGCTAGGATGCACTTCTGAAGTTTCAAACATCTCGACCAAAACATGGAAAGGTATAACCTATCAATGCAATAGTCAACAAGTTGCCCAAAACACCTTCCATACATGCCTAACAGAGCAAGTATTTGCCAAGGTTATATTACAAGAACGTCCAACAAGCATAGTAGACAAAAATATAATGATCGTTTCCCCATTCCTTTCTCTCTAAATCATTTTGAGTAGACATCATCAAGAAGTCATTGGAATGAGCACAATAAGATAAATCAAAAGGAAAAGATCAAGCACACAAACAATTCAATGTTCTTCATACCTCTAGCCAAAGGGATTTGTTTTGATGGGATATGAATCCAAAGTGATATCCAAAATGATGCCCATTGTCAGAACGATATATCCTAGGACATGCATTGCATAGGATGATGATGGGTTGATAATTTGTTTGATAGGCTATTGATATAAGGTTGATTGACATGTTTGAAAATGATCAAGAGTTTGATTTTGCATTTTAAAAGTTTGTTGTCTCGATTTTGATTTTACGTTTGAAGTTTGCTTTTGTTGATTGTTGTGACTATTTATGTTTGTGTTGCCAAAGGATGATGGTGATGATTAGTTTATCATGGATGATTGATTATTGTGGGTGAAAGCGAAATGAGACAGCTAAATTTTTTCAAATATTTGGATGTTTTTGATGTTTTAAAATGTTTTGAGGCTATTTTTGGGTTTTTTTGATATTTTACAAATCTTTTTGGATTTTGTGTGATCCGGTGGATATTTTCAGTGGAAATTGAAGTGTCTCCAAATCTCCAGATTTCTACACCATAAAGAAGAGCTCAACGTGTTGATTCCAATGCAACTTGAACGGAGCGAAAAGGAGTCCGTTTGCACAAGTTATGGCCAGTCAAAGACAGGGTCAAACTAGGATCAGAGGGCGTCCAAAAGGCAAAAAAAATGATTGTCTTGAAAATTGATGGAACTGGTGTCATTGCGAAGAGATCGTCACAAGCTTTCCAATGCAACTCGTTTCGTCGAAATCCGACATCGTAAGTGCAAGATATCGTCAGTCAGAGATCGTGCTATGAAGGCTTGACTTTGCCCTACGGATGCTGACGTCAGCGTTCCGTACCGTACTGACAGTGAAGTGGTCCAATCTAAATCTGACACGTGGCATCCAAGTCACACTGTACAGATCCAATTAGCAAAATGACACGTGGCATCCATACAGTCATCGACACAGTTGGCAGGACACGTCATCATCCAGTGGCAGACACGTCAGCGTTTTAGTCGGCATACACGTTAGCATTTTTGGCGAATCAGGCTTCGCCACGTGGCACCTCCTCAGCATGCCACGTGGCCTCTTTTCCATCCTGTGGCGAGTTGGAAGTTGGTTTGTTTGTTACAACAAAAGTTGTTGAGGGGGATTCGAACCCCCCACCATCGAACTGCGATACCACTGGTGGACCATTGCATCAAATCGTCCGCACTTAACCATAAATAGTGGTCGTTTTGTTTTGTTGTTGAAATTTTGAATGTTGGCTATTAAAAGCCAGCAGCCGGTTTTGAACCCGCGACCATCGGTTTAGCAAAATCGAAGGCCACCAACAAGCCATTAAGCTAGCTTAAAATACTTTTGGCATCGGTTGGTTTTACTAACTCTTTGAAAACTAAATGCCTTATTTTTAAAACCAACTCCCCTAAAATTATAAAACAAACAACTTTTTATAAAAGGGTAATCTCCTAAAACCAACAAAAGCCCGAGAGAAATATATTATTGACGGGCTTAAATAATTTTTAAGAGATTTTTATGTGTAAAATTGGGAGATGTAGTTGTTTTTAGGGGATATGGGGAATTTTGGTAAATTTTATGGTTTTCACCAAATTGGGTGAAACTTTTGTATAAAAAGGGGTGAAAGGGAGAGAGTTAGGCTAAGTGTGAGATTCAGAATTTTCAAGTGAAACAGGTGACAAGTGATTCGAGAGGAGTTCTAAGGAGATCATTTTGAAGCCATTTTTGTACATCGGAGCAGTGTTATGTTGCTGAAGTGATGGTCTTGGTGCATCATTGTAACTAATTTTTGGAGATTAATCGGATCGGTCGTACTCTATTAGAGCCGACCCGGAGACGTAGTCACGTTTGTGGCAAACTCTGTAATCAAACTTTGTTTGCATCTCTTTCTCTATTCTTCTCTCTCATTCTATTGGCATCTCTTTGTTATTTCCTGTTGCCTTAATTATTTCTATGAGTTAATTTTGTTCTGATTAACTTGGATAAATCTTTGCAAAAGTTAAGCATTCAATTCTACAATTTAGTCTAGATCCTATACAGATCAAGTTGGTATCAGAGCTCAGTTGACTATTATTGTAGTTGTTTTCTTGAATGCTAAAAATATCCAGGATTCAGAAGGGCGAAGGAAAGCTCGAAGACTTTGATCCTGAGATTGGGAAGCGAAGGACTTTTTCGAAGATGTTTGTTTCTGGAATGGAGGTTCCTAAAGAAATAAGTGAACAGGAGTTTCGAAGAGCATTCCTCGAGATGAAGGCTAAGGTGGACATTCTTTTCCAAGAAAGACAAGAACGGAAGGAACGTGAAGGAGGTTCGTCGAAGAAAGATGTTCATGAAGACAAAAAAGAGAAACATCTTGGAGATGGTGGTAAGCAACCAGATCACCCTTTTCTTCTTCTCCTCTCTCCTCTCCATCTTCTCCCTCTTCTCCATCTTCTCCTCATTCTATTTCTTTTAATCCTTTCAAGAATGGGCATAAGCCTAAAATTAAGTTGGATGTAAAATTTGATTTACCAAAGTATTGTGGTGAACTTAATGCTAAAAAATTGGATGATTGGATTCAGCAAGTAGAAGTCTACTGTAGAGTCCAAAACCTATTAGATGATGTTGATAGGATCCAATTAGCTACTCTTCGGTTAGGAGGTACGGCTTTAACCTGGTGGGAGAGTAAGACTAAGGCAGAAGTTTCACAACATGGTAGAGTCAGTTTAACTTGGGTAGAGTTTGTTAATGCTCTTAAAAAGCAATTTTATCCCCTAGGACATATGCAATAGTTAATGATGGACTAGAAAATGTTTAGGCAAGGGAAAGGTCAAACTGTCCAAGAGTACACCCATGAATTTAGGAAAAGGGCTATTGCTTTGAATGTTCCTTTGTACACCCAGGACACTTTGTTGAAGTACATAGGAGGTCTGCATTCCTACCTTAGGCATTCTATTTTGGTTTTGAACCCTTGTAATTTGGATGAAGTGTCTGTTCAAGCTACACACTTAGAGTCAAGGGGTAAAGGATCTTTTATTGATAAGTTTAATGATGATAACTCTGTAAAGAAATCTTCTAAGGTTGCAGAGATAGGGAAAGGAAAGAAGACAACTACAGTTAAGAAGGATGATAAGCTTTCTTGTTCTCATTGTGACAGGAAGGGTCATGATGAAGAACATTGCTAGCAGTTGCATCCAAAACTGAGGCCTAAGTGGGCTCAAAAACGTAATCAAAAATAGAAAGGTAAGGAGAAAGCCACAAATGTTGTTATGGATCTTGGTTCCGATTCAGATGATGAGACTAAGATAATAGCTATGGGTCTAAAAGGTAAAGCTCCTATTTCTGGTGTTTCTATTGCTAGTGGTGCTTCTACTTCTACAGTTAATGATTTCTCTGAAGACAAGAAAAGGAATGAACTTTTCCACTTAAGGGTTGTTGCTAAGAACACTAAAATTGATGCACTCATAGATAGTGGTTCTCAAGTGAACTTAATTTTAGAAATTATTGTAAAGAACTTGGGATTAAAAACTACACAACATAAGAAACCTTATCCACTAGGTTGGATTTGTGAAAATGATAAGCTGCAAGTAACAAGACAATGCACCTTAAGATTCACAATCACTAGTAAGTTTGTGGATGAAGTACAGTTTGATGTGGTTCCACTAGATATCTGTGGGATAGTGCTTGGTAGCCCTTATCTATATGATCGGAAAGCTATATTCTATAGGGAAAAGAATCATTATCATTTGTTTAAAGATGGCATTCAATATATTGTACATTCTCACAGGATTAAGACTGATCGTTCTGTTGCAAACTCAGGGCAGTTAAAGAGGGTAATTAATGCAAGTAAAGAATTAACTCTTATGTCTGTCAGTACAGGTGGTTCTAAACTTGAACTTGGAGTAGCTAACCAGGATCAGATGTTGCAGAATGCACCCACAGTACAACATCAGGGAATGATGATTGAAAGCATTGATGGTTCCTTGGGTAAAAATGTTCCTGTTATGAAGGATCGATATGTTGTTGACTTATTCTCTTTCATTTTTGCATTATTGTTCAGCTTGATGCTAGTCAATTTTTGTTGGTTAGTAGCTACGACATTTGATGTAGATGCTTATGGAAGTGATAAAGTTATGTTTATGTTCAACAATATTTTTGTAGTCTTGATTATGCTTGTGAGCCAGGTATTCAGATGTACAAAGGATATAGGACAAGTGGGAAGGCCAAGTCCTCACTTAATGTCAGAGTAAATGTCACTTTTGGAGGTCCAAAATTTCTTCAGTGGGGAGGCCTGATCCGGTGGATATTTTCAGTGGAAATTGAAGTGTCTCCAAATATCTAGATTTCTATACCATAAAGAAGAGCTTAGCGTCTTGATTCCAACGCAACTCGAATGGAGTGAAAAGGAGTTTGTTTGCACAAGTTATGGCCAGTCAAAGTCAGGGTCAAACTGGGATTAGAGGGCGTCCAGAAGTCAAAAAAAATGATTGTCTTGGAAATCGATGGAACTGGCATCATCGCGAAGAGCTCGTCGTAAGCTTTCCAATGCAACTCATTTCGTCAAAATCTGACATCGTAAGCGCAAGATATCATCAGTCAAAGGTTGTGCTATGAAGGGTTGACTTTGCCCTACAGATGCTGACGTCAGCATTCTGTATCATACTGACAGTGAAGTGGTCCAATCCAAATTTGACACATGGCATCCAAGTCACACTGTACAGATCCAATCATCAAAATGACATGTGGCATATGTACAGTCATCGACACAGTTGGCAGGACACGTCATCATCCAGTGGCAGACACGTCAGCGTTTTAGTCGGCATACACGTCAGCCTCTCTTCCATCCTATGGCGAGTTGGAAGTTGGTTTGTTTGTTACAAAAAAAGTTGTTGAGGGGGATTCGAACCCCCCACCATAAAATTGCGAAACCACTGGTGGACCGTTGCATCAAATCATTCGCACTTAACTATAAATAGTGGTCGTTTTGTTTTGTTGTTGAAATTTTGAATGTTGGCTATTAAAAGCCAGTAGCCGGTTTTGAACTCGCGACCGTCGGTTTAGCAAAATCGAAGGCCACCAACAAGCCATTAAGCCAGCTTAAAATACTTTTGGCATCGGTTGGTTTTACTAACTCTTTGAAAACTGAATGCCTTATTTTTAAAACCAACTCCCCTAAAATTATAAAACAAACAACTTTTTATAAAAGGGTAATCTCCTAAAACCAACAAAAGCCTGAGAGAAATATATTATTGAAGGGCTTAAATAATTTTTAAGAGATTTTTATGTGTAAAATTGGGAGATGTAGTTGTTTTTAGGGGATATGGGGAATTTTGGTAAATTTTATGGTTTTCACCAAATTGGGTGAAACTTTTGTATAAAAAGGGGTGAAAGGGAGAGAGTTAGGCTAAGTGTGAGATTCAGAATTTTCAAGTGAAACAGGTGACAAGTGATTCGAGAGGAGTTCTAAGGAGATCATTTTGAAGCCATTTTTGTACATCGGAGCAGTGTTATGCTGCCGAAGTGATGGTCTTGGTGCATCATTGTAACTGATTTTTGGAGATTAATCAGATCGGTCGTACTCTATTAGAGTCGACCCGGAGACGTAGTCACGTTTGTGGCGAACTCCGTAATCAAACTTTGTTTGCATCTCTTTCTCTATTCTTCTCTCTCATTCTATTGGCATCTCTTTGTTATTTCCTGTTGCCTTAATTATTTCTATGAGTTAATTTTGTTCTGATTAACTTGGATAAATCTTTGTAAAAGTTAAGCATTCAATTCTACAACTTAGTCTAGATCCTATACAAATCATTGTGTCTCAGGGGTTGATCAAAGATTAACCTTGCCTACGTTTAAGCTCAGAGACGACGTAGTTCGGATGCCATGTTTTTGATGTTTTTTGACTTTTTGATCTGTTTTGGTATTTTGATATGTTTTTGAATGTTTTTGGATTTTTGATTTTCTTATGTTTTTGGATTTTTGGATTTTTTGGATTTTTTTGGATTTTTCACATGATTTTGACAATTTGGATATGGATATGTGTGATGATATCAGTGCTTTGTTTTGGGATTTTGTTAAAAACCAAGCTAAGGTTGATTGATCATATTGATGGATTGATGATAACATTATTGAGGATACACAACAATGTAAGGACAATGTTAAGCCACACGAGGATTTAGGATGGATATCCCAAGATGATGCGGGATTGTTGATGATAACATTGTTGAGGATGCACAACAATGCAAGGATTTTGAAGCTTAGTTTGAAACAAAATATGTTTTGGATGATTTGATGTGACGTTGAAGCACACATTAGATGCGACTGATAGTGATTGTTTGGATTGATGTTTGATGAAAGATGAAGCTTGATAAGGAATGTCCTCTCGTCAAAATGTGCCATGGGCTAGTGATTTGGATTTTGGCTTACAAATTTATTGACCAATTTTATTTGCTAATGTTTAGATCACCACATAAGTTGGAGGATATAGATCAAGATTTATTCCCAAAGCAAGATGTAAATATCTACCCCTAGTGTCTAGCAATGTATCGAATATCATGGATGGATGCTTGGATAGGTGTATGGATGGAGGGATATGGATTATCTTGTGATAAGATAAGGTGTTTGAATAGGGTATGCTCATTTGGATAATGTTTTATGGCTTAGATAACGTTGGATAGGATAGGATCAATGAAAATGACTCGTGTCAAGATGTTTACCATAAAGCAAGTGTAAAGTGTGCACCAAAGTTTGTCAATATCAAGATAACCTGGACTATGGATGTAGATGGATGAAAATGGATTGGATAAATGGTTCATGGATGAATGGATTTATTATGGATGATATGGATGAAATGATAGATTTATTATAGATGAGATGAGATGCTTCCACTTGAACTGGTGCACACAGATGCTTGATTCTACACATGACGGTTGTTTGACAGGTTTTCATCATGGTACTGTTGTCAATAGATTTGCACCCTGCTGAATGCAATATTTAGCAATCTACTAAAACATGGAAACCTTATTCAGATGTGGGTGATCTGAACGAAGAAGGGATCTCCAGAGTGAGTTGGTTCTCTGAATGATGAATCCTATTCTAAAACTTCAGAGGAAAAAGGGATAGAAAGATGAACTGGTTACTAACTTAAAAACTTCTGACAAAAACTTTATCTTGCCACTCACAACAATTCCTTTATTACAATAGTTCCTACAATCTCACCAACACATGATTTCATCAATAATTCATACGAAGATTCAGAGTATCAAATACAACATACAACCTGAAAACATGAACACCTATGCAGAAAACTCATAAAGGCAGGACATTAGGGCTTCAAATTTGAAAACACAAAGCATCAAACTGTTGTTACCAATCTTGAGACAAGAAAGTGGAAAGAAGAACTTGTTGTATTATTGAAACTGAAAGAGTGTCAATCTGTCAAAACTAAGTACAAAATGTGTTCACAAGCTCAAAAATGCATGTGAGCAGGAACTGAAATCTGAACTGAGAAAGAGAGTAAAAAAGACTAAGTCTTTTCAAAGAAATAACTCTCAAGAAACCCTAATCCGAGCTTAGAAAAAATCTCAAGGAAAAAGGCTTCAAACTGTCTCAAAAACTGCCTAAAAGCAGAAAAAAGCACAATGCCTTTATGATCACATTGTCAAGCCTCTAAAAATAAGCGGGATTTGCTTTAAAAGCTCAAAAACACCGTATCTCTCCAAGATAGGTCTCAAATCCGACCAAGAAGAGAAGTCAATAAAAAATCTACTAAAAATAGCAAGAAATCATAAAGCAATTTATAGGATATCACTTTACAATTCTACTTTACAGGATTGCAGATTTGCACAATTTGTCTATTTTTTGCAATTAAAGATTAAAATATTTTGCAAAAAAGAAAATATCCTTATCTCTCCATTACAATAATTTGATTTTCTCAAAAATCATAAAAATATAACATAATTATCCTCTTCTCATCAAGACTTCAATCCTCATTGATTTCTCTAAAATAAAATAAAAAACATAGAACCCTAAAACATAACCATCAAAACCTAATCTTAGGTCATAAGATATCCACTAATACCTTCACATCATTTCACATAAAACAATAATCTTAATCCATATTCAAACTTCATATTTTACTAAGGAAAAAGGATAAATCTTAAAGACCTAACATATCAACCTAGCACATGAAATCAGTCTTAAAAGACTTAACATATCAACCAACCTAGGAAAATCGGTCCCCTTTCAAATATCAACATTCAGACTTGATAAATTATAATGTAGATTTCGGCCCCCATTAGAAATTCTCCACGTGCTTTGACTGAAGACTCTAGATGATGATGATGTCGCTTGAATTAGGGCATGAGAAAAGAATGCCAAACCCTAAAAATGATTCATTTTTCACTTGTGAGTTTGAAGAAAAGAAACTCTATCTGGAAAGGAAATGCTGCCATGATTGTGTCGAAAATGAGCTCGTGTTCCTTGAGAATCTCCACTACACTCTTCAGATAATTGAATCTCCAATGGGTAAGCTTTGTTTTTGCCTTGTATTGAAGCTTCTTTCTCTCCATTCTGGAATATCAGAAGACCCTAAGGCCACGGCCTGTCATGCTTCTCTTCTAACTCATTCCTGTGTTTTGATATACCTCGGCCGATATAAGCTCGAGCTCGGCTTCTGTCAGTCTACTCCATGAGAGCTCGCCTTGTGTTATTACTTCTATTATGTAGGGCTAAGCTATTCACTCATAGCTTCATAGCTTTTATGGCTTCATATTTTGTTCTTCTGGCCTTGAGGCCGCGGCTATACACAATCTCTAATGCCTTTGTCTTGCATTTTCTGTGCTTACATCTATCTCTGTGAGCTCGACCCACTTGAAAGCTGGACTATCACTTAAGAGCTCAGACTCTTGGCATTTAGAACTGTCTTGAAAACTTGGTCGCAGCTAGAATGCTCACTTCCATCCTTGAACTAGTAATCTTCCACTCAAGCTTGTATCTCCTCTTTATTCTATAGAAACCTAAGGAATCGCTGCTTTATTTTATGAACTTCTGGCCATGTTCAGGCTGCACCAAATGTGTATTATGGAAAGCATTGTTTAAGTTCTAGGCTCAACCCATCACAGGAAATTCCTCTTTATGTCTATTTGAAAGCATTTTTGCATATGGGTATCATGAAAAATAGAATAAAACTATGTTTTCTTCATTCTGAAACCCGACTCACTACAAGAAACTCTCACTTTAATGTCTTCTTGCTGTCTCATACAAAACTTCATGTGGGTATCAATGTTATTGCTTTTCCTGCATTTTGCAAACGAACCCAAGTATGGGTATCATAGATAATTGAGAATGATTCTATTTCGTACTCCTGAAACAAAGATATTTGTATATTTCTAAAGAAAACTGTATTCCCCTTCTTCTGATGCTCGACCCACCTTAGGAACCTTGCATTTTGTATTTTCTTGCATTCTCTTTACATGGGTTATCACTGCTAATGCATGTTTGTATTTTGAAAGCAAACCTTAGATATGGGTACTTGGGATTCAAATGAAAATTTATTTGTATGATTCTGTTCATATGGGCTCAACCCAATAACAACCAGTGGCTTATTTCGGACCCCTGAAACAAAAGAAAGACTTGGATGTTTGTATATTCATTTTTTTATTTCCTTGGCATTCTGCACTTCATGAAAATAATGTATCTCCATTGCATCACTACTAAAAACTGTCACATGGCCATGACTGTACTGAATTTGAATAAATCTGACCAAACACCCAGCTAGAAACAAGGAAAACTGACATTCATTTGAAACCCCAACGTGGGTACTTGCTGTTTATTTTTATATACCTTCAGAAATGAACACTCATGGTGAAAATAATAAAAATTTGTGTGTTTATTTGCACTTAGTTTATTGACCCATATTGATCGGTGCTCCATTTTGACATTTTTGTAGCTTCTCCTTGGTAGCTGTATAAAATATGAGTTTGATTTATGATTGTTTCCTTTGACAAAAACATCTGATTGTATGATATTCAGAAAAAATACATTCATTGCTTTACTGTTAAAAAACCTTCAATTAGATATATGAGATTATGGAAACGTGTCTTCTCTTCGGGTCATTTACTATCCTTCACACTATCTCCCTCTGGATTCTTTAACCTTACCATTCAACAATACCGACTTTTTGCTTTTGGACTTATGTAGAGGTTTGAATTGCAACATTATAACACCATGGACTACATGCCTTTATTTCCCTTGATGCATAATTAACACCTTCTGAAACACCTTTGTTGTGCTTCCTGTTTCTTCATCATTCTGAAGAAACTCTCATTGTGGTTCCTCTTGAACTTCTGTTTATTTTCAGGTGTCATTGACTTGCCATGTTTGAACTCTCATGCTTTCATAACTTGCTTTTTTCGGAAATGAAGCTTATGTATCTGAATCATTGTCGAATCTGGAACAATCATTTGCTTGATATTTGTAACTCCTTGGAGATATAATAGAACAATCTCCACCATACAAACTTGCTTGAGATATCAAAGGTCCGTAATCACAACAATTGTGTAAAGTTTAGGCTTCTTTTGGTACTTAAATTCCTTACATTTAGCATGATTCTATGTTTGTTTCTTCATGGAGAAAAAGAACCACAAACTTATGGAATTCTGGAAATACATCCCTTGTTTAAACTGCAACCATATGGGTTCATGCTTTTCCTTTTCACACAAAATTTATCTTTGACTGAATTTGTATACTACATATTTCATGCATAGTGTGCTCACTCTGAAAATAACCCTTATGAGTTTAAGCTCTCGTCAAAACTGTGTAAACAACACTACCCTTTGGATTCCTTAACTCAATCACATAGCAACCTTTGCTTTCTACTCTTGGACTTTATGTAGAGGTTTAGATTGAACATTGCAACACCACGAACCACCACTACTCACCAGTTTCTATGCATATTTAAGCCTCAGAAGCACCATTCTGGAATGAAACTGTTATCATTTCTTTGTCATTCTGGGACAAACATCTCTCACCTTGCAATTCTTAAAGTTGTATTTTCTTATCGGTCAACTAGAATTGATTATCATTTTTCATTTGAATGCACTATCTGCCTTTTGTACTCTTGAGCAACATGGTACTCTTCATGCATTTTTATGTTCCACTTATCAAAATGCTTTCAAAATCTACTCCCTTTCATGATAAAAATCAAAACAAAACTCTTCATTAAGGCATAATGTATGCCTGTTCACTATCCTTGACTGTGAAAGGAATAAATTGATGAACTAAAACTTGCATGACATATATGATTACGATCAACAAGATAACACAAAATATGAACCTTGCAGCAATATCTGATGTAAATGTACTCAGCTGAATTCATTTAGTGAACTAAACTCATTGTTCACCTGTGGCCTTCAGAAAGTATAACTTGATCGTTATGAATGTACAGTCAGTTTAGTTGCTCGATGGATAACGCTTTTTTACTCCTTAAGTTGTATTTCATTCCTCTTGATGAACATGATGATGTATCTTTAAAATCAGCCCATTTAATGAATAGGGAAGCATGCTGTGCTCTACCCTTGTGGGAGCCCGTTTTTCTCCACATGCTTGGTCTTCAAATAATGTTCAGCTTCGTGATTTTACCTATACCCGCACAAGGAAACAAACAATGTTAGCGTAAAAAAATTAGAACTTGATGATCACGATATTGTTATTTCTCATCAACCGATCTCTTCCATACTACACTTGATTGATTACTTCAATGCATAGTTAATAGTAGGTTGTACTATTGTGGGTGTCTCATATTGGTTACATCATAATTGGAGCCACTGACATCCCCTCTCTTCTCTTACAGGAATGATTGACAGGGCTCAGGAAGACAAAGGTGCACCATTCGTCATCAACCATCGGCCAAAACAGGCAATGATGATTATGATGTTGTCTTATATGATTTCCTTTTCACATCTTCAGTAGTATAGTGTGCTATTAGTGATGTATTTTAATAGTTACATCCATGACTTGTGTGGATCTTTGATTTCAATTCTTGCTTTTCATTTGAAAGGAAAATGCATTTAAATGCATATGTTGTAATACCTGATTCTTGAAATCAAATGAAGCCTTGTAAAATATGAGTCTTTTCATGAAATAAAAGAAAGCATTTGAAATTCCATTTTGCTCATTTGTTCAATTCTGTATTTTTGTCATTTCTTAGAACATTTGAATGGCATTCTGAAAACTCTATTTCTTCTTTAAAAGTATAACTGTTACTCAATGAATAATGATAATAAAGCGAAACAACATTTGAACTTAAACTGCAATTCCACCTTATGATAAAATAACGTTCAACCAGCTCCACCAAATGAGTTGTGGAAAAAAATTGGTAACAGGTACCTGCCCAAAGCACCGCCTATGCAGTTTTCACTAGAGGACATTTTTTTTTTCTTTACTGTTTTCAATCCTTTTTTCTAATTTTTTTTTTGGACTTTATATTTTTTTGATTTTTCTGAAAGATTTTAAGATCATGTTGAACCACCTAGTGGTGTTGATGTAGATGCCCCTATCATAATGTTCCATCGATATCCTTCTTGAAGAAGCTACTTTTCCAAGATACGTGCACTTGAATACAACTTTTGAGATTCCTGATCAACTTTGTTGATATCGGAGTTAACTTTGTCTTTGTGCGCACATCGTGATAGAGTGCCTTCTGAATCCTTATGATGAAGGGTTGCTTCCAATACACGGTCAATGTGAGAATTGGATGTCATGCATGGAGGCATGGATGGAGTGTGTTTAGGAATAAAAGATGGATTGGTTGATAGTTTGGAACCTTTGACTCTCTAAACTTGGGAAGATGAGCAATGATGGGTGGATACAAAAGTGTGCTCGGAATTAGGACCAACTACTTGATATACTTTTTACATCGCTTGAGAATCCTTCTTTTTCTTTTGTGGACATCTTTGATGGATACTTTTCCCTTTTTTATTTTTCCACATAGTTTCTTTGATTGATGGAGTTTGATAAGGATAATCTTTCTTTGTATTCTTTGGTATCCATGTGTATTTGATTTGTCCTTCATGCTTTTTCGCTTATTTTGCCTTGATAACGTTCTTTGTGCTTTGATTCAAATCTTTCTTTTGATGTTGGTCCCAATTCATGGATGGGGTGATGGGTGGATGAAGATTCATGACATGGTTGGTTGTAGTATTGGCATCAATTCCACCATAAGGATTCTTCATGCTCCCTATGTTAATGCTTGCACTAGATAAAGTTGCCCCCAGTATGGTGGTAGTAGCACCTTCGTTCCTTGATTTTTCTTGTTTTGAGATGTCCTGTTTAGAATGCATTCTATGATAAATGACCACTGCAGATGATGTTATTTCAATTTGTTGCACTGCTAATTCTAGAATGTCTTGTTTTGTCTGACTTGTTTCCTTGAGTGGATAATGCTGGATATATTCATACATGATGCCCTTAGTCTAAATTTGGGATATATCTGATCTTGATGTTGACAACTCAGTTTGAATGTAGGAATCACTAACCTGCTCTTTTTGTGTCATAATGTCAGGAGTAAAGGAATCTTGTTCTTTATGAAGATCACTTGTGTGTCCATCCACATAAAGCATCTCATGGGTAGATGGAAGAGTAAGTGTTATGTGGATATGATCATCTTGTATAGATAGGAGAGTATCTATTATATCATTGTAGTATCTTGGAGAGAAAAATTATTGATCTTGATTAATTTTTGGATTGCTTTCGACATGCTTTGGATCAAGTTTTTGACGTGGGTCAGTTTCAAAGGATGGATTGCTTACAAAGGGTTCTTGGATGTCGTCATTAGGCATGGGGAATGGCTCAATATCCTCTTGAGCTTTGAGTGGACTTGGATCAAATGTTGAGTTGAGGATTCCTTCAGTATCTATAACCATGAGGTCAAAGGATGTCAATATTTCTTGGGAAGGACCATTGCTAGACTTTGGTGAAAGATGTTGATCTTTCTTTTGAATAAATTCTTGAGATATGTCCTCTAACTCATAAGGTGATGTAGAGACATTTTGAACATGATCATAGGTCAATGGATCATGGATTATGTCAATAGGATCAAATAACTCTAACACTCCTTGAAATAGATCACTAAAAAGTGGTTTTTGATGTATGATGAGTTGATCATTAGATGGGGTAAAAACAACTTCAATGTGCTCATTAATGGAGAGATCTTGAACATTGTTTTCAACAATAGGGTCAAGTGATGTTGACATTTCTTGAATTGGATCATTGTTGGGTATTGTTGGTGGATCTTGATCATGATTGAAAAGTGACTCTTGACATATGTTGATTTGATCATTGGATGAAGTAGACATAGCTTCAAGGTGCTCATTGATTGATAGATTTTGATCATTGTTTTCACCAATTGTGGTGGAGAAATTTCAAATGCTATCACCAGTGGTTGAATCATGATCATTGTCCCCAATGGTGATTATCTTTTGATCAATAAGGTCTTGGATGAGATTTTTGAGTCGAATACAATTTGATGTTGTGTGTCCCTTTTTTTTTATGAAAATCACAATGGTACTCCTCGTTATACCCTGTTGGTTTAACTAGGGGCTCTTGATAGTTCCCATAGATGGGGAGATTGATGAGATTTACTTGTACCAATTGTTGCAGGACCGATTCGATTGGTCTCCCAAGTGGCGTGTATTTTCGTTTGTTCCCTTGTGAGATTTGCACTTTGAATTGACCTTGTGGTGGTTGATTTTGGAGATGTGGTGATTGATCTTGGTGCAATGAGTCGACTATCTTGGTAAGTGAAGCAAGTTGATCTAATGAAATTTGATCCTGATTTTGATTTGGACACCCTTGATATAGCTTATTTGGTTTTTGTTCAAGCAAGTTTGGAATGCATACTTGCAATGTTTGTATGGGATCTTGGAAAAATTGATTTTGGACAATGTTCTGATTTGGGATGATGCTTAGATTTGGCATGATAGGTTGAAATTGAACATTGTTGTGGTTGGGAATCACATTGCCTTGATTTAGGTAACTTTGATTTTGCATGGTGTTACCTTGAATTGGACTAATACATGGAGTTGTTAACATCTTGTTTGGAATTTGAACAACATTTGTGTGATTCGAAAACATATCCATCCCAAAGTTTACCAAATGTGGATTTAAAATGTTCATGTTTGGTAAACTTGTACTTGGCATGTATGGATTTGGTGGAATGATGTTGTTTGCTTGAAGATTCATGCATTGATTGTTTGGTTGATAGATTTTTAAGTTTGGACTTGGATTTAAATCTATATCGGGAAAGGTGTTCCAAACTTTTGACTGGGCATACTCACATTTGTTGTACCATCGAGGTTTGTAGGAGATAATGATCCCATGTACGGATTGTATAGATGTGAGTGTTGATAACCAATCAACATTGTAAGGCTTTGAAAGTTCAGTTGACTTGGATTACTCATGATTTATGGATCAAGTTTATATTCCATGTTCTTCTTGTGTTTTGACCTTGTTGACCTCTAAGGTGTTTAGGACCAAGGATGAGATGAATGATGAAAGGGTTGAATGATATGGGTGTTGAACGTTTAGGAACTTTGGATCAATGTTAGACTTAGGGTTTGATTTTGATTGGTTTGATTGGATTTGGATAATGGTCTTGTAAACCCTAAGATGTTAGATGTGAGCTTAGGATGAACTTGTTCAAAGGATTGCTAATTCAATTAAATGAATGAGAAAGGATGCATTCCCATACACCTAACTAAACACGGTGATTTTGATTTTGATGATTTACCCAAGTCTAGAATGATGCTTCCAAATCTCTTTTGTGGGATGGAGATGATAAATTTTTGGGGTGGATGAAGTGTTTGATTTAATCCTAAATGAGCCTAAGGAGAACCTTTTTTACAAGACCAAGATAGTGAAGAACATGCTTTTCTCTAAGAGTAGTTCAAAACTAAAAGACCAATGTTTGCATGAAAACCATATGATCAAAAGATACACAAGCACATGTGTGGGGTCCAATTTATTTAATCTTTTCTTAATGGATTCTTTTTACCACAAACACTTCTTGATTAGTTTTCAAGCTGAATGTCCAATGTCCTAATTTTCTTTCATCCCACAAAGTGCCTTATGTGGAAATCGAGGAAATCAAGGAAAAGGTTTCCTAATCTTGACCTTAGTAGGAGAAAATTGAGATGAAATCCAAATGCTTAGAAGCCTCTAAGGATAGAATCCCAAGGGCAAGCAATAACACTTATATTTTTTCAAATATATTTGCTTCTTAAAGGGTTTGAAGTTTGATGATAATGTTGAATGTTTGTTTTCAAATGTTTACGAACAAGCAAAGTGTTTTGTAACCAAGAACAAGCACAATCCTATGGATATGAAAGACTTTATTTGTTGAGTTCCCACTTAGACAAGTCCAACTACACTTATTTTTAGCGAATGGTTAGATGCTTGATCCCACTGGCTCCCTTCCCCAAAACTCACTTCTTGGGGCAGCCAAGCATAAGTACCCATTAAACTCCCATGGTATACTTTCCTTTCTACTAAAAATCGTAAAAGTGTGGGGCCGTTTCAGAATGACCGTTCTTGCACCAACAAATAGATAGGGATTTTGGTCTTTCTACAATAAGGGTTTTAATTCAGACTTTATGTTCGTAGGAGTTGACCCAATGTGGTGAGAGACCATTGTTGCCCTTCTTGTCAGAGCCAACCGCATGATATTGGCGTTTATTCCAATACCCACATTTATATCCTGGCTAGAAATATATCCTGGCTAGAAATACTCTTGGGTTTAGAGTGTTACCGGTTGAGTCGTTCCCTTGGGTGAGTACTTTTTCCCCAAGGCAGGCCCTCTAAGATAAACAAAAGCAAGCAAACATATTCGTAGTTCGATAAACCTTCATTTAGAAACAAAGGGAGAACACACACAACATGTTCCACTCACACTCACAAGATGTTTTGTTCAATTTTAATTCCCAAAATGAAGTGTGTGAGTAATTACTTACGCAACTTAATGTCACCAAAAGGCCTTTTGTTTCTCAAGATCGTCGTGCGGCGCGAGAGAAGCGCATACGTTCTTTCGATGGTATTATTTTGAGTAAGTAATTACAAGACAAAGAAACACTTGTTCATTTTAAGTTCACAAAGAAATGATTTTGATTCGTTTTAAAGCACCAAAATGAGATATGAAAGTTGCCTTGTTCAATTGTTAAATCCAAAAACCAACTCTAGTAGGTTTGTGTCCTAAAGTTTGTTTTAAGCCCTTTTGTTGCAAAAAATTGAAATGTTCTTTTTAAGAGCCCAAAAAGAGATGTGAGTTGATTTAAAATAGAAAACTAAAGCGTATAACGGAAGCCTTAAGCATTAAAAAATGCTTTGTTGATTTCAAGTTTTAATGTCTGATTCCTTCAACTCTAAGATTCGTCCAAGATCGCCTCTTATTCTCCAATGTTGCAAGTCCTTTGAACGAAAATCCTTCCTCCTCACTTTTCCTTCCTTTTCCTATACAATTCAAATTTATCACAAATAAGAAGTATGAATTTTAATGATAACATAATGAATACAATTTCAAACCAATAAAATTCCTAAACTTGTCAAAACAAGAAAATGATCCTATGAGAGATAAAGATTTGCAACTATCCTTTGGGTTTGACAGGAAACGTTTAATTTTATCCCAGTATAGAACCTATTTGTATATTGCGAATCCTCAAGTCATAAAACCAACACAGTTAATAGATATAAATCAAACATCTTCAATGTTGCAACTCAATAAATGTGTATCATATGGGTGAGTAATGATTGTCCCATATCGTAGACAAAGTCAACATCTAAAATAATAAACAATTCAGAAATTTAGCTTCTCCACATTTTCTTTAACTCTAGAAACAACATTTCTCGAAAGATTACTCACCCACTTGCCACCCACCATTGCCATCTAAAATAGAGAGATCTTTTCAAGTCATATCAAAATTTGGAATAACTAAAGCTCTATCATGGGTCAGTGATTTTGAAATTGACAAAGATGACTTTAATATCTGTTGTTCCTTGAGAGGAAGAAAATTTTCATGGATTAGAAACAGTAATAGGTCGAAGACTTAAAGAAAAGTAATTCGTGAATGGTGGATTTGCACATGGTATATCAGCATGTAAATTTTTTTTAGTATGACTCTTTCTTTCAACAGAGAACAAGAAATAAATAAATGAGGCTTGGTTAGAAACAGCTCAGCTAAATTTTTAGAAGATTCGCAACACATACAAATCTAACGTGCCTCTAGAAGATCGAGCCGTTAAAGAAACAACACATGAAAATGTCTAACCTGTACCATTGACTAGCTTTATGGTGGGTACGTTTATTTCTGTATTATGAGAATAGATGCTTGATAACACTTACAGACATGCATTTACCATTCTACATTCTTGACCCATCATAGGATAAAGTGGCTAGTTTGATGAATATCCCAATTAATAATGTTCTCTCTGCAATGTGCATTTACCAGTGATTAATATGTTTCAAAGACTTTAAAGCTAATGTAATTGGCAGGCATAAAACTGAATTCCATGGGTGTATGATGATTTCTAAAACCAAAATGCAATGAATGTAAGACTTTTAGATGCCTTTGCATGCCTATTGATGATTTCTAAAACCAGGATCATGGACTTCGCATGCCCATCGATGCACTCAATGAACACAAATGAGAAGTTTTAGTAATGTCTTAAATGACCAGAAACAATGAGCATGCATTCAACAAATGCATTGACTTTGTGCATTTATGGATTTTGAATCCCTTGCTACCAGTCTCTTCTGATTTATTGCATTAAATTGATTCTTCAACTCTACATCAAAATTTCAATAAATCACGATATCAAAGATAATAAACAGACACGTGAACAGTTTGAAAAACGTGGTATTTATAGACATCGATTATTGTAGCATAAATATCCTTACTGAAACTCTTGAGAAAATATACCAACATTTCCTATGCAACGCTAGAGCTTTCAACGTGCCATAAGTCGTATGTACCTCAATGGCTGCCATAGCTAAGCTCACCCAATCCATCTATCCCCTCTCATCTCTCTGCCTTCATAACTCCTCTTCTGCAGCCTTTAGTGAAGTCTTTCTACCCCTCCCTGACTGCACACATGATATTGTTACAAGATGTTCTTGGATTCCTACGTAAAAAGGACATGTTGAAAAGGCATAGACTTTCAAGTAAATGTTGTTAGCAAGCATACAAAGAAACAACAAATAGATGTTTTTTTCAAAAAAAACTTTAAAGCAAATGCATTTGTCAAGCGCATGACAAAAACAATGACTAAATTATTTTGAAAACATTCAAGCAAATGCATTTGACAGGTGTAAAGCTGAATTCAACAACCTTTACCCACGGGTAGAAACTTGAAAGCTCCACTTATTTGTTATTCTCAAACGTATGAATTTTGCCTCCCCGCAATTACCATATTATACCCAACTCAGAGCAGTGAGTTATGTGGAGGCATGATCCATTCTCCAGACACACAAGTCGCTAGATCATCTCGCCGGTCACCCCTCTAGCCTATTTATAGCTCTGCTTGGCTTTGAAATTGTGAGCATTGCACTCCCTAGTACACCATTTTTTATGACATTCTTTGTCGTTTTCCACAACATTTTGTATTTTCCTCTTCTCTTACCTCAAAAGGAACAATTCCACCAATTGAATCCCCAAATGGAGAGGCGGTTCTATCTTAGAGCAAGACGTGTCACCAACATTGGTGGAGCGTGGGGGCTTTGGGAGTATGGAGCAATCGACAAACATAAAACCAAATTCCACAACCTTTGACCAGTCTCCTTCCTCTTCTACACGGTGAGTATTGTCTATCAAATAGCTCTGTGGACATGGTTATAAACAACACATGTGTACTATGGTTGCCTTGGAAAAAGGCTCAAACCCGTGTCTCTGTTGTTTCTAGAAAGCATAACACTGATCAATAAAATATGGAAAATACTAAATAAGTGTAAGGATAACCCTGCGCAAAGTTAGACAAAGAATATTGAAGTGTATAAGCAGTGTTAAAAAACTTTGATGGATGTGCAATGTTCTTATGGAGATTAGTGGTAACGCTAAATGAAACAATTTGAAGACGAACTTACACCATATCAAGCACGTAGGATGAATTTGCGGAAAGGACTTAGAAACTTTCAAGCAAATGTAATTGATAAAAATCAAGTCGCACCCCACGTGCAACCATTGTCAACATCCTACCAGCAGAGAACAAAGCTTTATAAAAGGATCAAAGTTATCCATTCATTTAAAATAGGCATATATCATATTGCTTCTCATAATAATGGTGGTATGCAGTCAGTAATTGACTCCCCTAAATTCAAAAGGCGATGGAATGAGGGGCAATGGTCAAAACCTATGCATAAACAAAAACAAAGCTTGAAGTGGATATAAGCAAGAAAACATATATTGTTGTCTAATGCATAATCAGAGACAAAAGACTTTAGATTCCTATCAATACGCAGATTTTAATGCCTTAGCAAAAAACAAAAGACTTTATATTCTGACAGTATGCATCAAATAGAAACAAAGATTTTATGTTTTCCCTCCTTCTAGCACCATTTGTAACACCATAAACCTGCAAGCTAAAACTCTGTCTCATATATCAACATGATGCTAGTTTAAAGCAAGCAAATACAATTGCATTCTTTATGAAATCATCCATTGTTATTTACAAATAAAACAACAAAACAAACTAATTGAAATCTTAAAAAAGCATAATGAATAATTTATTCCATAGTGGATTGGTGCTTCTATGGAAATAAGCCCTTTCCTAATCCTTGCTAAGGTAAATGATGAAAATGATATGAAAATGCTATGAAGATTGTGGAAATGATGATCAAGAT